>OZ023181.1:7449720-8649720 GCA_963995505.1 Hypericum androsaemum | reverse complement strand
AGGATGAAAATCCCGAAAGGGGCAGAAGATACATATTAGGGACAGTAGTTCATGTTCTTAAAGCAACTATTTGGTTGCATGAAGTACCCAAAATGTAAAAAATGGTTAAGAAAGATATTAACCAAGTGCTTGAAACGTTATGTTCATGTTGATACACATTTTCTTTTCTTTGCTTACATTTTATTTTTTGCTATGACTAGAATGGTCAAATTGCTTTCTGCACACTAGTGAAACTTAGTCACACTAAATGAAGCAGCCGATTCAAAGATATTAACCAAACCTGGTATTAGGCCTGTGACCAACAATAACGTTAAACCTGAAGAGTAGCCACACTAGTGAAGCAGCCGATTCTTCTTAATGCAGTATAATAAGTGTCGGAAAAATGGTTGCAAGCTCTCTCTTCCTCATGATTTTGAAGTGTTGTTAATGATTTGCAGCTTGGCTCGAGGATGCAGCTTACTTTGCTGCTATTGATGATTCTTCGAATACCCTTAGTTGGTATGATTGGCCTGAACCTTTAAAGAATCGGCATCTATCGGCCTTGGAGGAGATTTATCTAAGCAAAAAAGCTTATGTAAGATTTTGAAAGGTTTTCTGTCCATGTTGAATTTGTATAGCTTCTTTTTTGGTACAACATCTGCACTTGATCACACAACTCAGGATGATCCAACATTTTCATGGGTGCAGATCGATATATTTATTGCAAAACAATTTTTGTTTCAAAGACAGTGGAAGAAGCTCCATTCCTATGCACAAGAGAAGGGGATAAGCATCATGGGTGACATGCCCATCTATGTGGGCTATCACAGTGCTGATGTTTGGGCAAATAAGAGACACTTTTTACTTGTGAGTAATTGGTGGATATTCAAGAAATAATTTCATTAAGATATGCATCTTGCTTATGGTTGGACAGTAATTAATTATAATAAAATGCTATCATGCCAGGACAGGAAAGGATTCCCTCTTTCAGTAAGTGGTGTGCCCCCAGATGCTTTCAGCGAGACTGGTCAATTATGGGGCAGGTTTGTATTGAACGTGATATAACTCATAATTTCTTGATGAACAGAGAGGACTAGGGTGGGACTGATATGCTATGTTGTTTTTTCTTGAACTGGAGGTGGGTTAGATCACGTTAAAATTGCAAAAGTTTCTACAAGTATATAACCTTTCAGTCGAGACAGAATCAAATCTTTATAATGACTGCCCAGAAGGGTGCAACTTTCAGGCTAACACACTGAATCTAGTTGATCTTTAATTCTTGGACGCCTTTTTCTCCCCATTATGATAACTGTACTATTTAGTCTTGGAGTATAGGTCTTAAGCCTTTTTTCTTATTTTTCAATAGTTTTGGCCTTAATTTCTAAATTCTGGCTTTTTTTTCATTTCTTTTAAACAAAAGGAATCCACGTGTAAAAAGGAAGGACGATTAGCATATAATGTAGAGTCTGTCCTGCAATAAGTTGTCTTCTCATATGTTTGGCTACATTTCTTTTCACTGAGGGAATATATTTTATGTAGATAGTGCTGCTTGTTGTGCTCTGTTCTTTGCTCTTCCGCTGTTTTTGAAAAAAAAAAATTTCTTTGCTATGTTTATCCACTTTGATGGAGATTCCTGAACAGTTGAATCAACCTATCTCTAGAAAATTCCACCAAAAAAACCTCTCTGGAAAAAACTGACACAAAGACAGTGACTTAGTTGAGTATTTGGAACTGTTAGGTGTCTGTGTTCTTTCTTCAGGTTGTCGACTTACATGCCATCTTATTCAATTGTGTTAGTCCTATCTATGATTGGAATGCAATGGACAAAGATGGGTATTCATGGTGGACAAAACGAATTCAAAGGGCTCAGGATCTATTTGATGAGTTCAGAATTGACCATTTTAGAGGTTTTGCTGGATTTTGGGCTGTTCCTGCTGGTGAGACAATCTTCAGTTAGACCGACTGACTTTGTTTCTGTTTGGTCGTAATATGCTAACAGACTGAATTGATGCAGAGGCAAAAGTTGCAATGGTTGGAAAATGGAAGGTCAGTCAGAATCATCTAACCAGAGGTTCTGCTTTGTTAAAATTTCACCATTATTCATTAGTATTTGTTTTTTTCTGGCAGTAGGCAGGACCTGGAAAATCCATTTTTGATGCTTTTACTCAAGCGGTTGGAAAGATCAGCATAATAGCGGAAGATTTGGTACGTAATTCTCTCTGTGTAGTACTCTTCTCTTATTAAGGTAAAATTGGGGAGCAGTGTCACTCATCCTATCTGAGATCGGACTTCGTCTATTGGTACCAAATTAATCTATGTATAGACATAAGTCTCTTCCTTAAGTATCCAGGAAATCCTCTACTAGCTTCACAATAACGTTCCTTGAGCATATCTTCCAATATCAATGAGACAAAAGTCTCTACCAACTTTCACAAAATCGAAAAGGGTTTTTGCTTCTTACCAATCACTCTCTTTCTCTCCGTCCATCAACCAAAAATAGCACGGTGATAGCAGCCTCTTGCTGTTAAACTCTTCACTCGTCCGCCATTACCACTCACTCGTGTGACAAGGAAAATTTAAAATAGTTTTACTCCAAATATGTCTCACCTGTTATATTTTTAGGCTCAGATATTTACTTTTTTTGGATCTATGTAGCTGAAGATGTTTGCATTTTTCAGGCTCAAAATTTATTTATTTAATGAGAAAAAGGCTCAAATAGATTAAGCTTGATGGTTGTTGCTCCTTTTGAGGTAGCTTTGAAGATGTTTTGTTGGCATGGAGAGGAGGTGGATTGCTCTGGTAGAAGAAACTTTTTCCTGTAGGCCATTCACCGAAAATGTAGTCAATGTTGCAAATTCTAAATGATGTATATCTATTAGTTTGTTGAAAATAATCTGTTTATTCGATTTCAACAGACTTTGACATGCTTATCTGAGGGGTATGCATGTAAGATACTGGATTTCTTCTGATAGCCTGCTTGAATCTATTGACACTGAGTATTAATAATCATCCAGATGTCCATGAATTTGGGTGTTCAAGCTGAGGATTATCAATTCAGAGGATCTACCTTTAGAATTATAGCTCATTTGTAACATCTTTCCTCTACTGTAATACAGGGAGTTATCACTGAAGATGTTGTTCAGCTTAGAAAATCTATTGATGCTCCTGGAATGGCTGTCCTCCAATTTGGTAATTTTAGTTTCTCTGGGTCCCAGTTTGCATCTCTCATGATGACTCTCAGCAAGTGCTCGCTGCATGCATTTGGTGTTGAATTATGTGTTTCTCTTCCCTTGTTTTTGATTTAGGTTTTGGAAGTGATGCTGATAACCCTCACTTGCCTCATAATCATGAAGCAGATCAAGTAGTATACACTGGAACTCATGACAATGACACGGTAATAACAATTTGGCATTCTTTAGTTCTAACCTCAAGCGCTATCCTGCAGCATCTCTTATTTCTTCTGCTATTGTTGGTTGTCCTCTGGAAAGGAATGGTATTAAAGTTGAAGGGGATGAGCAACCTCTTCATGATGTAGTGGATGACCTTTTTTATTTTCTGAATTTGAAATCATTTACTCATTTTAGGAACTTGTAAATTGGTGCAACGTGGTGCTTCATTATAGATGTCTTAAGCTGCTCGACAAAAGAAATAGATAATCGTTGTCCCTGGACGTTACCTTTTGTTCATGAAATAAATGGAGAATTGTTTGTCCCTGGAAATTATAACACCTTTAGCATTAGAGAGGCAATTCACTTCATTCCAATCAAACTGGGTTGTTCTTCTTAACTGGGTAGCCTGTCTATGGTACCTCGGTCTTTCCTTTGTGGACGCAAAATGTTTAGTTTTAGTGGCTTTAGTTTATTTTAGAATTCTTCGTTGAGAAAAGTTCGCCTTTAGCCTGAGTTTTCTGTTTCCTTCAATGAAATCAGATCCAAGGATGGTGGAATGCCCTGAAGCAAGAAGAGAAGACAAATGTGAGAGCTATAATGGTTCATGCACTAATACTTGTGTAGTTTAGAGTTCAGAACGCAAGATATACTTATATCTAAATGCTTATTTACTAACTCCGGTAGGCTTTAATTGTCAGGTTCTGCGGTATCTTTGCATTTCTGATGGTGATAATATACCATTGGCGCTCATCCAAGCTGCTTTTTCATCAGTGGCAAAAACTGCAGTGATACCTATGCAAGATATTCTTGGACTTGATAGTTCAGCCCGGATGAATACTCCTGCCACTGTGGTACTTCTGCTTTACTTTTTCTTTTATACGGCCAATTATCGTACATGAATGGATTTTCAATGCGCTAAAGTCTGGGCATCACAATTCGACTGCTCTAATGGCCCGGAAGATGTTTCGATTGCAAACTTGCAGTTGGCCTAATTTTCTTAATGATGCATTTCCATGTACCTGGTCCCATTGTCCTGTGGACTTCTTCTCGCCTGCTTCCTTTTGTCGACTTCCCATGATATTTAAATTAAAAATAATGATCTTAGTAGGGAGCTGCAGCTCGGGCAGAATCGCTGCCAGTGTTGAGGGTGCTTGTGATCTCATATCATGTGACCGAGTACGACATCCATTCCCGCCCTTCTGTCTGATGGGCCTCTCTAATTTACTGGATGCAGTTGGGAAACTGGAGCTGGAGGTTATCCAGTTCTGCCAGCTTCGACTGCTTGGAGAAAGAAGCCATTAGATTAAAGAGTTTTCTCTCAATGCACGGGCGTCTTTAGATGAAGGGTGCCGAGGACTAACATCTTTCGGGCTGCTCGAATCCTGTTGGGCGACTTTTATCGATTCTGTTGTATTTGTAAGACTGAAATTTGCAAATAAGTTGCTAAATTGACTACATTGTTAGCAACTTCTTGGGAGATTCCATTTTGTTCTGCAGAGCAATAAAAATAAATGCAACACTGATTGATGTTCTGCTTGTGTCTATAACCGACAAGTTCAGCACTGAAACCTGCAATCTCGAACTATTATTGCAGCCACTGTTCTCTTTGTTACAAGATCGGACGTGATAAGAATTTGAAGGTGAACTGAACTGAACTGAACTGAATTTTGGTCGGAGCAGATATATTATATCATCATTAATCCATTACAGTTGCCTTATTCGACATGGCATTAATCAAGGACTCGTGAAATTAGAATCTCTATATTAAACTTAAAATTTATGAGTAGGTAAATATTGTACATTTGTAAATCAGTCCAACACGTCTACAATTTCAGATGTGAGATTCTCTCCGCACCCGCCCTTTGTTCTTTATGAGAATCCAGCAAACAGATCATGAACGTGGGACGCGCGTCCGAACTTTTCTTAATCTAATAAAATCAGCGAGTCACAAAGCTAATTCCATGTGTCTAACAGTAATTTTCATCAGGAAAATCAAAGCAAATGGACAAGAAAAATAGGAAATGTGAAAGAAACATGAAAAGTTGACAATATTGGAAGATTATACTTGGTGTCCACCTGTAAGATTTTGGGTCTTTAGAAGAAAAAACAATTATCAATTTGTTGACAGTGGGATTTGAACCCACGCCCTTTCGGACCAGAACCTTAATCTGGCGCCTTAGACCAACTCGGCCATGTCAACTTGATGTACGAAGATGGAACTACAGATAATATATATTAAAAACTATGTAGGCCGTAAAGAAAGAATCCAAAGTAAGGAGTACGCTTTAAGGAATAAAATTTGCTCATCATCATTAGATTAAGGGGGGTGATGATGTTTTCTCTAAATCTATTCCAAGCTTTCTGATCATTAGGACTAGGCTGCCGTCCCTGAAGACACAAAACAGCATCATAATACCAACATAGAGGGGAGAGGTTCTGCAATTTTTCTAGGTTGGTTTTTCTGTGGATTCTTCCTTCCATTCACTAGTCGCGAGATTATTTAGCATCAAGCTATTTTTTACCAAAAGAAGAAGAAATAGTGTTGCAGCAGGTCAAATGGCAAATCGTATCAAGTTTCAAGTACAACTAAATGTATAGCCGTTTCGAACAAGCGTCGAATAACGGATACAGGACGCTTCTCGGAGATGCCAAAGGAGCAAAACTTTCAATGTTCTATTAACTTTATTCGTGCTTACACAAGAAACACCGATGATTTTCTTGGCGCACAGTTGGTTCCTCAGAGCATGTAACTCCGTCAAGGGTGTAAATCGTGCTGCACATCAGATCCGCAAATTTCCCTGTGAATTAAATGTCAAATGATGCAACCGGCTGATTATGTTTTCTGGGGTGGTACACCTTTGCGACTCCATCAGATCTCAGAGTCGGAGCTCTTTTCCTCTTTCGGGGGTGCAAACTGCCTACTAAGTCGAGACTTTGTCCATGGGTCCATAGCAGGCTGCTGTGGTGATGGTGGAACTGGTGGTTTTGACTGTCGAAGCTCGTTTTCACGGTCGATAAACCTGTTCAGTGTAGAGCACCAGTACATCAAGGAAGGTAACACCATTACTAGCTCAGAAAAACATTGATAATATAATTTTCTTATGAAATCCTGTGATTCTGTAACAACCAAGTTCTTCAATTTCTAATGATTGGAATAACATTCTTCAGACAACAATATCATAAATATCATTTTGTCAAAATTGCATGTTAATATCTAGCTGAGGGAGGTTTGGGGGAATGGGGAAAAAGGGAAACACCTAGCACTTCACTGCAGCTAAACGCAGCAAAGCCGAGGAGAGGGAAGGTCAACTGGCAGAAAAAATTCTTTGTGAAAAGCAGCACATCTCAGTACCATCCAGGGAAACAGTGGGAATGAGCTGAGAAATATATTGACGGACTAAAAAGCGACCAAGAGAAGGAAAACAGATATCTTACTCTATGTACGCCATTGGAGCAGCATCACCAACTCTAATGCGAGTTCGAAGCATTCTAGTGTATCCACCTGCTCTATCTCTGTAACAATTGTAAAATCATATTCACAACATATTCAAGTCAATCTATACGATCAGAAAAGAGGCCAAGAAGATTTACTTGTATCGGTAAGCTAGTTCAGTAAAAAGCTTGTGAATAACATCATCGCCTCTCACAAAAGCAGCAGCACGTCTTGCAGCACAAAGGGAGCCCTACAAAGAGAGAAGAAAATAAATTAAACAAAAGAGTACTTGTGTATAAAAATCAACAGATGGGGATATTTCAGCAATGTGTATGTTATCTTGCAGTCTAATAATGCTTCTCGGAAGAATCATAACTTCACGAGAGGATGACACTATTAGCAATTTAGCATACACACACCCGTCATACACCTCCCGCGATGAGGAATAATACAAACAGCTGATTGCTATTTAACTTGTTTTGGGTTATATTTTCACAAACAGAGTGGACAAAATGCATGAGAGCCAAATTAAGATCGGCCCAGACTACGTAAATATGCATTCTGGAGTTGGATGCTTCCTGTAGTCAAGCAGATCCCAATGCAACCGAAGCAGGTTCCAAGAACTTGGAAGAGTTGGCCAATAACAGATATTCTGCTTATATTAGCAGATAGTGACTTTATTCAAATATGGGAGAAATAATTGTCATTAAAATTGCAGTCGTCATACCATTCAAGGTCTGAGAATCCTGGCAGCACTTAAACGCTTTTAATCCTACTCTTAACGTGCCCTATATACGCAAATAATCCTTCAGATTTGAGCTAAATTCGATTGTTGTTCGGAAAAATTAAGGAAAATCAGCCACATGCAATATAAGCTAGGACACTTCCATCACACTCCATGCTCCAAAGACTAAACCTTACAAATTAAAACTCCCTGAACCCTGATCACACACCGGAAACCGACAGCAAGAACAATATCATCAAAAAATCAGGAACCATAGACACCAAACCTAAGCGACCGTGCTGGCAAAATCCAAAACGAACAATTCAAATTATCGCACGGGGAAACAGGAACGGAGTCCGAAATTCATCGAGACCCCACCTCTTTACCGAGCTGCACCATATTGTCAGCGAGCCTGCGCACCTCTTTAGCCTGAGAACATCCAAAAGATCATACAAATTGGTAAGCTCTACAAGTAGCAATCCGAGATATATTCGACACGAAAAAGGGAAAGATGCCTTGGCAACGGTGGTCTCAATGCGTTCGTGCTTTACCAACTGCGACACCATTGTTCTGCAACAACAACCCACAACAGACAAAAATATTAATCAATCAATTAATTAATTTCAACCCCAAATTGACGCAGAACAAATTATACCTGAGCATAGACATACGGTGACCCGTAGGTCGACCCAATTTCCTGAACTTGGTCATTTTTACCCCCCCTACCTAACACTTCACTAACACACACAGAAGAGAGAGAAGTTGGGAGATAAACCCTAAAACCCCTCAGGGAAGTCGACAACAAGCGGACGACTGGGAGGGAGCTCACAGCTTGACGGGTGGTTGGGCCCATAATTGGGCCTGGGCCTCACTTCTAATTTCTAATGTGGCCTAGCCTAGTGTATTCCATTAGCGTATATTGTGATAGTTGGTTGACTACAACATAATATGTATAATTAGATTTCTAATCACATATGTGGCACATAAATTCACGAGGATCTTGTTCAGAAGATGAATAATATTCTTAGGCTATTAAACGAAAGATCTAACTAGATGCCAAGTAGAAGTATCACCGAGAGAAACTGGTTTAAAGTCTATGAAATTACTTATACCAAAAATCTAACACGAATCTCAATTTGTAGGTTCAATCCAACAACTTAATTATGGGAGGGTCAAATAAAGCATTCGAAAAATTGAGTTCCATACTTAATTCTTTTCTATCGAATGAAAATGAATCGTCTATATGAAATGAGTTAATGATTAAATCTTTAGAGCATTTACTAAGAGAGTCCATAGTCAAAATGACCAACAACAAAAGATCGAGAATTATTTTGAAAGAGTTGTATGAGTACATTTGCTTTCGTATATTTTATCGCTGAACAATTCAAGGTATTGGATCCACTGTGAATGTCTTTACTAAGGAAGGTTTAAGACTCATAATCACCTTTCTTGATCCAACAAATTTTCATAAAAATCTAAAATTTACACGTAATATTGGTAGGCCATGTCCACAAACATCACTTTTCTCTCTCCTTGTTTGCACTTACATGACAAGTAAACTTTCCACATGCTATATCTCTTGCACGTCTCCTTAAACACGATATTGAACCGCCTAAACTTTTCGCGATCTCGTTCACCGATGGTAAAACTCTAGCTTGATGAGGTGATAGAACACCAACATAGTACGGAAGAGTCTCATTTGCCACGTCAGCACAAACAATGAAAGCAAAAAGTGATATGTTGCCGACATGGCCATCCATGGGCACTTGTTTGCAAAAAAAAAATCATTGTTAAGAATTTGTCATTGAACATATCAATTTGGAAAACATCTATCAAAAAATAAAACTACAAGGTACTCAGTCAAAAAAATTCAAACAATATGGTAATAAAATAAAAAATATAATTTTTAATGGTCACGTTGATTTTTTTTAAGTAAATGTATTAAAGGGTCACGATGATTTGTTTAAGTAACTGTATTTAAGGGTCACATTGATTTTTGTAACTAAATGTATTTAAGGGTCACATTGATTTATTTGACATTTAATTTTCTTAAACAAATTCAATTATTAGGTCATATTGAAATCACATGATTACATAAAAAGTTCCCATTGAAAGTGAAAAGGCTAACCGTTAAACGAAAAACAGTATTAAGTGTAAATGTATTTACATAAAAAAGCTTTACATTAATACTATTTAAATAATACAAAAATATCTTAAGATTAAATTAAAGAGAAACGGGCATAGACTCTTGAGTTTTTTAAAATTGTATTGTCTGCTCAAAAAGCAGTATTTTGTATATATTTGCTAAGCTTTATTTATAAAACTATTAAAATGACACGTTAATGCATTAAATTACATTACCGCATGCCTGCACTCTTAAATTTGTGATAATAAATGTATTGTTGCTCAAGAATACCGAAATAGTAAAAACGATGCGCATGTTGGAGCCGCCTAGGAAGGCCAACAGTTTGGCCGGTGTGCCTCACATCCGAAAACGAGCTTCTGTATTTAATAGGGAAACCGCGTTTAGTCTTTCTATGTAAATTGTTATCGAAATATCTCGATTAATACAATTTTAAATATCATAATACTTTTTCAAAATTTTGATAACAATTATTTAATATCGATAGTTTTTCAACTCAGACCTCAAATTAAACTATAACAATTAACCTTGTTTAGTTAAATTCATATATTGGCATATATATATATATATATATATATATATATAGATATATATTCATATTGGCAAAATGGGAAGTTGAATTAATGAAGAGATTAATCATCGATTTTCCAGTAAAAGAAAGGAGGCAACCGTCAAATCTGTGAATCCAATCATAAGTTAGCGACCGATCCAGAATTAAGTATTTCAGGTAATTATTATCGATGATTAATCATTGTATCAGTCTATATCGCTAATTTAGGCATAATATGCTAATCCAGGATAGTCGGTTCATCTTTCTTCTAAAAGAACAAAAGGATTAGTCGGTTGTCATCCTACTGAAAAAACGAAGAGAAAACGAATATAGTCGGTTATCTAAGCCACTGACTCCACTTGTACGGATATACATCAACCATATTGCATTTGTAAGACTAAATTTGTTTTCCTTAATGTATGTTAATTAGTGAAGTTCTTTCATAATAAAAAATAATTATATTATTCACAAAAAGTTTTACAATACATTATATCATTTTTTTAATAAGTAAACTTCATTAAAATAATAATAATAATAATTACACAATATACAGCCCCCATTACAGTTTTACAATAAATTATATAATATGATTAACATTTTACCAAAGTATAATTAACTGGTTCATTTTCTCTTCCGCTCACACAGCAACCAATTCATTTGATATTAATTCGACTAGGTAGCCAGCAACCCCTGAAAAAACCAGCTAGCTAGGCCTAAGGACAAGCAGGTGCAACTTTTGCACTTCCCTTGTAATAATAAATAATAACTACAACTATCACCCATTTTTGCACTATAAAACCCCTCCCTCTTTGCATCCCAAGCACACTCACTCACCCACCACCTTCTTTAACCTAGCTATTAGCTCTCTCAAGGAACCCTTCCAAAACCCTAACTTAGTTGCTTAACCAATACAAACAATGGACTTAGTGAGCACCAACGACAAAGACTTGAGTTGGTGGGTCTTCACCCTCCCGGCGTTCCTCGGCTCGACCAACCTTCTCGAAGGCTACTACATCCTGCTCTCTATCTTCTTGGCCTTAATCTCCATCGCCGCCCTCACCTGGGCTCTCTCCCCCGGTGGGTTAGCATGGAGAAACGGTCGGAACCGAATGGGCTGCGTCCCCATTCCCGGGCCTAGAGGCCTTCCCGTCTTCGGGAGCCTCTTCACTCTCACCCGCGGCCTTGCCCACCGCTCCCTGGCTTCCATGGCTTGGGCGCGAGCCGACACCCAGCACCTCATGGCCTTTAGCATTGGCTCCACCCCGGCTGTCGTGGCCTCGGACCCCCACACGGCACGCGAGATCCTCACCTCCCCGCACTTCGCGGACCGCCCCATTAAGCAGTCGGCCAGGAGTCTCATGTTCAGCCGTGCCATCGGCTTCGCCCCCAACGGCGCCTACTGGCGCCTCCTCAGGAGGATTGCCTCCACCCACCTCTTCTCCCCTAAGCGCATCCAAGCCCATGAGGGCAACCGCCAGCTTCAATGCGCTGCCGTGCTGCGTGGTGTGGCGCTCGACCAGCTCCAGAAAGGGTGCGTCTCCCTCCGCGAGCACCTCCAGCTAGCCTCCCTGAACAACATCATGGGCACCGTGTTCGGGAAGACGTACAATGACGGCTCGTCCGCGGAGCTGGAGGAGCTGAGGGGAATGGTCAGAGAAGGGTTCGAACTGCTGGGGGCTTTCAACTGGTTGGACCACCTTCCCTGGTTGGGCAACCTGTACGACCCGAGCAGGGTGCAGGTGCGGTGCGCGAGGCTGGTGCCACGTGTCAGGGAACTCGTCAGAGGGATTATCGAGGAGCACCGGGTGAGACTCGGGGTTGGTGGTGGTGGTGGGGATGTTGGGCGCGGCGACTTCGTTGACGTGCTGCTGTCGCTGGACGGGGAGGACAAGCTCCACCCGGATGACATGGTCGCTGTCTTGTGGGTACGTCCCCGAACCCACATTTCTTATGTTTCTTTTACATGTTGATTGGTATTGTTTGTCTTATTATATATTTAAAGTAAGGACAACGACATGACAAAAAAAAAGTAAGGACAACGCGGAAAATTAAAGTTGTTTTACCGGAAAATATTATTCCAGTTCAAATAACTAGTACAAATATATGTATGAAATTAATTTGCCTTGAACAAATTTGAAAGTAATTTTATTGGTTTCTCTATTTTTATTGTAAATATCATAATTAATTATTGTGTTTAATGCTACCCGGAGGAAGGTAGAATGTCGTGCAATCTCCTCGAAATCTAATAAATTATGTTGCATCGAATAATTAATTGAGATCAATCTTGGTTTGTTATAGGAAATGATTTTTAGAGGGACGGACACAACGGCGTTGTTGACCGAGTGGGTGATGGCCGAGCTGGTCCTAAACCCAGAGATCCAACTGAAGCTGCAAAATGAGCTCGACGACCTGTCGGTTGCTTCCACGGACGGAGTCCTCTCGGACGCCCACGTGGCAAGGCTCCCGTACTTGCAGGCCGTGGTGAAGGAGACCCTGCGTGTACACCCGCCGGGCCCGCTCCTCTCGTGGGCCAGGCTGTCCACGTCGGACGTTCAGCTCAGCAACGGCATGGTGGTTCCTGCCCACACGACCGCGATGGTCAACATGTGGGCCATCGCGCACGACCGTCGCATTTGGGAGGACCCACATGAGTTTCGACCCGAGAGGTTCCTAAAGGCTGACGTGGACGTGAGGGGAGGGGACCTGAGACTGGCCCCGTTCGGGGCGGGGCGGAGAGTCTGCCCCGGGAAGAACCTGGGCCTGGTGACCGTGGCCCTCTGGGTCGCCAAGCTGGTACACCGCTTCCAGTGGGCCCCACACCCGGCCCACCCGGTTGACCTCTCCGAAGTGCTGAAGCTCTCCTGCCAGATGAAGTTTCCACTGCGGGTGATTGCTATTGAGAGGACTTAGTTCAAATAAACTCGCTTTATCTTGTCTGGTTCTGTTAGTTACTATCTAATCTAGATTATCTAGTAATTGATTAATCTAGTTCTGTTTTGGGCGGAATGTAATCAATCTAGTCGTCGTTGTAGCGGCGCCTGTTAGTTATGTGTTTTGGAAGTATTAGTGTTAGAACATTCTGGGTTGTTTTTTCTTGTGATGGGATTTACACCCGCAATTCTTAATGACTACTATTGAGAGTTTCTGTTTCTACTTGGCTAGAGCTAGCCATCAATTGAATTTGATTTGTGATTCGATTTGATTCGTCAATAATTCGATTCGTAAAAAATTTGATTCGAATTTGTCATAAAACAAATTGAATACGGTTCAAGATATTTATAATTCGCAAAACTGGCGAATTTAATTCGAATTCGATTCGAAAATTTGATTCGAGTTAAATTCGATTCAAATTCATGTACATATAATAATAATATATGTTAAAAAAATTCAAATAAAATGGGGGGATTTGAGAGGGAAAATTTAGGTTATAATTAATTTATAATTCGATTATAATTCAATTCGAATTTGATTATAATTCGATTCGAATTTAAAAATTCATAATTTGTATTCGATTCGTCTTGTGAAGAATTGAATATGGTTTAATATTTTGATGAATTCGAATTTGTCTAAATTCGAATCGTGGTCAGGTCTATACTTGGTTGGTCACCTGTTAAATATTCAAGGGCAAATTATTCTCAGCTCTCTGTAGTTTGACGAATTTATTAGTAAGGTTTTTACTTTTTCGAAACTCATTTTTTCGTCCTCCTAATTTGTTAAAATAGAAATCTCAGGTCCGTAACGGGTCAACGGCTAATGTCAGCGGCACACGTTATTGTTTGGGTAGAGACCTGAGAGGTGCATTTTATCAAACTTGGAGGACGAAAATAGGAGTTTCAAATAATAAGGACCCTAGTGATAATTTCGTCAAAATCTAGGAACCTGAGGACAATTTGCCCAAGATTCAAACAATAGATGTTTGGTTAAAATCCACATAACTACCTTGTGGTTCTACACTTTGACATACCACTACCTTGTGATTCCAAAATATTTGACCAAGTGACATAAATTTTACCTAATTGACAACCAAGTAACAATCATTTAACTATGGTTAGATTAGCAATATTTGATAAACAGGTGGCACGCCATCTCATTTTTTTCTGTCACAAGGTCGAATAAAAAAAATCCCCTCACTCTTGCCCCTAATCTCGGAAACTAGTTGGGTCCTTGTTATACCCTAGCGCTGCCACCGAGCTGTCGACCAGATATATCAGTAGCGACAACCTAAAATTCCAAATATCGCCTCCTCTGCTTGTCATCGTTGGGTTCCTAGTCTTCTCAAGTATCATCTCGACGTTGTTGGAGTAAAAACCAAAGTTCACTAAGGTTCTCGTGGGGTGTCGACGGCGATTGGATCTTGAGTTTCTGGGTTTGAAAATTTTTTTTGTTCTTGCTGTCGTGGTTGAATTTGAAGATAGACAAGTGGGTTGAGAGGGAGTTGACCATATTCACATTTTGAGGTCAATTTGTCTGTTCACGAAGAGACCTTCGGGTCTAAGCTCTCATTCATTTGTTGTTTTACAAGTTCCATGTGAATTAATTGGTTTTATAAATTTTTTCTGTTTTAGACATTCATACTTCAATGGCGGTGCTAGTACAACGAAGATAAAATAAAGAGGTTAGGAGAGGTTAGGGATGGGATGTGATTGGGGGCGTTAATGGTTTAGAATAGTTAGTAGTGGAGTTTGAGTAATTGCTTACGGGGTATGCCACGCGGATAAAATTCGTGATGTGGCATGACACGTGGTATGAGTCACATAACTAGAGTTAGAAAATGTCACTTGGTTATTAACTAGAGAAAACTAATATCACTTGGTCGAATATTTTAGAACACAAGGTAGTAGTGTGTCAAAGTGTAGAACCACAAGGTAGTTAGGTGAATTTTAACCTAGATGTTTTGTTTTTATGAATCTATTGGCCATGTGGGGATAGAATGACAGCATTTTCTTAAAAATATCTCAGGAAAGTGTTATTCTACATAAAAAAGTTAAGTTCCATTAGACATTCCAGAATATAAACAAAAAAAATACTATTGGATGAATGGCTATAATATATTAATATGTGCATACTATACATATATATAATTTTTCTTCATGAGTATTCTATTTATAATGGTACAATATATATAATTTTTCTTCATGAGTAGTCTATTTATAGTGGTACATTGTCTATTTTTACAAGTAGATTTTTATTCTAATATAAAAATGCAAAATACCTCTTGTCAAGAGATTGCAAGCACATCCTTGTCAAAAGTACTAAGAGTGAGTTGTTAGTCACTACTAACTACTAAGAGTACTTTGTTTGAAGTTAATACCCAAGATCCTTCCAAAAGAAAAAAGTTAATACCCAAGAGAACAGTGAAGTGAATAAGAAGGGACGGTATACCCGATTTTTCTATTAAAAAATGCATGAATGGTACCATTTAGGATTCTATTGTTTATCGGATTCGTTTTAATAGAACGAACAATATAATATGCAATAGTTTTAAGCAACATCTACTACAAGGGATAAAAGATATCAATCATAATCACTGTAACTAAGCCTTCGATAATCACTGTATCCTGGCCTAATTGGTTAGATAGTTAATGTCAATAAGACGTCCTCTCCCTCTTTTGGCTAGGATTTTTCCTTGAGCCATAACTAGGTCGAAGGTCAGCTTAAACTCTTCACCAGAGTTAACGGGCGCCGCCCACTCTCGTCTTGAACGCCTCTCATCGCGTAAGAATATCTCCCCTCAAACTTGCTCCTCTCGCGTAAGAAACCTTGGTTCTGGCACAGCTCAACGAGTCTCCATGATATAGGAGGATCTTGTTGGTAGGTGTTTGGTTTATTATCACTCCTCTCATCATTTTTTGTATTTTTATTCTACTTTTATAAATTTATGTTACTAAATTGAAATTTGATCTCTTATTTTTCAGATATGACATGATGCTAAAATAGCAATCTCACTGATTTGGGCAAAAATATTGTTAGAATGACCATCGGAGAATCAATTTATTTAGGTGGGCGGTAATCATAAAAAGAGATAATTGACCTTTGATTAAAATTTACTAAAGTTGAATGATCACTAGAGTCTTTTATCCAACACGGACAAAGTAAATTGAAAACTTGTTATAAAGGGCAAATTTGAAATACCAGAAAATACATGCAAGTAAATTTGAAAATATGAGATTATACAAATAGTTTAAATAGGAAATAAACGAAGAAGATAGTTATGGAGATAGAAAATCTTGCACAACTAAACCTTAATTCTAAATAAATGGAAATCAACTAGAAAAAGAGCAAAATACGAAGCAAGATTGGGCAACGATCATGGACACCGTGAGCGATTTCATTATGATAGAAGGTCAGCTATCTCTCTCTCCAAATGTGGATAATTATGGTTTATCTCTATCAACTTTCAAATGTCCTTTCTCTTTTCTTTCAATTGAGAGATAATGTGGAGAATCTGTTAGATATAATCCAAGAGTGTATCCAAATGATGAAACAACAACAATCAACCATGGATTCTTTGATTCTAAGGCAACACAATGTTATGGAGAGATAAAATCTATAATTCGTGTCTTTTTATATATTTTTTTGGGAGTCAAGTTTATAACTTTTGTTATAGTAATAATGTGCTCGCATCAATGTGTACCACCGCTCGCATCATGGTGTACCACTGCTCAGCAATGTGTACTGATGCTTATTGCATGGTGTACCACACTCGTTGCATGACATAGCATTGTCTATATCACAGTAATTTGTGTTGGGTAGGCTAGTTGAAAATTGTAATGTTCTAGAAGATTAATCAAATTTTTCTAAGCAATAAATTAATGTAACATCTAACTAATAAAAAATGAATCGAATAACAATTCGAAAATAGGAAAAATGATGCAATAGAGAGCTGTGGTGTTGGTGTGTCCTCAAGATTGACGGAGAAAGTATCCGGACGGCAAAAAATTCAGGCCATATTTTAGTTTGTTATTAAAAAATATGAACCGTAAGAGTTGATTTAAATGAAAAAGTGGATGCAAGAAATCTGGGATGTTCAAAAATATAAGAAATGTTCATTTAACTCGTAGCTACGGATTTCGGAAATAAAAAATGATTTCCCTTTTTTTTTTGAAACGGGAATGATTTCCAAGTAGTTCACAAATTCAAATTCGAGGACCAAAAAGTTTGTTTCCCAATTGAATAAGAGTAGGAATTAACGAGCGTAGAATAATTTAGCGGGCCAATCAACGACATAAAAGTTGGAAGATTTGACGGAAGTTCAAGATTCAAACTTTGGTATAGGCATATTCTTGGTTAGTGTAATTTATCTTTCAAAAAATAAGAGTAGGAATTTAAGATCCTAGAAAACCGAGCTAGCTACTTGAAGCAGGTTAGTGGCAATCCCGTTGGCGAAAAGCAAATAAAGGAAACCACCGCGGCGACTGATAGCAGACCTTTACGACCAGTGGCCCGCTCTCCAATCCAATAAACCTTCCCATCTTCCCGACAGATAATAAATATGTATCTTTCCCCAAGCCAAAAATAAATTGAAGTACACCTTTCAGAATACAGCTAATAACTACGTATAGGGTCGTACCATACTGTCCTGTATCCATCCGGTGGATGGAAAATAACACTAATGTGTTATCAATGCTGATTGTATATGAGCTGATCCAACTGCTTATTGCATGAGATTATTTTTTTGGGTTAAGTTACCAGATTATTTATTTAATACTATTCGTTTTGCTACAGTATCCATTTTTATAAAACATGATATAAATACCCATAAACATGACAGGGAAGTCTCGAAGTACATCGAATTAAGAGTAGCAGCGTAGCTGTAGAGCTAGCTAGACCTGACAATGATCCAAATTTTAATTGTGAAATTGTTGGTCAGTTAATCGACTATTTCTGTTCAAATTTTGTTAACTGTTATTATAGTTTTTTCTTGAAGAAAAATGTTATTATAGTTAGAGTTTTTGGTTACCGCTGCATAGTTTTAGTGAACTTACGGCTGTAATCTTATATTTAAACGATAGAATTCTACATTGTAAATATTTTATTATTATGATTACATTAATAATAAAAAGTATCTATTCAAAAAAATATAGAGTTTCCGGTTATGGTCTTGAGGTATTTCCAAACCGTCAACTGGCAGTTAAGGTTAATCCGTAGTTCAAGCTCGCTTTTTTAAGGAAAAAAATTATATATTTTTATCAGTTTTATGGCTTTAATCTTTAAAAAAAATATAGCACATGATTATAAACTTTAAATACAGGACTATATTCTTATTTCATATGAAATTATGTGAAATACAATCTTTAACTTTGGAAAAAATAAACAATATTACTTCAGTTTTTTCTAAATTGATAAGAGGTAAGTTTAGATTTCACTTAAAATTAAACTTGGTTTTTCTTAGAATTAAATTTTTACACGTATATATTACACCTCTAAGAATTGAACCTGAATCGTCACTTACGTTTGAACCATGACTTATGGTTTTTAAATCGTGATTATAGTTGTGGATTTTCGGTTATCATAGTTTTTAACCGTAAATGACGATTTAGTAATTGTGGTAAGTTCTAGATCCAGTTTTTAACCATACTATAATAGTCGCAGCTTTTAAATTTAGAGTTTTAAACTTTATTTACTAGATCAAATTTTGATGACCAACGACAAATACTATATACGAAGCAAAAAACCTAGCGCCAAACAATGGTTTGCAGTGGCCAATTGGACTTCGTTAAAATACATTGGACCGTCGAGAACCAATGGGTGACAATATGAACAGCTCGTTGCATGTCAGAAGTCAGGCGCTGGTTGGGAAAGGTGACGGACCTGATATGTAATGTATCTATCGAGCTAAGTTTTTTTAAAAGACAAAGTACACTAAGAATACGTCTACGTTAGAATTTGAACTCTGAATTTTTATCAATTTTTTAACGCATATATTGCTAGGCCAAATGACCTTTGATCTATCGTTCTAAGCTTATTAGTCTTTTTTCGAAATAGCTAAGCTTTTGGAAAATGATAGTTAGTATAAGTCGTAAAAAATTTAAAAGATATGGATCGAGTATTACGAATAAAAAAAACTATTTGAAGACTTGTATACCAAGGGGTTCAAAAGTTCTAATAGTAGAAGCAAACAGAAAAAGATCAAAGCTTTCTGCCTTGGATCGAGATCGAAGCTGGAAAGCAATCCCACGTGAAAATGACAATTGGATCTGCAGGTAACTTAAGACTTTGTTTGGTTGCGGGTAAACTTCCTGGTAGTCTCTTCCTCGTTAATAAGCGATGGTCAAACACACGCACGCAGCTGTCATCTGACCAAGGAAAGAATAAATCTTTAGTCTTGTGTGCTCTTGGGAAAGATTCTGTCCACTATGACATTCGGTTGACTGCATTATTTAAATAGTGTGTGATTATTATTGAAAGAATACTTTTTTTTGGGTCAATTTCTTGAAAGAATACTTTGCTGTGATTGGATTAACTAATATCTTGGATTATTTGGTATTCCGACACTTACCAATTATAATTAAAGATATCGTGTTACAAAAATTTGAATTTGAAACATTTTTTTACATTAAAACAAATAATTCGCCGGATAATTTAAGTATTTGTTACTCATAAAAATATATGTTTCAACTCATAATATACAAAGAAATTAATACTAAAAAGCTTTCAGAGTCAATAAAATTTTATTTATTAGTTTGTTCATTGTAAATTCTACCAACCCGTTTGAAAATCTAATAAAATAGGAAATATAACTAATTTTTGAACATCTTAAAAACTTAGTGTTTAGAATCAATTTAACTTGGATAGGGATTCCATTCTGTCCCAAACTCGTGAAATTGATTTTCTTGAAATGGCGACCGTCTCCTTGCCCGCGCCAAATAGCCCCAAGGTGCCCTTACTTCACTCATTTTTCTCATAGTTACCATGTTCAAAGTCATCGAAATGGGGGTGGCGTGGCTCTATGATCATCTTCGGGCTAGCCAGCTTCTTGTTTATGGTGTGAATCCTTATCTCAGAAGTTATTTGATACATCTCTCGGAATGTGATAGGGGAGATAATCTTCATAATCTTTACAATTTGTTTGATAGCAATAGTAATCAACACCACAAATAAAAGATTATATTCTTTCTTTTGTTGGATGACTTTGGACACCTACTAATTATATATATATATATATACTTTTTTTAAGCAAGGAAAATTGAACCTTTTATTATAATTGCTAAAACATCGACAGCTTATCAAATATAGATGTGGTACACATTGCATTCTAGCTAATTAACTTGGTTATTTCCTTGGATACAGAAGAGAATAATTGTCAATATTGACTATCTCAAAAACCTTATTGTATTCTCACAGAAGCGCTTGATATTACTCACCAGTATTTTAGGACAATCAATAATGTGTATAAATTTCTTATCGAAACAAATACTAATTTCTTGTATAACGCGACTTCCGTATAGATTTTAGCACCTTATTGCAACGTCAAGTCCTCCCGTCATCTCCCTGTGATATTAGTCTTAAAATTAGCCAACGGTTAATCATTTTCGGGGTTGATGTTTCAATGGCGTAAAGCTTTGTTAATGTCGTATTTTTTTGTTCTACTGATAATCATCCGAAGCAAGTAGTCAGCTCTGATCTAAGTGCAATCCCCGTGATAATCCCACTCGTATTGCCAGAAATAAGATTGAGACTCCAAGTCTCGCTTGTTTGTTTTCAGATTAGGCCAAAAATGCAGCATGTTAGCCTCGAGTCTGTTATCTTTTTCAACCACTGTATACATATTTTCATATTGCATGGGTTCACATTTTACGGTTTGGCCTCTATCTCCCACACCCTACAAGCCGTGCACTACAAAATATAGTGGCACGGGAGAACGCTTGCATCCGCCAATGTGAGGGTTAGCGCAGAAGGCTGGAGGCCATGTCAGGACAAGCCAGTTGTACGTACGATCTGAATTATCTTGCATATCAGTAAAATTTGGGGTAGAAACACCATACACCGCTAGATTGAAAAGAAGAAATAGATATAAAATAACCAATTTCATCATTTTTTTTCTAATTACCTACTAATTATATTTAATACTATTGCATTGAAATAATTTGAATTTGAAAATATCTTGTCTAAGTTAGAACAAGTTATTCATTTAAGTCATAAAAATATATATTTCGATTCACAAGATTCAAAGTAACTAGGGCAAATTACTCTCAGGTCTCTCGTACATAGTTAAATCGACAATTTGGTCCCCCATGTTTCAAAAATAATTTCCCCGTCCCCCGTGTTTGGTTTTATTGTACGTTCAGGTCATTCGCTGATGCCATCGCCCATTTTCACTTTTTTGGTCATGTGAAATGACCTCTACACCCTTAACATAAAAATATTTAAAAAAGTCACGACTTCGTTTTCCCCGGCTTGTCACCTGGTCATATACTACGGGAGTCTGGAGCAGCTTTGTGCTTGCAGGTTTATGACTGTGTGCAGTGTTATTCTACAAGTAAAAATTAATTTATGTGCTAACACAATGTCATGCTACATTTGAGAATGGATGGTTGCTTGCTTCCTTCGATTTACCAAAGAAAAACAAAGTCTTATTTTGCTCTTTGTGGCAGCAATTTCTTTCTCTCATGAACTACTGTATGTATAATCTCATTCATTAACTTTTCAAAATAGATTGTTCCAAGCCAAGAAACCCAATGCACAAACAGATTATTTCAGTGGCGCAAACATCTTCTCTGTAAGTAATACACACCTATGGCCAGTAGATTAATTTTTGGGCGAGGAGTCCAAGGTGGAGAAGGAAGAGGGGCATTTTTGGTTGAGGGTATGAGACAGGAAGACGAAGACATTGAGGCCCTTAAACGTCACTGGCTGACAGGGCAGAGAACACGAAGTCGCGACCATTTTTCAATTTTTTATGCTAAGGGTACAAAGGTCATTTCACATTACCAAAAAGTAAAAATTGAGCGATGACATCAATGAGGGAACCAAACATATAATAAAATCAAACAGAAGGACGGGAGAATAATTTTTAAAATATTGGGGACCAAATCATCGATTTAACCATACACGAGGGGCACGAGAGTAATTTACTCAAGTGATTAATGACTTTTAAGATTTTCAAAGTAGATAAAATTTATTTATTCTTTGTAAATTCTAATAGCCTATTTGGAAATCCAACAAAATAGGAAATAAAATTCATTTTTGAAATAAAAAAGTGTTTAGAATCGATTCGAATTTGGAAAGAGATTCCATTTCTGACAAAAATTCGAGAAATGAATTTTCACAAAAAGAGGCAGAATTCTAGGGACCAAAAATAGAATTATGATTAAATGGAAATAATGCCCCTAACTATAGGTTGAAATGAAGACCGTCTTCTTGCGTCCACAAAAGAACCCCAAGACACCATTACTTCATTCATTTTTCTTCGAGCTTCCATGTCCGAAGTCATCAAAAATGGGAGTGGGATTGCTATACATTCATCTTCGGGCTAGTAAGCTTCTTGCTTAGGATGTGAGTCCCCATCTAAAAGTTATTTATTGCAATGTGATAGGGACATAATCTTCATAATTTTTCCAATTTGTTTAAAAGTAGCAACAACCAACACCACATGGCCAAAAATTCTGTTCTTTCTATCGTCACATGACTTCGGTCACCTACTTATTATATTTAACACTATTGCATTACAAATTTTGAATTTAAAAATATTTTGGTTAAGTTAGAACAAGTTATTCATTGTTGGTGGTAAAAATATATGTTTTAATTCATTAGATTCTAAATAATTAATACTTTTTTATGTTTTCACTTTAGATAAAGTTTTGTTTATTTTTTTGTTCATGTAAATTCTAACAATATGTTTGGAAATTCAATAAAATAGGAAATCAAATTTATTTTCAAACTTCTAAAAATAAATTAGCGTTTGGAATCAATTCAAATTTCTAAAAATAAATTAGCATTTTGGAATCAATTCAAACTGGAAAATGGATAAGATTTAGCTGAAAACTCGAGAAATGAATTTTCTCAAAAAGATTCAAAATTGTAGGGACCAAAAACAAAATTGTGATTAAATAGCAATAATACCTCTAACTATATTGGCAGCACCAAATAGCCCAAAGCGCCGTGACTTGACTTATTTTTCTTCGAGCTACCATGTCCGAAAGCATCGAAAATGGGAAAGGAATGGCTCTACCTTCATGTCCTAGCTAACAAGCTTCTTGCTTAGGGTGTGAAACCTGTCTTAGAAGCGCTTAGGGTGTGAAACCTGTCTTAGAAGCTATTTATTGCATCTCTCAGAATGTGATAAGGGATAGAATCTTGAGAATCTTTTCAATTTGTTTTATAGTAGCATCACTGAATACAATAAGACCAAATATTATATTTTTTCTATTCGTCAGATGCCTTTGAACACCTACTAATTAAATTAAACATTGTTGTATTAAAAAATAAGAATTTAAGAATATATTGGTTAAGCTGGAACAAGTTATTCATTGTTAGTTGTTAAAATCTATGTTTTGATTTATAAGGTTCTAAATAATTAATACTTTTTTAAGTTTTCTCACTGGATAAAATTTTATTTATTTGTTTGTTCATTGTAAACTCTGACTACATGTTTTGGAATTCAATAAAATAGGGAATATAGAATTCATTTGTAAATTCTGATTTCATGTTTGGAAATTCAATTTTATAGGAAATATAGAATTCATTTTTGAACTTTTCAAAAAATTAGCATTTGGAATCAATTCAAACTGGGAAAGGGATTCCATTTCTGCTAAAAACTCAGAAAATAAAATTTCTCATAAAGAGTCAAAATTGTAGGGACCAAAAATAGAATTGTGATTAAATAGCAATCGTACCCCTAACTATAGGTTGAAATGACGATTGTCTCCTTGCTCGCACAAATCTATACAATGCTTCGTGAACTGACTCATTTTTTCCCAAGTTGCCATATCCGAAGTCATCAAAAAATAGAGTGGAATGGCAGGCTCTATGATCATCTCCCCATCTCAGAAGATATTTAGTCACCCCTGAGAATATGATAGCTTCATAATCTTTCCAATTCGTTTCAAAGTAGCACCAGTTATCACCACAAGACCAAAGATTCATTCTTGGGCAAATTACCATCACGTCCCTGAGGTTTGGTCACCCTCTCCCTAGGGTCCCTGACTTTTGGAAAATGATTGTCCCGTCCCTAAGTTTTGATGATAATAGACTCTCGGGTCTCCGACTGACGTCATCGGCTCTTTTTTTCATTTTTGGTCATAGAAATGACCAAAATACCCTTAACTTTTGACCAATAACACCAACAACCAAAAACCAACCAAAAAATAAGATCAAACTAACCAAAATCAAGAACACAACCAAGAACATCAAGAACAAAAAAAAAAGTGGATGATAGGGAATCAATGTCGGTGTTCGAGTCGTCGTCAGTGTTCAATTACTTCTCGTTGGCTTGAATGGGTTTCTGGGATTTGGGTTTGTTTGATTTAATGGGTTTCTGGGATCCCACCTCCAACCCTCCAAACCCTAATCCCAATCCCAATCCCAATCTAGCCGATCCCCACGAGCCAACGAGAAAAGGGAGCAGGGAGGCCGGCGAAGGTGGAAGTCGATGGGCGGAGAGACCGACGATGGATACGGCAAGACTGATGGTGAGTGAGATGGCAAGCAAAAGAGAACAGAAGTAGAGGAGCAGGCGCGAACGACGGTGGACACGCCGATCGGTGAAGCGACGTGGATCTGATGGTGTCTGTGAGCTGGGATGGCTACGGAATGGCGGGATCGGTATAGCTATGATGGGCGAAAGGTAGAGGCGGCAGAAATGGTGGCAGGACGAGGCTGGGCAGGCGGCTGACGAGGTGGGAACGGCAGGATCGGTGTAGCTATGATGGCGAGATCGGAAAGGGGACGGCGAGGAGATCGGAAAGGAGGGCAGCTCCGGAAAAGAAAGGTGGCCACCGAGACGACGAGACGACGAGCGCCCGGTGTCGAAAAAGCAGCAACCGGGATGGAGGTGGGGATCGGCTGGATTGGGATTAGGATTGGGATTAGGCTTTTTGGTTGTTGGTGTTATTGGTCAAAGGTTAAGGGTATTTTGGTCATTTCCATGACCAAAAATGAAAAAAAGAGAGCAGATTACGTCAGCCAGGGACCCGAGAGTCTATTATCATCAAAAATTGGGGACGGGACAATCATTTTCTAAAAGTCAGGGACCCTAGGGGGAGGGTGACCAAACTTCAGGAACGTGAGGGTAATTTTCCCTTCATTCTTTCCATCGATAGATGACTTCGGACACCTAATGATTATATTTAACACTACTGCATTAAGAAAATTTGAATTAAAATAACATCCGAGTTAATCTAAAAAAAATTATTCATTATTAGTCGTAAAATATATGTTTCGATTCATAAGTTAAAAGTGATTAATAACTTTTTAAGGTTTTCAGAGTAGATAAATGACAACAGATTTTTGAGGTTCTCTTGCAATAAAGGGAGAGCAAGGTTGTCGAACCCATAGGGAGCGAAATCTAGGACACATATTTGATTTACTAACTAGTCTAGGTCAAGTCTTTTGGTTATTTTTTTGGTAACAAGTGCAAAAAAGAGTAAAATAGCTAATGAAAAGTCTAAATGCTATGAGAGATCAACAATGGAGAAAGTGGGCAAGACACCTTCATCATGCGACCCTCTTGAATTAGTTTCTCTTGGATTTGCTAAGCTTGTGGTGATCCTAGGTGAATCTAATGGGTGGTGCTTCATAGTTACATACTTCACACCACAAAGAAGGCTATTCTAACCCTCAATCTGACTCATTAATGCACCACCCTATGGACAACTAATCTCCTCCTTTCACAATCATGTATTTTGGGTTTCAATTAGTCAATTAGTTGGTGGATTCCATGGCTCCCCTTCACAATCACGTACTTCAAATTTCCACTAGATTATTTAGCAAGTCCCTAATATTGAGATTAACGCTCCCGCCATTAACTATAACCCTAGATCCATTTAGCCAAAAGCATTAAGTCTACCAATTAAATGCTATTTATTACTAAAAGCCTATTCAAAACTAAGCTGACCGGGTGCACTTAGGGCACCCAACCCATAGAGAACTACTCACACATGGCAAATGAGAAAATAAATGCAACTAGGACAGAAACCATGTCACAAGAGCAAAATGATAGAGAAAGCTCAATGTTTATTCCTCATCAAGCTCGTAGCTCCTCCTAGAGTAGGAGAGAGTCTCCTCCAAAGTTCTCCATACCCCCAGTCTCCTTAGAAATGTCAAGAGCTTCTAATGAAATGAGTGAGGGGGAAATTTTAGTCCATTCCCTTGCCCTCTAAGGAAAAGACTAAAAAGACCAAAAGTCTTTAAAGTAGGGTTACATTCCAGGCAAATTTTTTCGAAAGTGCCATGCGGCACTAGGTCTACTGGGCGACGAGCAATTTTTGGTTTCGTGTTTTCTTCGTCTGGGTGCCACTCAACATCCGTGCACTTTGAGCGACATGTCGCACTGTATAACATTTGAGCCACCGCTCGGTAGCTGATCAAGGGAAACTCCTCCTTTTCTTTGTTGGGTGCCAGGCGGCACTTCGCTCATGGTATGGGTGCTGCTGATGTACGCAAAATTAATAACAATCTAACGTACAAGCAAACAGTATACTGGTTAAAGTAGGGTTCTTAAACTGAGGGTTAGAGTACAAAATCTTAGCACTTGTTCATTTATGACGTGAAAATCAAAGGTGGAATACGAACAAATGGAAATGAATTTGTGAAAAATAAGAGAGTGAAAGTTTGTAAAGAGATAAGTTATAAACCAATGGATAAAATAGAGCACGATGTCCTTATGGATTAATTACCTACGTCGAGGTTATGGTTCTTATGAAATCCTAACTAGTACCTTCAGTGTTCTAAAGCATCTCCTTAAAATTTTCTCTCATTAGGATGACAAAACTAAGATAGCAAAAACCTAGAACTAGACCAATCCCAATATGAAGATTCAACCTAGCAGGTTATCCTTACGATATTAAGACGTGTTATTAATACCTAAGAATATGCTAATTAATTTTTCATCAACTCGAGTGCCTTTCGGTCCACTCTTGTCAATTTTGATCGTAATCTAATGATCAAGTTAGATTAAGTATTAAACACAAGAATTAACAACTAACACGAAAGATAGTCAACCACAACCTAATATAGATAATCAATCACAAACTTAAGGCATCGTACCCACAAGGAATCTACTTGTTAAGTATGATAACAAAGCAAGATATATCAATGAAGGACATGATATGAAAGAGCCTAAAGATAGAGAAAGAGAAAGCTTAGTCGTTCGAGCAAATCCTACCAATCTCCTCCCTGTTGCTTACCAAACTTGTGCTCCTTTATTAATTATCATAAGTAGTCTTGAGGTCTCAGGAAAAGTGTGTCATAAAACCTAGGAGCTAATGGCTTTATATAGCCAACTACAACCTAATCAAATAGGAAAACCTAAAGAAGGTTAACCTTAACTAGAAACCCTAGGGGTCAAAACAAGAGGTCAAACTAAAGAAAATAAATATATTCTAGAGTTCTTAAGCCATAACGTGAGGCCAAAACTGAATCAGCTCAAAATAGGTAAGATGCCCGACTGAAAAGGAAGCTCAGAAAAGCTGAAAGTCGGGGTCACTAACGATTGCTAGGGGTCTGCCCAACGCTAGTCGAGTCTCTAATGTGCCATATGTAAATCCCCTTTGGCGATAAAAATAGTAATAGCGATCACCACAGGGGGACTCGCGATCTTCAGGGGTATGGCGATGAGAAGTCCTTCGCAGGTTTGCACTCCAATCACCTCGTCATCCAATCCTTGCTCTAAATGCCCATGAAATACTCGAAACACATATCATAAAATATGACAAACGATAGAAGTCCACTCCATGACAATAATACACAAAAATAACACAAGAATTAATATGTCAAGACAAAAACAAACAAAAACAAGACTAAACACATAACAAATACATGAGTGTTTACACACTCATCACCACCCTACACTTGAACTCTTGCTTGTCCATAAGCAAGCATCAGAACACACCAAACTAATGGCCCCCAGACAACAAACTATCGTGAGAAATCCTCATGTCAAATCAATTTTGTAATTCAAGTCCAGCCCATAAATCAAAGCAGTTGTCCATAATTTTTATCATTCAGAAAGAATAGAAGACCATTAAAGACTCAACCTCAATAAGCATAATGAATGAAGAAATTAAGGACACATATGCACTTTATTTCCTTTTCCTCATCCCAAGATAGTTTATGTGAGGTAAGCACTCTACTTGCATGACACTTAGAACTTCACTTCTAAGATGTTGCCAGGCCAAAGGCATTACAACTGTCATCAAGCTACATCTTAGTTGGGTCAGAGGCAACATCCTCTACTTGTTTACCTAACTACTGTCATTCTGCTGGCTTTCATCCACATCTATTCACATTCATCCACATAATTTTTTCCTTTCCACTTTTCCATTCCCATCCAATTTTTTTTCTTTCCATCTTTTCTTCTTTTTTTTTTCAAGAAAGGCATCATATTTTTTTATGCCACTCAGTTAGTCCTCACGCAAGTAAGCTAATAAGATTTTTATGATAATGTAGGATTTGAGTAATAAAAGTATGACCCCTCGAATTCTCTCAAGTGTTTTATCAGTCTTATACCCTAGTGGTCGCTTAGTCCAATTATGAGATTTTGTAAGGCAATAATTACTTTTCAGTATAAGCTTTATCATATTCTTGCTACTTTGGTCCTGGCATAGGCTTTTCTAAGGATATTCGGTTGCTAATGGGTAAAAAATTCAAGGGTGTAAATTTCATCATCTGCTTCTCAAACACATCAACTACAGATACACTCATGAGTTAAAACCTAGACTCAATCACATTCTAAAAAAGAAATAAAAACATGTTGTACATCCTTCCCCATACTTATTGAACACATTGTCCTCAATATGGGAGAAAATACCAAGCAAACATCACATCATAAGACACCAACACGAACATCACGAACACATCACATAGATATAAAAATGAAAAGAAAAGAGAAGTGGACTAGTATCACCCTATCACTCATGGGTCGGAGGCGGCAGTGGTGGTGGGTAGGATCCAGTGTGTAACCTGACCCAGTGTCACTGGCCGATCTCCATACATATCTCCTTAACGAGGAGATGACTCTTTAGCGATTCGGGAGTCTTCTACCTTACTTGGCACCTTCAGCCAACTACAGTGCATGTTTAGGTGGTTGTAGAGGCGGCTCTAATAGAAATCGGAGAGGCCATGGTGGCAAATCCAGTAGCGGGCTAGGAAACCCTCGCTTTGATTTTTCTTGTAGTCCATCTCATGGGCCTAGAATTCTGGGCTCATGACCATAGTCCAATCCTATCCTGTTGAGAGGTTAATTAGCATTCTGGTCATTCGGGTAATTATAAATACCCCTTTGCAATGACTCTGAAGTTCAATGCTATAATTGTCATAGTTTGGGCATCTTTCGTGCAGTTGTCCTTTGCCACATCGATCTAGTCTCTCTAATCCACAGGCTCACCACGCATCTTCCCCTCAAAATTCTTGATGGATACTAGATTATGGAACAACTCACCACCTTATGTCAGATCTTGACAACCTAGCCATTCATTCTGAGTATATCAACCCAGATGAAGTCACCTTTGTTAATGGACAAACTTTTCTTATTTCGTCCACTAGTCAAATATTATTTCTTTTATGTAAATCGTGTCTTTCTTTGTCTAATTTCTTGCATGTTCCTCAGGAAAATAATAATATTATTTTGTTAAGTACCTTAACTCGTGATAATCCTATAATAATTGAGTTTGTTAGTGATGCTTTCTTTGTTAAGTATCAGGTTATGAGGAGGTGCTCCATCACGGTCTGAGTAATAACAGCCTCTACTCCATTCCCGTTTATCCTCACCAACCTCAGGTCCATTCCACATCGTCTATGTCGTCTTTTGTTGTGTGACATCAGCACTTAAGTCATAATTATCTCTCCATCGTCAAAGCCGCCCTTCATTCGTATTCTTTATAATTCTCTAATAAAACTTTGTCTAGATTATGTCATGGTGCATTGGGAAAATCCACAAGTTGCCTTTCATTTGCTACTTTCGATCTTTTATATCTTATCTGTAATGATGTCTGTGACCATCTCCTATTACTTCTATGATGGTTGCCGTTATTACGTCATGTTCTTTGATCATTTCGGTAAATTTATCTTGTTATATTTCATGCATTGCAAATCCGAGTTGCTTGCTATTTTTTTCAATTTCGTGCTCATGTTGAAAAATATTTTGACCGATAAATTAAATACTTCCAGTCAGATTAGGGTGGAGAATATCAAGCACTTACCAAATATCTATATGCTAATGGTATTGAATGTCAGATATCTTGTCTGTTCTCACCTGAGCTGAATGGGTATGCAGAGCAAAAATATCACCATGTTGTTGAAACTGCTCTTGCTATTATTCATTATACTATTATACCTCTTAAATTTTGGTCGCTGATCTTTTACTCTGTAGCGTATTTAATTAATCAGCTACCTACACTCATCCTCAATAATATATCGCCTTATGCAAAACTATTTAGTAAAAATTTGGTCTTATCTGATTTACACATTATCAGATGTCTTTGTTATCCCTAGCTCTTACACATTACTAAACATAAATTACATCCACGTTCTTCTCCTTGTATTTTCATGGGCTATAGCAAGCAATATAACGGTTAGATCCCTGCCGATATCTTCTTGGCCAGCCCATTACCCCAACTGAGCTGCCTCTTGCTAATGAGCCTCCTATTGCATCTCTTGACCCACCTGATGTAATTCTGCCTACGTCATTTGAGTCATTGCCTACTCTCATGTTACCTACCGACATTGGACCCTCTAATTTAGAGCCCATGGAGGCTCCCCTCCAGGTGTATATCTGGCAGAAATGAGCCCTTATTGAGGGCAATTCTCAGCCCATTGTTTGCACCCACCTCTCTATCGTCACGCCACCAAGATGGCATCCGATGAAAACCCATTCTCAGATGGGAAAGTTGTCGCCCATGACCAACCTTGCAGTCTTTCCATCACCGTCGACTTGCTATGCCTAGGCCATAAAAGATACCAACTGGGGCAAAGGAAATTAATGCCTTATTGCATAATGGCACATGGGTTCTGGTGCCTCCAGATACGCTATATATTGTACTTGACAACAAGTGGGTCTTTCGGGTCAAATAACACGTTGATGGCTCTATAGCCCGAATGATGGCGAAGGGGTTTCAACAGCAGCCTAGACTCGATTTTAAGTAGACATATAGTCTAATTATCAAGTCGGCTATCATGCATTTGATTTTTTCTCTTGTCGTTGCCCCGTCAGCTAGTTGTGTCCAATGCATTCCTACATGGCTCTCTTACTGAAAGGGTTTATATGCAACAACCTCCTGGGTTCGTAGATCCTGATCGCCCTCATCATGTATTTTATCTACTGAAATCCCTGTGTGGTCTAAAGAAGGCCCTACGAGCTTGGTTTCACTATCTTCGTGATGCAATGTGTAGCTTTGGTTTTCGTGGTTGATGCACAGACACATCTTTATTTTTATATTGCCAAAGTTCCACTTGCATTTTCGTCCTTATTTATGTCAATGACATACTAGTGACTGGCAATCACCCAGCGGCTCTGACGAAGCTTCCCGAGTTCCTACAATCATGTTTCTGTTTTAAGGACCTTGGCAGCCTTCGTTACTTCCTTGGTTTTGAGGCTCACCGGACATCTCAATGTCTCCTTCTCAGCCAAGGCAAATACGTTCAAGACATTCTCGCACGGGTTGAGATGTCTGGATGTAATACTATAGCCACTCCCGCGGCATTGTCCTCTACAAGTCAGTCCTCCTCTGATGATTGTGACCCCGAGTTATATCGCCAGATTGTCGGTTTCATTGTAGTATCTCGGTAGCACTCGCATGGAAATTACTTTTGTTGTTGGTTTTGCGTCACAATTTGTGCATAGTCCCACTCCTAAACGGTTGGCGTTTGTAAAATGCATTTTACCACTACTTACAAGGAACTCATCATTATGGTCTACTTATTCGACCGTCTCAAGATCATTCTCTTTCTAGATATTCGGATGCGGACTGGGTAAGTTATCTTTTGGATCGGAGGTCCACATCTGGCTACACCGTATTTCTTGGTCCCAACTTGATTTTATAGACGTCTCCCAAGCAGCGTCCAGTCTGGGGTCGTCTATAGAGTCTGGGTATCGTGCCCTTGCCACGGTTGCGTCCAAAATAATATGGCTCTAGTCCCTTCTTGGTGAAATTGAACTTCCATGTTCGCATTTTCTTGCGACAACTTGGGTGCCACGTACCTCACAACGAATCATGACTTTCATCACCGGTGCAAGCACATGAAAATTGATTTCCGTTTTGTGTGCAAACGTGTTGCCAATGGCCATCTACGTGCTTGCTACATCTCTGGCAAGGATCAGCTTGCCGACATTTTCACCAAACTACTCCCGCGTGCACGCTTTCAAGAGCTACGGTTCAAGGTAACGGTGGTCCCCCATGGGCGTGATAAGGAGTCCTTGTGCCTATCGTCTGCAACATCCTGATCTGATTCTTATCACTTATCTGATTTGTTACAACTGTTTGATAGATTAGATTTATCCTAATCACTTAGTTCAAATGTATAGATTACGTAGTTCAAATGTACAGCCAAGGGCTATATAATATAAGTTGAATAAGATTATTCACACTTGGTACTTAGTGATGTGGACTCGTAATTTCTCGTAGCAACATTATGCATTTGTCGGTTATTTAGTACATAAACCACAAGGTGGTCATATTTATAGTATCAGAAACTGCTTAATCATTTTATTTGTTGAGCAGTTATGAATCAACCACCAAAATACTTGTAATTACCCAATTAGGTGCATGTTTCGTAAATGAAAATTTCAGAAGTGGTATTGGAGCTTCTGGGCATGATCTTGAATAAAACATAACTGGAAAAACAAGGTAGCTCCCATCCTCACTCATGAAACCTCAAGTTTAGAACAGTTTATTCATGATTCATTCCAGCCAAAGATAAACACTGACAGGAGCCTGCGGTCCGACTCGACAACTTTACAGATTTTGAGGTTGAAGTATATGACCTCGGACTAGGTATCAGCTACACGGGCTCATATTTACAGCTCCAATTTGGAACGAAAACAAGAATTTCAACCCGCTATAATTCCCCTCACGTCTTCGCCGCCATCCCTTGTAAAAGTACAAAGATATGCTACATATGCTTGTCGCAGGACTCTCTAAGAGACGTTGGATCAAAACCACACTGACAGAATCAGTATGTGAAAAAACTACAAACCGAACATCTCATCTTCGCGAAGGTAGTGCCCGATTTGTTCAAGAGCCTGAAAACAGTTTGCAAATCAAAATCGGATAAGCAGGCTTTCATGGAATAAGTTCTTAATTAGCAGCAGCAACCCATTAATATTGATTATTTAGGGAGAGAACAGGAAGAGACCTCGAGGGCGATGGCAGTAGGAGAGACGCTGGATACATCTCGATGTCCTAGCTTCACAGCAATATCTATATCAATGCAAATGACCACCATTACAATAAGCAGGAAATATAAATGGATACCAAAAATAGTTTGCAATGACTTGGGTGAAAGTGAAACATACTTTCCAAGGAAACCCGGGCATCAGCATTTGCATAACAATCATATCTTTCTTCCAAAAGAGTGGACAGGCGCTTTAAAGCCTGCATCCAAAACGTCCGTGTCAAGACATGGAGAAAAAAATCGATGGCCCCCAATGACTGCTCTATCTCTATTATGCTATAGTCGGCATAAAGGATACCTTGCTGTATGGGTCCCCAGGTTCACGATGCAAAATGGGGCGAGATTCAGTTCCAACAGCAGCAATTCTCCGAGCCAAAGCTTCCAGGGGTACATCTAACCAAACACTTATTCCTTTTTGCATGTATCTCCTACATATGAAGTTATCGACAATTAAAAGAGCTTAGGCTGAAGATAGCAGAGAGGAACAATTAGAAAACTGGATTCAAGAAAATACCAATTAACTGGCCGAACAACAGCACCTCCACCAGTTGAAACAACGACACGGTGCATTGCAGATAACTTCTTCAGTGCTTCAGTCTGAAAGACATAATCACAAGAATTACACTTCTGTTCCAAGCAAGTGACAATAACATATTTGAGCAAAGAAGATAGAGCTTGCAGCTCATAAGTGCACATAATAATCATTATAACCTGCATATTGAATGAAAGCGGAAATATAATTATCAGTCATAAGTCTGCAGGGAAGAGACGATAAACAGTAGGTCTCCCGATCCATATTTACAAGTACAATTTAATGGGATCTTCTGAAAGTAGTCTCTTGATGTTATACATACCTCTTTTTCTCTAAAGAATGGCTCTCCATGAAGTGTAAAGATTTCTGCTACAGACGCTCCATCTACAGAGTGCTCAATCAATTTGTCGCTGCAGCACCAAAAAAAATCCAGAAATGACAAAAGAAATAAGCTTCACAATTCCAAGAAAAAAAAAGGTGTCATTGGCGATGCTAATAAGTCTAGTCTTTGAGAAAGAAGTTTAAGTTCTAAACATCTCTAGTTTGCAATCATTACTTGTCAATGCCATGAGTTTTATATATGTAAACCATTACATAGCCTAATGTGATACAAAATCTTAACCCTTTCACTAAATGATACCCGTATTAGTATCTGCTGCTATCACAAACTATAGACCAGAGTAGCAATAAATGTAACAATATACATAATTAGTCTGTGACACATTTCCTTTTTCTGGTCACACCAATCTTCCAAAACAAAAGTAAAATTTGGAAGAACAATCTAACTTTCCCAGCACACCAATCTCCCAAAGAAAGCAGAAAAGTACGAATGAACATCCTAACGATACCTGTCAATGAATGAATAGTTGAGAACTTGAGAAATAATCTTTCCCACCGTGGTTTTCCCAGATCCCATTAGTCCTGCGTTATAGTTTCATTCAGTGAACCCATCACCATGATGACATCATCTCCTAACAAAAAGAACCAGGAAACTAACCAACTAGATAAATACAGCGTCCACTTAAGTAAGGCTCAATCTCTCGTGACTTAGTCTGCAAAATTCCATAAACCTCTAGTGAGATAAATGCATAAGGAAAGCTATTTTCTCGATCCGAAATCGAGCAATGCATTGCTTTCTTAAAACAAGCATCAAGGACCATAAACATTAAAAAGACATGTCAAAGGAGACTAGATCAGAAAAAGGGAAACATGTCACACCTGGAGTGCCAGGGTCTCATCAAATGAAGGGCGACATCTTCCGGTTTCCAATGTCGAAACTGCAGAAAGCATGAAAACCAAAACTCACTATTCGGCAACAGAATACAACGATACAGTTCCGGTTAATCTGCCCTCCTATTCGCATATGCTTTGGTCAAGGATCTCACTCAGTGTACCCTCCTCCTCTATAGTCCTTTCATGACTTTGTAGGAATTAGGTTCTACATTCCAATTTGACAAAACAATGAACTGCAACCCATCATCACATCCAAGTCGGGTCGGTCGAAGGCGTTGATCTCCTTAACAAACGAGCAATTGGGTACATCTTCTGAAACAGCTAATCAATTTAAACAAGGGGAAAAAGAGAGGAGAAACTTCAAAAGGAAAGTCTACCGGGAACACGCTTGTAAGAAGAGCAGGACACCTCCAACGACGGTCTGCTCTCGCGGAAACGCCGCGAACAAGATGAGACCGCCGCACATCTCCGGGAAGGGACCCAAACCGATTTCCGGGTTCCAATCCGATCCGGGTCGACCCACGGAGACCGGAACTGGACCCGGTTGGCGAGCATCGACTCCATTTCTCAATAACCCAATATTTGTAGATTGTACTGGTAAAGATTAATGTGGGTTGGGTTGGGTTGGTTTGGTTTGGTTTGGTGTAATATATTGGCGGGTAGGTGAAAAATGGGAATGGGATAACAAGAAGACGAAGAAGAGACGTTGGGGATTTTCAAAGAGCGAGAAGCCCATTTTCTGGTGGGTTACGTTTGTTATATATCTTTTTCTTTTTCGTTTTCGTTTTCGTTTGATTTTGACTAGACTGGAGCGTTCTCTGTTTTTGGGTTTCGGTCAAGAAAATTACAAAAACGGCGGCGGCTTTGACTCAGCTTCTGGTTTTTTTTTATATTTATAAATAAAAGTGTTATATTTCTTAACTAGCTGCCCAAAAGAGAATACACCAAGAGTAGAAAAAGTATTGTAACTAAGGTATTAGACAGCGCAAAACAATGTGCACCATATTGATGGGTACTATCTGATATCATATAAAAATAAATTTAGAATTTCTCTCTCCTTTTCCTGACCCTCTCCCTGTCCCACACCCTACCCCACCGAACCCCCCAGATAAACACCCGCCAAAACCTGCGATCCACCTAACAGCCTCCCCCTCCCTCGACCCAACAACCCTCCCCCCTCAAAGCTACCCTCAATGCTACCCAACCCCAAACCAAGCAACAACAACCCTACCAACCAACCCCCTTGCCAGCCCAACCAGGAGGTCCTACCCAGACTCTAGCAGGGCTCGGTGGATGAGTCCATGCCACTGTTACACATGCCGGAAGAGAGCTGGGTGGAGATGAGACCTTGTCGCTGTGGACGCCACCACCAACCCTGCCTGCCCGAATTTTCTTCTCTCACCAGAAGCGGAGCGTTTGATTGAAGCTCCTTGGAAAGGAACTGTGGTTTTGAAAGTCTTGGGCAAAGCAGTGGGGTATCGGGGCCTATCACTATGTTACATCAGATTTAGAACCCGAGGACGAAGGTGAGAGTTGTAGAGCTCCTACATAACTATTTTCTAGCCTGCTTCTCAGAAGAAGGTGAGAGTTGTAGAGCTCCTACATAACTATTTTCTAGCCTGCTTCTCAGAAGAGTCAGACTTCAATAATGTTGTTAATGACGGCCCATGGACGGTACAAGACCACTACTTGATGGTGCGACCATGGAACTACTCTTTTGTCCCGGATGATCAAGAACCTCTATCGGTTTGGGCATGGGTTCGTCTACCGAATATTCCAATCCAGTTCTTCAATAGCCACATCCTCAAGAGCATTGCTGAGCACCTGGGTAAACCTATAAAGTTTGACCCGCACAAGACAACCATGTCACGAGGGTATTTCGCCCGCATTTGTGTGGAACTGGACATTATGAAGCCCCTCATTGGCGAAGTCTGGATTAATGGCGTGATACAAAAGGTGGAATACGAAGGCCTTCACACCATTTATTTTAGCTATGGGCGTTATGGACATCTTCAAGAGAATTGCCCCCACTGTCCGATGAAGCAAGTGGTGGTCAGAGAATAGGGGCGAGCATTTGGTATTCGGGATTTTTGGTATTTTTTTGATTTCGGAATTTTGGGATCGGTATCGACTTTTGAGAAATTTTAGTGAATTTTGGTATTCGGTATAATTTTGATATATACCGTAATTATTTTGGTAATACCGAAAATGCCAAAGTACTAAAGTGTAAGTTTACCAACTATATAAGGAGGTACTAAAATGAAATTTTTCTAGCTATATAAAGAGCCCACTCACACAACACACTCCCAGAAACACCCTCTCCCCTTTTTTTTTCCCTTTTTCCTCTTCTTTTCTCCTCCCAGGAGAAACCTCTCCCTTTTTCCTCTTCTTTCCTCCTCACAGATCGAAGGTACTACAAGGTAAGCTTCATTTGCTTATATATGCCTTAGATTTTAAGGTAAGCTTCTACAAAGGTTACCTACCTCTCTCACAGACGCATTGCTTTATTCTTCTCACTCTAAGGTAAAAACAAAATTAGGGTTTAACATTTGGGGATTTTTCAAATTAGGTGGAATTGATATGAGTTATCTATAAGAGAAGTTCTCCCTTAGTGTTGTTTGATCGCTGTTTCTTTGTATTCCCTTAGGTAGATGAAATAACTTCGGTATTAATGTTGGATTTTTTTGTTGAAAATTTTGGTATTTTCAGGATTTTCATTATAATACTGAAATTTTAATTCGGTATTTGGTAGATACCAAAATAATTTTGGTTCGTGATCGGTATGGGTTTTTTTTGGTAATTTGGTATTTTTTGGTATTCGGGATCGGTATATACCGATTGCACACCCCTATCAAAGAAGGTGCAACGTCTGATGGAATGCCTCCGCAACAGGAAGACCCAAGTATGGAGCCTTTAGGAAAAAACCCTGTTGAAGTATCACCCCAGCCAAAGGGATCCAATCTTGACCCTTGGATGATGGTTACCAAGAAAGGTAAATCATCTTTCTTTCTACAAAAAAGGCAAAATACCATTTATGGAAATAGGTTTACCAATAGAGATAGAGACAAACCAGGCGGGAAACTTACCAAGCTCTATTTATGGGCCCAAAATGGTGTTTACTGCTGCTCTGGCCCAGAGTAGCAAACAGGGGCCCACTAGAAACACAAAGACCCTCAAAGCCCAAAACCAGAAGAAAAAAAACTAGCCGGCCTCTAAGTCAAAACCTAGCGCCCCCCCCCCCCTTAGGACACAAACGCGCAAGAGCCGAGGATGATAATCTGCTAGTAGCAAAAGTCCAGAGTGCTTTTGAAAGATACAAGAACAAGGAGAATACAACCCAAACATTATAGCTGGTCCCCCCCCCCCCCCCCCATATCAGAGCTAGGCCAACCGTTAACCTCAGCGGTCCCTGGCATGGAGGAACGTATGGGTGTCAAGGGTGAGGTAATATATAGGAGGTCCCCCGACAAGAGTGGGGTTGAGATGAAAGGTACGGAACTCGATGATTGGGGGAAATACCAGATGCAAGATAGCAATCCGGCCAAGAAGGCAGCAACTGAGGGGGTAGCCCTCTTATTCAATTTTTCATTTTCTTTATGGTCCTTAAAGCCCTTTTTTGGAATGTATATGGCGCTCAGAAGCTAAGCTTGCTCCGGGCGCTTAAATTTTTTATCCGCTCTCATAATTTGAGCTTCATTGCCCTGCTTGAGACTCAAATCAATGCGAGGTCGGTGGACGAAGTGTGTAGAAAAATTGGATTGAGCTCTTTCCGTGTAGAGGTGCGTGGTCGCCGTGTGGGGATTTGGTTATTGTGACCCTCCACTGTAACCATCAATATTCTGACCTCTCATGACTACTTCTTACATTGTGAACTTTTGTGTGCATGGCAAGTGCCGTCGCAAGTACCCGTGGTTTATGCTCTACCACCGGTTAGCGGTATCGAGGCTTATTGGGACCAGATTGCTGCCCTACCCCCCTCCCTAACCCCGTGGCTAATAGGAGGGGACTTCAACTCGATTATAAGTATGGAGGAGAGGAAAGATGGGTCAGGGGGTTTGAGACCGCACGATAAGAAATTTAGCTGCTGGATAAATAAATAAGGGTTGATCGACTTAGGCTTTGTTGGTACCCCATTTACTTGGTCCCGTATAAATGGTGATGATAAAAAAAGCTCTAAAAGATTGGACCGAGTTTTATGCAATAATGAGTGGCGGGTCACATGGTCGGAAGGGACGATCTGACATCTTGCCCATTTCTAGTCAGATTACTCCCAGTTGCTAGTCTCCTATTTTGACATGGATATAGGGGATAGAAGAAGAAGGCCTTTCAGATTCCAAGCAGCTTGGCTTACCCACCCTAGCTTCAATCGGGTGGTCGAGATGAAATAGGTTGTCAAGAAGAAGATTGTCGAAGCCCTAGAGGCCTTGAAGGAAGAGCAGAGGCAGTGGAATAGTAAAGTGTTTGAGAATGTGGAGCACAGGAAGAAAAGGATCTATGCTAGATTGAGTGGGCTTCAGTGCGCCATCGAGAGAAACCTGAATCGTGGACTGCTCAAACTAGAAGGGCAATTGCGCATGGACTTTGAACTTGTCCTTCAATAAGAGGAGTTATTTTGGTATCAAAAGTCGAGAGAGAAGTGGGTCACTTAAGGAGATCGTAATACCCATTTTTCCACACCATTACACTAGTTTGCAGACAAAGAAACAGGGTAGAAAAGCTTAATGATGAAGCTGGCAACTGGGTTACGACTGCAAGGAATTTAGAAGATATGGCATATTATTTCTACAAATCCCTTTACACCACCGAGGCTGTAGTCGTGCAAGGATCACTTTCTTGTGGCTTATTCCTTGCCTGGTCCTCAATGGAGATTGCTCAGATCACCCGCCTGTGCAAACCCAAAGAGGTTTATGAAGCTCTCTCATAAATGGGTCCATTGAAGGCCTTCGAGCCTGATGGATTTGATGTTATTTTCTAACAAAGGTGTTGGTCTGCTGTGAAAGAGTCGATCCTCTCCTTCATTCATGCGGCTTTTTAGATGAGAACCATCCCCCAAGAGCTAAACAAAACTTTGTTAGTCCTAATTCCCAAGGTGGCGAGCACTGAGGTAAATCAAAACTTTCGCCCTAACAGCTTGTGCTCAGTGGCGTACAAGCTGGTGAAAAAAGTATTGGTGAATCATATCAAATGGAAGCTACCTGAAAGTATTGCACCTACCCAAGGTAGTTTTGTACCGGGACATCAACTTCCAGATAATGTGGTGGTTTTTCTAGAGGTCTTACACTCCATGAGTCACAAAAAAGGGGTTGTGTGATTGATGGCCATAAAGTTAGATCTAGAGAAAGCCTAGACAGCTTATGATGGGACTTCATAGCCGATACTCTCAAAGATTAGGGGCTTCCACCTTCGATTCATGAGCTGTGTTTCTGGGGCTAAGATGCAACTACTATAGAATGGTGAGATCATAAAAGAATTACAGCCATCTCGGAGACTCCGGCAAGGCAACCCATTATCCCCTTACCTCTTCGTGTTATGCATAGAAAGGCTTGCTCAATGGATTAATATGGCGGTGGCTCAAAATTATTGGAGACTGCTAAAGATCACAAGGAGTGGCCCCCTCCTGTCCCACCTTCTTTTTACTGACAATGTTATTTTATTTGCAGAGGCTACAATGGAGCAAGTGGAGACCATCACCTAGGGCCTTGATATCTTTTACTCGGTCTCCGGGCAGAAGTTGAACCTCCTGAAGTAAATAATGACTTTTTCTGAAAATGTGTCAAAGGCGCAAACAGAGAGGCTAAGCCAGGCCCTTGGAATATTGACTACACCAGACCTTGGGAAGTACTTGAGGATTGCAGCCCTTCACAAAGGATTTTTAAGGAAACTTTTCAATACCTAGTCGAGAAGATACAAGCTAGACTTGCAGGTTGGAAGGTAAAGCAATTTACTATGGCACAGAGAATTGTGCTGACAAGATCAGTACTTAACTCCATTCCTATCTATGCAATGCAAAACATTCACCTCCCAATGAGTCTTTGCAAAAAGCTCGGTCGCATTAGTCTTGACTTCTTGTTTGGGGGGGGGGGGGGGGGGGCGACTCGAAATATGCTAGAAAAGCACACCTCATATGTTGGGATGAGGTCTACCTCCCTATATCTCAGGGAGGTCTCGACCTAAGACAAATGAGGGAAGCTAATGATGCCATGCTTGCAAAACTTGATGGAGATTTGTTATGGATCGAGGGACAATGTAGGCACAAATCTTGGAAAATAAGTATTGTATAAGACAATTAGAAGGAAGAGCGATCCTTCCGCATGCTCACAAGTCAGCCATATGGGCTGGACTTACCCGTGTCAATACCCTTCTATATGATGGTACCTGATAGATAGTAGAGAATGGCTAGCATACACAGTTTTGGAGAGATAAATGGCTCTCTCATAATTCCAGCCTTCTACAAGAGAGAATCTTGGTTCCAGAAGAGGAGGTGGACAAACGAGTAAGGGAGTACTGACAAAATGTAATGGGCTAGAATTGGCCAGCCTCGCAAGTCCTCCTACCCCCTTACTGTTGCCAGAGATTGCATGTCGTGTTCCTAGATGAGGAAGGTGATATAGAGGATTTCATGGCGTGGAGGCACTCCCCTTCTGGTGAGTTCTCTACGAAAATAGTTTACTTAGCGCTACTGAAAGGTGACCAACCATCAAACTACCCAGAAGGTGTTTGGAGGTATGTATGGAAGATTGAAGTCCGAGAAAAGCTGAAGGTCTTTCTCTGGAAATGCCTCAAAGGAAGGATGTGGACTAACACTAAGCATTTTTAGAGAAAGATAGCTCCCAACCATTATTGCCTAAGTTGTCAGGGGAAACCGGAAACCCTTCTGCACTTTATGAGACATTGTCCGAGAGTAAAGAGAATATGGTCCAAGATGGTTCCCACCCACAACCAACTTATGTTCTTCCGTGCACCTCTTATGCAGTGGCTAGAGGACAACATGAAGCTGCAGAAGAACCTAATATGGGGCGTGAAATGGAACATTGTCTTCGTAGTGCTTGCTTGGTGGGTATAGAAGTGGAGAAATAAGGAGGTGTATGGGGAGTCTTCTCATGTGGGATATATAGTTGAGTTTATTAAGGGCCAAGCCAAAGAGTTTGCAACTGCTTAGTCTCGAGAAAAGCAAACGGCAAGGGGACCTTCTGAGAGAGTGGAAACATTGGTCTCCTAGAGATACCCACAGGCGGGCTGGTTCAAACTCAACACAGATGGTGCCTCAAAGGACAACCCGGGTTGGGCGAGAGTGGCAGGGTGATACGTGATGGTAGAGGCTTTAGGGTAGCGGGCTTTGTGCAGAATATGGTTGTGTGCAATTTGCTTACCTCCGAGGTGTGGGCGATTTGGAGGGGGCTCACCCTCGCGTGGGATAAAGGTTTGAAGAAGGTAATTATGGAAACACACTCGCAAGTAGCGGCGAAGTGCCTTACTGAGGGGATAGCAAAGGAACGCCCGCTATCTGCCCTCGTGATTAGTTGCCAAAACCTCATCCGCCGTCACTGGCAAGTTGAGGTCCTTTATTGCTTTTGAGAGGGGAACAAAGTAGCCGACTGGCTTTCCAACTTCGCCCTGTGCTTTCTTTTCGGTTTTCAAGTTTTAGATGTACTGCCCCCTGAATGTATTCCTCTGAAAAAAGAGGGTATTGTAGGAGTGGGCTCCTTTCGGTTAGTTTCTTTATGTACTCAGACTGCTTTTGATTAAATGAAACGGGTGCTATGCGCCCACCATTACCACAAAAAAATATTGATGGGCACTATATGAAAATAACATCAAGATAACACCAAAAGTACATCTAAACCAAAAATGCTCTAAGGTCAATCGGAAACAGACCTGAATGTACACCAAACTCTGGGCAAAACTAATGTAGTTGCCACACACATAAACCTAAATTACGGAAGGTCAAATCTTTAAAATTGATCCGGTCCACAAGCTGCATCTTTGATTGTTTGTTTAATTCGGTCTGCAATCTACATCCTTGACTCAGCTTTAGGTTATAAATGATTTTTTTATCGAAAATATTCTCCTGGTAGTGTATTTTTTATTTTTAAAATTTAAATCAAATATTTTAACATACAAAATAGGCTTTGGAATCGAAATAAATTCAAGGCTGTCTGTGAGATGTTTGGTAAACGGCGAGGCCTTTTGGGGTAAGTAACAAACAAATGAACAAAGGGTCTGGTGGGTGGGATGACGCGTCTTCAAGACTACACTCTACACCTACCCACTTGCGTTTGTCATTTTCATTGTTGTGATTTGTTTGTTAGTGCCCATTTCTTTTCCAAAGGTTGGTAAGGCATCCGTGGAAGAGACCGATTCCTAACGTACTAACTTTTTTGTTGTTGATATTCTAACAAATTAACTGGTGGTTAGAGTTAGACAACGTAATTGCAATCTATAAATCATGAATCAGCACCGTAAATGTAGAATACTGTTACAATCGCAATTTAACCATTGGTTCACATATCCAGTTAAACCGATGGTTTTTTTTCCAAACTCCGGTATTCGTAGATGAATATTGCTAAGTTTACTCTTAGGTGATTCTTCCAATAACATTATTTTTATTTTTTGTTGGGAACGTCATTTTAATTTGTAAAAATTGAATTCACGATATTCTAAAAAAAAAGGTAATCCATTATGTTGTTTCGTGCTTTGATAATCCACTATTTTATGGTTTCGAAATGTTTAACCGAGTGACATATATTTTTCTAATTGACTTTATTTTTAGACAAAATTATCCTTAGAACTATTAAATTAATTTTTAAATAAAAATAGAAAATATTACAATAGCAGAAAAAGAATTGTTAACATATATTTTTTTAATTATACTTGGGAGTATTTCCGTCCTAAAAAATTATACAATAGTGAATGTGTCAAACCTCTGTCACTCAATCAAACATTTTGAAACCACGGAAAAGTAGAGTGTCAAAGCATGAAACCACATGATACTAAAACAGACTTAACCAAAAACAATAATGTCTTGGACCATGAACCGAGGAGGCCCAACTACCCCGTCGATCGGGCTAAACGGCCGTTTTTCGGTCCGATGAGAGTGGGCTTAGGCCCACACGAAACCCAACACACAACAACCAACAGGAAAGAAAACCCCTCTCCTCGTGTTTTCCTCTGCTAAGGTTTCCAGTACCGTCTCCTCTCCTCTCCTCCTTCGTCGTCCCCGTTTCTTCTACCGGCGGTTCAACCGTAATCAAGCTGCACTCGCTTCCGTCGCCACGCAGGATCCTCGAAGATGTCTACCGTGATGCAGAAAATCAAAGACATCGAAGATGAGGTAGGAGGAGAAATAGAGGTCATTTTAGGGCATTGGAAAAAAAAAATAAAACTAACGAAATTATTTAATTATTATTATTCCTTGCAGATGGCAAGGACTCAAAAGAACAAGGCCACGGCTCATCACTTGGGCTTGCTCAAGGTACTCTTCCTTTTCCTTTTCTTTTTTTTTAAATTTCTTTTCCATTGGCGGTTATCGGTAGTTTTTTTTTTATAATTTCTGTTTCGGTGCACAATTTCGACATCGATGTGTGTTGATTTGGAGATGTTTTGTGTTTTTGGTTAGGCTAAGCTCGCAAAGCTCCGTAGGGAACTCCTTGAGCCTTCGGCGAAAGGAGGCGGCCCTGCTGGCCAAGGTTTTGATGTTACCAAGAGTGGAGATGCTAGAGTCGGTTTGGTTGGGTTCCCTTCTGTTGGGAAGTCTACGCTTCTCAACAAGTTGACTGGAACTTTCTCGGAGGTATAACATTATTTAATTCGTTGTTTTCTTCGTATGAAATACATACCCAAGCTTGTAGATTGCCAGAGTACGTGGTTGATGGCAACTGTCGGTATAGGGTCGTAATCTGATGTCATATCTGGTGGTAGCAAATTTATGATATAAAGTAGCAGTGTAGAACACGAGTATTCATTCATATAACCGTCCTCATCTGGTGGAAAAAAGGCCATTTTTGTTGCTGTATAAGAGATTTTTTAAGTCTGTTCTTGTTTGATTAATGGTTCTGGTTGATACGTTTTGTTTGCCATTGCGACTACTCAATTCGCAACACTTGTTGCAAGTTTCTGGATTTGCTGATGGCCATATGGTTCATGGTGATGTAAGGTCACTTTGATGCAACATGACCTTGAATCATTTTCTATATACATATCCATTGATGATTCCTGTACAGGCTAAAGAGTTGTTACATCTGCACATCTTACTCTCAATATCAAGTTATGTTCCAAAGTTAGATGTAATTTGTCACCTGTTTGTACTCTCTAAACACTTCACTGTTTCACTGCAGGACATAGTTACTATGCGATATAACCTGTTTCTCCTTCTTTCCTTGTATTCATAATTAACTGTTGTTAGGTTGCAACAGGGTCATATAGTATTTATACTTCTAAATCTTTTGGTTGCTTCTCTTGACAGGTTGCATCCTATGAATTTACCACGCTAACGTGCATTCCAGGGGTGATCACGTACAGAGGAGCTAAAATTCAGGTACCACTTTTTAGTAGTCTCTTGGAAGTTCATATAGTATTAATGCTAGATGTAGATTGAAAAATGAAGTTAGTGAGGTGATTTCTGTGTTAACTTTGTTCTAAACTCCTGTGGGGATCTAGTGTTTACCTCCATTTGCACTCTTCTTTGGAGAAACGTTATCTGACCTTCTTTCATGCAACTTGTTTTGGTGATAACCACTTGGAATTCATTTTGCAAGTGTGGAAGATTCTCAGTCTAAAATGTGATTAATTGCAGTTGCTGGACCTCCCTGGAATTATTGAGGGTGCCAAGGATGGGAAGGGTCGTGGGAGACAGGTGGGACTATTCTTTTCAGCACACTTTCATTTTTTTTGGGGGCCATATGTTGATGTACTGGAATTTTCTTTACAAAATATATTCCACACAAATAATAGAATAGCTGATGGGAGTTTCCATGACACTGGGGCTCATGTCCAATATTGGGAACCTTTTAGTTTCTCCTTCTTGTTACAGATTCACATCTTTGGTTTGCTAAATGTAAGATTTCTTGTGAAAAATGGCTTGTGACAAGCCTTTTTTGCTTTCCCTGTCTAACACTCAAGTTTAAGGCTTGTAAACGTAGTTGGCTTCTTGTTCCCCTTGTCGCGTGTTCATGTGATGTTGTAAGGTGTAGTTGAAGCTTTCTGAGCATGTATTTCATATTTCTTTTTGGACATGGCAGGACTTGATTAACCTCAATCTTTGTGTCGAAATTATTTTTATGTCTAACTACGAACAGAATAGTCTATATTGGGTGAATTAGAAACCAAGAGTCCTCGGGTTAGTTTAGTGGTACGCTATTGTAATAGTTGGAGGATTTCGTCATGGAAGACTATTCTTGAGAAAGAGTTAACTGGTTTGGGGTTTGCAGTGGATAAGCTACATCAGAAAACCGTCCTTTTCTGGTTTGTCTCCATTTGTTATCTGTCTTTTTGAGTGATCAAGGCATGCAACTCACAGAGAAAATTAGTCTTCCTAAAGCTCAGGGACTATGACAAAACACAGTTTTCTTTTTAAATCACCATGGCATTAAAAGTCCGAATTATTTTTTCAGTTATTGTGTTACTTCTTTTATTTGCAAAATTTTTTTCTAGGGTTATATAGTTTTTCCATTCTGATGGGTCTACCCTGCCTTGTTCATCGGATTAAATTCATGCTAACGTGCAGACGTCTTTGTAATTCAGGTTATAAGTACTGCGCGGACATGCAATTGTATATTAATAGTCCTTGATGCAATAAAGCCTATAACTCACAAGCGTTTGATAGAGAAAGAGCTTGAAGGGTTCGGCATAAGGTTATCATCGCAACTTGTATCTGTTATGACCTTTCTATTGAGTGAAACATTTTTTTTATTACAAGTAATGATATTTGATTTTTTCCAACATTCATTGATTATAGATTGTTTGACCCTCAACTACTGTATGATTAGATATAGTATGTTCATTGACTCAATGCTCAAGCATAGTGACTACATATCTTAAAAAATTCAAGCATAATGACCTTGTAATCTGTGTTGCTTCCTGAAATACAGGTTGAACAAGGAACCACCTAATTTGACTTTCCGGAAGAAGGATAAGGGTGGAATAAGTTTGGTGTCAACGGTTGCTAACACCCATCTTGACCTTGAAACTGTAAAAGCAATATGTAGTGAATACCGGATTCACAATGCTGATATTACTCTGAAGTATGATGCTACTGCTGATGATCTGATCGATGTAATTGAGGGCAGCAGGATATATACGCCCTGTATCTATGCTGTGAACAAGATTGACCAGATCACTCTTGAAGAGTTGGAGATTTTGGACAAACTTCCTCACTACTGCCCAGTCAGGTAATTGTGCTTAAGCTTGATGCCTTTTTGCGGTATTGTTTGTTCATTTCTCTACCAAAAAAGAACACGGCGTTGCTTTCTGTTTAAACATGAGTACTGCTGCATGGGGTAAAACCTCACTTTTGAGATTGATGGTAGCTCTAGGCTCAATGTTTGAGGGTTGTTTCTGGTACCTGCCTCATGGCACTTGAGAGTATCCTTTAACTAACACACTGTGTGTGAGACCCACTCGCCCAAATTCACACACATGTACAGATGATATGATGGAAACCGAGGGCTCTACTTACTAGTCATTTGGTTTCTTATCTTAATCATATCAACATCTAGGAACAATTTTGTGCCTTTTTTGGTTGATATTATGCATTGCAGGCATGAATATGTCCACTTCATGTAATTTGCTAATTGTTAAAGCCGTGTCTTTTAATCCGCAGTGCTCATCTGGAATGGAACCTTGATGGTTTGTTGGAGAAGATCTGGGAGTATCTGAGCTTAACTCGGATATATACCAAACCAAAAGGGATGAACCCTGATTATGAAGACCCTGTCATTCTGTCGTCTAGAAAGAGGACGGTTGAGGACTTTTGTACTCGAATCCACAAGGATATGGCTAAGCAATTCAAGTAGTGAGTATCTCTGGAAATTTTGATGCACTCGTGCAGTTGACTTCCTGAAGTTGGTATAGAACCAACTGAATGTTTTGCGACTTGGACTTGTGTGAGCTTGTACCATCTGTCAAAATTAACTGTTTCATGCCTACCGGTACCTATTGGTGTAGGTTCATTGAGCTTTTAAACAGGGATGCATATGATCTACCATGCCACTTTCAGGCACCACTTTTACCTCGGGACACAATCACGGAGATAACTAATTCTAATATTCGCGGATTAGTTTGAAGTTCTTAACCTTGATGACAAATTGTTTTCGTTCTTTGGTGCAGTGCGCTAGTATGGGGATCAAGTGCGAAGCACAAGCCTCAAAGAGTTGGCAAGGTTTGTTTCAAAATCTTTCCGTATGTGGGATTCCCATTCCTCATGTTTCCTGTTCATCTGTCTTCCATATTTCTTATTGCTCAACTTTCTTGACCAGGAACATGAACTTGAAGACGAAGATGTCGTCCAGATTATCAAAAAAGTGTAATCAACTGAAGAAGAAGGGCTTATTCGCCCTCCTCTTCACTAAATCCGATGCATTGGTACGAGAACGTTGCCAGGTTCAAGAGTGTGCCATAGTTGCAGGCGGTTTGTCATCTTCTAGCTGCTAGGCTGTTGTGACTAATATGTGGCTTACATCGACGGAGGCTCAGGCCGCGAAAATTTTATGTTCTACTCTAGATATTACTTAATAGGTGATAATACTTGTTTTAGTGATGCCTTTTCATTGTAGCAAAATTTTCAACTTATCCACTTGAGATCAATCTTAAGAGCGATCAACCGTCGAACTATTTTCCGATACCTATTGTGAAGGGGACGGATTCGTGAACGGATTCGGTGATGCTGATCTCCTAGCAGCACCAATCCAACATGGAGTTAAACGGCATAAAATGCAGTTGTTCAAGAATGACATTTTACAAATGTGCCGTTGTTCAAGAATAGCACATCAGGTAGGCGGGGGCGAATTTGGTGGAGACTAAAGAGATATTGGTTTTCATGTGTAGTGATATTGGTTTGCATGTGTAGTGATTGATTTGCATGTGGTCGAGATATTGATTTGCATGTGTAGTGATTGATTTGTACGTGGTCGAGATATTGATTTGCATGTGGTCGTGATATTAGTTTGCTTGTAAATTGATATTGGTTTGCATGTGTAGTCCCCACTTGGAGACAAGTTTTATTTAATTTTGCACTCAATCCAGTCTCCAGGCGAAAATAACGGTACATCAATTTTTTAAGAGAGTATTAATTTTCAAAGATAAAATAAACAAGAACACATTAATTTGAAAGGTAAAAACATAAGAGCATATTAAAGTGAAAGGCAAAATCATAAAGGACATACTAACTTGTCTTTTTTTTTTTGATAAGTTGAAATTAAATTAGAATAAGAAAGATTTACAAAAAGGAAAGGAGAAACCCTTTACAATCAAAACCCGGGGAGCTAACCCCCAAAAACCCAAAAGGCGCAGAGAACACCAGAAGAGACCTCAAGATAGTCTCAGCCAATGCCGACTTGATGAGATTCTAGTAGAATGATGAGGTCTTGATCACCATAAGCCCTAGAAGTTTTGGACCAAAAAAGTCACTCACTAACACGCAAGAGAATAGTATGCACGAGAAGTTGATGGTTATGAACCTCACCATGAAAAATAGCTCGATTTCTCGAGTTCCATAAGCACCAAAGAATAGCACCATGAATCGCCGACCGCACCTTCTTGAGCATGCCGTCCTTGACCAAAAACAACCAGCTAGAAGAGGAGCTCCTACTGACCCACCAATGCACCAACAAAGACCCAGCTTGTTAGCGAAAAATTTTAGACCTTCCAAGCTGCAGGGCAGTGTAGAAAAACGTGGTCTACTGATTCATCCTCGATCCCATAGAGAGGGCAAAGGCAATCCCAGGGTTCAAGACGATTCATTCTGATCAGGTTGTCCCTAGTTTGCAGCTTCCCTTGGAGTAGAATCCACATAAAGCACTCGATTTTGAAAGGGGACTGACCAGACCAAATTTTGCTTAGCTCTAGCGACAAACAGGAGTGTTGGAAGTCAGATAAAGCAGCTCTTCTGAAGGAGCGTGCACAGAAAGAGCAATTCCCCTCCAGAGCCCAAACGATTCGATCATCCTCTCATGGGTTCAGTATAGTCCCCGCTAGAAGTTGGAGAAGAGAGGCAACCAAATCAACTTCCCAGCTAAAGAAACTACGGCGCTAAGATAAATCCCAAATCCAAAAGTAGCCTTCCCAATGCCCGCACTCACTGATAGTAGAGTCCTTTTGTAGGAAAACGCTGAAGAGCCTAGGAAACTCTTCAAGCAAGGTCTTCTCCTGTAACCAAGCGTCCCTCCAGAAGAGAAAACTTGTCCCATTGCCAACTCTTAACTTCATACCTGCAAAGAAGGTAGAAACAATAGGCGAGCTGGTGGCGGCCAAGTTGCTGATTTCTGCCCAGGTACCGTTGTTCTTCCGGGGTCTAGGGATAGCCAGAGCCGATGAGTAGTAAAAACTGTGAATTTTGGCCACAACTTGAGCCCACATCGAGTCCGAATTTGCAATAAATCTCCAAGCCCACTTTAAAAGCAGAGAGTGGTTCATCATTTCCAGATCTTCGATGCCTAATCCACCATGATCTTTAAGTCTTGTAACAAGACCCCAACGCACCAGCGAAGCCTTCTGAGACTCTTGAGTTACCTGACCAGAGGAACCTCCTCATAATTTTCTTCAAGGACCTAGTGACACCTTTAGGGAGTTTGTAGATAGAGATGAAGTAGATGGGTAAGCTTGCTAAAATAGATTAGATGAGAGTAACTCTGCCACCGAGGGAAAGAAAGTTACCACGCCACCATTCTAAACGCTGCTGAAAAGTGGAGATTAGAGGCTTCCAGGGGGCCACCCGCTTCATGCTCCAACCAATAGGCAGGTCAAGGTATTTGATAGGGAAAATCTCACTCCTGCACCCCTAGAAAATCAGCCGCCCTTTGCAACCAAAGCTCGTGAACATTAATTCCTACCATAGTGCTCTTTTCCATGTTGATCTTGAGGCCAGAACATAGCTCAAAGATGATCAAAATCGCATTAAGGTTGAACAGGCTGCTATCCTGGCATACTGCAGCAAGCTAATCTGATCACGATAGCCAGTTACACCTGATCCGATTGAGAGAGGTCGCTTTCACAAACAAGACCCTCAGTGATAGTAAGGAAGAGAAGAGGGGAAAGCGGACAGCCCTGGCAAAGCCCTCTTTGGAGGTGAAAAAGCGAGGTTGGAGACCCGTTAACCAGAACAGAATCTTTGGCACTCGAAACACATCATCTGATCCATGACCTCCAGCGAGCACCAAATCCCATGGATGCCAAAGTATCATCCAATGGACACAATCGAAAGCCTTTGAGAAGTCAATTTTTAGCTAGATAGCCTCTTTCTTCTCGTTTTTCAGGAAGGAGATGAGTTCGTTGGCGATGAGAATGCAATCAGAGATCTGCTTGCCAGTGATGAAGGCCACTTGCTCCTTGCCAATTACCTCATTGATGAAAACCTTAAGACGAAGCGCCATAATCTTGGAGATGATCTTATGGACACACCCAACAAGACTAATAGGCCTGAAATTTCCCAAAGAGGAAGAGCCAAAAACTTTGGGATCAGCGTACAGAACGAAGAAGAAGCATAAGAGTGGAGCAACCCATTCCTAAAGAAGTCATCCACAAAGAGGAACACATCCTCGGCAATTGTTGCATGGAAGGAGGCGAGGCTGAAGTGAACGAGGTGAGAACTCGGGAATTACGGAGGGATTGGGAATCGAAATCGAAAGGAGAAAAACTAAGAATCCTAGAATTTCTAATTTGGGGGTGACTATTGGACAAGGGGAAGAAGGCTTAACCATCGAAGGTGAGGTGGCGATCAACAGAGTGGGCGAGTTGGACAAGGCAATTATGGTTCCAGACGACGTGGATCAATCACATGAGGTGGAGAAAGGTGATTCGCACCCAGACGACAACGAGGCGATGATGCTGCAGACGACCGTTGGAGTCGCTCGTGCAGTGCACATGACTTTTGAAGTTCAGAAAAAAAGGAAAACGACTGTGGGAGCTCAAACGACAGCTCACCAGGTCCCAGGCTTTTTGTTCTTTTCCTGTCTTAGTCGATTTCAGCAGCTTTTTGTAACTTAGCTGATAGCCATGGTTACTTTGCACCATGACCATGAGTTATTTTTATCCTTGTCGGGTTAGTAACAGTTATCAGTAGTACTAGCTGTAGTATGTAGTCCCAAATAGTCCTGGTGGCAAGAGAATGAGGATGTTTTGTGACCCCAGAGACTAGGGTTTTGATGTAAGGAGGAGAGGGGCAGTCTTGATTTGGCCTATGCTTGACGGCAACTTTTGGGATCTCTTCTCATACTCTCTTTTCTGTGAAACACTCTAGTTCTTCCTCACCATTTATAAGAGTAGAACTAGGTAAGGCTTTACCTCGAAGTAAAATCTTACTTCCTGGAAAGATTAATTACTTTATCCATGGATACTGTTCCATTGGTACTCGAGATTTGAGTTTTGTACTAACTAGCAACAATTGGTATCAGAACCACAGGTTCTTGGCCTGACGTTACAAGGAACGAGGAGATTGGTGCGATGCTCGAGAGGATGAACCAGAGGTTTGATGAAATAGGGGCTAACATGACACAAGCTGTGAACCAGGCGGTGAACCAAGCTGTGAACCAGGCGGTGAACCAAGCTGTGAATGCGAGTTTGGAGGACATACAATCGCAGCTGGTTGCACTGCATCTCCAAAATCAAAGTGTGATGCAGGGGAGGGGAGGAGCCAGTTCAGAGGTTGGAGGAGTGGCCAGATCTGGAGTGAAAAACAACTAGGCAGGGGGCTCTACAATAAGGGGAGCTGCTGAATCTGCTAGATCTAGTGGAGTTGAGGTAAGCAAGGACCCTCCTGGACCTGGCTATTATTGTAGATATCCCAAGATTGAATTTCCTAGCTTTGAGGGTGATGATGTTAAGAGTTGGATCATTAAAGCTGAGTATTATTTTAAGATGGAGAGAGTAGAGGAGAGTCATAAGATGGGCTTAGTGGTGATGTACTTACAAGGAGCAACTTTACAATGGGATCACAGTCTACAGAAGTTGAGGGAAGGGCTAGGAGAGGTTAGTTGGGAAGAGTTGAAGCTAGAGACAACTTGGAGGTTTGAAGGGTCTGTTTATGATGATCCTCTAGATGATTTGTTGAGGTTAAAACAAGACGGTAGTGTGTTGGATTATCAGACTAATTTTGAAGTACTGCTAGGGAGGGTTTCAGTTACTCAAACATATGCTACCACCCTATTTTTGAACAGATTAAGGTCAGAAATTGCTGCTTTAGTGAGGATGTCCGTGCCCACCACACCTGCACATGCTTATGCACTTGCCAAGATGCAAGAGACATCTATTAGGGTGAATCAGGGGAAGACAAGAGAGTATGTGAAGCCAGCCATCTTATCCAAGCCGGCTAGCCTTGTCACTACTCTGGTGAGTACAACCAACCGGCCCTACAAGACTTCAAGTAGAAACTCTGTGAGTCAGTCTAGTGGAGGAACTGCAGAGAAAATTGGGAGGCCATCCCTTAACATGAACTTGGACAGAGGAAAGCACCAAGAAAGATTCAATAGAAGAGCTGAGATTGAGGAGAAGAGGGCTAATGGGCTCTGCTTCTTTTGTGATGAGAAGTACTCTCCCGAGCATAGGTGTGCTCGAAGGTCCAATAGCAGGCTATACTTAGTGGAGTTACCTGAGGAAGAAGAGGGTGATGTGATGGAGGAAGCCGAGTCAGAGTTGCTGGTATGCGAGGAGGAGAAAGTGGAGGAGAATCCCATGATTTCAACTCATGCTATGATGGGAAGCAAGTTGCAGCACTATAAGACCTTCAAGGTTACTGGACAAGCAGAGGGATAAACTATATTCATACTCATCGAGTCAGACAGCACACACAATTTCCTAGATGAATCCCTGGTGGAGAAGTTGGGATGCACCTTGATGGATCATAAACCTATGAAAGTTAGAGTCGTAGATGGGAGTGAGATTGAATGTTCGAAGATCTGCAAGGAGTTTACTTGGCAGATGCATGGGAGAAAGTTTGTGACTGACGCTTTAATCTTGTCTTTAGGAAGCTACGATATGGTTTTAGGAGTCCAATGGCTCGAAACCTTGGGAGATATAAGATGGAATTTCAAGCTCCTCAAGATGGATTTCACTTTCAATGGAAGTAGAGTGGTATTGAGAGGGTCTCACAAGAACAGCCTGAAAGAAACCTTTGCCAAGAGTATGTCCAAGTTAATTAGAGGGGAAGGAGAGGCCTCTAAGCTGGAATTCTATAGCCTTGCTATGATTAGACCAGTAATCATGGAAGCAAATTTGAAGATCCAAGATGAGGGGAAGAAAACCGAGGTAATAGAGAGGTTACTACAACAATTTAGTGACGTTTTTGCTGAACCAAAAGGACTACCACCTATCAGAGACCATATGCATAGCATTCCCTTGAAGATTGGAAGTGATCCAGTGAACCTACGGCCCTACAAGCAGTCAGTAGACCAGAAAAACAACATAGAAAAGATGGTGAAGGAGATGCTTAGGCTGGGAATCATACATAATAGCCAGAGCAGCTTCGCGTCTCTCGTGGTGCTCGTGAAGAAGAAGGATGGGAGCTGGTGGTTTTGCATAGACTATAGAGCTCTCAATGACATCACTATCAAGGATAAGTATCATATTCTAGCATGGTTTTAAAAAATATGGTCCGGTGGTTCGACTAGTCGGACCGTGAATCAGTGACTAAAGTGGGTCATTTTTTGCCTTTGACACAAGTGCCGTATAAATCGCTCAAATTTTGGTCAGACCAGGTGATTTTGAGGCTCGTCTCGACCGGTCGGTAGCGGTTCGTATGATGGCTTTAAAAAAAAGGCAAGTGTGTAAAAAAAATGGCGAAAGTGTAAATTTTCTAATCACCTACCGGGAGGGGTTCGTACGAGCGGCCTCCACACTTTCACCTGTCTCTGGTCATCCCCTCACCACAAACTCCACAACAGCCCCACTCTGGATCAGAGAATAGGGGAGGCAATTTCCCAGACTTTGTCCAGCCTCCCGCACTCAGCCTAGTTTCGGCCGTCCCACAGATGTCTCTCTCACATGTGCATTTATTTGGCTCATGTTCTTGGAGTTTTGCTTTTATTTGGTTCCTGTTTTGAGAAGATGAGAAGAATGAGGGGGTTACTTTTTTTTTAAGAAGATGAGAAGAAGGAGAGGGTTTACTTTGGGAAGGGAAATGTAGCGAGAGGAGAGAGATGGGAGGGGGAGTGTTTCTCGAGGAGCATAATGGAGTCTTCTTTTTTTGAGAAACAATTGGGCCTTTTTTCTGAATTCGAATGGAGTCTCATTGGGAAGGAAAATGATAGAGATGGAAAAAAGTTGATGTGACAAGTGTATAGAGTAATAAATAAATAAGTAGGTTTACGGGGAAGAGAGATAAAAAAGTGAGTCTACTTTAACCAATATATATATATACACTTTAACCAATATATATTTTAATTAATTAATTATATATATATATATATACATAAAGGTTTTGGTCTGATCGGTGGTCCACCCGGTCGGACCATTCGATCCGAAAGATGGGAGAAATCTCGGGTCAGCCTCTGGATTATTTTTTAAAATTATGTATTCCAGTCATTGAAGAGTTGCTAGACGAGTTGGGAGGGGTTAAATGGTTCTCAAAGATCGTTCTGAGATCTGGTTATCATCAGATAAGGATGAATCCTTTTGACATTTGCAAAATAACTTTTATAACTCACGAGGGGCACTATGAGTTCTTGGTCATGCCTTTCGGCTTGACCAATGCTCCTGTTTCCTTTCAAAGCACGATGAATGATACTTTCAGGCGGCTTTTACGAAAGTTCGTGCTGGTATTTTTTGATGACATACTGCTATATAGCTCCACCTTGGAGCTGCACGAACAACATCTACAGCAGGTTTTGAGCATCTTGAAGAAGGAATAATTCTATGCAAAGCTATCCAAATGTACCTTTGCGTCCACATCCATCGAGTATCTTGGTCATATCATCGATGAGAGAGGAGTCTCAACTGACCAGAAGAAGATTAAGAGTGTTCAAGAGTGGCCACTACCAAGAACAGTGAAGCAACTTAGAGGATTCTTGGGATTATGTGGGTACTACAGGAGGTTTGTCAAGGGATATGGGCTGATCAGCAAACCCCTTACCCAATTATTGAAGAAGGAGGGATTACATTGGAATGAAGATGGAATGAAGAGGCGACAAGGGCTTTTGAGAAGCTGAAAGAAGCTATGACTACTACGCCAGTTCTGGCCTTACCTGATTTCAAAGAGGTGTTCGTAGTAGAGTCTGATGCTTCAGGACACAGAGTCGGAGCTGTCCTTATGCAACGTGGCCACCCTATTGCTTATTATAGCAAGGCAATGGGTCCTAAGTACCTGGCAATGTCCACCTATGAAAGGGAACTCATGGCGGTAGTAATGGCCGTGACCAAGTGGCACCACTACTTAGTAGGAAGACATTTTTTGATCAAAACTGACCACAAGAACCTCAATTACCTGCTGGGTCAGAGGTTAACCATGATGAGTCAGTACTCTTGGCTTGCTAAACTGATGGGGTATGATTATGAGATCACTTATAGGAGAGAAAATGAGAATAGAGCAGCGGATGCCTTTTCTCGGCTGCCTGAAGAGGAAGTGCAGATCCAAGCCATCTCGACCATAAATTAAGATGAGTTAGCACAAGCTATATGGAAGAGTTTCCTGAATGACCGTCATTACAAAGAGGTGATTGCACATGTCGGTGCTCATAAGGAATAAGGAGGAATGTGTCATTTGTTGGGAGAGAGATTGTTCAGGAAGGGGAAGCTAGTGGTGGGCAATGACACTGAGCTGAAAACTCGATAGATTGAACTGGATCATTCAGTTTCCCCAAGCTGGGCATTCGGGGGCGATAGCTACTACTAAGCGGCTGTAATCTGTGTTCTTTTGGAAGGGCCTAGAAAAGGATGTAAGAAACTTCGTCCGAGCTTGCGAAGTGTGTCAAAGATGCAAGTATGATCCAGCAGCATACCCAGGATTGTTGCAGCCCCTACCTATTCTGGAGAGAGCTTGGCAGACAATCTCTATGGACTTTGTAGATGGATTGCCTAATTCGAAGGGGATAACTATTGTATTGGTGGTGGTGGACAAACTAACAAAGTATGCACACTTTATTCCTGTTTCCCATCCCTACATAGCTGCTACCATTGCAAAAAAATTTATGGATTATGTCTTCATATTCCTCAGTCAGTTTTGGAAGGATCTCTTTAAGCTCCAATGAGTAGAGTTGAAGATGTCCATGGCTTATCACCCTCAAACTGATGAGCGGACATAAGTGGTGAACAGATGCTTGAAGACTTATCTAAGGTGTATGACGAGTGACAACCCAAAGGATTGGAGAAATTGGCTCACTTTAGAGAAGTGGTGGTACAATACCACCTACCACTCTGCAATGGGGATGTCTCCATTTGAAGGGCTTTATGGAACTCCTCCAATCCATCTTCCTTATTTTACAGGTGATTCAAAGATTGAAGCTGTCAATTGTAGTTTGTTGGCTAGGGAGGAGACCTTAAAGGTGTTGAAGTACCACTTGCAGAGGGCACAAGCAAGAATGATACAGCAGGCCAATAAGCACAGATCAGAGAGAGAATTCAAGGTGGGTGACATGGTCTATCTGAAGCTTCAGTCTTACAGGCAGCACTCTGTTCAACACCGAGAGAATCATAAGTTGAGCCCGCGATACTACGGCCCTTATAAAATGGTGGAGAGGGTCAAAAAAGTTGCCTACACTTTAAGGTTAGCTTCTACGACGAAGATACATCCAACCTTCCATGTGTCTCAGCTAAAGAAGCACATTGGGAACATGTCCATGCCTCTATAGATGTTCCCGAAGGACTGATTCCCGAGAAAGAATCGAAGCTCATCTTGGAGAGGCGCATGGTGAAAAGGCAGAACAGGGCGGTTAACCAGGTCTTGGTCTAGTGACAATGGTCTTTGGCACTTGAGGCAACATAGGAACTCTATCACGAGTTGAAGAAGAAGTATCCCACGAGCTCTTTGTGGACAAGGATTTTAAGTGGGGAGGATTGTTGTATGGAAGGAGGCAAGGCTGAAGGGGAAAAGAAACAAGGTGAGAACTCAGGAATTACGGAGGGATTGGGAATCGAAATTGGAAGGGGAAAAACTAAGAACCCTAGAATTTCTAATTTGGGGGTGACCGTTGGACAAGGGGAAGAAGGCTTAACCGTCGAAGATGAGGTGGCGATCAACAGAGTGGGCGAGCTGGACAAGGCAGTTATGGTTCCAGATGACGTGGATCAATCACATGAGGTGGAGAAAGGTGATTTGCACGTAGACAACAATGAGGCGGTGATGCTGGAGACGACCATTGGAGTGGCTCGTGTAGCGCACGTGACTTTTTAAGTTCAGAAAAAAGGGAAACGACCGTGGGAGCTCAAACGACCCCATTTATAAGAGTAGAACTAGGTAAGGCTTTACCTCGAAGTAAACTCTTACTTCCTGGAAAGATTAATTACTTTATCCACGGTTACTGTTCCATTGGTACTCGGGATTTGAGTTTTGTTCTAACTAGCAACACAATTATATCCCAAACAGCTATGATAAAAGTGAAAGATAAGCTATTGGGGCCAGGAGCCCTACCCCTATTGCAGCTCCAAACTGCATCCCTAATCTCCTCTCTTGACAGGAGGGTCTCTAGGATGGCAGCAGAAGAGCTATAAAGTTTCTTGAAGAGGTTAGCAGGAATCAAAGGATAGGGGAGCCAAGGGTCCACAAATTGCTGCTGAAAATGATGAAAGACCACTTGCTTGATATCAACTGGAGAAGTATAAGAGATTTTGTTAGCGTTAACACTGCCAATGTAGTTGGAGGAGCGCCTCACAGCTGCCAAAGCGTGAAAGAATTTGGTGTTTCTGTCCCTGCTTACGCCCCAAGCAAGTCTAGACTTCTGCTTCCAAATAGACGTGAGGTGGTTTTGTATTGAGAGTAGATCAGCCTCTAGTTTAGACCTGAAACTTAACTCCTCCACTATCAAAGGGAGGACCTCTTCTTTCTGATCCAGGGAAAGGATGAGTTGTTCCGCTTCCTTGATCCGAGTCTCGACAAGGCCAAATACTTCTCTATTCCAGGATTGCAACTTGGGCTTTATCAGCTTCAGCTTATGGACTAGCTTGTGAGACCCGAAAGTAACATTGTCTAAATCCTTCCATCAAGCACAAAAAAGGTCCTTGAAACCCGGGGAATCAATCCAACAATTTAGAACTCTGAAAGGCTTTGAGCCCCAATCAGTTAGGCACGTGCGCAGCGACAAAGGGTGGTGGTCAGATCTACCCTTATGAAGGGCCCACAGAGTTGAGTCGAGAAAAACTCAGAGCCAGTTGGAAGAAACTCGAAGCCACTTAAATCTGCACTAACTTGTCTATTATACGATGATTAGTCCTCTTTTTGGATGATCTCATCTTACATCACTCATGCAAGTAATGATTCACTGTTTCAAAAATAGCTCAATTGATTTGTTACCGAGATTTATGACATAATCGGTTTTACAGAGTCATTTTACGTTGCAAAACACCATTCGCACGAGGACGCCGACTGGGGAGGAGGATGCCGACTGAGGAGGATCGTTGCACGAGGACGCCGATTGGGGAGGGGGACACCGATCGAGGAGGATCGCTAGACGAGGATGCCGACTGGGGAGGGACACTGATCAGGGAGGAGGACGCCGACCGGGGAGGATCGCTGCATGAGGATGTCGATCGAGGAGGAGCACAAGATAACGGATCAGACGATGTGTCCACCAACTCCCAGGAAGAATAAGATGAACCGCGACAAGTCCAGTACTCCCCCGACGCCAAGAAAAATAGGAACTTTTCATATTTAATCTGGGTAGCATGGCGCTTGCAACTCCACGTTGCCAGTATTGAATCCGAATCTAATTGTGAAACAATCTTTTCGTCGGTGGAGAGTGAATTTGGTACGGAATGAATGAGATGGGCAGTACCATCTGGAGTATTGATTTAAATACCTGAAGGCTCAAAGCACACGCATGTAACCTCATTTTTCACGTGGTTTTAAATTTTCCCATCATCTTCTTCCTTTCTTATCTTCTTCTTCCTCTCATGAAACCCATTAACCAAGAAAGTCAAATACATTTTATTCTTCTTCTTCCAATTTTACTAACAAAATAACCTAATTACTAACAAAATAACCTAATTAAAACATACATGGATTACCCAGTGATTTTTACGCAAACAATACCTCCTATATTTACCTAGTAATTTTTGCTACGAATTTTAAAGGCGATGATAAACTTATGGACATTTTTATGCAAGCAATATATGCTAGAAAATCTACATCTCCTCCTTCCAAATAGACGTGAGCAAGATCCTGTAGCTCAGATTGCTCCTGCTTAATTTTTGTTTTCAAAGGCAACAATTGTAAGGTACATTAAGCAAGATTAACGATACATAAGGAAAGACTTACGACACATCACAATTTTGTCCTTTTTATTATTTTCAAAGGCAAAAGGATTAACGGCACATCATGCAAGATTAGCGACATATCACATTTTTGTCTTTTATTATTGTTTTCAAAGGAAAAAATTACAACAACACATCATGCAAGATTAACGATACATCATATTTTTTTCTGCTCTTGAAGTGGTAGCCTTGGTTTTGTGTTTGCTTTAGTTCGGATGGCCTTGGTGTTTCAATAGCTATGGACGCGAACATGCATTTGAGCTAACGGCATAGCCGTAACATGACTTGATGGAAGTTAAGGGTTCAATTCTTTGCAGCTGTAACTGTTGGAGTTTAAAAATGACCTCGGGAGGTTAAGGTTCGAGTATGACCTTGGGTTCGGCCGTAGTGTGACACTTTAGGGTTGTTCGATCGTTCGTTCACTTAGTCGTCCATCCATTTTTGTCTGACCGCCTAGTCATCGACTTTGGGACAGACCCCCTAGTTGTCCCTTTCAGGACGTACCCCCTGGTTGTCCACTTTGGGACGGACCCCTCTGGTTGTCTAATTTGGGCCACACCCCCTGGTTGTCTGCTTCGGGACGGACCCCCCTGGTTGTCCACTTCGGGACAGACCCCCCTGGTTGTCTGTTTCAGGACGTACCCCCTAGTTGTCCACTTTGGGATAGAACCCCCTGGTTATCTACTTTGGGACACACCCCCTGGTCGTCCATTTTGGGATGCACCCTCCATCGTTCTACTTCGGGACGAACTCGTCTCGACGTCTACTTTAGGATGGACTCGCCTCGTCGTTTGCTTCAGCTGTGTCAAATTTTGGTAGATTAGTCATATCTTTTGACTCGGTCATTGGATTGAGCTGATTCTTTCGGCTATGAAAAGGCAAGACAAATACCTACAACTTTATAGTTTATGACTTTTTCAAATTCAAAGAAGAAGAAGGTCAGGACTCCATTTGAAAACCAGCTCGCCTTGTGGAGAGCTGCTCGCCTTGGCCTGATGGGGGGAGAGCTGCTCGCCTGGTTGGGAGCGAGCTGCTTGACTTGGAGTGATTGGGAGCCCGCTCATCTTGCTCGTTCACCCATTTGCTCACTCGCCTACTCTCGCTTCGTGCTCGCATTGGTCTCGTGTTGACTTTGATCTTGAGATGGCCTTGGTCTCGTACCAGCATAGACGGCCTTGGTCCCGTGTCGGCCTTGGTCTCGTGTTCACATTAGTTTCGTGATGGCAAATTGATGTATTATTGTGTTTTTTTACTTGAGAACTGATGTGCCTTTGTATTTTTCTCTTTGAAACTCATGTGCACTTGTATTTTTGCATTTGAAATTGATATGCTCTTATGTTTTTATCTTTGAATAGTCCATCATTGGAGCACAAGCTACTCGAATGAGGTAGACTTCTGAAAATCCTTGAAGGGCAATATTTTGGTGCTCGTGTCCGAATCAATTTTTTTATTTCGCAGAATTCCCAACTATGGTGCCACCTTGTTACCTAACAGTTGGCAAATTTGTACTACTTGTATTTGTTCAACTCAATTAACTAATCATGTTTGTATACACAATGTTCTTTACATACATTCCTTCGTTTTAATCTTGTCCATATCATCACACTTGTTACCTAAAACTCATGTTTCTGTTTTTTGGTCCTTATTGTGTTATCCGCGACCCTTCCTCGACGAGGAAGATTGGTAGAGCACAAGCCCATGGCTGACTCTATCGAATAATGAACAACTGAACCTCTAATAAAGTAATAGCCTCCTCCATCTCCTTGATTCGAGAATGTACCACCGCCCAAACTTGATCCACTTTGCGAAATTGATCAACAAAATTTTCCAATCTACAACATCATTGTCCTACATGTTCTTTAGCTAGACCGAAATGATGATCATTTCCTATTAGTGAGTCCATAGTGGTGTTTTTGAGCTTAGAGCAAATTGCCCGGTCCTTAGTGTGTTTGAATATCACCCCTAGGATCTTTACTATTTGATTTGATTAAATGTAGTCTTTTGCTGATGTAATTAAGAAATTTCATCTTTTTCTGCCATGTGAAATTACTTAAATATCTTTAAATATTAGAAAGAGAAAGTCATAATTTCTATCCTCCTCTACCCTCTCTCTATTCTTGAAATTTATCTCTATCTTTAAAATAATTTTATCATTTATGACATTATTTATCTAATTGTTGGGATAATTACTATAGTTCTATTGTTTATACATTGCATATAAGGACATTGTTGTAACATTTATTTTATCGGTTAGACATTTATATAAAGGTCATAGGTTTTTCATTGTAACTCATATCGCCCTTATCTCTCAAATACATGTACAATTATCTAATCTATTTTTTTCGTCTATGATTTGTTATGCAAAATTACCAATGTCCTGTGGATCAGGTCCTATTCGTACCCCGCAAATTTAGGATATGTTAATTTTGATTGGGTATAGGATAGTATATGTACGGGTCTACTATTGGGGATAAGATCTGTGTATAGTATAGGTTCTACCATACTCTACCCTTTGACTTTACACTAGACCCAACCTAGTTTGACCATAGTTAGGCCTTAGTTAAGATCATTACTAAGGTATATTTTCTCTAAAATTCGAGATACATATAATATTTCATGAATAATTTTCACATATTTATTATATTGAACATTATGGGTAAGGTCCTTATGGAGCCTACCAATACTCTACCCATCAACATTCAAATTCTTGTTTTTAATAAAATAAGAAAGTGGTTAATATTGTTAGATTATTATTTTTGCCATGTATTTTGATTTTGTAACATTATTTTTGCTTTTGTACCACATTAATACTTTGTACTTGTAGTATCATTTTCTTATATTTTTTGACACGTGTATCATTTTCTTGTGCAATATTATCATTTTGTATGTTGATGCTAGCTGAACCAGTATTTTGTTTTTTAAAGATAAATATTACATGATTATTACATAAGTCAAATCCTGAATCTCCTTTATTTTGTATATTTTGTGCCGTTAGGCTACATGTCTTTGACGAACCAGTATTTTGTGCCAATGTATTATAATTTTGTGAATGTTGCGTTGTTGAAGTTGTACCATCATTTTTGTATACTATACCATCATTTTAAAATTTAGAAAAAATAAAATAAAATATGATTAAAATAATCGGCAGGCAGAACAAAGGTAAAAAAAAATTACCCCTATACAAAATTATGGATACTTTTAATTATTTTACAAATTGATTACCGATTAAACTTTTTTTAAGCACTAAACTTGGGTAAAAGATACTTATGGTCACTAATCTTCTTAAAATTTTAGCTCATGATCAATAATCTTAATTTTGTCCCTTTAATAAATGATCTATATCGAATCACTATTGTATAATTATTAGGGAAAAGTCCACTTAAGTACCCTGTGGTATCACCGATTATCACTTGAGTACCCTGTGGTTTAAAATCGATAGAACCGGTCCGACTTTTTCCAATTTTTATCACTTATGTCCACTCAATTCCGGTTCGAGATTTTTTTGCAAAACGCGTCGTTTTGACGCTTATGTGGACTGCCACGTCGTAGTGACCCGGATTAGTCATTGCTGACATGGCGATGGAAAAGTTCACTTAAGTACCCTGTGGTATCACCGATTATCACTTGAGTACCCTGTGGTTTAAAATCGATAGAACCGGTCCAACTTTTTTCAATTTTTATCACTTAGGTCCACTCAAGTCCAGTTCGGGATTTTTTTGCAAAATGCGTCGTTTTGACGCTTATGTGGACTGCCACGTCGTAGTGACCCGGATTAGTCATTGCTGACATGGCGATGGGTAAATTATCAAATTAGTACTAAATTAATTTATTATTTTTCAAAAAAATCCTTATCCTCCCATCTCTCTTTCTCTCTCTTCTTCCATTCATGTTCTTCAATCTCCCCATTTTTTCCATCTTCAACCTAACAACAAAATTGGAATCCAACCCGTCCCCTCCGTACAGCCCCCCGGGAAGAGGCAGGGAGGGGGCTCGGGTCGGGGGCGGACCCGGGAAGAAGAGAGAGAAAGAGAGATGGGAGGATAAGAATTTTTTTGAAAAATAATAATTTAATTTGGTACTAATTTGATAATTTACCCATCGCCATGTCAACACTGACTAATCCGGGTCACTACGACGTGGCAGTCCACATAAGCGTCAAACCGACGTGTTTTGCAAAAAAATTCCGAACCAGACTTGAGTGGACCTAAGTGATAAAAATTAGAAAAAGTCAGACCGGTTCTATCGATTTTAAACCACAGGGTACTTAACTGATAATCGGTGATACCACAGGGTACTTAAGTAGATTTTTCCCTACCCATCGCCATGTCAGCAATGACTAATCCGGATCACTACGACGTGGCAGTCCACATAAGCGTCAAAACGACGCGTTTTGCAAAAAAATTCTGAACCGGACTTGAGTGGACCTAAGTGATAAAAATTGGAAAAAGTCGGACCGGTTCTATCGATTTTAAACCACAGGGTACTCAAGTGATAATCGGTGATACCACAGGGTACTTAAGTGGACTTTTCCCTAATTATTTTAGGTAATTTTGAAATGATAAATTTTCAAAACATTTTAATTTTTTTATTTTCCTCTCTTCATCTGTCCTTCGTCTCTATCCTTTCTTTTTCTCTCTTCAACAAGAAGCCGCCGGCCCTATAGATATCGCTTCCCCATCATTCAGTCCTTGCGTTACACATTCAATAACATGATCTCAATTGAACAAGCATACCTGATTTCCCTAACGAGTCGTGCTTAATCTCCCAAATTCTTCTAGTAAAGCGACTCGAAATGAAACTCTTTTGGCAACTCGTGATTAGGCTGCATGATGCGTTAGTGCGATGCTTGAATGGTGCGATGGTGGGTAAGGGTAACCAAAATATACGATATCCAAAATCTAATTTTTTATGAATTCAAATATCTGACATGGCGGATGGCGTGGTGGCAGCAACGCGACGCCAATAGGACCAACGATTCCATGCCAAAAAAGAGAAAAAAATGGAAAGGGACAAACGAGAGGAAGAAAAAGGCGAGCAAAAAAAAACTGAGATTTTTTAAATTGTACAATTTCAAAATTGCATAAAAAAAAATTATACAACTTAATATAGGTCAGTGGTCATTAAAGAGACTAAATGACAATAGACTAAAATTTTGGGGAAAGTACACTTTACTTACCTGTAGTTTCACCGGTTTCACTTTCAGGACGTGTGGTTTTAATTTGATAATTCAGTCCTTGTGGTTTAAAATCTTTGACAGTATACAATCTACTCTAGATGATGGGGATAAAAACGTCCACGTGGCTTGCCACGTAGGCTAATACGATATCGTTTTATTGCCATGTGGCAAGGTGATTGGGTAAGTATTTTTACTTGAATTTACTCAGAACGACGTCGTTTTATGGACAAATTACAAAATCAATCCAATTTCAAAAGGCGACGAAAAGAAAAAAATCGAGATGTTTGAAATTGTACAATTTCAAAATTACATAGAATGATTATACAACTTAATATTGGTCAGTGGTCAATAAAGAGACTAAATAAACAATAGACTAAATTTTTTTAAAGATTGGTGACGTGAAGATACTCCAGCAAACTTTCCGGATGAGACCGTGAAAGGTTAAAATTCCTGGGAAATTGCTGCTGGCACATAATAAGGGCAAAACGGTGACGGAACCCTAACTAGCGTCAGAAAGCTTCTCGCCGGTTCCTCGCTTCCCCTCCTTCGGTCCGCAAGTGAAAGGTCGGCCCGGTGACTTCAACTTGCTTACTTTGATCTTTGCCTTTCTAATTTTTTCTCTAGCCGGCATCGTTCCGAGGGTGATCTAACCTAATTATCTTTCGTTCCGATGTTGAATTAGAATGTCCGGTGAAGAGGAAGAGAACGCCGCCGAGCTCAAAATCGGAGACGGTAGTTTTTCAACCAAATCGCTTCTTTCCTGTTTCCGTTTCGGCTACTTATCTTTTTCTTTTCTTTTCCTAATTCGTGTTTGTGCAGAGTTTCTAAAGGCCAAGTGCCTAATGAACTGCGAGGTGGCGTTGATTCTGGAGCACAAGTACGAGCAGCTCCAGCAGATGTCCGATGACTCTATGAACCAGATGTCCCAGTGAGTAGTTCCCTCGACCGCACCCTTTCTCTCGTGAATCTGTCTAATCGACTTTCGCGGAGTTGTTCCCGTGTTCTTGCTCGAGTTATGGCTATTGTTCTTTAGCTGAACATCGGTTTTAGGTTCGCTTGGGGATGTGCAGAGTTGGTTCACCAGTCTTGTTTCGCTTTTCCAGTTATTGGATTGCTTCTGAGGAATGATACTTTTGGATTGTGTGCTGGTTTGTGCTAGTGTTCGATTTTGACGTGTAGTCCTACGCACTCCATTGTTTCGGGTTGACGCTTTGACTTGGCGTATAAAGTCAAGCTTTTATTGGATGGATGAATTTGCAGGGTATTTGAGAAGTCATTGCAGTATGTTAAGCGTTTTAGCCGTTACAAGAATCCAGATGCCGTTCGTCAAGTTCGAGAGTATCCTTACAGATGCAAGTAGCATACTAAAATTTGAGTAATTTATCTCTTCTAGTTAGTCTGATTTGTCGATCTTAAGCTTGTGAGAAATTCTTCAGTTTCTCGTTTCTAAAGTCAGTTTCCCCTAAAATTTTGTAGCCATCTATTATAATATATGTCTTACCTAATACTCTTTGTCAAAGATGAATGTCTTGCTATGTGCATAGTTGGTTTACAGGAAAGAGAAACACAAGAAGTTGAACTTAACCTTAAATTTCAGAATTCTGAGCAGATACCAATTGACTGAATTTGAGGTACCGTACAATGACCTTTGAACTGAAATAATGATCATTATGCTCAATTGAAAAGTTCTCAGCAGCTAATTTTGTATGCAGCTTTGCGTCCTTGGCAACCTTTGTCCTGAAACTGTGGAGGAAGCCATTGCTATGGTGCCATCCATCAAGGTAGATTCACATCCATACATTTGAGTCTTCTTTGACCCTGTTTCAGACCTTTGAAGAACTACATAATATAGCTTCTGCATTCAGTCTTTTCCAATCATACCACTGCAGGGTGTGATGCTTTATGCTGTGTGTGATCCACCAATTCTATTATGCTTGTTATGCAGACAAAAGGACGGGGTCTTGATGACGAGGCAATCGAGAAGATGTTGAATGACTTGTCGCTGATTAAGAAATTTGAATAGGGACTGGTATATAGATAGTATCTATCTGTGCATCAGTAGTACAACAGAAGTCCGATTGTTCATCACTGCGACACTCTGTTAAGTCATTTCAAGAGATGAACAGTTGATTGTTCTTTTAGATCTCTTGATGATATTTAGCTCAAACTCTTGATCTTCCTTGTACTAAACGTTGGGCTAGAGGTTTTTGACGACGACACTGATCGTGTTAACTTGTGAAAGGAAACTGAATCCAGTATCAGTTCTCTTGTCATTGTATTTGGGGGTAGCATCTGTGCGACTTTGGTACCCAACTGCTACACAGACCATACACATCCGATGAACAAGTAATGTATCATCCAACGTAATTCTACACGATATATTGCGTAATCCTCGGCAAAATTAGATGCATTGCAGATAAAATCATCCGATGCAGCTAAAGATCCAAATAAAAGTTATCTGCAGCAGAACATCACGAAATACATTTAATGGGGTGGCCGGAACTTGGGAGGTTACCCAAGTTGTACCAAAACAGCCTCCTCTGTTACAGTCCAGCTATTTGTGGCGGATTTTGATTGATCTGATGGAACTGAGCAGCCCTGAAATATTGAAAAAGGGGAAATTAAACGTAAGAGGCTGGCTGGTCACTCACTGTTAGTGCTTACCTATTAACATACTTGCATAAACTTCAAATGATTCTCAACTGTAGTCTAATGAAATTAAGCAGTTCAAGTCAATTAGCCAAAATGACCACATAACATATGGAAGTGCAAAACGAAGGTTAAAAGAAAATGCAACTCTTTTTGAATCCTTGATAAGAGTTAAGCGAATAGAGTGAAAGGAAATGTACAAGCAATTTAGAGTACCAAGAAGTATCCTTCTTCTATATCTCTCCATCTTAGAGTTTCTATTTATCTATTCTCGTCCAACTGCTGCAACAAAATTATGCATGACACCAGCCGAATAAGTTCTTGATACCATGTCATTGCGTTTGTAACTGTACCCTTTCTAATGATTAGTTGACGGAGATTCATATAAGAAGCTTTAGAATAGTAAAGTTCGAACTTACTTTGGAACAAGTATAGATGAGTAGCGTCATCCAGTCCCAGTTCTCTAGCGTACTTCTTTGAGACTCATCAGCAGCCTCTAGTAGAAAGTAAATGAGAGGCGGCATCAGCTGCATCTCATAATGCCTCGAAGCACCACAGAGCTTGCACTTCCCCGGATCTCCCAGATCTGCCGTTGCCAGAAGCGGCTTCCTGCCGTATGAATACCTGAGCAGAGACAACTGTCAGACAAGATGCTTCAAGAAGAGAAGAAAAGGAAGCAAGGAACTAAAACATTGCTCTACTTCTACATTTGTTTACTGAAATGGCAACCATGAAAGAAAAAGTCTTATCGGTTTGGGTCTAAATCGAGACCTTAAACATTGTTCTGGGTTCGCATCTATTTTCTTCTTGAATTTGAGGTATGTCCTGTCAGCATGCAAGGCTTTATCATACTCATAATCTTCCTGTCCCCATGCTTCACTTTCATGATCACCACCACTATCATTTTCATTCTCCTTGATCGAAAGGGTAGAATAGTTCAAAGACATAGAACTAATGTCCGTTGAAGATGGCTCTGCTTGAGCATAGACATAGAAACATGGAAGGACTGCAGGTTGAAAAGAAAAATATAAACGAGAAGGTCAGAGCAGGTGCATTTTGCAATTAAGGAAGAACGAGTAACGGTTGTGTTTGAATGCCGATGTTACCTGGTGTTTCCATGTCTACAATTCTGCTGATCCGACTTGCGGAAGACTTTTTACTGGTACCAAATCTCCCATTCTTCGGGGATACCTTGGAATCAGAAGACGAACTTTCAACCTGAGAGAAAGCTTTACCCAATGCAGCGAGATCAATCTCCTCATCTCCCGAGTCATCATCTAACCAGCTGGTTTTCGAAGCTGAAACAGAAGGCCCTGAACCTAGTTCCTGGGAGTTGCTAGCAGGAGCCGCTTCTTCGACTGATTTCTGAAGGCGAAGAGCAAGCCAACTGCAAGAAGCAACAGAGAAACCAAGTAACCACACAGAACTCGACCCGAGACAACGACATAAACCAACACCCACAAGACACCAGTTCCAACGACCTCAGGGGAGAAGTCCCACACTTGGGCGTGGCACAGCCGAAAACGAGAACAAGACGCTCATCAATGCTCAAATCTCCACTGGAAACCGGGGCGTAAACCTGCACCAAGAGCCCCAGAAAAGCTGTTCACCGTCTCACACCTCAACTTGTTTACATGACCAAGTCAAAATAATAATCGAAAATCGAACCTGGGCAACAAGGCAGAGCTTGGTCCCACAGGCACGGCAGTGCAGCAAGTGAGGAGGCAGGTTCTCCAAGGGCCAGTCCTGTCATCAATTCGTTGAAACCCCCACACCCAATGTTTATTTATTTATTTATGTCTTTAGAAACTTGTGTAAAGAAAGAAACAAGACAAGTAGGTAGTTGGGGGTCTTTCTTACAGGGAGGCCTCCAATTTTGGAAGTGAAGTGGTCTGAAGGTTCCCGATGGTCGGTCGCCCACCGCCCTGGCATACCCAACACCACTCCTCCTCCTCCTTTCCCCATCCTAAAACCTCCGACTTGACTTTTCTCTCACAAAACAAAACCCATAAACCCCTCCGTTACGCGCCGTTTTGACTCTCTTGCGTTTTCCCTACATTATTTTTTCTCCAAAAGAAAGTTTATATATATATATATATATATATATATATCTTTTTGGCAAATTATCACTCCTGAATTTTTTACTATTTTTTTTAAAATGGAAAAGTACACTTAAGTACCTTGTTGTTTTACATTTTCTAAATTAATGCCATATGGTTTAAAATTGTGTTTTTAAGCCATGTGGTTTTTTTTTGCTCGGACATGCCTCAGTCCCGGGCAGCTGCCCGGCCACCTGTCTGTCCATGGTGACTCCACATGCTACAAAATATCATCATTTTTTATCCTACTTGGACAGTCCATTTGTGTAAGTCATAGATGACGTGGCATGTGGCATACCAAATTAGTTCCAATTTTGAAATAAAATATATTTTCAAAATCCCTGCCAGTTAGCGAGCTCCACTGTCTGTCAACTTTTCGACCTGACCCCAACCGGAGAAACCTGCCCCCAACTCACGATATGGGCAAGAGAAAAGGCAACAGCGGCAGAGCCACCAAGACCGGCGTCCAAACCACCCAACAGCTGCTGGCCTAGAGTGCAGTCTCCATAAGAGAAGAAGCGATCGGGAAGCTGCAGACCAGAGGAGTGGCCCACAATCCCAAGTCCTTCTTAAGGCTCGACCACCTCCGCAGCCTCGCCCTCTGGGCCACCACGGAAGAATCACCCCTCCCTCCATTATGTGCATTCTTTGGCCGCCAGTACGCCTCCACCGCTGAGTCGCTTGGGGCCTTACCCGACCTCGTCTTCTCTCCCGCCAAAGGTCCGTGCTTGCTTGAACCCGCAAAATAATTCACGCTTTTTTTTGAAAATCTTTTTACTGTTGTGAGAAAGTGCTTAGTGCTTAAAGTATTCACTGATAACAACTAATCCGGAGTCGAGTATTGTCGGTCGGGTCTTGATTTTTCCAGTAGTGTTTGCTCCGCTCTATACACGAGGCTGGAAGTCGAGATCTTAGTTTGTTAAGTGATCCTGGCGGGAACTGCAATGTACGAGTTGAGAAGGTTAAATGTAATGCGAGGCGTAGGCCAAAGAAACCCATCAAAATTGAGATTAATTTGCTAATTTGCCACATGCCACGTTATCTACGACTTACACAAATGGACTGTCCACGTAGGATAAAAAAAGACGATGTTTCATAGCATGAGGAACCCACGTGGATAGACAAGTGGTCGGGCAGCTACCCGGGCTGCCCGGGTTTGAGACATGTCCGAGAAAAAAAATCACAGGGATTAAAAACATAATTTTAATCCACATGGCCTTAATTTAGAAAACGTGAAACTACAAGGTACTTAAGTGTACTTTTTCCAAAAAATATTTTTATTTTCCTATGATATTTAATCAAAAATGAAGACGATGAAATATTTTTAAAATAGTACAGACTTTGAAGTGATAAGCAATTATATAAAGGATTCGAAGGTAATTTATCTTTTCTTTAAGTTTAAATATATATTTCCTTTGGAGATAGAAATTTAAGTGTTCATCTACTTTTTGCACGATCCAATTTTAGTGCGAAAGTGAAATGTGGAGGGTTTTCTTTAATCTCAAAAGGTGCAAAAAAGTTTTTTTTTGTTAAATTATGAAAAATAGATAAATTTATATCTCCATTTAGAAACATAATTACACGTGTACCTTCATTTTATAAGAAGTTTACCATTGGGCCTGAATTGTTAGAATCGGTGACCACATTTTGAATTCGGACGAATTTAAATTACAATTCGTCAAAATTCAAGTATCAAATTATGATTCACATTTGATTAAAATAAATACGAATTATGAACGGTTGAATCTGTATTCATGTTTTATGGGCGAGAACCACAACAGCAAGCTATCGCAAGGCTGACGTATTAGAGACATCAAGCAAACGTATTAGACATCAAGCAATGTGAGATCCCAGCAAGAAGCATGTGCCGCGTTTTATATAAACAAAATCCGACTAATGGTTCTCCACAAAAGTATGGATTCATATTTGATTATTCGTCAACCATAGACGAATGTAAATTCGTATCACCCGATTCAAATTCAAATCAATTTTTTAGCAAATCAAATTTGATTCAAATTAATGGTCACCCCCTAAACACCGTGCTTATTAGGCAAATAGCCTGTCGGCCCTTTGGACTCTTGTGCTGGGCGGGCATCCGACGACAGAATTTCCAAAATTTGCACAGGCAGGCAGGCAACAGTAGAGCGTGCTTTTTCTATTGACATTATTATATACAATGGTCGCCCATAAAGAAACGAGCAAAGAATATCTCAAGGATACCCTTTACACGACATCAGCTTTTCAACATCACAGGGGCTGTGTATGGATCGACCTATATCTACCATATCTCAGTGTTGGTTGGCATCTCTCAGTTCCATCTCTTGGAGTTCTTTGCGCCTTTCGATTTTTGTTTTGCAGCTTGAAACGCCTGCTGCTTCTGTTTCTTCCGCGCCTCCTTCTCGGCCTGTTGCCAAACACAAACGAGAGGTTTTCCGTTGAGTAACCGCGTCATAGATCAGTGCATTTCACTAGGCAATTTTGAGGCATTGTCCTGAGTCGGTTACCTTTGACATCTTGGATTTCGCTTTTATTTTTGGCGCCTTTTCTTCGAGTTCTGCCTCGCGGGCCATCGCCTTTGCCCTTGCGTCAAGGTTTTTCTCCAGATAATACTGCAGTTTCACAGAAAATATTCTTCAACCTCCCAAAAAGTGGAACTACAACCTAGGCAGAGATCCATAGCACAATTGTATGAAAATATAGGATGAAGGCAGAGCTCGGTCAGCAGTCGTTTAGCATGATCAATAACATGACCCCGATATTTCATACTGAAAGGATTGGTACACGTGATAGCTTGTGTAATAACAAAGCCTAGAGCTTGATTTCACCTAATATCAGATGGTATAAATAAAAGCTAGGAAGTAGTTCGACCCGGCAGCAAAGTCACTGACCAAACAGGCAGCAAAGTCACTGACCAAACAGATCTCTTACACGAAGAAGTAAAAATTTCTTAAAACAATATGCAGGATTCCAGACAACATATCTTCTTGGAAAATTAGAAAGGGAAAAAAAACACAAAGGAGGAGGTCAGACTCACATTGTAATCACCCGCATAATCTTGCAGTTGTCCATTCTTAACTTCCACTACTCTGTTAACTATTTGCTTGATGAAGTACCGATCATGAGAAACTGTAATGACTGTTCCTGTGTATTCCGATATGGCCTCCTGGTGTACCAAGCCAATCATGGAGTGTCAACGGGTATCATGCTTTTATACTGGATAAATCTATCAAACAGGATGAGACAGGCATCATACCTCGAGCATCTCTTTTGAAGGAATATCCAAGTGATTTGTTGGTTCATCTAGAACAAGCAGAGTTGATGGTTTCACCATGAATGTACAGAAGGCTAGCCGTGCCTGAACAAGAGAAGTAAAATTAGTCGGTCTTTTATGTGGGGCCGATGGAAGTAGCAAAAAGAGGCAGCCAATTTGGCTTAAAATGGTGGTGCTCCCTACATCAACTATGGATATGAGATTCATATGTTATAATTAAAGAAATGATACAAGAGGTCACGCATAATAGTTATTTGGTGCAATTCACATGAATACGGCCCAACTACTGGAGACACTCCACACCAGAGAGATGGATCAAAAAGATATCTTCTGATTGCCTATGTTTCATAATCATATCATAGACCAGTTACCACCAACATGCAGTTACCACGTCCCTGACTACCAATTCTCACATTTCAGGCATTTTGCAAAGTGTACTTAAAATTCCAATATCTGAGCAAGATCCGCAATGACTTTTCAAAGAATGTTCAAGCATGGAATAAGTACTAGTTCATAGGCAAAGCAATATGCAATCTGGTAGCAACAAGATCTAGGAGTACGTCAGAGTATAGCAGCTTAAACTTACCTTCTCCCCACCACTTAAAAGGGAAACCTTTCTATCAAGCATGTCTGCTTTAAAATTGCAACGTCCAAGGAGCCCTTTTATATCATCAAGTCTCCAGTCCTCTGCAACTTCTGCCACTGTCTCGATAACACTTTTATCCAAATCAAGTGCTTCAGCCTGAAAGAGAGTCCAAGCAAGTTGGCGGTCAAATTGTGAGAAGGAAAGACAAAATTTTCATGGTAATGGGAAAAGGAGGACTTTTCACATATGATAACCGCAAACCTGGTTCTGCTCAAAATAGTTTGGGAGGACATTGTGCTCCCCAAGCACAATTTCTCCAGCCTTCGGCTTCTCCATTCCCATTATTAGTTTCAAGAGAGTGCTTTTTCCGCATCCATTGGGGCCAATGATGGCAATCTTCTCACCTCTCTCTATGGTGAGATTTGATTTATTAAACAGCAGCTAGCACCAAAATAACACACTCATTGAACGAAATACTAAACTATCAAAAAATGAGTTAATAATCATCCAAGAAGCTCACCTGGTCCCCATAACCAAATTCGAGATTCTTAATTGCGATAACAGATTTTCCACTACTTCCCCTCTCTGGGAATCTGATCTTCATTTGCTTTCGCTGGAATGGCTTCTCTACTTGATCATCCTCCTGAAGTTTCTCCAGTTTCTGATACGTCATAATGCAAAAATAACGAAAGATTAGGTCAAGGAAGAAGTGCACATAGGAATAAGAAGATGCGAGAACAAAAAGGGTTTTGAGTTCTCCATGAAAAACTTTGTTAATAACTCGACAGGTTGATTCCATGGAGTAGATAATGTAAGTTTCGTAGTTCCTCAATTTACCAACTCGAAGGCAATAGGCAGAATACAGTTCTTGGGGAAGCATTCTTGAGATTATTCTACTACACTAAAATCAGTCCTAATCTAATCATGAATAGAGTAGTAGTTGGCTCTGCAAAAACACATAAGATTTAAGGATATAAACTACATGGATCTTAGCAGTCATGTATATCTGATGGTACCTTTTCAGCAGAAGAAGCACGGCCCGAGTTTACTCCAGCACCTAACCTGCTTATCAAATCCCTTGTATGTTCAATCTCCTTTTGCTGCTTTTCCCACGCGGCTAACTGTGCTTCTATCCATATGGCCTTTGAAATGACGTACTGTGAATAATTTCCCTCAAACGTCCTCGAGACTCCCATGTCCGTTTCCACAATTTTGGTACACAGCTGATCAAGAAAGGCCCTGTCATGAGATATGATAACCATGGGAACCTCTTGCTTTGCGAGATATCTTTCGAGCCACTCAATAGTATCCAAGTCAAGGTGGTTCGTCGGCTCATCCAAAAGCAACAGATCAGGATCCTGGAAAGCAAAACAAATTATGCAAATTACCAACCAACTCAAAGGTAAACTAAGTTATTCCCTTTCTGAGACAATCCTCCTCCGTCGTGATACGGGTTATCACTATCGGAGACTCTCGAAACACCAATGAACAAAGCTAGCATATAACAAAGACAGCAAAAGCCCCAAACCACCAGCATTTCCCAAACTAAGCAGCCATTCACAAACATTGCCACAACAAACTCGCGGATATAAGTGTGTATACAACCTGCAGCAGAATCTTCCCGAGGGACATCCTCATCTTCCACCCGCCACTAAACGAGGCGACGAGCCTATCAGAGTCCTCGAGGGAGAACCCGAGCTCGGGCATGATCTTACTGATCCTGGCGTCCACGGAGTCCAGCCCAAGCCCCTGCGCCTTGCTCTGCAAGTTGTCAAACTCGTCGAGCAGCCTCCCCATGAGGTCGAGGTCATCAACCGAAGACTCGATCGCGTCCTGCACCTTCTTAAGCCGCTCCTCGACCTCCATGGCCTCCGCGAACGCGGTGGCGAACTCCTCCCTCACCGTCCTGCTGAGGGAGACCTCGAACTCCTGGCTGAGGAAGGAGATCTTCATGTTGGGCTTGGCCCGGACCACGTTCCCGGAGTCGGGCTCCTCGAGGCCGGAGATGATCCTGAGCTGGGTCGTCTTCCCGGCCCCGTTGACCCCCACGAGGCCCACCTTCTCGCCCTTCTTCACCTCCCAGGACACGTCCCTCAGCACCGTCGCCCCCTTGTAGCTCTTGCTAATGTTCTCTAGCCTCACCCCGGACGAGACCGACGAGGCGCCCGCCGGCTGCTTCCCACCGGAGCGCCGCTGCGGGGCTTCGCCGGAGGAGGAGGAGGAGGAGAGAAGGGCCTCGATGTCGGCGGAGGCGGTGGGGGAGGCGGCGAGGAGGGGGAAGGAGGGGGAGCGTTGGAGGGGGAAGGAGGAGGGCCTGGAACGGTGGCGTATAAGGGGGGAGGAGGACTTGGGGAGGGTGGTGTGGAGGTGGAGCTTCGTGGATAAGTCCATGGTGGGTTTGTTGGTGGAGGAACGAAGTTTCCAGACTCGCGACCTCCCACACTCGGAGAGCTAGACTGGAGGTGGGAGAAGAAGACGGGAATTATCTTATTACTGCTGCTCTCGTGGAGGGAAAATAATATATAGGTGCTCAAAATTGCACAATATTATTCTCAAGAAAGGGTAAATTACGTTTGGATCCGGGTGTATGGTGAAATAGATGTTGTGGTCTCGCCTTTACCGAAATGCATGTAGTCGTTTCAGTAATTTGGATAAATTATACTCTGTAGTTCTCGATGCCAAAATTATATATTTTGTCCGCGAACACTCACTTGAAAAGACTTAAATGTCCCCTCTAACTTAGTACCTTCTAAACTTTGTAAAAAAATTGTTAGTCAAAATCATGGTTTCAAAAAATATGGTCCAACCGGTGGTCTGACCGGTTGGACCGTGAATCAGTAACTATAGCGGGTCATTTTTGGCCTTTGACACAGGTGCTATATAAACTGGTCAAAATCCGGCCCGACCGGACGAATTTGAGTCTCGTCTCGACCGGCCGGGACTGGTTTGTACGAGGGCTTAGAAAAAAATGGGCAAAACTGTATATTTACCAAAATTTCCCACAAAAATCCAGGAACCCTAACTCTCTCTCCACTCTCCAGTTATCCCCTCGCGACAACAACACCTCTGGATCAGAAATTAGGGAGCGATTTTTCCCGATATCGTCCACCCCCACGACCACGAACTCCAAGCCTCCCGACTTCCGACTTCGTCCAGCCTACGATCTGAGTCCAGTTCACCCGTCCCGCAGGTAAATCTCTCTATATGCACATATATTGGGTTCTTGTTCATGGAGTTTCACTGTCTATTCTTTTTCTTGGTTGGGGAGTATGGTGATGGCCGTGGGTTTTGGAAGGTGAGAAAGGGGGATTAGAGAGAGAGAGAGAAAGAATGGAAGAGGAAGGAGGGAATTTTTTTGAGAAAGGGAAATATCTTTTCTAAGAAAATATAAGAGGGGGGTCTCGAGGAGTAGAAAATTTATTGGGAAGGAAAAGAAAAAGTGTTGGGATGGAAAAAAGTTGATGTGACAAGTCTATATAAAAATAAATAAAGTGGGTCTAATGTAACCTACCCTACATATAGTAATAAATAAAGTTTAGGGGGAGAGGAGAGATCAGAAAAGTGGGTCTACTTAACCTACCATATATATAATAAATATTATTTTTTATCAATTAATTTAAATTATTTAAAAATAAAAAAAATTTGGTCCGATCGGCAGTCTGACCGGTCGAACCATGCGACCCGGAGGACGGGAGAAATCCCGGGTCGGCCTCCGGGTCATTTTTTAAAACCATGGTCAAAATCCACTTGAACCCCAAAAATTTTACCCGGACTCCCCTCCCCTCCCTCTTCCTTCCCTAACCAGTCCACCATCGACCTCTCCATTAAACCCTCCGCCATCGACATTGTTACCCAAATTTAGTCCCCCAAATTCGTTGAGTTCGTCCATCATGGAAGACAGATTGTGCACATTGGAGTTCGTCCTCAAGGATAAGTCATAGTTTTACAACTTTGACCATGGCCATTATTGTTGATCACCATGGTTGAAGATGCTTTTAAGGCATCTACAATAGTGATTGCATTGTCCAAGTATAGACTATAATCAAGGAGGGAAATCAGTTGCGATGGTGGAGATGTGTTGTTCATTTTTTATTTCCCCAAGTATGACGAAGTGATTAGGATTTATATTGAACCAGACGAAAAAAAGAATACTCATTGTTCTTATAAGCCTGAAGGGGAAGGTGTTGTATGTTCGTAATTTTTCATATAAGATTCTAAAGCTTTGTTGGCATGAAGATGGTGAAACTGCTCCTGATGGAGCCGCATCAAATGTTGGTGTGGAGGGTGATGTGGATGGTGTTGGTGGTGTTAGGTGTGGAGTCTGGTGTGGACGGTGTTAATGGTGGTTTGGAGCTCATGTGGATGCTAATGTGGAGGCTGATATGGATGAGATGGATGTGGAGGCTTATGTGGCTGAGGCTGATGTGGTTGGTGGTGTTCATGATGATAGGATCAGTGATGTCAGTTTTATTGTGTCATCTGACGATCCAAGTAGTGAGACATTCACAGATAGTGATGGAGATGTATCTGGTGAGGGTGGGGAAAGTACGGACTTTGAAGAGGTAGACTCCAATAACATGGATCTATTACATAGGGAACAAATAGTGATTATAAAAATAAACTTGATCGAGCAACGCGAAAGAGGACAAGGAAGAAGATCAATATGGATCCAGTTTATGATTATGGTTGTAGACCATTTAGGGCTGAGATAGAGTCAGAGATCTCATTCAATATCAGGCAAACATTAAAAGATTATGTAACACGATCTGAGACACATTCGAGATCACAAGCGATTATTGAGCCACCCCTAAATTGACCGCAAGACATATTCGAGATCTCTTAAGAGCAAATCACAACTTGGATAATGACATGATTCGAGCTGCTATGAACGAATGAAGTTTAAAGTCTCAAAACTATAAGTTATGGAGAGCCAAGAAATATGCTAGTAAGAACACATAAGGCTCTTATGTAGATTCGTATGCTCGTCTCCATGTCTATTGTGACATACTTTGTTCACTTATCCCATGAGCTATGATGAAGCTACAAGGGCATCTGAGGACTAGCATGAACCACTTAGATTCTGAAGACTATTTCTATGCCTTCATGCGATCAAGTGGGGACCCATGAATGGTTATAGGCCTTTCTTTGGTATTGATGGGTGTCACTTAAAAGACCCATTTGGAGACATCTTATTATCTGCAATTGTACTTGATGCAGGCAATGTGATCATGTCAGTTGCTTGGATAATTATTGATAATGAGAATGGTGTGAACTAGATATTTTATTGAGATCCTATATGACTGTGTTGGTACACATTCTGGTGGCAAGGCTTTGACAATTATGAGTGATGGGAAAAAGGTACAGTTGACTATTTTTTACTTATACAAGTTTTGCATTCTAGTAGAATTCTAACATTCCTTTTTATATTTTTGCAGGGACTTAGAGAGCCAATTGAATCAGTCTTTCCTAATGCAAGACACATAAGGTGTGGCAAGCATATTGTAGCTAACTTGACAAATGCTTACAAATGTGTGAATCTGGAAAGCTACTTAAGGGAGGTAGCATAAGCTACATCAAGGCCAGAATTTAATAAGATTATGGCACTGCTAAAATTGGAGCATATTCCACCAAAGATGATTAATGGAGAAATGTCAGTTGAGCAAATCGGCTAGAGAGGATTCCTCATGAGAAGTAGTCAAGGTATATTTTTGACAATTATGTAAAGTGTACGGATGTGACAAATACTTTGGTAGAATCTTCCAATAATTAGACTTTGAAGATAAGAGATTTACCAATAGTGCTTAACAGCATGATAATTGTAGTGCACTTATATACAAAATGGTGTACCAATAGTAAGTTTAATTACTTACTATTTTGACGATCAATTTTTGAATAAATAATATTTTTGCTTGCTAAAAAAATCAATAGTTAAGCTTTTTCACAAGCTAAGGCAAAAGATGATGATTAGGTAACACAACAGCTACATTTTGGCTTATAAATATAATTCAACAGTCACTCCAACTGTCATAAAGGAGTTGCGAAGGTTGAGTCAAGTATTTCGAAAATGTAAAATTATGTCTGCAAGGAACTTAAAGTTTGAGATTTTGTTGGAAGGAAAAAAATATGTTGTTGAATTAGGAGGTGGGACCTGTTCTTATAATATAAATGCACTTAAGTGGTGTACCATGTATTCATGTGGTTGATTGTGTGACTTCAATTGGGATGATATTCTAGACTATGTTCATGAATACTTCAAGGTAAAAATATAGAAAAAGACATATGAGTTGAGTATCCATGCCTTCCCTAAAGCAAATCTCAAACCAAGGGTTGATTTTGATACATACCTCCTCCTCAACTGACTAGGAGAACTAGCAGATCAAAAATTGAGGAGAAGATAAAAAAAATGATGCTCCTCCATCTCTTAAATCAAACACAATAAAGTGTGCTATTTGTAGGGTAATGGGCCACAACAAAAGGTCGTGCCAAGGAGCATCTACTAATGCCAAAGGAAAAGAGCTTTGGTAAGTACTATTTGATATCTTTTACTCTTATGTGATTGTGTGTTTATCACATTTTAATGTTATTTTGATGACTTTTGGTGCAACAAAAGGTAAAAAGAAGTTCAAGTAAGATCTACACATTGGACCCATGGACCACATATGCAACAACAGATTTGAAGTCGTTCAAGACATTTAAAGTTGTACTTTTCCACTAATTCAATATTTTTCTATATATGACTATTTGTTATTCTTAATTTGTAGTCATTTGGGAGATAATTAGGGCTCAGTGATATGTCATCCCAAACCCTACAGTCTTATCATCATGGAGTTTCTAGTAGTGTGAGAGCATTGGAGCTGCAAAATTTGGAACAAAAGAGGGGGTGGCGGGAATTGGAAGAGGACTTGGAGGCTGAGCTGACAAAGGGGCTACTAGAAGAGGACTTGCAGCTGGAAGAGAAGTTGCAGTTGAAATAGGAGACGGAGCTCCTACAAGCTCAGCATCTGCAAGTGCAAGCACATCAGCTGGAAGCCAGTCTACAACCACATGGACAACCTTTGATATTTGAACTATCTGAGAAGAAACTCTGTTGCTAAATATGTTTGCTTTTGGTAGCCGAATCTGAATTACATCAGACTTCTACATGTCAAATTTGTTTCATTTTTATGAGATGAAACTCAAAGTTGGTATTACAACTTATCTATGAAAACTGGACAAATTGAAGCAACTTCTTTTTATTACTTTTGAATATATAATTTACAAATAAAAAGATAATAAGCTATCTATCTTACAAACAACTAAAAATAAAGGATAATATTACATATAATCAAACCAATCACAAGTTTCTTCAATAATGTTATTGAACCATCATTGCTATAAGTAGCTTGGTCTTTCAACATGTCATTCATCATCTTCAGTTTTTCAAACACCAATTTATTGGAAATAAGTTGTTGGTGCTGTCTCAACTGGACTTTTGGAGAACAATAAGAACTGTTAACTTCATGTGAAATACACCACCCAAGCCACCAACAACTATTATTCGCATAATAATAATACAATCGCCCCCTATTTTTTTATTCTCGGCAATCATCACGAAAGTACGAACTCCGCATCTGCACTCAATATTATTGTACTTCGCATATCATCGATCTCGTACAGAGCATTGGATGAGGGTATGTGTAACCTTGGAAATGACCCGATTTCTTCTCAGCGCTTGCAACCTTCGAAACCTTAGAACCCTGCTCTTCAACCTTCGATTCCACTTTCCCAACTCTTGCCCACCTTCAAAATAGTAGAATCCAGCTCGAGACACTAGAACCTAGCTCTTGTGCAACTTCGATTCTTTGATTCTACGCGCGAATGGTACAAGGTTACCAAGGATTTTATAAGGGAGCTGTATATATAAAATAGAGGGGAGATTTATTTGTGGTTTTTCAAGTGGGAGTCGCGAGAGAAAATGTGCAATTCTGGTAACCGAGATCCCAGAGTATAATTTAACCAAACTACGAAGACAGTTACATGCATTTAAGAAATGGAGAGACTGCAACATTTATTTGACCATACATCAGAGACTCAACAGTAATTTATAAAAATTGCTTATTTGCGCAATTCATTTAACTTTCGCTTTTTAAAAATGTTTCTAACTTTGATTTTATGAAGGTCTAGAGAGACTGGTCATTTATCTTTTCGCAAATTTTTATCTCGTGATTGCTGTATTATTTTTTTCTATTTAAAGTCAGAAATCATTATTATCTTTTCGCAAATTTCTAATAGATTATTTTCAATCTCTTAAACTCTTATAGTAAGTAAAATGACTCGGATGAAGCTCTCATACTTAGGGATAGTGCAGTTTAACGGTTTTTATCCAAAAAATGAAACAAGACCACATTTTTTTCAAAGAATTTGAAACCATAGGTGTCGTAGTTTTGGTATAAACTATAAACCACATGTTTCACGATTTTGGAAAAACAATCATTTGAAACCAAAGAATTAAAAAAAAATAGTCCCCGAGAATTGCAGTTACATAGTTTCATCTAACTCATGTTCTTTTCATATTTGGAAGGGAAAAGCCAATTTGTTTTTAATTTCAGAGTTGATCAGTTTAGCTCAGTAAAAGATCGAGAATTTGTAAAGCATTGAGAAAGCCAACGTCCACGTCGAAAAAGGGTTCCGTGGTGCACATTCACTTGGCGCTTCCCGACCGATTGTTCCAGGCGCTCATCTGTTGCCACGTGCGGGCCAACCATCACGCCGGGGAACTGCAGATGCTTCTCGTTTAGTTCTCAGGGCCATACCACCACGACGAGCCGCTCATAATATGGAAGACTCGTCCCATTGGAAAACAAACACGTTTCTTTTCAAAATAAAAGAAAAAAGAAAAAGAAAGATGGGTAGACGAGCTTCTTTGGATGCCAAACTTCAAAGAGTAATCAAGAATTTAAAAATACTAGAACGTCTATTTTTGTGTCCCGTAACTTGGCATAATCACGCATCAATATTTTGCAGTTAAAAAATAGTCAATCGAGTGATACAACTTCACTCGACTGACATAAAGTTCACTCGATTTAGTATTTGTGTGCATCTCGCATGTATTTAAATGCACAAGAGATTGTGTTAGATGTAACCTTGTGGTTATTAACAATGCTTGTCTCAACAGTTGTCCATTGTCTGCCTTGGACTTTAGATCTTGTAACTTTTCGTCCGCCCTTCGCTTCGACTCACACCACTCTATTACCTTTGGATTGGTATATGTTATATGTTAAGTATTCTCGTCTTTTTTCTATGTATTCTATATTTTTCTATTATAACCCTTTTATTGAATATTAGACTTCGCGCAAAAAATAGATAGAAGTTCATAATACATTAAACAAAATATCCTTCAACTCTTATATATATAATTTAAAACTTCATAAAATAAAGATACATTTTTTTCCCATATACTGCTGTGACTTCACCCAACTACAGGGAAATCACTACCAATTGAAGAGTGAGAAAGTTGAGAGACAAGTGAAATTTTTTTTTTGCTTCCTATTTGTATTTCAATTTTAAATTTTATAAGAGCTACGAGTACTTTTGTCCAAAAAAGTTGTGTACAAAGTACGTCAAAATATAGTATATTAGAGTGAACTTTGGAAAATAAGCGTTTTGTATTTTCGTCGATCTCCAAATCAGCGTACGTAAGATGGCGTGTCAGTTTATGTAACATATTGTGAAAATCATCTTTAAGAAATAGAATATGTGGTCTATTTAAAAATAATTTTCCAGAAGGGAAGGTAAATGTGACAGTGAAAGCCAAATGAGAAAAAATGAGCTTAAAATATCGTATGATAAGGAGAAAAAACTTATCGTTCATCTACACGTGATTCTGCATTACGGAAATCTGAGTCCTTCCATCCTAACAAACAAAATTTAAGATTCAAGAAGAAGAAGAAGAAGCAGAAGCAGAAGAAGAAGAAGAAGAAGCAGAAGAAGAATCTATCGTCTCCTTCCCTACGACATGGCTCTGATACCAGATTTCATACTTGGATCGATCATTCAAAATTAAAGGCGGGAAACGAAAGGCGTAAGGATTAAAAATACATATTATTACAACCTGAGAAGAAAACTTACATGGAGAGAGAGATTACAACAGCAACTCCTGGCTACGGGGTTGCGATGCCCCTTATTTGCAAACAGAGAAGGAAATATTACAAGTGGGGAGAGTTCTCTTTCTAAAGCACTGGAAGGCTCTTGCTAAGTGATGCCCTCCACAACTACGAAAGATCTATTTATAGCCTAACAAAAGTAACTACGTGGCCAAAGAGATAAGATAGAATCTTATCTTTACATAGGTGGCCGAAAGCAAACAGTAAAAGGTACAATAATTGAAAGAAAGTTGATGCCGGGTACGTCGTGGGCCCCATCGTCACATGCAACGAGTCTTCAATTATCAAAAGGCGACAAGGTAAACTCATTAAGCTTTTACTGCAGACAACAGGACAGCTCATTAAACTTTTACTGTAGATAATAGGACAGCTCATTAAGCTTTTATTGTAAACTACATGGCCCTTTTAAAAACCTTTAATCAGTCTCTTCCATGGTAAAATTTTTCATCAAGAGGCTTATCATCATCTTCAGGATCTTGCGAATCTTGAAAGACAGCCTTGTCCATTTCTTGAGAGCGGCAAGAAGAGATTTTTGAACAAGATCCTTTGAAGAATTACCAACTAGATCTTTAAATAGTTCCTTAAGATCATCTTTAGTATGATTTCCCTTCTGCGTCTTTGAAGGGCTTGCAAGGTTCTTAACCTCTTTAGGGACAAAATCAAACTTCTCCCACCAATGAATAAAAATTCTTCTGACGAGGGTGAGAGAGTTAAAACTATAACCTTGGTTATCAGTGACCTCATTTTGAAGATGATAATCCCATTTAGCAATCCATGGGATTTGATTTTCTAAAATAAAATTAATCAACGAGTCCAAATTTTCAAGTTGGTGATTAACCGCTTTAAATTCATCAAGGTACGGTGTGATGTATAAAGGCATATTTATTTCGTACATACCCCATTTAACCCACCAGTATTTAAACCATTCGGGCAATGGGCCATTAAGTTTGAGCCTTGGTTGAATAAACCATGTGTGCCTTCTTATAGAGTTTTCGTAGATTAATACCCCATCCCAAGCGTGAATATAATCATAGTAATTATAGTTACGCAAGGGTAACAAAGAGCATTTAAGCCTTCGAGGGGCACGGAGATCTGACTTCCACTCCTCTGGAGAAAGGATATGATGTAGGATAATAGTGTAATAGGCAATTTCTCCTCGAGCTCTTGTAGTAGACCTAATCTCAACAGATTGAGTTTCTAAGAGAATCTGCTGAAAATAAGGTTGGGTCTTGGGACCATGAGTGGGGTCAAAATGATCTATCAGAATGGCATTAGCCACTTGATCAGCTGTTAGCTGTTTTTGAGTAGACTCGACTGGAAGTAGCCATTCAGTGTAATTGTGTATAAATGGAAAACAATCCCTTGATGAGCTGTGCTCAATGCTTGGCTGTTTATAGGCTTCTTTGGAGAGGAAATTATCCTGGGTGCTTACTCCTGCTGGTTCTTTTCCTTTAGAAGTTGATCCGATGACACGATCAACCCGTCTTTTAGGATTGGGAGATGGTGAGCGAGCCAGAACCTTGTCCCTGTAAAAATTCACGAGTTAGAAAATCAGGTAAAGAATTATCTTGTCCTTTAATATGTTCGATGGTAAAATCAAAACAAGATAATATAGCTTGCCATCGAGCAAAAATTTGTTTAGAGGCCATATTTTTTACGTCCTTATTAAGAATGTCTTTAGCAGCCTTGCAATCGACTCTTAGTAGAAAATGCTGATTAATTAAATCAGATTCAAATTTAGTAATACACAAAACAATTGCTAGCATTTCTTTTTTAATCGTTGAATAGTTTTGTTGTGCAGGGTTCAAATTTCCTGAGGTAAACCTCACTAAGGTCTCTTTGGTTTGGTTATTTTTCTTTTGTTTGAGGACTCCGCCATATCCTAATTCAGATGCATCAGTTTCAACGATTTTGAAAGCATCTGGATCAGAGATAGAAAGGTAAGGGAGTTCCCTGACTTTAGCTTTTATTTTAGTAACAGCTTTAGTCATTTCAGTACCCCCAAGGTTCAGGGTTTTTCCTAAGCCTATCAAATAGTGGTTTGCAGTCAGCAACTAGATTGGGATAGAAATCCGAAACATAGTTTAAGCTACCAAGAAACCTTTGCAGTTGTGTTTTATCACGAATTTCATTTGGGAATTTATCCGCAAATTGAATAGCTCTTTCAATGGGAACAACTTCCTTGATTAATATAATGTCCTAAGAACCTGACTTTTATTTCGAAGGTTTTAACCTTTTTTTCAGAGACAGCCAAGCCTGCCTTCTGAGTAATTTTGATGAATATACCAAGGTGTTTGATGTGCTGGTCCAAGTTATTGGAATAGACTAAAACATCATCTATACAGACAATGAGAAATCCTGAATAAGGATTGTAGATTTCATTCATTATTTTTTGAAATAATGAAGGGGCTGTTTTGAGTCCGAATGGCATCACATTCCATTCATAGTGGCCAAATGGAACTGTGAAGGCAGTTTTATACCGATCTTCCTCTTTAAGCTGAATTTGCCAAAACCCAGACTTCATATCAAATTTAGAGAAGATTTGAGCTTGATAAAGCCTATTTAGAAAATCTCTTTTATTAGGTATTGGATGTCTAATCCATCTCAATGCCTTGTTTATAGGTTTATAGTTTATAACCAATCTCGGAGCTCCTCTTTCTAATTCGGCTGCATTTTCAACATAAAATGCAGAACAGCTCCATGGGCTTTGACTGGGCCGAATGAGACCCTTTGCTAGGAGGTCTTTAATCTCCTTTTCACAAAGTTCCGGATAGCTTGGACCCATTGCAATTGGTCTTGCCTTTGTGGGTATATTTTTCTCGATAAAGTCAGGTTCATATGGTAATTCTACCATATGTTGTTTTCGGTTCCAAAAGGCAGTGGGTACTTCTGCACAAATCATTCTTTTTATCTCTTCATTTATAAGAGATATTTTTTGTTTTATCTTCGGCTCTTGGAGTCTTTCATGAAGCTTCAAGCTTGAATATTCTTCTTTTAGAGACTGTAGTAGACTCTCTTTTGCTTTTAAGCAGTTAATAGAATGATTTTTTGGCATCTCTAAAAATGGAAAGAGTAGATCATGCCCTTTAAATTCCGTTTTAATTCCGCTAGCATCAATTTTTAAGGGATAGAGGAGGTGTAGGAATGAAGATCTACTGGTGATGGTCTCAGATAATATGAAGAAGAAGCCTTCACTATGGTCGACTTCTCTGGTGATCGGATTTGTGAATGGTCCATAGATGGACTTTCAGAGTACAGAATAAAAGATGTATTAAAATACATGATGATGTTTGCCTCAGCATCCCGTCTTAAAGGCAATCGTGACAAAGGTATTGCTGAAGCTATTGTTTGTGGTTTCACTGGGCAACTGCATGGTTGGTGGGACTTTTATCTCACCGAGGAAGCAAAAAATGGCATCCTGAATGCCACAAAAATTGAAACCACCTTCATTAAAGAAGAAGGAACAAATAACATACTTGAGAATACTGCTCTCGTTTCTGATGCGGTTAACACCCTCGTCTATACAATAGCTACTCATTTTATTGGAGCTACGAGTCTCATGCAAGACCGTACTCAAGAGCAGCTAATGAATCTTAAGTGCCCATCTGTATCTCATTTTAGATGGTATAAAGATGTTTTCTTCTCCAAGGTCTTAACAAGATCATACTGTAATGAAGATTTTTGGAAAGAAAAATTTATCTCCGGCTTACCAGCCATGTTTGCCGAGCGAGTAAGAACTCGCCTTAGAGATAATAATGGTAGAATATCCTATTCTAGGCTTACCTATGGAGACTTAGCCGCTGTCGTCATAGCTGAGGGTATAGCCTTGTGTAACGATATAAAAATAAAAAAGCTCCTAGAAAGAAACAAGCTCAATAACAAGCAAGTCCTAGGAGATTTCTGTGAACAAATTGGTTATCCACCACTTTGGAAGACAGGTTCCACCACAGGCAAAAGAAAAGATAAGAGATTTAAAAAATCCAAATTTAAAAGTTTAAAAGCAGATTATACATCTACCAAGAAATGGTCTAAACGGCCCAAAAGGAATTTTAAGAACTACAAAAACCACTCAGAATCCTTTAATAGAAAAGCCCCGGTCTGCTATAAGTGTGGAAAACTTGGGCATTTCTAAAAGGACTGCCGAGTTAAAAAGAAAATTAATGCTCTACAATTGGATGAAGGCCTTAAAAGGTCCCTCTGCCAACTCCTTTTAAATGAGGATCATGGAGATGATTTAATTATCAATCTTGAGCACGATGACGAAGAGACAACAGAAAATAGCTCGACTTCGTCTTCTTCCTCTGATTCTGAAGGTTGTGGTAGTAGCTGGGATTGTGATAATTGCCTATCTCATAACCTATTAGGATTAAGCGTTAACACGCTCACCGCCGAGCAAGACTATTTCTTGGAAATCTTGGATAAATTACCAGTTAATGAGTTCAAACAACAACTCATAAGGGAACAAATAAACAAGAAGGCTACCCAAGTTGCCTCAACCTCCTCACAAAAAAGGAGCAAAAGAGCCTCATCAACTCCAAAATTGGCTAAAAAGGTTGAAGAACACACCACCAGGTATTCTCTTCAGAATGTCTTAAATAGAATACAATCTGAAGCTTCGCAAGAACAACTAAGCCTCCCTCAATTAAAGACAGAGATTAATTATCTCAAACAAGAAATAGCTCAAGTAAAACTTGATCTTCATTTAGTAAAAACTACTATTCATAACTCACATCTTTGGGAACAGAATGATACCTCTTGTGAAGAAGAAGAAGAAGAAGTGGTACACACTCCTCCTCCTTTAGATGAGAATATACGAAAAGAAGATATTGCTAGCTTAACATGGTTAAATGCCATTGATAGGATCGTTAATCAAAAATGGTACGTTAAAGTTACCATTATTGTGGACAAGGCTTACACTCTAGAAGTTGCTGCCCTTGTTGATTCAAGAGCAGACTTAAACTGCATTAATGAAGGGTTAGTACCCTCTCGATATTTTCAAAAAACAGCCCAATCTTTATCATCGGCCAGTAATCAAAATTTAGAGATCAAATACAAATTATCCTCTGCAGAGATTTGTAATCAAGGTATTTGTATCTCTCTTCCCTTCATTATGGTTAAAGACTTATCTGCTGAGGTTATTTTAGGAACTCCATTCCTACACCTCCTCTATCCCTTAAAAATTGATGCTAGCGGAATTAAAACAGAATTTAAAGGGCATGATCTACTCTTTCCATTTTTAGAGATGCCAAAAAATCATTCTATTAACTGCTTAAAAGCAAAAGAGAGTCTACTACAGTCTCTAAAAAAAGAATATTCAAGCTTGAAGCTTCATGAAAGACTCCAAGAGCCCAAGATAAAACAAAAAATATCTCTTGTAAATGAAGAGATAAAAAGAATGATTTGTGCAGAAGTACCCACTGCATTTTGGAACCGAAAACAACATATGGTAGAATTACCATATGAACCTGACTTTATCGAGAAAAATATACCCACAAAGGCAAGACTAATTGCAATGGGTCCAAGATATCTGGAACTTTGTGAAAAGGAGATTATAGACCTTCTAGCAAAGGGTCTCATTCGGCCCAGTCAAAGCCCATGGAGCTGTTCTGCATTTTATGTTGAAAATGCAGCCGAATAAGAAAGAGGAGCTCCGAGATTGGTTATAAACTATAAACCTTTAAACAAGGCATTGAGATGGATTAGACATCCAATACCTAATAAAAGAGATCTCCTAAATAGGTTTTATCAAGCTCAAATCTTCTCTAAATTTGATATGAAGTCTGGGTTTTGGCAAATTCAGCTTAAAGAGGAAGATCGGTATAAAACTGCCTTCACAGTTCCATTTGGCCACTATGAATGGAATGTGATGCCATTCGGACTCAAAACAGCCCCTTCATTATTTCAAAAAATAATGAATGAAATCTACAATCCTTATTCAGGATTTCTCATTGTCTATATAGATGATGTTTTAGTCTATTCCAATAACTTAGACCAGCACATCAAACACCTTGGTATATTCATCAAAATTACTCAGAAGGCAGGCTTGGCTGTCTCTGAAAAAAAGGTTAAAACCTTCGAAACAAAAATCAGGTTCTTAGGACATTATATTAATTAAGGAACTATTGTTCCCATTAAAAGAGCTATTCAATTTGCGGATAAATTCCCAAATGAAATTCGTGATAAAACACAACTGCAAAGGTTTCTTGGTAGCTTAAACTATGTTTCGGATTTCTATCCCAATCTAGCTGCTGACTGCAAACCACTATTTGATAGGCTTAGGAAAAACCCTGAACCTTGGGGGTACTGAAATGACTAAAGCTGTTACTAAAATAAAAGCTAAAGTCAGGGAACTCCCTTACCTTTCTATCTCTGATCCAGATGCTTTCAAAATTGTTGAAACTGATGCATCTGAATTAGGATATGGCGGAGTCCTCAAACAAAAGAAAAATAACCAAACCAAAGAGACCTTAGTGAGGTTTACCTCAGGAAATTTGAACCCTGCACAACAAAACTATTCAACGATTAAAAAAGAAATGCTAGCAATTGTTTTGTGTATTACTAAATTTGAATCTGATTTAATTAATCAGCATTTTCTACTAAGAGTCGATTGCAAGGCTGCTAAATACATTCTTAATAAGGACGTAAAAAATATGGCCTCTAAACAAATTTTTGCTCGATGGCAAGTTATATTATCTTGTTTTGATTTTACCATCGAACATATTAAAGGACAAGATAATTCTTTACCTGATTTTCTAACTCGTGAATTTTTACAGGGACAAGGTTCTGGCTCGCTCACCATCTCCCAATCCTAAAAGACGGGTTGATCGTGTCACCGGATCAACTTCTAAAGGAAAAGAACCAGCAGGAGTAAGCACCCAGGATAATTTCCTCTCCAAAGAAGCCTATAAACAGCCAAGCATTGAGCACAGCTCATCAAGGGATTGTTTCCCATTTATACACAATTACACTGAATGGCTACTTCCAGTCGAGTCTGCTCAAAAACAGCTAACAGCTGATCAAGTGGCTAATGCCATTCTGATAGATCATTTTGACCCCACTCATGGTCCCAAGACCCAACCTTATTTTTAGCAGATTCTCTTAGAAACTCAATCTGTTGAGATTAGGTCTTACTACAAGAACTCGAGGAGAAATTGCCTATTCCACTATTATCCTACATCATATCCTTTCTCCAGAGGAGTGGAAGTCAGATCTCCGTGCCCCTCGAAGGCTTAAATGCTCTTTGTTACCCTTGCGTAACTATAATTACTATGATTATATTCACGCTTGGGATGAGGTATTAATCTACGAAAACTCTATAAGAAGGCACACATGGTTTATTCAACCAAGGCTCAAACTTAATGACCCATTGCCCGAATGGTTTAAATACTGGTGGGTTAAATGGGGTATGTACGAAATAAATATGCCTTTATACATCACACCGTACCTTGATGAACTTAAAGCGGTTAATCACCAGCTTGAAAATTTGAACTCGTTGATTAATTTCATTTTAGAAAATCAAATCCCATGGATTGCTAAATGGGATTATCATCTTCAAAATGAGGTCACTGATAACCAAGGTTATAATCTCAACTCTCTCACTCTCGTCAGAAGAATTTTTATTCATTGGTGGGAGAAGTTTGATTTTGTCCCTAAAGATGTTAAGAACCTTGCAAGCCTTTCAAAGACGCAGAAGGGAAATCATACAAAAAATGATCTTAAGGAACTATTTAAAGATCTAGTTGGTAATTCTTCAAAGGATCTTGTCCAAAAATCTCTTCTTGCCGCTCTCAATGAAATTAATCAAGAAATGGACAAGGCTGTCTTTCAGGATTCGCAAGATCCTGAAGATGATGATGACCCTCTTGATGAAGAATTTTACCAAGGAAGAGACTGATTAAAGGTTTTTAAAAGGGCCCTGTAGTTTACAATAAAAGCTTAATGAGCTGTCCTATTATCTACAGTAAAAGTTTAATGAGTTGTCCTGTTGTCTGCAGTAAAAGCTTAATGAGTTTACCTTGTCGCCTTTTGATAATTGAAGACTCGTTACATGTGACGATGGGGCCCACGGCGTACCCGGCATCAACTTTCTTTCAATTATTGTACCTTTTACTGTTTGCTTTCGGCCACTTCTGCAAAGATAAGATTCTATCTTATCTCTTTGGCCACGTAGTTGCTTTTGTTAGGCTATAAATAGATCTTTCGTAGTTGTGCAGGGCATCACTCAGACAGAGCCTTCCAGTGCTTTAGAAAGAGAACTCTCAATATCTCCTTCTCTGTTTGCAAATAAGGGGCATCGCAACCCCGTAGCTAGGAGTTGCTGTTGTAATCTCTCTCTCCATGTAAGAAGAAGAAGAAGAACTTATTCTCCAGCGCAATTTACTGGCGGAGTTCTGCCTTGCTCTTTTGCCAAAGGCGATCCAGGGCACTATCAGCATCTCCCTGGATAAATCATCAAAGACATAAGCATATCCGTTGAACGAAAAACTTATTACGAGGGATACAAGATTGCGATAATCAGTACAACAAACAATTACAAAACCACATATGTAAATCATCCAGCAGGTTAAATAGCAGAACACCAGTTCAGATAGGTTTCGAGAGTAATAACTGGTACAAAGCAAACATATGATTCATCTATTTAGAATAGCAGACCATTTTTCATACTGCTGAGATGCCCTCAAATACGCTCTTTTGACAAACCCTATAAATCCCTTCCTCTAGAAGGAATCAGATAGGTGCCTAGATTCTGTTTAGAAGTTTGCAGGAGACACTGCCGAATGCCGCAAAGCTCTAGTTCCTTCCACCGGCATCCATTCCAGCAGATTGAGCAGGGCATAGCTAAAAGAGTTATTTCACAGACTCATGACACTACAAACAGTTTACATCCAAAAATACAATCCAGAATCAGAACGAATTAAGCCCCGCATCGTAAGTTTGACCAGCTCAGAGTCCCAGTAGTGACAAAATCACAGAGCTTCCTGGTCACTTGGATATCTCATACTTGATTATGAAACGAAAAATGTGAAAACAGCTCTACACACTAATCTACCGTGGTCATTCTATTCTAACAGTTATAGTAAGAACCACATGTAGGTTTCAAAATCACCAGCTTCTTCTCATTCTCAATAGAATTAACTGAAGTAGGGAATCATTCAACTCCAGCAGAGAGAAATCGTAGTATGACATTCACCCTCGATAAAGAGAATCATTCAAGTGGAAACTTTTCCTCGCATCGTTGCGAAAGAACCAATCTTAGTGATAGTGATAGTGATAATTGAAAGCTAGTCCCACGTACGTGTTCGAACACGCACGGTACTTACAAGAGTTTGCACAACAACTGACGAGAACATGCGAATGTATCCGAGTTTTGTGCAAAAATCATCTCAACGAAAGTTAATTGAGTCGCATTAACTGACTCGGAAGGGAACAAGAAAGGCAAAGAAGAACCCACCTGGGCGCGGACGAAACCGGAGAGGGCATAAGTGGTGAAGCGGCCGGTGTAGCGGCCAGTGGTGGGGTCCACGTGGCCGACGTTGATCTGGACCGACGCGTGGTCCTTCGATGTGATAAGCTGGTTCGTGGCCGAACTGAAAGCAATACACGGCGATATTAGATCCAAAATCCAAAACGGAGTTCAAGCTCCTGATTAAAAGAGGACGGAAGAGCTTACCACTTCCTAGGGACGTAAAGGTCCATGTTCTGACCCTCGTCGTTCTGCATCTTCACCTGCTTCGATCCGCTGCCGTTTCGGTGTGGTGGAGGTAGGAGGAGGAGGGAGGTTTAGAGCTTGGAAAAAATAGGGTCCGCTAATTCGGGGAAAAGAAGTGTAACTTTTAATTAACTCTAAGGGATACGACGTCACTTTGTTTTACTTTTTTTTTTACACCGTGTCAGCAGCTTCTCTAAGGGCCCTGGTCCTCGTGTTGGGCTTGGACTGGCCCAACTTCACCCGATATTAGAGAAACACATTATTGACTTCCCTGAAAAAATCAGAAAATAAAATCACAATATACTATCCAAGCAAGCCAGCTCATCAAATTGTATAAGCAAAAAAATCCCGGTCAAGATCCCTGGGATGTCGTTAAAGATGCCCTAAAGCTTTCATTGAAGATCCCGGTCAAAAATTCTTTAATGGCATTGACGTTGCCCTTAAAGCTGTCATCGATGCTCCTTCTTCAATGTCGGTACGAAAAAATAGGCTCTGGATTGAGTGGACACTACATAAAGAATATTCCCATATTGTGACTCAATTACGAACCGTTCGATTAGATTTAAAAAAAAAATTCTACGAATATGACGGTCAAAATGATATTGGGAACAAACTCACTATTTAAGACAATACTTCAACCCTAAGAAAATAAACCACTAGTACTCTCCCTTTCCACCGCCGACATCATCTCACATCTCCAATCAACAATCATCATTTTCTCCACACAAAAAAATCAACAATCATCATCTCACGTTTCAAATCAACATGACTTTTTTCTTGCATCATCCTTTTCAAGAAGCGATGAAGAAGGACCTCGTTGATACTACATCAGAGTCGGATGTAAGCTTGAAGGCATGCTTGGCTGATGCTTATCTGCTTCCGATTTTTTGTTTATTCGAGGAATATGAATTGGTTGAGGTCAAAACAGACAAGCCTGTAACCAGCATTCCGGCTAGTGAGATCAGCTCTCTATCGCCACCTTCTCTAACCCGACAGGTAAATGAATCGATTCAAATCGTTATTTTGTGGCTTCGGGTGTTGGAACCTTCTCTAACCCTACTCGCTACGCTTCTCTTTTACCGCCTCTTGCATCGGTCCTTTCGCGTAGACTTAGGTTCTTTCGGAAGATCTTTAATTGATGTTAAAGATCGAAACTTTTTTCTTTCCAAGATTCTTTCTGACATTGGTATGTAACTGTATGGAAATCGTTATGCATATACAATCATATTGTTATGCATTGAATGTTTGTTCAGAATATCACAGCGACATTGGTTGTTCTATGAGGTGAAATTGGTATACAAATTTCTATACATTAGTATGTGACCGTATTATCACTCGTACATCGTACCAATATCGCTCGTACATCATACTAATGTCACTCCTCTTATGTATTGCAATTGAATAATTTTGATTTTAATTTTTTCTTTTTTTATTTCCATAACTATCACATCCCTAATTTTTAACTTATTAAATTCTATTTTTTTTACCAATATCACTTGATTTTGGTACTGCAATTGAATGTTTTAATTTTAGTTTTTCCATAACTGATTAACTGCCACATCCTAATTTTTAACTTATTAAATTCTAATTTTTGCCAATATCACTCGTACATCGAATCATTGTCATTCGTATATCGTACCAATATCACTCGTATATTGTATAAATATCACTCATCGTACCAATATCACTCGTACATCATACTAATATCATTCATATATTGTACCAATATCACTCATTTTTGGTATTGCAATTGAATGTTTTAATTTTAATTTTTATTGTAATTTCCATAAGTGCCGCATCCCTAATTTTTAGCTTATTAAATTCTAATTTTTGCCAATATCCCTCGTCTTTGGTATTGCAATTGAATGTTTTGATTTTAGTTTTTCCTTTTTTTTATTTCCATTATTGCCGCATTTCTAGTTTTTCCTTTGCTTTGCCTAATAGTGATTTTCTAATATTGTTCTTGATTATTTTGTTATTATCTAGTTTACTACCTATACCCTCTTTGATCTCTACCGATGGGAACAAATCTTATTCTCACCGTATCTTTTACCTGAAAAGATGACTGCCAAAATTTAATAAAGAGGGAAAATAATACGCAGAGTCGGACACGATAAATACGTGTCTGGCTGTTCTTGCCAAAATATAAAGTTAAAATCTTTGAAGTATTTGCAGATCGGTCCCAAATAGTTTAAAAAATATCAGTTGGATGCCAGAGGAGTCACCAGGATGAAAATATCCCTTAAATTTTTTCATAAAGAACATAAAAACCATAAAATTAGAAAAAAAGTTGGAAAAAGTTAGCATATCAAATTCGAGTTGAGGGGAATAAGTCAAAATGTTACTAAGGTGTCAAAGAAACTATTGTTAGCCTATTAATGTATCATAAACTAAAGGCAATCGAGTGGCAGATATGTTCGGTTAGCATTTCTTGTAACTTTTACATGACTACTGTGTACTTGATGCACCATTAATTTTTGTGTATGTTGAAGACTTACGGGAAGTTAGTCTCCCTCGATGTAATCAGAGGAGTTGTGATAGGGACGGCGCGAAATCAAGTTTAGCGATATCAATGTCAAGACGAGTTTCTACCTTGTCGATGTGCTCTTTCCCTCTGGCGGGTTTTTTTCACTAGGTTTTACCGCGAGAGGACTTTACTAAATCTGGCGATCGCAATCTCGTAAGAGAAAATTCTGCACGAAGTAGTAGTATTCATCATAATGATGAGCTAAAGAGACCTTTATTTATGATATAATTATTTATTTCATATTTATATATATAAGGACTTGTCCCTCCGTTTAAAAAAATATTGTATCCTAGACTATAGGGATTTGTATGCTTATATTAAACTAGGTACTGAAGTGTAATTTGGCGAAAATTTTACGTAGACCCCCTGTATCTTTAAGGCAAAAGAATCATTCGCTGGCATCGGTCTGTATGTTTCGTAGAAACAACAACTTTCCAATAATATTTAGTTTTTGGGTCCGAAAATAAATAGCCAGAGCAGAGGCAGCGTCGTACCATCATCATCATATCATCTTTAAGCCCAAAAGTTGCTGCTTTCACTACAAGTATATCTATTCCATCCTTTATAGCCTCTCTCGTGAGCCTCTTTCTTGGTTTCTCCGCCTTCAAGATCATCATCCATTTTTAACAAACTTGGGAACTAGTCAGCGCTTCATCGACCGTTTCGTTGTTTCTCCATGGAAGACCGCAAAGAGGTACTCTTTCTTTTTTGTTATCTAAAAAAAGAGCCGTCCCTTAAATATGGTCCGAGATGGTGCTTGTTAGTTCCATTAATTCCTTAAATCTTATCTGCTTGCTGCTTGGCTGTTTGGAATTGATTCCGATGGGAATTTTCTCCCACTTCTTCTGGCTCAAACATCGTTTCCATGGATTCTGTGGAATTTAGAAAAGAAATTGAACTGTTCAAAGATGAGAAATAGTCAAACTTGTTCCGTCTCCCTTTGTCGTATTTCTGCATCATTTCGTTTTTTAAAATAATCTCTCTGTTGATAACTTTTCAAAGTGGAATTCTGGAGGGTGTCATGGTCAAACAAATAATTTTTAATTGGTGCAATTAGAAAAAAGGTTTAATTAGTGCTTATTTTCTATTTTCCACTTTCCAAATTTAAACCCTACATGTTATCATGCACTCATTAAATTAATTAATCAAAGTTGATATCGATCAAGACATTTAAATAATTCCCTCAATATATATTTAAATACTGTTAGTTAAAGCTGAAATGTCAAAGCTCAAATCTTAACTACTCCCTTGTACGGTTATCGGTCTTATCCTACGGTGTAGATGAAGCCAAGTCTGAATTTGTTGTTTTGTTTTGTTTTGACTTTTATTTTTATGTTATTATTACTTGTTAACCGCATTCCATTAATCAACGTTTTAATTAATTCAAGCCACAGAAGAGAGTGACATTAGAATATGATCGTAGCTAGTCTACAGCTACATTGCTAGAACACAGGGGTCAAACCGAATGGTCAGTTCTAGTTAAATTAATCTCAGTCGCAGGTTAATATCCAAAAAGGACTTTGGATTAATTGATTGCAGTTTGCTCTTCACTTCAATTCGGTGTTTTTTGTTGAGTCAATAAATAAATATATATGTGTGTCGAACACCGTCGGACTCTACTTTGCTCTTAAATGCATTAATCTAAAGAAACATGTTCGCTTATCAACAACTTTGTATTATTGTAAAATCTCCTGATTTTATCTCATCTTTGTGGATGCGAAGAAAAACGCTCCGTGGCTGTCGGTTCCACAGTTCGGGGACTGGGAGCAGAAGGGTGAAGTCCCAGACTACTCCATGGACTTCTCGAAGATAAGGGAAATGAGGAAGCAGAACAAGAGGGACGCTTCCAGGGCTAGTCTTGGCAACGAGGACGAGCTCACCAACCCGAATTCGACAAGTGCAAATGCAAATGCTGGCCGTGATCACCAACAACATCAGTACAGCCCGAGCCGCCGCCACCACCACTCTCCCACTGTAAGATTCTTTGGCCAACGATTCATTCTTTTGGTGATATTCATGATTTCAGGATGGTACCACAATGGAGATAATATGATTGGAGTTCTAACAAGAGAGAGAGAGGGCAGTAACCTGTGACATTGTGTTATAATGGGGTTGTTTTAGTACATGGGCCTAAAACAGACAATGACCAAACCGAGAACAAAAAACTTAAGACCAACAGCCAATGGTTTCTGCAGCAATGGTTTGATTTACTTGTAGAGAGAGTCGGTCGGTTTCTGTGTAGATTTTTGTGAAATAGCCCAACCAGACCCTAATGTCGAATCGGATATATGCCATCCCTTCTATGGGTGCTGGAACACCGATCAAGTTGATTCTTCGGAGCCCTGCTTGGACCAAAATGATAAAGTTTCACCATCAGTCACTCTCATTCGAGCATCAGAATGTACTTGTAGTATCCTTTACTGACAATTATGCTCCATAAATACGGTTCAAATTTGAAAATCTGTTTTAAGGAACTCGTGCCCTTTTCACTTGAACAACTTGCTTTTCACAATCTATTTTCATTTCTTGCCTGCAGACAAGAAGGAGCTTCTTCAGCTATTTCAACTGTTGCATTAAAGCCTGAGGTCGGAGGATTGGACAAGTTTGTTCCCTGTAATGTTATTGTTTATTGGGACGGGTGCCCTTCCACCACAAATAAATGTTATTTTTTTATTTTTTTATTTTGGTGGAAAAATGTTATTGTTTATTGGGGTTGAATATTTTTAAGGAAAAAGTACACTTTACCTACCTGTACTTTCACCGATTTCACTTTCAGGACGTATGGTTTCAATTTGGTAATTCAGTCTCTGTGCTTTAAAATCTTTGACAGTATACAGTCCACTCCGGATGACGGGGATAAAACGTCCACGTAGGCTAATACGACGTCGTTTTATTGCCACTTGGCAAGGCCTGTAATGTAATTGGCTGGGTAACACGGAAGGTTATTACAGGATTAGCTGCGGAGCAATCATGCACATGTATGCATCGCTTTTGTTGTATTTATCTTTGTATAGACAACTGACATACTTTCGTGTCTTGTCTGTGGTTATTTCTTTAATCCTTGTGCAGAAACTTAAAAAAAGCACTTCCTTCCCATGCTGTTTAAGCTTGAAGAGTTGAAAGTCAAATTGGTTTCAAGCCGCTACTTGGTTCACCTATAGCCATGTTGGCCGCTTAAGAGTGCTCCTCGTCTAAAAAGATCTGTAGTTGAGGTCAGGTCTCCTTTCCTTTATGATCGCAATGTCCTTCCGATGTACATCAATTCAAAGCGGTTGAGCTAATGCCTTCTGTGGCCTTTACTCATGGCAGTTAGGATTTGCGAATGATTACTCAAGTAAGGAGTATGATGAGGTTGGTATCCTCTTTTCATATTCTACCTTGGCATGTCTCTACTTGTGTACTTACTCGGTGGTCTTCTGTTACATGGCAGTGCTTTGGGTTTGTGACATTGTTAAATGCATTGATGACAGGAAACGTACGAGTCGGTAATCGAGACTATGAAAGAAGCTACAAAGTGCAAGCATCTGTGCCTGAAGGTGGTTGGGTTTGTGGGATACTGTGGGAAAAGGAGGGAGCGCGTGCTTGCTATGCATTTGGTATCGTGTGCTGAATCACTTGAGAAGCTTGTTCTTGACATCGGTGGGAAGACAAGGGGGTTCAAAAGTTACCAAAGAATTTTCAATGTTTTTAAAACCGACCCGGAAGGCGATCCGGATTTTTGAAAATTTTCGGTCCACCCGGTCCGACCGGTCGGGTCACCGGTCGGACAGAGACTTTTTATTTTTATTTTTTATATAAAGTAAAATATATTTATTTTAGAATAAAAATAATAAAATAACAAATAAAGTTTAAATAAAGTAAAATGTTGGTTTTTTTATCATTTTAATAACTTGTTATTTTACAATTTGATTACAAATTATTTTGAATTTTTTGATTTGGTCAAGTGTCCGGGTGGTTCGGGTCAGCCAAAAAGGACTGACCGGACAGTCGGATCAGATTTTGGCCGGTCGAACCACTCATCCGAGTTTTAGTGAAAAATGAGCTAGAATTTCTCTCGGGTATCGGACCGCTGGTCGGACCACGGGTTTTAAAAGATTGAGAATTTTACCAGCTGGTGCTAAATTGGTGTTATTTTAAATTGTTATCTTTAATTGGTGTTATTGTTAAATTATTAGCTTGGATTGGTGTTACTTTTAAATTACTGGGTTTGTACGGTTATGATTGGTTACAGACTTGAATAATAAATTTGCTTGGCCTATTACGGGATTGCTACCAATCTCGCGACATATTTGACAAGTAAGCTAGCTACATAAAGGAAATGTGTGTCCTGCAAGAAGGACTATAACATAAACATATGCCTCCCGAAATCGTATCTACACTTGCAAGACATTAGTACCAACTTTTCTGCAGCCCTAGAGCCACAATTAAATGATTTTCTTTTTACTGCCATATAGAGATATCGCATCGGGCCAACATGATTATCCCCTTCATAATATATTTTTTTCTGCAAGTCATCTTTCTCCATTTTTAAAGCAGGCGGTACAGGACATAGAAGCAAGTGGCATCACACTGCACAAGGGCAAAACAGTAAAAGTGCAAACTCAATTCAATTTAAAGGTTAAAACAAGGCTACTTTGCATAACACGAAAGGAGATGTGTGGGCAATGATCCTATCAAGATCAAAACATCGTGATATAAGTCGTAACTTGAAAGGACATGCCTTTTTCAACAGAAATACACTTGGCACTCTGAAGAGATGCTTGTAAAAGGTTTGCTTGATCTGCTGCTGAAACAGATAATCCACTAGCTGGTCGACCAAAGAGCTCAGCATGTACAGCTGCCAATGTTTGTGGAGGAATCTGACCAGACGCTGCTTATGTCGAATCTTCCAAGTAGATTAAGCTTAACTACAGAGTCTAGAGGCCCGCATAAGGCATTAGGAATCCCACTTTGTTTGCGCAGCCCCGCTTAACCTCTTCAGGTATGGTATACTCTGAACTTCTGTAGGCAGAACAAAGGAAATACAGTCGATACTGATCATGCAAAAATAAGAAATATTGCACAGTCCATGACCAGCAAAAACGTAGCATTTATGCAACGGATACAAGTGATTGAAGAGCATGAAGCATCAATTTGTTGAGGTGTCCTTTACCCAACTATTTCCCAAAGCAATCATCTTAATAATGTCTCCTGAATGACAAATAACCTTACACGTACGACGTTCAAGTATTTTTTGTATTGCTCATCTAAACACATCATCATGTCATGCATAACCAAGCCTCCTGCAAGACACATAAATGGGCAGATCTGATAGTGTAGCCACAAGATCAAGATTGGGAGATAAACAATATCTTACCTGCAAATGACTTGCAACATTTTCTCTAGTTAAACCAGGTAAATTCATCAATTCGGCACAGCCTCTGAAATGAATGTTGAGGGAAGGAAATTTAGGAAATAGGGGCTCGTTCAAACATTGCTTCTTAAGCAAAATCTAAACAAACTGACAGCTTTATGGAGACAGTACTGACAAAATAAAAGCAAGAAAATAAAGGCAAAAGCAAAGGTCATGGAGACAGTACTGTCAATTCCAAGCTCGTTTACAGCACTGAAAAACTGCTGGTGGAGTTCCCATGACCACACAACACGTGGTTTGTTAGAAGTAGAGGGATTGTCGGCTTCTGGGTCAATGTCATCCTCATCCTTTGTGCTGCTTCTATTTTTATGACTTCTCATGACACCTTCTGGAGCTTCATTAACAGAAGAAGCATATTCCAGCTCATCGCTCCCTCGCTTGTGCCGATCGTTATCCTCGAGACTACCAGAATACTCGTCATGTTCCTTATTCTCAGTGCACCTCTTCCTAAGAACATGCTGCCATATGTTCTTCAGTTCTTCTTCGCGTATAGGTTTAATTAGATAATCACAAGCTCCGTGTTTGACCCCCTTCATAACAGCACTTGTTCTTGTGTCAGCAGACATCACTACACCACAAACGACGGGATTAGTCCACCGCACTCAAGGTAGTAGAATACTACCATGCAGTGGAAGAAAATGGTAAAAATATACTCACTAATTAACATGTTCAAGAAGCTTATGGCCGTCCATATCGGGCATATGAACATCAATTAAAACGACATCGAAACAACCCTTCCGCTCCCGAAGAAGATTGAAAGCAGCTGTGGCTTGCGAACAGGTGGTAACTGGAAGAACATAAATTAAAACGACATCGAGACAACCCTTCCGCTCCCGAAGAAGATTGAAAGCAGCTGTGGCTTGCGAACAGGTGGTAACTGGAACCAGGAAACACATGTAAAAGAAGGTCACTTCATCATCACGAACAATATACAAATCGCATAATGTCATAGAACATGACCCAAATGACAACCGAGTAAACAAAGTGCAAGGCAACTGACTCAACATAATCATGCCGAGAGGAATTCTTTTCTGGTCGAATCTCTGATATTAAGCACTCACATGATAAATCACGCTCTCAAACTGACCCAGTCACAAAGAAATCGATGTATTGCATACATGCTCAAAACTGGATCGCCGGGATACTCAAAGAGGCGAGGCGTGTTTTAAGATTCACAATGACATCTCCTCAGCCCCACAAACCTACAAGACCCTCCATCAAAAGACACAACCATTTCTCCACCACCCAAACAAGTTGAAACAATCAACCTAAAGCCCAGGCTGTCACGTGAAGGTCATGATCCAGTCTAAATTTCAAATTCCCCAGAGACATATCCAAACTTACAAAATAAAAACACATACTAAAAAGGGGATAGAAATTAAGAAAGGAGAGAGGTTGAAGCTAACCGCTATAAAAGGCAATGCCGAAGCATCCGCTCGACGATCTTCAAACAAATGACATCATCATCTACCACCAGCACACGGAGCCCAGTCGGGAACTGCTGAGGCACGGACCCCACTCGATGCAAAGAGCAGCCATCTTTATCATTCGAACAACTAAAAATCAGTCAAAACGGGTATTGTTCTTCACTTATCAAAGCCCCTTTGAGCCCGAAGCAGTAAATTGAGCATCTTTATTTCCAGGGGTGGAAGAAAATTAGACCCCAATCAAAAAAGAAAAAGAAACCTTAATTAGATAAGGGGGATCAAATTGAGAAGGACCCAGATGGGGGATGTCTGGGAAGAAGGGGAAAGTTTTATTCTTTCTGCTCGTGTGAGATAAAAAACATCTATGGTCACTAAACTTTAACAACTTTTTGTCCATGGTCACTAAACTATTTTTTTATCCTTTATGGTAACTAAACTATACTACTTTGATCAGGTATGGTACTTCCGATCAATTTTCACCAGAAACTTTCCCGGAAACAAACTTCATCATCTCCACTAACTTTTTTTTTTGAGAAATGCATCTCCACTAACTTAGTATGCTACTTTTAGCAATAAACAAAAGAAAGCAAACAAGAAAAAAATAGTTGGGAAACAGAGAGTAACAATGATTAAATATCTTCTTTGTTCGATTAAATATTTTCTTGTCCGCGAAAAGTTGAGAAACACACAACGGCATCGATCGCTTTTTCCCTCTCTTCTCCGCCTCTTTCGTTATCAAGCTCATCAGTTATCTGGGTTTCGGGTTGGCAAGTACACGGCGAATCCGCGGCGTCCGATTAGGCAACACGACGGGGAGATCGGGAGCGGTGCATTCTGGACCAAGAACCACCGGCCATGGGAAATGGTCCTTTGCAATTACGGTTTCCCATCCAACGTTTCTGCTCTCCAGGTTTCCAATTCCTTTCCTTTGACAGACCTGTGTGGTGGGCGCGTCGTACCCACTCGCCCGCTCAAACCCCTGGATTCCCCCTTCCTCCGACCACTTGCCGGGCAGCTCCTTCGTCTATCTTACCCTAACCTCGCTGCCCGAAGACTCCCTTCCTGCCAGTTCCCGAATGGCAATGGAATTTGCGGCGATCTAGAAGTGATAAGCTGAGTGGGCCCAGCGTAGTAGCTACTGTTCCTACCATTTTTGAGGCGCCGGAGGAGACTAAGGGAAGAAGAAGAAGAGGGCGAGGGAGGTGGAAGGAATTTAGCGGTTGGTTTATGGGGTTTGGTTTGGGATTAAGCTAAATTCCACTGAGAGAGGGTGGAGTTTCACAGTTTGTGGACGACGAAAGCGGAAGAGGGAGGTCTGGTCCAGGTCGGTGCACATCCGGGAAAGTTTCCGGTGAAAACTTATCGGAAGTACCATACCTGATCAAAGTAGTATAGTTTAGTTACCATAAAGGATAAAAAAATAGTTTAGTGACCATGGACAAAAAGTTGTTAAAATTTAGTGACCATAGATATTTTTTACCCATCAAAGTAGTATAGTTTAGTTACCATAAATGGTAAAAAAATAGTTTAGTGACCATGGACAAAAATTTGTTGAAGTTTAATGACCATGGGTATTTTTTAACCAAAAAAGAAGGGATTTTAGAGAGAGAGAGGGGGAGGGGGTGGTAGCTGGCTGGAGAGAGAGTGAAGAATGTGCTCATGTTAAATCGAATCACTCTTTGGTCCTCATGGTCAAATTGAATGGGAATGTGATGGGGAGTACGGAAATCGTGAATGATTGGAGGCGGAGGCTACACCTATTAAATTAAATACTCGTGCAAATGGATCGATACGATATTCTCTTGGTTTTGGATTGAGTGGGGACAACATAAAAGTCGTTCCTACAGAAGAGATTTTATTTAGACCATCAGATTTTATTAAAAATCATGTCTAGAGATTTGACATTCATAAAAAATCGTGTCTATAACCAAAATCACTTGATCTATTTCAGTAAGAACATGTCTTATCCCTACTGAATCCAACCCCCTCGGGAAGCGTGGATTAGCTTAATCTCCTTTTCTTACGGAAGAATTTTACACTTCCATGAATATAATGTGTAAACATTTTAATAAAATTAATCTACCCTTTTGAAAGAAAAATTGGTTGGTGTGTGTTTTGAGGTCCAGGTCACAGATAACTGAGAAGGAAAAAAATCTCTAAATAAAAACTAAGATTACATATATCAACAAGCACTTGAACTAAGAATCCATGTCTTCCATGGATGGCAGACCCCACACATCAAACCTGGATTTGGATTCAGGGGGGACTACATAAAAATCATCCCCATGGTATGGACTAAATATGGGCCTTTAAATTTGATCAAATTCTTTATTTACAGATCTGATGGTCAGAATCTGTTGAGGGTATTTTCGAGTTTTTATCCAAACATACTCATTAGAGTTCCACCTTTTTTCTATATAATCCCACCTTCCCCGCCGCTATTCCCCCCCTCCATCCGCCGCCCCCATCCCCAGATTCCCCCCCCCCCCCCCCCTACAAAGAGGGTTGATCGAGTCGAGAGCTTTCATTTACTGTGGAGGAGGGAGCTGGTGAAGGATGCAAGACAGACCGAGCAAAAGGATGTGAGATCGAGGCGTTGTCCTTTTACACTGGAGGACACATGGTTGACGTAGTGAACTGTGGCGATGGTGAGCTGTGTGGATTATGCATCATCCTGCATATCAAGGCTTGGGTCTTTGGGTACATTTACTCCCAATTCTGTTGCTTTGTGTTTGAGAAATCACCAACTGAGGCGAAGGTGTTGATGAATATCGAAGTTGATGACTCATTTTATATTCGTGGAGCAAATGTCACCCATAGAAGCAGGGTACAAAGAAGATAGAAATCAATGAGTGTGGTGGATGATTCGAGAATTCAGAATGACGAGATTGTGATAAAAATAGTCGCCATCGAGGTATACAATTTCTTTACATAATATGGTGATATAGCATGCCGCCCCAAAACGAAAGGTTCGAACCCAGATTCTACGTCGTGGTGTGCTTATTTGGTCCAATACGACTCACCTGTCTCTAGATCTTCAATCTCTCTATCCATGTCCCCTCAATTTTGTTGATCGTAGTGTGTTTATTCGTCATCGTTTAGGGTTCTCGTTATATTAGGGGTAATATCTTCTTTCGAATAAAAAAATTCCTTGACACCAATATTAAAGTAGAATGATACCAATATCCTAGAACGATGATACCAATATTCGAGAAGAATGAAACCAATACATTCAAATGATATACATTTTCACTTATAATGGGATACCAATATTGGATAAGATGAAAACCAATATCACGGTGGAATGAAACCAATATCATAGTAGAATAAAACCAATATCCGAGAAGATGGAAACCAATATCATAGTAGAATGAAACCAATATCATAGTAGAATAAAGCCAATATCATAGTAGAATGAAATCAATAGCATAGAAGATGAAAACTAATATCCGAGAAAATGGAAACCAATATTCCCATACTTGTATTTCCATAATTTGTATTATTTTGCTGATATTTTTTTTAATTATTTTAATTATTATATTTCCAATATTGCCTCTATCCCTTTCAGTGGGGATTATCCATGTCCCCACTGAATTTGAACCCAACAAACCCGATTCAGCCAAAGTACACTAAGCGAAAAATCACGCGAGTATCATGTGGTTTAAAAATTATCAATTGAGTTAACAAAAATAAATTCAATTAAAATTATTTAGAATCTCGAGGAGCTCGCCGTACTCGAATACGTTTCGGCAAATGAAGTGGCAACTCCTCATAATAATTACATGAATGAATAAAAGTGACGTGGCTTTTGGGACAAATGCCAAAATGGTCCCCATGTTTTTATAATAATATATATAAGTTTTAGAATAGATATTAGAATTGAAGTAAGGCATTGGATTGGAAGTGAGATAGATAATTAAAGGGCGGTTACAGGCAAAGTAATTACCATGTTTGGTTGGGGTTCTTTTCGAAAACTTTCTTTTTGTATTGGGCGATGGGATGGGAGACCTCAAACCCAGTTTGGGTTGCATTTGGGTTCAGAGGCCCAATTACAAAAACCAAAATCGATTGCTCTGCCCCTCCTCCTCGACGTTTGACCGTCGAAATCCCAAAATCGAGCTCAGAGGGTGCATGCATACTCCCTCCCTATGCCCACCACGATGAGAAAGAGAAAAGGTGGCCTGGCCTCCCTCCTTTTGCGATTTTGTATTTTATACATGGTCACGGTATGTACTAGACGAAGATGATGATGATGATTCTTTATGTATTGATCTAAGTACTAATTGATCTGATCTGTTGTTTACTTATGTTGGTTGGTTGGAATTTCAATTACCTTACTTTACCTGACCTAGTATCTTCATTATCATTATTAACCCTAATTATTATTATTATTATTATCATTATTATTATTATTATTATTATTATCATGTATTGTATTGTCGCTCGCTTATATTATTATTATATCGTGACAGTCTCTGTTTGCTTTGCTTGTTGCAGTGATTAGGCCTCCTTCGTCCAAGAATGACATTGGGGTGCGTCGGAGGAGGAGGAGGGTCAAACAGGTTCTTCTTCTTCTTCTTTTATGTCTTTTGAGTTTACCTTGTTTTCTTTGTTTAACTGCCACCAGACGCCAATCCGCGTATTGCTCCTTCAACAATCCCTCTCAGCCTGCTACTGTGTACTACTCCGGACCCGATTGCTTCAACAAGTTGTCTGACGATATTATCATCCGTCATATATTGCCCCTCCTCCTGGACCTGAAAGAAAGAATCAGAAGCAGCCTGCTTTCTCGGAGATGGAGACATCTTTGGAGGCACACCCTAGGTGCTAACTTGGTCTTCCCCCATGCTTTGAAAGCAGCCTGCTTCGTTTCAGTGGGGTGTCGTTTCAAGTGCCGCCATGTTCAAAAGAACCTCATTCCCTACATAAATTGGGTCGACTCCACCCTTAGATACTTCCCTGGCACTGAGCTCGATTGATTCAGTGTCTGCCACGAGCTGGATTCCAGATTTTCTCCGGTCGTTCACCGCTGGTTTCTGCATGCTCTTCGGTTGGGAGCGAAGAAGCTCCGCTTGCACTTGGGCCCCTTCCCGGGACGTACTCCAGTTAACAATTACGAATTCCCCAGCGTGGACATCCTCTCTAGGCTCTTCCACGTGGACCTTAATGCATATCCTGCCTGCACCCTCGGATTATCCTACCTCAAGGAACTCTCCCTGGAATTCGTGGATATTGCCGGCCAGACTGTTGAATATTTGTTGTCTAGCTGCCCATTGCTCGAGTTCATTTCTTTGAACAAGTCCGCAGCATGCCAATATCTCCGAATTGGCGGCCCGTCTCTCAAGTTGACGTACCTGCAAGTACTTGGTTGCTTGCCCTTGGAGAAACTCGATATTTCTGCCCCCAATCTGATCACACTCAAGTATGATGGCTTAAAGGAGGCTTTGTTTTTTACCAGCATTCCTCATCTAGAGCAACTGGGCATGTCCGGCAAGTACTTCGGGCAGTTTTGTGACAATTTGTGGCAACGCCCGTGGCCGCATTTTGGAGATTATTTCTTCCAGCTGAAGAGTCTTGAATTTGAAATGCCTGAGTGGGTAAGTGTTATTACCGGCACCTTATAGTTTTGTGGCGTTTTATCCTTTCGGTGGTTGTAATCTTATATGGGCTTCTTCAGAGAAGAGTCACTCCTTTAGGTGCTTGTTTTGTGAAATAGAAAGAGGGAGTCCAGTTAGCATCCCTTAGCAACATCCTCTTGCTTTTGCAAGAACACTTTTGAGTTTGGTGAGCACCGTTTTGACATAAAATCAAGGCCTATAATTGGCTGGGTAGCAGGAAAGTTTATTACAGGATTAGCTGCAGAGCAATAATGCACATGTATGCATCGCTTTTCTTGTGTTTATGTTTGTATAAACAACTGACATATTTTCCTATCTTGTCTGTGGTTATGTCTTTAAGCCTTGTGTAGCAACTTAAAAATAGTACTTACTTCCCTCAGGAGCTTCCCGCGCTGTGTAAACTTGAAGAGGTGAAAGTCAAAATGGATTCAGGCCACAACTTGGTTTGCCTATGGCCATGTTGCCTGCTTAAGAGTGCTCCTCATCTAAAAAGATTTGTAGTTGAGGTCAGGTCTCCTTTCCTTTATGATTTGGTTATGTGTCTTTAGTTCATGGTTTTGAATTTGAGGCTTGTTTATAGCGGTAAGACTGCTGCCTAAAGGTTGTACCCAGAAAGAAAAAAAAGCAAAATAAAACTTTTACCAATTGAGTGAGTTGTATGTATGACCCCGATGTGAGTGATTGATTTTACACTTGTTTGGCATGTCCAATGTTAATGGTACAAGATCGCAATGTCCTTTCCGCTGTATATGCCTTTTCCTCGATCAATTCAAAGCGGTTGAGCTAATGCCTTCTGTGGCCTTTACTCATGGCAGGTAGGATATGCGCATGATGACTCAAGAATGAAGGTTGATGAGGTTGGTATTCTCTTTTCATATTCTACCTTGGCATGCCTCTACTTGTGTACTTCCTCGGTGGTCTTCTGTTCCATGGTGGAGTTTTGCAGTTGTGACATTGTCAAATGCATTGTTGATGATAGGTAAGGTGCTGGTCGGTGACCGAGACTATGAAAGAAGCTACAAAGTGCAAGCATCCGTGCCTGAAGGTGGTTGAGCTTGTGAGATACGGTGGGAAAAGGAGCGAGTTCCAGCTTGCTATGCACTTGGTATCGTGTGCTGAATCACTTGAGAAGCTTGTTATTGACACTGGCGGGAAGCTTGATAAGATAGGGGGCTGGATTAGTTACCTGAGAAAATTACCACCTTGTGCTGAATTGGTGTTGTTATAAATTATTGTTAATTATTAGTTGGTGTTAATTTAAAATTATTGGTTTGTACGGTTATGATTTGTTACGGACTTGAATAATAAATTTGCTCTCCTGACTTCAAACTTTTTCTTTGATAAGTATTATTTCCCCTAGCAGGGATAAAATTGATACTCGGTATTGGAAGGGTGAAGAAGTCCCTTTACTATGTTTATGGATTTAATCCCTGTTATTTTATTACGAAATTAATCATTCAAACAATCTCTTTCAGAGAGTATCACTTCGCTAATTTTATCTATGACATATTATTATTATACTAAATTGAGAGAAAATCTAACCTATGTTTATGGATTAGTCGTTGTCCAGGAACGTTGCCTTGTATACGATAAAATCAAAGACTACCAAGGAGATGCTAGAGACTTTGTCCGAGATGTACGAGAAGCCATCCGCTGCAAACAAGGTGTACCTGATGAGGAGGTTGTTAAACCTTAAGATGGCAGAGAGTACGATGGTGGCCAAGCATCTTAACAAGTTTAACACAACGATTGCCCAGTTGAGTTCGGTTAAGATCAATTTCGATGATGAGGTACAAGCTCTTATTTTGCTGAGTTCTTTACCTGAGAGCTGGAATGGTACTGTGACTGAAGTCAATGCCTCTGCGGAGAAGGTACAGCTTAAGTTGGACGAGGTGAGGAATTTGATCATGAGCGAAAAGATCTGCAGGAGCGAATTCAGAGCACATGGGGTGCAGCTTTGAGTGCAGGGAATAGGGGGAGGTCCGAGTCAAGGAGGAAGTCGAAGAAGGATCGGAGCAGCTCGAAGTCCAAATCGAGTAAGGGTTCGAGGAAGGATAAGAGCTCAGTACAGTGCTGGAATTGTGATCAGTATGGCCACTTTCAGGAGCAGTGTACGGCACCAAAGAGGGAGGACAAGTCAGCTAACACAATAACAGATGATCATGGGAGGCATTGGTCCTGAGTGTGAGCAGTCCATTGAAGGCATGGGTACTAGATTCTGGAGCATCGTTCCATTCATGCAGTGATGCACGGATGATGGAGCAATATACCCCAGGTAATTATGGCAATGTTTATCTAGCGGATGATGAGCCGATGCAGGTTGTGGGCAAGGGGGATGTTTGAATCAGTACGTCGAATGGATCTTTGTTACGGTTAAAGGGGGTGAGACATATTCCCGAGTTGAAGAGAAATTTGCTTTCCGTGGGGCAGCTGGATGATGAAGGTTATGCGGTGACCTTTAGCTGCAGGTCATGAAAAATCACCAAGGGAGCTATGGTAGTGGCTCGAGGTTTGAAGGAAGGTACATTGTATATGACGAAGAACACCCATGATAGCATTGGTCTTGCAGGTGCAGCGGACGATGCAGAGTTGTGGCATAGTCGACTTGGCCACATGAGTGAGAAGAGGATGAAATTGCTGTGTTCAAAAGGGAAGCTACCAGACTTAAAGATAGTTGATATCGGTCTTTGTGAGCATTGTGTCCTTGGGAAGCAGAAGAGGGAGAGCTTTTCGAGAGGTGGCAGGTCCCTGAAGGAGCAAAAGCTTGAGTTGGTCCACAGTAATTTATGGGGCCCAGCACCAGTGACATCATTGGGTAGTGCGTCGTATTACATGACCTTTATTTATGATTCTACGAGGAAGGTATGGATTTACTTTCTGAAATATAAGTCTGGGGCCTTCGACACCTTCAGAAAATGGAAAGTCCTAGTTGAGAAAGAGATAGGTCTTAAGGTAAAGTGCTTGAGATCGGATAATGGCAGAGAGAATGAGCTTCAAGAGTTCAAAGAGTACAGTGCATCGAATGAGATTCGCATCGAGAAGACAGTAGCTGGAATCCCTCAACAGAATGGCATCGCTGAGAGGATGAACATGACACTCAATAAGAGGGCCAGTGCCATGAGGTTGAAGTGTGGCCTACTGAAGATGTTCTGGGTGGATGCAGTCAACACTGCTGCATTCCTTATCAATAGAGGACCGTCAGCTCCTTTGGAGAATGGGATACCGGAGGAGGCTTGGAGTGGTAATGATGTTGATCTTTTCTATCTTCGTGTATTTGGGTGTATTAGGTATGTTCATGTTAATGCAGCTGAGAGGAGCAAGCTGGATGCCGAGTCCATAAAGTGTACGTTTATTGGCTATGGAGGAGATGATTTTGGCTTTAGATTTTGGGACGAGGGAAGTCGCAAAGTCATTCGGAGTCGAGATGTCGTATTCAATGAGAAGGTGTTGTACAAGGATAGGGGGAGTGCATCTGATATGGAGGATTCCAGCAGTGAGATGGTCGAGTTAGACATCTTGAACTCGGATGGGAGCAAGAAAGTACTAAATGGCCAAGGGGCCGAGGAGGAGGCGAAACCAAGTTTTCCACCACCAGTGGTTCTGTAGCGAAGATCCACCAGACAGCGTAGGTCGCCAGACAGGTATTCGTCAGCTAACTATTATCTCATTTTGACAGATAGAGGAGAACCAGAGGATTTTGCAGAAGCACAGCGGAGTGAGCTGGTGCGCAAGTGGAAGCTTGCAATGGCTGACAAGATGGAGTCGTTGAGGAGTAATGAGACTTGGGAACTGGTCCAACTCCCAAAGGCAAGAAGGCACTGCAAAACAAGTGGGTTTATAGAGTTTAGCAAGAGGCAGATGGCATACAACATTACAAGACAAGACTGGTTGTGAAGGGGTTTCAGCAAAAAATCTGTATAGATTTTACCGATGTTTTTACTCCTATTGTGAAGCTAACCACTATTCAAATGGTATTGAGTATGGTAGCTGCTGAGAATCTGATGTTAGAGCAGATGGATGTCAAGAGAGCCTTTCTCCATAGTGATCTAGAGGAAGAGATTTACATAGAACAGCCAGAAGGGTACTTGTCGGAAGGTAACAGTAACCTGGTGTGCACGTTAAGGAAGAGCTTGTATGGGTTGAAGCAAGTTTCGAGGCAGTGGTACAAGAAGTTCAATGGATTCATGCATGAGATATAGTTTGTGTGCTGTAAGGCAGATCATTGCTGTTACTTTATGCGGTTTAACAATAGCTATATTATCCTCCTGCTTTATATTGATGACATATTGATAGCAAGCTCGAGTGCTAGAGATGTGAGTAAGGTGAAGAAGCAATTGTCTGAGAGATTTACCATGAAGAATTTGGGTGAGGCTTAGTAGATCCTAGGGATGAGAATTGAGCGAGACAAAGTAGCAGGGAAGTTGTTTCACTCGCAGGCTGACTATATCAAGAAAGAGTTGGAGAGGTTCAACATGCAGAAAGCCAAACCTATGAGTACACCCTTGGGTGGACACTTTAAGCTGTCTAATAAGGATTCGCCTAAGAGTGAGATGGAGAAGGCTCAGATGAAGAAGATTCCTTATGCATCAGCAGTAGAAAGCTTGATGTATGCTATGGTCTGTATAAGGCCAGACATCGCACATGTGGTGGGAGTGGTGAGCAGGTACATGAGCAACCGAGGAAAGTAGCATTGGTTGACAGCGAAGTAGATCCTAGGGTACTTGAGAGGTATTATTGAGAAGGCCCTATGCTTACAAGTCAGTGAAGTGAAGCTGACATAATATGTTGATGCGGACTTGGGGTCCAATGACCTTCACGGGAGAAGGAGCACTACAGGGTATGTGTTTACGCTGGGAGGGACAGCGATCTCCTAGGCTTCAAAGTTGAAAAAGATAGTGGCTTTGTCAACTACAGAAAATGAGTATGTGGCAATGACAGAAGCGAGCAAAGAGATGGTATGGTTGCAAAATTTCTTGGGTGAGCTGGGGTAGGAGCAAAAGAATAGTGTATTCCACAGTGACAGCCAGAGTGTGATTCACTTGGAAAAGAATTTTGCTTTTTACTCAAGGACTAAGTACATTGAATTGAGGTATCATTATATACAACATCTCTTGGAGAGGAAGATCTTGCAACTTGAGAAGATTGAAGGAAGTGTGAGTCCTGCAAATATATTGACCAAGGTAACCGCCTTAGAGAAGCTGAACCTGAACATGGCTTCAGTTGGCCTAGTGAACTGAGAAGAGGCCTGGCATGCCAACACAGTGAAGAGGGTCATCTAGTGAAAGGTGACAAGTGATGAGGTCAGTCTCCAGGTGAGAGATTGTTAAGTTATGGAGCATGTTTGGTACTTGGAGAAGGCGTTGGATGATCGAGTGAAGATCACGCATGAGTATGAGCACCCGCCAAATGAATGGCGAGTAAAAGGAGAAATTTTATGAAGGATCTAGCAGATGCTAGACCCCTAGCGAATGCTAGGGGGTGGCAGAATAATGGGAAGCTGAGGACTTAGCATCCGCTAGGGGGATAGCGACAGCTAGGTTCGGCTGACAGCCTTAATTTTTGTTTCCTGTTTTGTTTGTTTCGTGATCCCCACTCTTTCTAGGATTGCTCCTCTATATAAACCCATGTAAGACCCATTGTAATACGCGAAAAAAAGTATAGAGATGCATAATAAACCTAGTGGAAAATCCCTGGCTTGGCACGCTCTCAAACGTAGACATTCTCATCGAATTGGGTGACCAAATCGCTCGTGTTCTTCGTTTCAATTTTGTTCAAAGTGATTGCTGGCCTATTGTTGTTTTCCAATAATTTTTGGGGTTGCAGAGCTTATTTGGTACTCGTAGAAGGCGCTGGATGATCGAGTGAAGACCATGCATGAGTACGAGCATCCGCCAAGTGAATGGCGAGCGAAAGGAGAAGTTTCGTGAAGGAACTAGCAGATGCTAGGCCCCTAGCAAACGCTTGGGGGTGGCAGAATGTTGGGAAGCTGAGGATCTAGCGACCACTAGGGGGATAGCTACCGCTAGGTCTGGATGATAGCCTTAATTTTTGTTTCCTATTTTATTTATTTCATGATCTCCACTCTTTCTAGGGTTGCTCCTCTATATAAACCCATGTAAGACCCATTGTAATATGCGACAAAAAGTGTAGTGACGCACAATAAACCTAATAAACCTAGTAAAAAATCATTGGCTTCGCACGCTCTCAGACATAGACATTCTTCTGGAACTGGGTGACCAAATCACTTGTGTTCTTCGTTTCGATTTTGTTCAAAGTGATTGCTGGCCTATTATTGTTTCCTAATAATTGGTATCAGAGCTTGAAGGTTAAGGGACCGTGGGAGTAATCATGATGGGTGAAGGAAAGTCACCCGTGGAGAAATTTGATGCCAAGGACTACGAGTTCTGGAAGATACAGATAGAGGACTATCTATATGGAAAGGATTTGTACCTACCTCTTGGTGGGAAGAAGCCCGAAGACATGAAGGAAGAAGAGTGGAAGTTCCTGGACAAGAAGGTGATGAGTATGGTGCATTTGTCATTATCCAGGAACGTTGCCTTACATATGGTAAAATCAAAGACTACCAAGGAGATACTAGAGACTTTGTCTGAGATGTACGAGAAGCCATCCGTTGCAAACAAGGTGCACTTGATGAGGAGGTTGTTCAACCTCAAGATGGCAGAGAGTACGATGGTGGCCAAGCATCTTAATGAGTTCAACACAACGATTACCCAGTTGAGCTCGGTTAAGATCAACTTTGTTGATGAGGTACAAGCCCTTATTTTGCTTAGTTCCTTACTTGAGAGCTGGAATAGTACAGTGACTACAGTCAGTGCCTCAGCGGGGAAGGTACAGCTTAAGTTGGATGAGGTGAGATATTTGATCATGAGCGAAGAGATCCGCATGAGAGAATTCAGAGTAGCCTCAGGTGTAGCTTTGAGTACAGGGAATAGGGGAAGGTCCAAATCAAGGGGGAAATCGAAGAAAGACCAGAGAAAGTCAAAGTCTAAATTGAGGAAGGGTTCGAGAAAGGATAAGAGCTCGGTTCAGTGCTAGAATTATGATCAGTATGATCACTTTCAGGATCAGTGTACGACACCAAAGAGGGAGGACAAGTCAGCTAAAGCAACAATAGATGACCATGGGGAGGCATTGGTACTGAGTGTGAGCAATCCATTGGAGGCGTGGGTGTTGGATTCTGGAGCATCGTTTCATTCATGCAGTGAAGCAGGGATGATGGAGCAATATACCCTAGGTGATTATGGCAAGGTTTATTTAGCGGATGATGAGCCGATGCAGGTTGTGGGCAAGGGGGATGTTCGAATCAGCATGTCGAATGGATCTTTGTTGCGGTTGAAGGGGGTGAGGCATATTCTTGGGTTGAAGAGGAATTTGCTTTCCGTGGGGCAGCTGGATGATGAAGGTTATACAGTGACCTTTGGCTGCAGGTCATGGAAAATCACCAAAGGAGTTATGGTAGTGGCTCGAGGTTTGAAGGAAGGTACATTATTTATGACGAAGAACATCCATGATAGCATTGGCCTTGTAGGTGCAGCAGACGATATGAAGTTGTGGCATGGTCGATTTGGCCACATGAGTGAGAAGGGGATGAAAGTGTTGTGTTCGAAAGGGAAGCTACCAAACTTAAAGACAGTTGATATCAGTCTTTGTGACCATTTTTTCTTTGGGAAGCAGAAGAGGGTGAGCTTTTCGAGAGGTGGCAGTTCCCTAAAGGAGTAAAAGCTTAAGTCAGTCCACAGTGATTTGTGGGGCTCGGCACTAGTGGCATCATTGGGTGGTGCATCGTATTACATGACCTTTATTGATGATTCCACGAGGAATGTATGGTTTTAATTTTTGAAATAAAAGTCTGGTGCCTTCGACGCCTTCAGAAAGTGGAAAGCCGTAGTTGAGAAAGAGACAGGTCTTAAGGTGAAGTGCTTGAGATCGAATAATGGCAGAGAGTATGAACTCCAAGAGTTCAAGGAGTACTGTGTAACAAATGTGATTCACATAGAGAAGACAGTAGCTGGAACCCGAACAGGACACTCAATGAGAGGGCCAGGGCCATGAGGTTAAAGTATGGCCTACCGAAGATGTTCTGGGTAGATGCAGTCAACACTGCTGCATTCTTGATGAATAGAGGCAAGTCAGCTCCTTTGAAGAATGGGATACCGGAGGAGGCTTGGAGAGGTAAGGAGGTTGACCTTTCCTATCTTTGTGTATTTGGCTATATTGGGTATGTTCATGTTAATGCAGCTGAGAGGAGCAAGCTGGATGCCATGTCCATGAAGTGTACATTCATTGGGTATGGAGGAGATGATTTTGGCTTCAAATTTTGGGATGAGGGAAGTCGCAAAGTCATTCATAGTCAAGATGTTATATTCAACGAGAAGGTGTTATACAAGGACATGGAGAGTGCATCTGATGCGGAGGGTTCTAGCAGTGAGATGGTCGAGTTAGACATCTCGAACTCGGGTAGGAGCAAGAAAGTACTGAATGGCCAGGGAGCCAAGGAGGAGGCAAAACCAAGTTCTCCATCGCCAGTAGTTCCGCAGCGGAGATCCACCAGACAAGGTGGGTCACTGGACAGGTATTCGCCTGCTAACTATTATCTCTTTTTGACAAATGGAGGAGAACCAGAAGATTTTGCAGAAGTACAGCGGAGTGAGCTGGTGCGCCAGTGGAAGCTTGCAATGGACGAGGAGATGGAGTCGTTGAGGTGTAATGAGACTTGGGAACTGGTCCAACTCCCAAAAGGCAAGAAGGCACTGCAAAACAAGTGGGTTTATAAAGTTAAGCAAGAGGCGGATGACACACAGCGTTACAAGGCGAGACTGATTATTAAGGAGTTTTAGCAGAAATACAGTATTAATTTTACCGATGTTTTCACTCCTGTTGTGAAGCTAATCACTATTCGAATATTGTTGAGAATGGTTGCTGCAAAGAATCTGATGTTAGAGCAGATGGTTGTGAAGACAGCCTTTCTCCATGGTGATCTAGAGGAAGGATTTACATGGAACAGCAAGAAGGGTACTTGTCGGAAGGTAACAGTGGACTTGTGTGCAGGTTGAGGAAGAGCTTATATGAGTTGAAGAAAGCTCTGAGGCACTGGTACAAGAAGTTTGATGAATTTATGTACGAGATAGAGTTTGTGCACTGTGAAGTGAAATATTGCTATTACTTCAAGAGGTTTGACAATAGCTATATCATCCTCCTGCTTTATCTTGATGACATGTTGATAGCAAGCTCGAGTGCTAGAGAAGTGAGCAAGGTGAAGAAGTAGTTATCTGAGAAGTTTGCCATGAAGGATTTGGGTGAAGCTAAGCAGATCCTAGGGATGAGGATCGAGCGAGACAAAGTAGCAGGGAAGCTGTTTCTCTCTCAGGTTGACTATATCAAGAAGGTGTTGGAGAGATTCAGTATGCAGAACGCCAAACCCATGAGTACACACTTGGGTGGACACTTTAAACTATCTAATAAGGATTCGCCTAAGAGTGAGGCGCAGAATGCTTAGATGAAGAAGACTCCTTATGCATCAGCAGTGGGGAGCTTGATGTATGCTATAGTCTGTACAAGGCCAGATATCGCATATGCGGTGGGAGTAGTAAGTAGGTACATGAGCAATCCGGGCAAGGAGCATTGGTTGGCAGTGAAGTGGATCCTAGGGTACTTGAGAGGTACTGCTGAGAAGGCCCTATGCTTACAGAGCAGTGAAGTGAAGCTGATAGGATATGTTGATGCCGACTTGGGGTCCAGTGACTTTGTCGGGAGAAGGAGCACTATATGATATGTGTTCACGTTGGGAGGGACAGCGATCTCCTAGGCTTCTAAGTTGCAAAAGATAGTGGCTTTGTCGACTGTAAAAGTTGAGTATGTGGCAGTGACAGAAGCGAGCAACGAGATGGTATGGTTGTAAAATTTTTTGGGTGAGTTAGGGAAGAAGCAGAAGGACAGTGTACTCCACAGTGACAGCTAGAGTGCGATTTACTTGGAAAATAATTTTACTTTCCACTCAAGGACTAAGCACATTGAGTTGAGGTATCACTACATACGACATCTCTTGGAGAGGAAGATCTTGCAACTTGAGAAGATTGAAGGAAGCGTGAATCCTGCAGATATGTTGACCAAGGTGGTTGCCTTGGAGAAGCTGAACCTGAATATGGCTTCAATTGGCCTAGTGAACTGAGAAGAGGCTTGGCGTGCCAACGCAGTGAAGAGGATCATCTAGTGAAAGGTGATAAGTGACAAGTGATGAGGTCAGTCTCCAAGTAGGAGATTGTTGGGGTTATGGAGCCTGTTTGGTACTTGGAGAAGGCGTTGGATGATCGAGTGAAGACCACGCATGAGTACGAGCACCCGCCAAGTGAATGGCGAACGAAAGGAGAAGTTTCGTGAAGGACGTAGCAGGCGCTAGGCCCCTAGCGAATGCTAGTGGAGGTGGCAGAATGTTGGGAAGTTGAGGATCTAGCGACCACTAGGGGGATACCGACCGCTAGGTTTGGTTGACAGCCTTAATTTTCGTTTCCTGTTTTATTTTTTTCGTGATTCCCATTTTTTCTAGGGTTGCTCCTCTATATAAACTCATGTAAAATCCATTGTAATATGCGATAAAAAGTGTAATGATGCACAATAAACCTAGTAAAATTTTTTTGGCTAGGCACGCTCCCAGATGTAGACATTCTTGTCGAACTGGATGACCAAATCGCTCGTGTTTTTCGTTTCGATTTCGTTCAAAGTAATTACTGGCATATTATTGTTTCCCAACACCTGTGACATTGTGTTTTAATGGGGTTGTTTTAGTACATGGGCCTAAAACAGACAATGACCAAACCGAGAACAAAAAACCTAAGACCAACAGCCAATGGTTTCTGCAGCAATGGTTTGATTTACTCGTAGAGAGAGTCGGTCGGTTTCTGTGTAGATTTTTGTGAAATAGCCCAACCAGACCCTAATGTCGAATTCGATATATGCCATCCCTTCTATGGGTGCTGGAACACCGATCAAGTTGATTCTTCGGAGCCCTGCTTGGACCAAAATGATAAAGTTTCACCATCAGTCACTCTCATTCGAGCACCAGAGTGTACTTGTAGTATCCTTTACTGAGATTTATGATCCATAAATACGGTTCAAATTTGAAAATCTGTTTAAGGAACTCGTGCCCTTTTTCACTTGAACAACTTGCTTTTCACAATCTATTTTCATTTCCTATCTGCAGACAAGGAGGAGCTTCTTCAGCAATTTCAACTGTTGCATTAAAACCTGAGGTCGGAGGATTGGACAAGTTTGTTCCCTGTAATGTTATTGTTTGATAAGACGGGTGCCCTTCTAGCAAAACAAATGTTTTTTTTTGTTTTTTTGTTGGAAAAATAATATTGTTTATTGGGGTTGAGTATTTTTTAATTCGCACCCCCATTTTGTTGCCTTAATTAGATTAAGAGTAGGCACGAACGAGGAGAATGTAGCTCTATTGGTGGTCCATATTGGCATTCTTGGTGTTTTTTAAGGACATCGCCCAGATCTTTCATTAGAAAATAAAAACACAAAATACAGAAAACCCCAAAGCATTTCTTCAATATAATCACTTATGATCACCGAAAAGTAAATTTTAGTCAATGACCATTTATCTTTTTTTCCTTCAATAATCACCCATATGAATAAATTGATTCTCCGGTGGCCATTCTAACAATTTTTAGCTAAATTGGCCAGTGGCGAGTGTGTCGAAGTCCCTCAAAACAAACCGATGTTCACGGCTGACTAATATGTAACAAGTAAATGAAAATACTGAGTCGGATCCAAGGAGGCACGAATACTTAATTAACCTTACTATTCAAACGAAAGTAAAAAGGAGAGATTTTGTGAGATTCTAGATGAAATGAAATCAATAAAAATAAGAGAGAATAGTAGAATAAAAATCAATCGGAGAAAATGAAAGATTCGAGATTGGAGTTTCACGAAAGGTTGATTGATCGCTAGATCACAAAAGATAATATAACACACGTAGCAAGTAGGTGTAAATCTCACGCAACCACAATGAGACTACAAACATCAATAATCAACTAACCAAATGACCGCCTAACTAGTGTTTACCACCTAATAAACTGAATATCAACCGATTTCAATTCTATAAGCCAATAGCATTAAGAACGTATGTTTCTACTCCTAGCGATTATACTCAACACCTTGGTATCTAAAAACTAACATTACTTATTCCTAGTTCATTAGTCTAGCAACTACCGTTCTCGCTGAATTAACCTTCCTCCGAGTTCAATTCCTAAATGCAACCGCCAATCAAGAATCCAAGACAAATCTATTCAAGAATAAACTTACAACCGCAAATCATTCAAGAACCACAATAGGCACAAGAAAATAAGTAAATACTACTGAATTAAATTGAATAACCAAGATCATTACAACCAAATTCTTGGGTCTCCTCCCTCAAATCAACCTAGAGGATTATTTTTTCATAATTATGAAAAAATCAAAATCAAAATAAGGTCTAGTTCTCTGGAATGAAAAATGTATTAAAAAATAAGTTTAGAGAGTTATGTATAAGCCATCCTAACTCTAAAAACCTACAACTAAGCAATGCAGAATATCAAATTTCCAATATTACCCTCAAATATTCGCCGATGAAATGCTGCCAGACCAGTCTTCAGTATTTTTGTTGTAAATTTCTCTTCACACCTCCGATTTAAGCGTTCTTTTCATCTGCGGAAATAGGAAAGAAAGTTCTTCAATTGTTTATCTTCTAATTTGGCTCCAAATTTGACCAAAATTTTTGCCTAATCTAGATCCTAGTCTCCTTCTCCAAGTACAATTCCTCACCAAATTTTCTCATTTTTCTAGAAATTAGCACAAAAAATCTATTAGTCACCAAAAACTCAAAAGATTACTAAAATGATAGTAAAACAGAGACAAATATATAAATATGACTCAAAATTCTATACGTTTAATGTACATTTTAGACGCACATCAGCCGGATTGTTAGTGATTTCATGGCCATAAAATATAAAGTCCAAATTAATACCTAAAAGTTAAAAAATTATAAAAGTAGAATAAAAAATTTCAATCTGGTGCCGCTCGCCGGCCTCCATATCTCCAACAAGTAACAAAAACACCGACTAACCAGATCATCTATTGTGGAGATTTGTTAACTCGTGCCAGATTCAAGCTTTCATATACGGGCTCTTCTCCGCGCATGGTTCCGACTTACTAGTGGAAGAAGGGGCGATTCTTATAAGGATATAAGAAAACATGTCCTTGGTCATCATCCGAGAGGGATGAGTCTAATGGAAGATCTTCTATATGAGGAATATCTTAGTGTCTTAGTCGAGGTCAACGAGGGAGGCGCTCAAATAGAGTATGATGCGAGGCACACGACAAGGTTCGTGGCAAATTCATGTACGGGAGTCTAAGGGTGTATAGAAGTCTATGGGAAAGATTGATTTACATATTCATGGTTGGATACATTCGTTTCACACCACTTCATTTCTTAGTCTTTGTGTTTAAGTGTCCTTTAGTTGCTTTTGTTAGGCTATATATATTATATAGGTCTTTGAAGAACATTTGTAAACAATTGTCTCATTATATATGAAAATTTGAGAATTCTCAACCTTGAGTAAATTTGCTCAGTTTAGTCTGATTTTATCGTCAAGTGCACTTCCAATAAATCAAAGAACACCGCTTCCGAAAACTTGCGAGTTTAACGTATTCATTTTTATTTATCCTCATCGCGTCTCAATGCCGATTTAACGGACTCATCAACACTTATCCCAACCCATTTCTAATATTCTTAGCAAATCAATGGATCATATGGCCCCCACATCCACGCAGCATCAGTTGGTATCAAAGCGAGGTTCATTCCTCACGGTGTTTGATCCTATTAATCATAGTTCCTTTTATAAAAAGTAAACAGAAGAAGGAAAAAAGAGGCAAAATCCGTTTTAAGGTTTTTGGAGAACACCCAGCCGACAACCATTCCTGCTCACTGTTTGACGACCGCAACGAGTGTTTCAGCCACTCAGTTAACGCCTCACGGAGATAATCCGTGGCTCTTGAACAAGGATAACCATCGTTAACGAGAAAATAAAGGCCAGTGATGACCCGACATCGCGCGCTTCAACCAGAGATCGACTGGATATCCGTCGAAGGTCGCTTCAGGACGTCGAGTGCACCACTGAATCATCACGTACTTGCCTTAACGAGGCCTGAATTTCTATCTGCTGAGCCATCTCAATTTTGAAGGAGAGAACCAGATGCAGTTCTGTTGCCTAAAGCCCTCTTCTTCTTGCTCCACCACGATCGCCGACGCCCGACGCGAGTAGCCTACCATATTGGTTCGTCTTTGGCCGTCCAACATCCCAGCTTCAGCCTCCTATCGCCGACGCGCCTTCCTCCGCTGTGGTTGTGTTGTTTGGTTTTTTCCCTTTTGTCGAGATTAGGGTTCTGAAATTGACAGACGTTTTGGGCCGTTTGTAAAAGCTGACGGATTGTTGAGGACGCGTTTAAAATTTTGCCTGTGCGTGGATTATTGGAACTTAAAAAGAAGGATATATTTATATATTGGTCCTATAAAGTTTTGGATAATCACAAATTGTTCCTATTGGGCTTAACCGAAGATGTTTGATTCTAATGTACCTAATATACAGATTCCACCTTGAGAGATATGCATGATATTGATTGGAGAACTTTGAGAAGCATTTTTATTAAGTGGCTTGTCAATGTGGAGATATATTTTGTGTTCACGAGTTTACAGAACTGGAAAAGGCAAAATTTGCTATTCAACGATTGCGAAAAGATCTCCTTTCCTGATGGTCTGACTAAAAAAGATGACAATTTGGTAAAATAAGAAAGATAAATTACCTTTATGTCCTTTTAGTATGACTAAATCTATGATTTAGCCCTTCGATTATCAAAATAAATGATAAAGTCTTTCGTGTTTGGTTTATTACACTCTCGAATCTTCGCTGATGTCATTAGTCAATATTTATTTTTTAAAACATAAAATGACTATTATAACCATGGAAGCTTCTCCGGCAAAAAAAACATTTTTCGACATGTCAGCTGGTCCGTCGGCGGCAATCTTGTTGGGAAATAACCCACTTTCCCGTGGACCCAAACAACGCAACGAACAAGATCGGAGCAAGATCTACGAACACAACGAGGAGATCGACCACAACTACGAATAAAGAAAACTCACAGACAAACAAGAACAACAGATTTGGTCACCGGGTTCGATCTTAACCGATCTACGTCCGGGGGCGTACCAAGCCAGGAGATTTCACTATATCAAGCTCGATCTACACTTTGGAGCTTCACTTGCTCAACAATGGTGTTTCTCTCTCCTCTTCTCTCTCTGTCTCTCTCTACACAAGGAAGAAGATGAATGTACAGTGACAGAGAAGCGGGGTATTTATAGTGCCAACAAACCTAGGAACCAAAACACACACGCAGGGGCATTTTTGTCCACGCTTTGGCAAAATGTAGGAGCTGAAACGCAGGTCGATCCCAGTTCTGGACAGGGGTTACGCCCCCCCCCCCCCCCCCCCCCCCCCGCGGTGTCCGAAGTCTCCATACCCAACAATCTCTCTCTTCCCACCTTTTTGTTTTGGTTTGAAGGATCTTTGTACTAATTCCTTTGAGCTTTTTAAATGTTGTTCAGAATATTACGAAGTTAGGGTTCCCCGAGGTTAAGCCGCCATGCCCCCGAAAGATGATCACAGACCCCAAGGTTGAGCTGCCACCTGCCGTCCAGGCCCACCATAGCGGGTGAGTGAGTAAAGAGAGTGCAGATCTTATAGTGGAGTTTGTGGGTCTTATCGGAGAGCTCGTTGATCTCGCGGGTTGATTTTGTGGGTGTTTGGTGTGGCATACGACTGTGAGGGCGGCTAGAATTAGAGTCGCCGTAGTGCAGTGCAGCGCAGCGCAGCGCAGTCGGGAGGGCGAGGGTTGGTTTAGATGGTAAAGGTAACCTCCTCGGAGCCACGGGCTCAATGACACCGTCAACCTCCTCGCAGCCGCGAGCTCGATGACACCAACAACTATAATGACCGTAACTCAGGTCGGTGACCGGTGCTAAATCTTATTACATTTCTTATATTGAACATTGATCTAGCCAGCCTCGTATACATTCAAAATTTTAAATATAAAACCTTTATCTTCTAAAACCACAGTTGATTAATTTTGAGTTCCAAATACCAAATTTACAAAAAAATTATAAGTCAAACTTTTTCATATTAATACATACTCCCGAGATCAAATCGAGTCATATGACTACAAAGTTTCTAGATCAAAGAGAAAAATACAAACCAGAAACCTTAAGACCAGTCCCAAAGAACAAAGTGAACTAGACACGATCATAATAGATCTCTAGACGAATACAACTTACGTACAAGTTCCTGCAAAACTGGTGAGAGGGAGATGAGCGTTTTAGAACACTCCGTAAACAAATAAGATATGCATCCCACTTTATTTAGCCACTTGATGTACAAGCATACCTAAACAAATGCATATAATTAACCATGTAAATAAATCATACCTGAAATGTACATTAACTAAAAGCCATACTTACCAAATGGCCAAACATTAACATATAATCATAATAGCACAAAAATATCAGCAAACTACACAACGTCCCATACCGTCAAACAATTTGACACATGAACACATAAATCTAGAATCAAATTATAGAACTGGACGAACATTCGGCAAGATCTAGATAGTGTCACTCCAATCCTGACACGGGGATACCATATCTCAAAGGCAGCATCGGAAACCAACCCCGCCGGCCAAACATATCATATCATATCATAATCCATTGTATCCTTAGTATATGTGCACATATGCTAACATTCCTAGTTGATCACGGGTAGATCTCTGTCTACTAGACGTCCATATCGCATAGCGGAGCCATCCATATCACATAGACTATCATATCACAGAAATTCATATGCTCCAAACAAATCAAGTATGTCTAGTGTCCTTGCGCCAAATTAACCAAATATTTACAAATCACGTCATAAGGCTCATGTAACAAATGCACAATATGTACTCATAAAATCATATACAGATAATGAAAAATAAATAGAGTACACCAAAGAAATTACGAATCACATATTATTTTTTTTACCTATTTGACCGGATATTCGTTAGTGAATTTCTATTCCGCAACGTACAACCTCTTCCTCCATGATCAAATTCCTCAAAGTATGAGTGATTCAAAATCAAACCTCACACCACCAATATCCATTTCTCTAATTCATTAACCAAAATACATATAAATCTTCAATTTCAATTTCAAGCATGTCACGAAGTCACAAACTTATAACTATATTAATTAAATCACAATAAACCTAGTTGTCCAATCATATTTTCAGCTCTTTTAAATTTTCTATACAAAAAAACCCACAATCAATTGAAATTCATAACAAATTTACTTTATCTGATTTTTCCGTACATGTTATCTAATCATCCTTATTTCTATCTTATTCGCATCCTCCACGTCACTGCCTTGCTCAACTTTTCAAAGCACAACAACATCAATATGTAGGCAATTTAATTTCAACATGCCATAAAGTCTAATTAAATCATCATTTATTTAGCTTACCCATTTTTACCTTTTAATTTACAATCTGAAATAACCGCTACATACTTATATTTTCTAATACTACGACCTATAAAGTTTCTCGACCAAAACTCATCCATGTTCTCAATCTTTTAGTGGCTGAGTTGTCTCCCATTCAAGTCTTCTATTTATCCTTCTTTATCCTCTTTGAATAAGCTTTCTTGATGTATTCTTTTTATTTCAAGTTTCTGTCCAAAAATAAGAAGTTCTTACTATTACTTTCATAACTTATTAAACATACATATGGATTCCGATAGAAATCCGTCTCACCTTTTAATATTATTGCTTACGTAATCAAATAACTTTGTTTGAATAGCTTACCCTTGTGAGCCTTTTCTCTTCATCGGTTCCTTCGACTCTCTTTCTTATATCGATTTGCTTTTCTTTTACCTCTTCAATCTATGACTTTTACTTTGTTTTGATGGGCAGAATTTCTGAGAGCAACTAAGCTCATTGAATATATAATGAGATTTGTGTTTTGGTGGAGATTTGATGGGGACAAGGATAATCCCCAAGTTTGGGGACTAAAGGAGATGCGGTGACAATCTAGGTATTAATAAATTCGTTAAGGATAATTTTGGAAAATTACTCTTCACCAATATCAGGAATAAAAATTATAGAAATTTCAAAACAGGTAAAAAATAACCACCAATAAACGTGGAGGACTCTTCAACTTTCTGTAAGGAAAGACTCTTTACCAATATCAAAAACCCTACCAGCCACTTTTTTCACTAAACTAAATTCCCTAAAACAAAAAATCTATTAGAGTGCTTTGAAAGCTACGGGAAAAAAAAGGTGGGGATATTATTCTAGTATTTTTAGCATTCTATATAAAATCAACTACACATACTTCTCTGTCGAAGGTACGTGTAATTTTTTTTACCAAACCTTCTTCGTCTTCGACAAACTCTAATTTTTAAAGTTCGAGTTTTATTTATTTAAAGGTTCGCCCGGACTAGATATTGGTTTTACCTTTGATCGTGATTATTTGTTTCCTTTGTATATTTAGTTTTGAAGTCTGAGTCGTATTTGGTTTTGATATGTAAGGTGTAGCGAAATTAGATTTTAGCAGACCATTGCTATTGGTTTGATGATGCAGGAATATTGGGTTCAACATGTGTCTCATTTGGTTTACAGCTTTATTGATGTTGATTTTTAATTATAGTGCTATTAGTTTTCAGCTTTATTGATACTGGTTTTAGCCTGTAGTGCTATTAGTTTTGAGCTATATTGATATTAGTTTTAGCCTGTAGTCCTACTGGTTTTGAGCTTTATTGAGATTCGTTTACACCTGAATTGATATTTGTTTCAAGTGTATTGAGATTGGTTTACATCTTTATTGATATTGGTTTTAGGTTATGGCGTTATTGGTTTTCAGCTTTATTGATATTGGTTTTCAGCTGTATTGATATTGGTTTTGACATGTGTTGATATTAGTTTTTAACTGTATTGATATTGGTTTAAGCCTGATATAATATTGGTCTTGGGCTGTACTGATATTGGTTATAGGTTGTGTTAATATTAGTTTTCACGTTTATTGATAATAGTTTTTACCTAATATGATATTAGTTTTTAGCTGTAATGATATTAGTTTTCGGCTGATATGATATTGGTTTTAGGCTTTAGAGATATTGGTTTTAGGCTGTTTCGATATTGGTTTTGACGTGTATTGATATTGATTTTCACGTGTATTGATATTTCACTGTATTGATATTGGTTTAAGCCTGATACGATATTAGTTTTGGGCTGTACTGATATTGGTTATAGGCTATACTGATATTGGTTATAGGCTGTATTGATATTAGTTTTCACGTGTAGTGATATTAGTTTTAAGCTGTATTGATATTGGTTTTAGCTTGATATGATATTTTTTTAGGCTTTAGTGATATTGTTTTTGGGCTGTAGTGATATATTGGTTTTGGGCTGTATCGATATGGATTTTGGGCTGTATTGATATAGGTTTTAACATGTGTTGATATTGGTTAGTAGCTGTAGTAATATTAGTTTTTAGCTGTATCGATATTGGTTTTGGGCTGTTTTGATATTGGTTTTTTGATGTAATGCTATTGGTTTGTAACTGTATTGATATTGATTTTTTGCTGTAGTGAAATTAGTTTTAACGTGTATCGATAATAATTGTATGGTATTGCGGTATGAATACTAACAAAACTTATTCAGATCGAAGCATGAATGGAAAGACAACAAGTCGATGATGTCCAGACAACATCTAAAGCATTGGGTAAATGTATAAAGAAACGCAAAAATCCGAACAAGTCAAGAATGATATTGAAAAGCAATTGTGAGGTTAGTCCTGAAAAATCAATGTCAAAGCACCAGAAGACGAAACAGAAGAAAAAGAACAGTTGTACTAATGTGTGGAATCAGGAGACAATGCCCGAGAAAATATATTTGACATAGACTTAAATCGACCACTCAGCTATTTATGAACTTTGCATATTGTAAAGAGCAAAAAATTGTCCAAAAATTGAATGTTGCAACCATTTTTTGCTAAACTTGACATCATGTTCTTAATTAAAATTTGGGAATATTTTATCTTCAGTGATATTAGTTTTTAGCTGTATTGATATTAGTTTTTAGGTTTAGTAATATTGAGTTTTGCTATAATGATATTGGTTTTAAGGTATTTTGATATTGGTTTTAAGGTGTATTAATATTAGTTTTAAGTTATATGGATATTGGTTTTAAGGTGTAGCGATATTGGTTTTGATCAGTAAAGGATATTGATTTTTAGCTGCAGTGTTATTGGTTGTCCGATTTGGAGATCTCATATGCGTTCAAATATATGTTTTGTAATATACCAATATCATTACAGACGGATACCAATTTCATTCATCTGGTATACCATAATTTGATAAAATACTGAGAATAAAATATCGAGAATAAAATATTTGGGAATACATACCGAGAATAAAAAGTACCCAAATTATTCCTAAAATACCAATATCACTACGCCTTCAAACCAATATCTTTTACAACTCAAAACCAATATCCTAAGGTACAATGTTATGTGCTCCAATATCCTCCTCGTTGACTTTATCGTCGGTATTAAAATAATACACATGCAAACTAGTATCACTACACATACAAACTAGTATCACATCACATGTAAATTGGTATCACTTTACATCCTAACCAATATTAAATCAAAAGCTAACGAATATCACATACAATACAAAACTGATACAAAAATTATTCCAATATCAATCCAAATAAAATCAATATAACAACATCTTAATATATAAGATTCAAACTAAAAAAAGGGGACATGACTATAAAATGCATTATTCATATATAAGTTTCAAAACTAATATCCTTTAAAGCTCAAAACCAATATCAATACACTTTGAAACTAATATTAATACAATTAAAAATCAATATCGAAACAGATAAAAACCAACATCACTACAGCTTAGTACCAAAGAGAAAAAGAAAAAAAGGAAGAATAAGGCAATTTACTTCACTGCTTGTGGAGATGGTCTTGTGGTAGTAAGACAGTGGGATTGATGTTCACCTAATAATATCTTGTCTTGATGGAACCATTCCATTACCAAGTTCCACTATTGTTTCTGTTAATGATACATCTTGTATTGTGTTTTGTCGCTTCTTTTGAATAGATGCATCTCCATCCTAAAAGCATTACAGTATATGAACCGAGTCACAAAATTCATTAACGAGAACCAACCATTCTGGCTGGGATCATCTAGCCTCTCTTACCCGGGGTTAGATCGCACATGCCTAAGCAAAAATTCAATTCACACCGCACCATACCACACAGAGATTAAAAATACCAACCTTTCACATCCAAAAAATAGAGAATCCGAGATACAAACAAACCCTTAATTATCCATACCCAATATTCTGCTTCTAGCCAGCGGAACTGCCGCAAGAAAAAAAACCCTATTCTGGGTCCGGGAGAAACAATGGATTCTCATTCTCCTAAAAATACAACGCCAAAGAAATTTAAAAAAATATCAACATTCAAACTCTTGATGGCAGAGTCCAAATCATCCCTGCATTTCTCTGGCGCCCTCTCCAGAACCTATAACAAAAAAAAATCCAAAATTACACCGATTGCCACCACATTCTAATTGGGTCACACACAAAAAGGAGCCCCAAACTCTCACCTGCTTGTCCATGTCGGGGAAAAGGGAGGCGAACTGAAGGACGAGATGCGAGGAGCGAGACGAGAACGGGTTGAAGGAAAGAGACGAAGAAGAAGCAAAACAAAGCCTCTTGTATTTGGAAATTAAGGAGGGAGAGAGAAGAAGAAGAGGAGGAGACGTAGGAGATGGTGGGTTTTGTTTAATTGGTATCATTTTTAAGGGAGTATTAATTGGGTCTTTTTCTTGTGTGAAAAAGTCAAAAATGCCCCGCATTAATTATTGACCATCGGATCTGAAATTTTTTTTTACAAATGAATCTAATGGCCCAAAATCTAGTCCCCACCTATGGACAAGATTTTTTTAGTCCCCGCTTAATCCATTCTCGTTTTGTTCACCCTTTTTACTCTTTTTTTTACTTGTGTTTATCTTGATCTTTTCTTCTATTATTTAATTGTTTCTCTAGAACTTCTAAGAACCTTCAAGTGAAGTCACCAATATCATTTTTCCGAGGTAACATATATTAGATCGTATGAGGCCATGTTTTATATTTCTTTATTTTTTATGGTCAAAATTCTTTACTTTAAAGATAAATTTAACCAACTCGTTTTCCATCCTAATTTTATAATTTTCGGATTGGGACCTAGACAATTCCACAACTTACTATAGTTTCTCTTTTCTTTGTAAATTCTAATTTTTTCAAAGCTTTCAAAACTTTACAAAATGATAGTATAATCAAGTCCTACTTAATTTGATTGATAAGATGGGATATTACAGCAACCTCTTCGGAGCCGCGGGCTCAATTCCACTAGCAACAGCTGTGAACGGTGTTCCGGAATTTGGTCGGGACGGTTTTCAACTTCTTCGTGTTCTGGTGCCGGAAGAATTGGTGGGAAGCGTTGGACGCCGGAGTCGCCTTCAGGGCTGTTACCTTTTACTTGACGGTTGAGATCGAGAAGAAGAATTTTGGAATGAAATTGAAACCCCCTTTTCCTATAAACCATAATTAAGTTTCCATTCACCAATTTTTGAAAGTCCAGTTAGTGGTTTAATTGTAAGCGAGAGGGAGGGAGGAGAGATTGCCATCAGTGGACCAGCTAACATGCAGGAGAAGACGAAGTCGCAACCATTCTCTTTTATGTTTTTATGTTAAGTGTATAGAGGTCATTTCAAATAAAAAAATAAAAAGTGATGAATGATATTAGTGAGGGATCTAAGAGTATAATAAACCCAAAATAAGAGATTTTATCATCTATTTTGATAATCGAGTGACTAAATCATAGATTTAGTTATATTAGAATAAGCTGAGAGTAATTTATCCAAAGAAGAATGTTCCGATGGATTACCATGAGACATGAATATTTTTGCGAGGGTTTTTCTGGCCATGTTGATAAGATTTTGGATCTTGCTGGTACTAAGTATGACAACTTCTGAGATTCTTATATGCTAAACTTGAGTCTCCTCCGATAGTTGTGGAAACTTTGATTTGGGAAGAGTTTGATGAATTTGTCGATGACTTATTCGATGAACAATGTTTTAATGAGTCTGAAGCATTTTTTATTCGTTAATGGAGTTATTCCACAAATTATGCTTTCTTGATGCTACTAACATGCAACGAGGTGCAACTTCTATTGATAATGCATATGATAATGGATTTTTTGTTGAAGAGATTGAGCCGATGGTCTAGGATTTTCAGGTGAAGCACATTATTTTTCTAGGAGTTAATCGTTTCAATTATATTCTGGCTCTTATTTGATCAATGTTTGGAATGATATGAAACTACTTGAGAAGGATGTTGCTCGGAAGGTTTTCTCAATCAAGTATGTGGTAATTTTAGTTTCCAAATCTCTGTTTTGTTGGACTAGAAGATGCTAGGTGGAACCTCGTGTTCGAGTAAAAGATAACGTCAAATTCGAAGATAAATTTTCTCCAGACCTGTGGCAAAGTGGCGGGGCACACGACAAGGTTCATGGCAGATTCATGTACGAGAGGCCAAGGGACAAATTCATGTATAGAAGGCTAAGGGACAGATTCATTTATGGTTTCATGGCTGGATACATTCGCCTCACACCACTTCATTTCTTAGTATTTATGTTTCGGTGTCCTTTAGTTTCTTTTGTTAGGTTATATATAAGCTTTTGAAAAACATTTGTAAACAATTGTCTGATTATATATGAAAATTTGAGCTAAAGAAATTGTAATTCAATGACACAAGGCGTGTTAAATATCTAAAAAATCTAGGGTTCATATCTTAGTATTGTCATGAGATAAAATTTACCTTTAATATATATATATATCAAAAACGACCCGGAGAGCGACCCGTTGTAGCATCCGGGTCGCGGTCGAACTAATCTGACCGGTTAGAATGCCGGTCAGACTGATACTTTTGTATATTAAAAAAAATATTTTATTAATATTTTAATTACCCATATCCCATCCGGTTACTCTTTCCAAAAAATAAATAGGTATAACTTTTTCTCTCTTTTTTGACCAACCATAACCTTGAAATATAAAAAAAGAAAAAAGAAAATCCCACCAAAATAAAAAATCCAAACCTGAAAAATCCTGATTTTTGACCCATCATCAAAAAAATCTTATTTTTTTGGTTAAACCATACCAACCGAAAAATACGGGGTAAAAAATTCGGTCGAACTGCCCAGTTCGACCATTTTTGGGCGGTTCCTAAGGTTTGTATTTTTTTGCCATACCCGGTACACTATTCATACCAAATTTTAAAACCTATATATATATATATATATATATATATATATATATATATATATATATATATATATGAAAATTTGAGAATTCTTAACCTTGAGCAGATTTGCCCGGTTTAGTCCAATTTTATCGTCGAACGCGCCTCTGATAAATCAAAGAACATCGTTTCGCAACTTGCGAGTTCAATAAATTTGTTATTATTTATCCCCGTTGTGTATCTTGTAGTCTGCAGATTCAACAGACTCATCGTCACTTGTGCCTGAGTCGGTATTCTTTGCAAATCAACGGATCTGTGTGACCACATCTACAATGTGGGTAGCGTCAGTTAAGCCAAGCGGTAGTCTGCAAGACTAAATTTTTTCACATTTTGCTTTTTATTCTACTTTTATATGTTTTAAAAGTTTTGGTACAAATTAAAATTTTACGTTATATTTTTCGGGTATGACATCGAGTCACATTGACAATACAGATAATTTGGCCCAAAATTTTTAGAATAACCACCAAAGAATCAATTCATACTTCTCGTTTCAAAAAAATGACAATGAGTTAAAATTTAATAAACTTCAATTTTTTTATTTAAAAAAAACTTCAATGTTGTTTTTACCATAGTTTTAAAATATGGATTTTGGTACGGGCCAGATTTTATCCGTTTTTCGGTTCGTCTGTTCCGACTGGAGTTTATTAAATTTTTTACTATTATTCGAATAATATGTAGACTAAATAATCAAAATATAGGTTTCAAAATTTTAGAAATATCAACCAATTTATAACATATAAAATCTATTTTTCTTTGTTGATTTAGCAAAATTGAGTATATGATACGACTTTATTATTTTAATTTTTGTTAATTTGGATAAAATCTGATCAGACCAGACGGTTCGAATAAAAAATTAGTGCGAACTATCCATAGCCCATTTTTATCCCTAAAAATGGACCATGAACGATTCAGTTGGACCGCATTTTTTAAAACTATGATTTTTACCTAAAATTCTACAACCAGCTGTGTCTCGAAAGCCCAAATTGAAGCATCACTCCAAGTTTCTGTTGTCCCGATAAAGAGAAGCCCATTAAGTAAATCCTAAGCCTGCCAGGCTGCGGCACATCTAATCAACCTTGTTCCATCATTTCAAGGAAAAAATATGCTTTAGTACTATGCGGGGTGGCATATTCCGTGTTTATGCCATGTAGTTTAAGGTTTCAGATTTAGTCCCTGTGGTTGAAGATAAGCTGGGCCTCACCGGTAGAGAAGTGGTTTTGTTTTGTACACGTAATCTTGAAAATTTTGATAATTTGTCACACGACACGTCAGCGACAACTTAAACAACGAAACATCCACCTAGGATGCCAAATGACGTCATTTTGGAAGATGTGGTGTCCGCGTGGACAGTCAAATAGTAGGACAGCTGCCCGGGTTACCCGGGACTGAGACTTGTCTGAACAAAACAACCATAGAGATCAAAACTGAAAATTCAATCTACATGACCTAAATACAGAATACGTCAAACTGCAGAGTACTAAAGTATACTTTTTCCTTATTTCAAATCTAATGTTGAATATTCTATTTGGTGAATAAAGAAAAAGAAGACATGTCACCATTTGGCGTATGCGAATAAAACATGTATTATGTATATGTATATAAAGTTAATTCTACCTTTAAAAAAATGATCTTTTTGATAAATTTAAATTGCAATCTCAAAATCTGTCTTTTGAATAAAACATATATATACATTGTATATGCGTGTTATAAAAGAGCTTTGTTACCGTACCTTTTTTTTTATATAGATATTCCAATATCTATTTTTAAGTGCATGATATTGAACCTATAAGCGCTTAATTTAGGGGTGTAAAAATAGTATATACCGATTCTAAATACCGAATATTGAAATGCTAAAAAAAATTATACCGATCTTGACCCCGAATTTATTTCGGTATAATATCGAATACCGAATTAAAGTTCGGTATTGTACCGAAAATATTGAAAATACTGAAATTTTGCAAAAAAATGGAATCTAACATTAAGTTTAATCTATCAATGCAACCATGGTTCCGGAAATCACACATTCAAGTTTAACAATTTCATGTTTATTACAATCAAAGAAGAGTGGAGATGAGTCGCTTTTCGGTACCTTGCTGTTGCTAGAAATCAAAGGCAGATTATGAATTGCCAGACGTTTATGTTGAGAAGTTGCAATAAGAAACAGATCATTCATAACTTCTTACAAGACTAAAGAGTAGAACCCATGAATTAAAGATTCTATGCTTGTGAGTCCTGAAGTTTCTATGACTATGAATCAGAATTGTAGTTTGTTCAACATGCTACGAACGATACATGCTTACCAAATGGAAAAGGCAGATACTTCAACGGCGGCATCAGACATGTATCCTGCCAATAACACTAAAATGGAGTTGTACCATAACTCCAAGCTGCCAAATGACAGCTAAACCCAGAACATAAAGATTTTGATCCCCTTTACCAATTTTTTTTTATTTGGTAAAATTACATTTTAGTATTTCAGTTTATTCAGTATTTTGGTAAAATACCAAAAAAATAACAAAAGCAAATACCAAAATTTTCAAAAAATCCTACCGAATCCCGAAACACATATCTTAAGATACCGAATACCAAAAAATCATGCGGACATGTCGTTAGGTCCAAAAAATCATGCGAATACCCTTCTGTTTTTAAGTGGGCGGATGAGATGGATTTGTGCGATGACGGCTATCCAGACATGTCGGCTCCTGATTTTTACAATATGCATGCCATGATCACGTGGTCCAAGTTGAAGAAGTTGGTGTTCCCTGTTGGGAAGCACTAGTTACTGGTTTAGGCAGCATCCTCTCATGACTACCTGACTTGTAGACTAGCTTAGGTGGAGTTACTTAATATGGCAGCAGGTTTGGTTGCCCATTTAAGCCTTCGAGTCGTTAGGCCTTTTGTTTTTCTTTCTCTCTTTTCTCACCCCTTGCAGTATTTTCCTTTTTATTAATAAAATTTCACCATTTAATAAAAAAGAATACCAGAAAATATCAAAATTACCTAATACCTAATACCGTTTGCACACCCCTAAAAATTATTTATAAAAAAATTATTTGCTTTAATGAGATTCTAGATTCCGTGTTGTAATATGCAATTGGTGATATGGTGAAAAAACCACGAAAATGATTAGTGGATTTTTTTTTGAAAAGTAGAATTTTATTTACCAAGATATTTATAATCTACTTAGTATGTTGTTTTTCCTTTCGAGGTTATAACTAACGGCCTCGTCAAAATCCTACTATGACAAAACTAAGTGAGAAAAAATCATAGTAGAAAAAAAATATCTCAATAGAAAATTTTATCTTGACGTTTGGATATCACAATGCACAATAGCATACGGTCATCACCTTGCTAAATACACCAATTGAGACAACGACTATACAGCCGTAAAGCTAGGGATGGAAGAAATACCCACACCTTGAGGATCGGTCCATACCCTTACCCCGTGGGTCTAGGGTATGTTGACTTTGAGTGGGTCTAGGAAAGGGTATGTGTATTGGTCCACTTTTAAAGGTGAGATCTAGGGTAGAGTATCAATCCTATGAATTTCTACCATACCCTTATATTTTTACCCTACTTTGGACCCTATCCTAACTGTGATTAGACTCAATTATCTTTATTTTTACTTATAAATTATTTGAGTTCTCAGATATTCTCGAATATGCTCTATGAAATTAATTCTAAAATTCGAGATACATATAATTCTAATTTTTGTTATTGATATATTATGTATTTCATGATTAATCTTTTCACATGTTCATTATGATTTATTTGAATTTTATAAATAAAATTAAATTTTATGTTTAAAAATTATAAAAAATATATTGTATTTAATTCAAGAGTCAGATCCTACAAACTGTGAGGATAAATGTATGGTTTTAGTAATAAAATTTTTCGATGATTTAAAATAGGATATGGATTCAACTTTTTAAATTAAGATATGAGTATAATTCTATGGATATCTTACCTTACCCATCACAATCTCTACTTAAAGCCCATTACACCCAGCCCCTCAGTAGAAAACAAACCAAACTAGCCAAGATGTCACAATACACCCATCGCCCAAAATTGCAACAGGCTGCAATCAGGGCAAAACAAAACCCAAAAAAATGGCAGCAAACATGCCAACATCCCTAGACAACACCGCTGCAGCAATTCATCCCTGATCCAAGGCGAACAAATGAACCAAAGCATGCTGATAATGAAAGTTCTTGGACAAATCCTACCAAAATGCCCACTTTGAATGAAATCTCATCACTTGCTGGATTAGTCTATGAAAGCACACCTCCTACTTGCCAAAAATGACAGCGTTCCTAAGATTCCAGGTGCACTAGCAAATGGCTGCAAAAAGAGTGTACCACATCCTACTAGCAAAGCCACCACGATCAAGCCCCATCCAGTTTTCCAACGCCATATCAAAAGAGTAACAAATACACCAACTCAAACCAATCCTCCTAATGAAAAAGCTCCAAAGTTTAGAAGTGAACTGAAGTGCAACAGTATATGGTTCACCGTCTCCTCGCCATTACCACGACACATCCTGAACTCCTGCAACTCCAATCCCATTTAGATTGTTCCTCGTCTTTAATTTGCCCCGCAAGGCCAACCATATAAAAATGCTCACTTCATAAGGGATCAAGCTCTTGCGATCTTTGCACATCACATTGGGGCCAGCAATTGAGAAGCCATCAAAGATTGAGTTGTATATGCTACTCACTGTAAAACCAGCAGAGCGATCAGGAGCCACACAAAGGCATCTGGCCTAGACGGGCCAGATGGACAACTGTTCTCCAGCAGATTTGTCAAGTTATCAGCCAACTGTTCCTCCCACGCCAATAGCCTCCGCTGTTGAGGTTATGGTGAGAGTGCATGAGAGGCTAGCGGTCGCCACTAATTTGCTGGCAGTAGCCTAGACCTTATGGCAGCCAGGGGTTTGGCACCAGCCAAGTTGTGCTGCTTCGAAATTTTTTATTTTGTTTGGACTCTTGTTTTGGACTCCTTACATGACCTAGATAGATTTCATGGTGTGCAAGGATATGTCTAATATATAAAGACATATTATCCTAATTTATATATAGTTTTGTGGCTCGAATCTCATCAATAATAATTCTCCTTCTCTCCTTGTGGTGATTTCTAACAACTGGTATCAGAGATAGGTTTAAGGATGGTGGATCAAGGCGCGAAGTTTGGCTTGATGAAGTTCGATAGATCATTGAATTTTGGGTTATGAAAAAAGCGTGTCAAAGATGTGCTGATCCAACAAGGGATGGTCAACACACTCTCGGGGAAGAAGCCTGAGAAGATGAAAGAGCAAGAGTAGAAAGAGTTAGAGGCCAAGGCGGTAGTGATCATTCGTATATGTCAAAGTACATGTCAAAGCCTGATGTGGTGTATCATGTCATGGATGAGGAGTCACCAACTGGGGTTTAGAAGAAATTGGAACATAGGTATGTGTCAAAGTATCTATCGAACAAGGTTTATCTTAAGCAAAGGTTGTACATACTTTAGATGATGGAAGACTCAGATTTAAAGCCAACACATCAATATTTTCAATCAACTTGTGAGTGATTTGATTATGATCGATGTGAAGTTTGAGGGTGAAGACAAGACATTTTTGCCAATGAATTTCTTACCAGGTTCCTATGAGAGTTTGGTTGCAACTTGGTTGCAACTCTAACTTGGGGCAAAGAGTCTTTGGTGTTAACCTTTAACATTAGTGCTCTATTAGGATTTTATCAAAGGAAGAAGGCAGGTGAAGAACAAAGAGAAAGGTTGGTTGAGAGGGGTAGCCATGGTCGTAGAGAAGAAAAAGATAGAAAATGATCCAAGTCGAGGAGGTTCAACAAAAATTGCTTCAAGTATGGAGAAAAGGGGCACATGAAGAATGATTTATAGGAATTTTCATATCCTACCCAAAACCTTAAGGTAGTGAGTAGGTGGATCTTCCACACTTATAAACAAGCCCAACCTACTTGCAACTTTCGTTATGAGATTCTCTCCAACACGCCCCCTCAAACAAAGCCCATCAGATAGAAGTTTGCATGGGCTTAACCACTACCGCACGTACATTCAAAGGGGGTCGTATGGGTTATAGGTCTCGTTAGAGCAATTGGCTCTGATACCATATAGAAATTTCTATATTTATAAACCAACTCAACCCATTTGCACCTTTCGATGTTGGATTCTCTCCAATAAGATTGTCCATAAAGAACTAGGGATCGTGACAAATCGGGTTTCATGAACATGACATCATATTCAGACGGGTCGGATGGTGACTGTCGTTTTACCTTATCATGTCCTAAGCATCCTGTTGGTTTATGGATTTTGAATAGAGGGACTAATTCGACTCCTACAAGTACGTTAATTTATGTATGATGACTATGGGTGATGGTTCTATTTATAGAATTGCTGGCATATGGGACATACAAATTAAGATGTGTGATGGTGCCGTCAGAAAGTTGTGTGGGGGTTATACATATTTCAAAGGTAGAAAGGAATTCGATCTCATTAGGAGCCTTGGATTATAGTGGGTATGACTATAAGGTTGAAGGTGGTCTAATTAAGGTGGAGAAAGATGCTGCAGTTGTGATAAAGGTGAAAGGGATGCTAGGAACACCTACATGTTAGTGGGGAACACTATTGCAGGTGGAGTCATATCAATGGGGTCTGATGAAGTAGGGAAAAGCTCTTGGCATATGAGATTAGATCGTATGAATGAGCGGGGTCTTGACATAAATAATTTGATTGCAGCCAAGAGGGTTCTTGAAATGAGGATTAGCAGGGACAAAGTTAGAAGGCCCTGTTATGGTTGTCCAAAGGCAGTTGCAATATAAAAATGTTGTGAATGTTTGGGAATGCAAAACAGTTGGGAATACCACGGACAAATCATGTTTTATCTCACTTAAGGGTGAGCGGTAAAGTTCGTGACATGTCAAGGGTTCTACTTGGTGGAACAATATGCTGCCTAATGTATGTTTTGGCTTGTGCATTTGTTCGGGAAAAAAGGAGTAAGGTCCAACAAGGAAGCAGTTCGAGGTTGCAAAGTATAAGATTGACCAGAAAAATAGAGGAGCATCTATTAGTCATAAGGTTGCTTCAGGAAGTGAACATGCATGTTGGGGCTCAATAAAGGTTGGAGAAAATAAACCAAACAATCTCGGAAGATGCTCGAGTTTGGGAGATGTCTCCAATTGATTGAACAAAGGTATAAAGAAGTGTAGATGGTCTTATTAATGAGGAGTATCTATGGTTCAGGATGAAGTCGATAGAGCCGGTTTAGTTTCACAAGGACTTTGTGTTTCTCTAATGGGCAGATTCTTGTCAAGCTAGAGATTGTTGAGGTTATAGAGAGAAGCCATGTGAGGCTGACGATCACCAGTAAGTTGAGTGCAGCCAATTGGCTTGCAGTAGCCTGGACCTGGCGGCAGCCAGGGGTCTAGGGCCAGTCACGTTGCGCTGCGACATAATTTTCTGTTTTGTTCGGACTCTTGTTTTGGACTCGTAGGATGACCTAGATAGGTTTCATAGTGTGCAAGGATTTGTCTAATATATAAAGACACATTACCCTAGTTTATGTATGACTTATAAAAGTTTTCCTTCTCTATCTGGACGTAGGCATTACACCGAACCACATGAGCTTTTATATTTATGCTCTTGTGTGCGTTAACATTTCGTTGCGGTGATTTCCTAACATTCGCCTCCAACCAAGATTCCAGCACCAATCTCCATTACTCCATTGACCACAGACTAAAACTAACACACCTTTATCTGCACATCATATAAATGAGGAAATAAAAGGCGCAGGGGCTGAGAGCTTAATGAGGGATCTCACCAAAATGAAATTTTAGATCCACATCTTAACTCAAAAGTGATATTTTTGCGACTCACCTTGGCGAGGACCATATCCGAACTTGCTACCTCCAAATAGATGACCATAAACTAGGCTTACGAACATTACCAGACATATGATAAAGAGGAAACGGCGCATCCAAATCAGGCCCCCCATGGATAGATACCACGGAGGACCTTGACCCAAAGAGCATCAAGTTCCAACAGAAAATCCAATCTCCACTTAAAAAGAAGTGACATGTTTTTCAGATCAAGTTTAGGAATTTCAAGCCCACCTTTTTCCACGGGGAGGCAGACATGATGCCAAACGACCATGGATAGACATCGCTTAGTCGCGTCCCCCTATAAGAATCTTTTAATCTCGCTCTCAAGTTTCTTCACCACTCCAGCGAGGATCCTATAGAGTGACATGAAGAATACCGGAAGGTTAGAGAGAACAGATTTGACAACAGTAGCCTGAACCCCTAATAGACAAAAGTGCCCATCGCCAACTTGCAAGCCTACTGTCGAAAAGTTCAAGGACAAGCTTCCAATGACTCTTACGCAAAATCGACGCCCCCACAAGGAGGCCCAAATACTTAAAGGGCAGCGCCATCCTCTTACAGTCCCAATCACTAGTCACCGAGGAAATCTACTCATCTTCTACATTCATCCCAAGAATAATACTCTCGTCAAAGTTAACTGAGAGGCCAGAGACAAGCAAGAAAGAGGCTCATAGTCGATTAAGGGTTTGACAATTAATATATTAATTCAGTAAATTAAAGATTACTATTTAAGAAATATTGACTTTGAGATAATAAAGTCAATGTTGAAATAGCGAGGGCTAAATATGCTCATTATTGGAAATATAATTGGTACACTATTTTTTTATAACTCTACGTGATGGCCACCAACTTTATTCTTAATAAAGAGTCACATGATGATCATATTTTAAGAAAATCACTTTGAGAATATATATACTCATATCCCATATATTTAATATTAGGATGAGTTGGTGAGAAAAAAATAATAATAAGAGGTATATCATGCACTGTGGTATCATGTATTGAGGATATCTATTGTATTGAGAAAATACAATGATGTTAATTGAATTTTAGATTCAAATGAGATGCAATAATTTAATGGTTATGTGGTCACCTTAAGAAATTATTATGGTTGAAAATTCTTTGACGAATATTCCTCTAGGAATAAAGTTGATACAATTAGTATTGATGAATTGAGATTGTAAATAAAAGAAAATAACTATTGTTAAATATAAGCTTTCTATGCCGAAAATCGATATAATCGATTAAAAATATGTGATTAAATAAAATTACTATGAGATGAAATATTTTATTGAATGTGTGAAGTCAGAGTAGATTTGACCAATTCCCTAACATAGTTATTTTGCATAAGGGACACATATGAAAAATTAAGGGGAATGAGACTTAAGCCAATTGTTAGATTAACGGTGATATGAACTCAACCTTCGTGATTGGAGATCCCGTGACGAAGGTTAATATGGGCAGTAATAAGTCACGAGTTAATCTCTCTAGCAATATTTTGTCCCTTCCTATGGTGTGCGATAAAGTGCTAGATTGCACTGTAGGATGTTAAACTTAAAGTTTTTAATAATTTTCATAGCCCTTCAAAAGGGTGGTATATAAAGTGTAATAAATAGTTGATGAGATCACCTATATGGGTATTGAGTGGGCTGCTCGAATGAGATTTTGAATTACTCTTTAGAGCACTCATGAAAACGAGTCATGCGTAGGGCCTGAAAGCACAAAACAATGACAACTATAAAATAGTATAGGTAAAGTGTGATTTATAAGGTTCAAGTATACACTATAGTGTTCATGATTCATAGAAGTTTTTAACTTCATCATGACACTGTATGTTTTTCGTAGATGTTTAAGGTCTGGTTCATAGTTTACGGGACAAAAAATTATGTCCAATGATAGAAATTTCTTATGATTATCTTTTACCATAATACCCTAAATTCTTTCCAGTTTTTATTTTCTTCACCAAATTTTTTTTGTCAAAAAAATTTAGGCTGGTTGGCCTAAATCTGGAACTCTAGACTGCATTGGTGTTTGTTACCCTCCCAATTAAAGTTTTGCCATTTTCGCAAGGAATGTGAATTGACCCACCGACCTCTAAACTCTTTTCCTTTTGAATTTGTTTGTTTGGTTTCTTTATATTGATTTGTTTAATGAATAAAAATATCTCATTGCTATTTGAAAACTATCAAAAAAATAATTTAATTTTTTAAAAATTAAATATTATTTTTTTTAAATACAGACCCGCGAGTCGTCCTGATCTTGCCTAATTTTTTGGGACTCAAATCCTGTCCGAATCCTTATTTTTAAAGAGGATAAGGGTAAGGATCTGAATCCACCATTCAAAAAGAGAGTAAAAATTTGGATCCTATGAATCCTACCTATATCCTGCCTATTGCCATCCCTACCCGGTAGTCAACATCGGGGCGATAACTAAACCCACTCTTTCTTCTTTATTTTCATGGAGTCTTCAATTTCCTTTTCTTTTACAATTCTTCTCGGGTAGCTTGGTGAGGACCTCCCTAGAAGCGGGCTTGGTGGTATCTCGTCACCAGCTGTTGCTTCCCATGCAACTTTGAGTATACCTCCTCGATCGACATGTCGTCTAGATCCTCCACTTGGTCGTCTAGCTGGGTTGTTTGCTATTTTTTTTGTCCTTTTCCATTTTCCAGTTGACCCGGTCCAATCCCGATCAATGGAGTTGGCGGACCATTCGGTCTGACAAAATTTTGATGATTCAATGCTCTCCGAATTTTAGCCAAAAAATGGCCCGAAAACTCTTTCGCGTATTAGTCGGAATGGTCGGACCGAAAGATTTTAAAACATTTCTGTTAACTTATACTAACAAGAAATGAATGGACAGTAGATAAAAGATGATCTAGTACATTATTCAAACTATAAGGACGAATCGGTTCATTTTATTAAATTACAGAGACAAAAAGTATAATTTATTCTATACATAAATAATTTGTTTTTGACTTGTCTGCGAAATGGAAATCGAAGATGGATCATAGTTGGTGGCAAACTAGAATGCACAAACAAATTTTAGAACTCATACATAACAAACACAAAAAGTTGCCCCCGTCTGCAACTCAAACGTCAAAACACAAAAGAAGTATAATCAAATCTAAATAGACCATTCCTTTTCTAAAGTTCCGAAAATTAGACAGAAGTTTGACATAAATAATTTTTACACAAGACAAGACACCAATCTTCGTTTTAAAATTTTTGGCTGTTACCGCATTATATTGAGATATTTATTAGATGATTTTTTAAGTTAGAATCGAGATCTCTTGGTTAAGTTTTTGAAAAAATTTGTTAAGTTAAAACAACTCTCTCACAATTTGGTCTTTTTCCTGCGGTGATTCTCCAATTAGGTTTCGCCGTTATAAGGTTTTGATGAGGCCAACGACAGCAACCTCACAAAAAGAAATTGGATATTTTCAATATGTCAGATGTATACGACTAATAAAATTAATAGTTCCAAAAAAAATTTATGTAAGTGCTAACTGTGGTATCATTATTTTCATGAAAAAATGCACTTTAACATCTTGTGGTATTACTTTTTTTGCATTCAGTCCATGTACTTTAAAATTAAAAATTTAGTTACTATTGTTTGCGAAATTTTATCACCTTCAGTCCCGGGCAGTTGCTTGAAGTTGCCCGGCTAACTAGACGTGAAAGGTATCGTTTTATGACCTATATGTTGGAAAGTGTCGAAGACATTAACAATGTGAAAAAGTCGGATGAGCTAGCGACCGCTAGGGGGGATGCTACAGAAAGTTAGATTTCTGAGGACCTAGCGGCCGTTAGGCCCCTAGCGACCGCTAGGTGGTGCTGACAGTTATTTTTTGTTTTACTTGGATTCTTGTTTTGGACCCCTATGATGATCTAGATAGGTTTCTTGTATTCAAAGAATTTTGTATGGCTTTGTGACTCTGATCCATCAATAAACGTTCTCCTTTCTCCCCATGGACTTAGGCATTAGGCCGAACCACGTAATCTTTTGCGTTCGTGTTCTTTGTGTATTTTGTTCTTTTGGTTGCTGAATTCCTAACAATTGGTATCAGAGCTAAGGTTGGAGGATGTCGGACGGCGCAAAATTTTCTCTTGTGAAGTTCGATGGATCATCAAATTTTGGGTTATGGCAAAGGCGTGTCAAGAATCTCCTCGTGCAACAAGGGATGTTCATCGCGCTCTCTGAGAAGATGCCTGAGAAGTTGTAGCAGCAAGAGTAGAGGGAGTTGGAAGCCAAGGAGGTGGCGACGTTTAGCTTGTGCTTGGTTGATGATGTGTTATATCATGTCATAGATGAGGAGTCACCACCTGAGGTATGAAAGAAAATTAGAGGCAAGGTATGTGTCCAAGTCTTTGTCAAACTAGCTTTATCTTAAGCAAAAATTGTACAGGCTCAAGATGGAGAAGGACTCAGATTTGAGCCTTGAGCCAACACATTAATGGTTTTAGTCAACTTATGAGTGACTTGAGAAAGGTTGATGTAAAGTTCGAGGAAGAAGACAATACATTATTGCTCCTGAATTCTTTACCGGGTTCTTACGAGAATTTGGTTACAACTCTAACTTGGGGGAAGGAGTCTCTTGTATTGGAGGAGATCACAAGTGCTCTGTTAGAGTTTCATCAAAGGAGAAAAACTGGCGATGAACGAATGGATGGGCTGATTGTGAGGGGTAGCCATGGTGGTCGTAGTGAAGATGGAAGAGGATCCAAGTCGAGGTCAAGGAGGTTCAAATGAAATTACTTTGAGTGCAGAAAAAAAGGGAACGTGAAGAAGGATTGTCCGAGAAGAACTCGGGATTGCGAGAGAAAATGATCGAGTTCCATGAATATGGCCTCATATTCGGACGGATAGATGGTAACTGTCTTTCTATTTTGTCAGGTCCAAAGTACTCTATTTCTTGATTTTGGATAGCGCTTGTTCTTTTCACATGACGCCTAAAAGAGGGTTATTCGACACGTATAAGTTTGTTGATTCAGGTATGGTGACTATAGGTGGTAATTTTGCTTGTAGAATCACCGGCATAGATGATATCAGGATCAAGATGTGGGATGGTATTGAGAAAAAATTGTGTAGAGTTAGGCATGTTCTAAAGTTGGAGAGAAATTTGATCTCAATAAGAGCCTTGGATTGTAGTGGGTATGACTATAAGGTTGTAGGAAGCTTAACTGAAGTGGAGAAGGATGCTATGGTGGTTATGAAGGGTGAAAGAGATGTAAGAAATACCTACAGGTCAGTGGGGGCACGGTTGTAAATAGAGTCAAATCTTTGGGTTTTGATGGAGAGGAAAAAAGCTCAGGCCATATGAGGTTTGTTCATTTGAGGGAGTAAAGACTTGATATGGATGGTTTGAGAGTAGTTGGGATTCGCGAAGACATGGATAGCAAGTTATGGTTATTTCGTAGAAGCATGGTTGGCAAGGAGCCATGGTTATCTCGGAGAAGCATTGTTAGCTGGGCTCCGCTATGGTTGTCTAAAGAAACGTGCACGGCAAATATATTGGATAGGTTTGACATTGGGCATGCGAAGCCATTGGTAGCACCATAGACGAATCAGGTATCTCACTCAAGGCCAAACGTTAGAATTCATGATATGTCAAAGATTTTACTTGGTAGAATAAAAGGTTGCCCAGTGTATGCTATGGCAAGTAGCATTAGTTTGAGACAAGAAGGTCCAATGGAAAAGTAATTCGAAGTTGCGAGTATGGGGGTCACCAAAAAATAGAGGGCCCATGTATTGGTCACAGGGTTGCTTCAGTAGATGGATTTGCTAGTTGGGTTCGATGGAGGTTGGAGAAAATAGGCCAAGCAAGCTCAGAGGCTTGAGTTTGGGAACTGGCTCCAAGTGATTGAATAAAATAAGGAGATAATGTTGAGATGGTCTTATTGATGGTGGTTATCCATGGTTCGAGGTGGAGTATGTAGACTCAGTTTGTTTCTTAAGTTCTCATAGTTCTTCATGGGGCGGTGTTTCATCAAGGTGGAGTTTGTTGAAGTTCGGGTGAAGCTTCATAGTTTCTAGCACGGGGTGATTTCTCGCCAAGGTGGATATTATTGGGAAGTGTCGAAGAAATCAACAATTTGGAAAAGTCGGATGAGTAGCGACCACTAAGGGGTGTTACAAAAAGTCATTTTTCTAAGGACGTTGCGGCCGCTAGGCCCCTAGCGACCGTTGTTTTCTGTTTTTCTCAGATTTTTGTTTCGGACTCCTAGGATGCCTAGATAAGTTTCTTGTATTCCAATGGTTCGTCTATTATATAAAGACGTGTTATTCCAAGGGTTTTGAAATTAGATAGAAGTTTCACGTAAATATTTTTTACGTAAGACACCAATATTCTTTAATAAAAATTTGGGTTGACACCGCTTAATATTCAGATATCTATTAGAGAATTTTTCTTAGTTCAGGTCAAATTTTTTTGATTAAATTAAAAAAACTCTATCACTAATTAATATAAATATTGAGTGTGGTATCTTTATTTTTAGGTACCCATTTATTAAAACATCTTTAATATTACATGCTTCCCAAGATGAGAAACACAAGGAGCAAGTTCAATTCCTAGCACATCAAGACAAAGACAGACAGTAAAACGACAGAACACCATGCATGGGTACGTACGTACGATCCGCGATTCGGCCTTAGGACGCAACATCGTCAAGCCCATCTCTTGGTGAACTTGACCTTCATTCCACGCCTCATATGCAGAATAACAGAAACAGAAGGAGAGACGGTTTGGCCCTCCAGAACGTGGACATTGTAATTGTACACAACATTAGCTGCTACCATCTTCATTTGAGTAAAAGCCACCTCCTTCCCTAAACAGGTCCTGGGACCTGCGTTGAAAGCCAAGAACTTGTAAGAGGGCTCGTGTTTGATGCTTCCGAGGTCCGAAATCCACCTCTCCGGATTGAATTCCAGGCATTCCTCACCCCAAATGGAAGCCGTTCTGCCCATAGCATACAGAGAGACGAGGATCTTGTTCTCTGGACTCACTTGGTGGCCACTTGGAAGTGTGTCTGGCTTCATGGGAGCCTTGTGCTCGAATGGAAGGGGTGGATATAGCCTCAGTGTCTCACACAAGGCTCCATTCAAATAAGGCAGCCCCTTTACTTGCTCTATATTGAATCTCCTCCAGGTTTCGGATTCGTTTGATGGTACCGTTAGTTTTAGCTCTTCTCTGATCCTCTCCTCGACTTTCGGGTTCGTCGATAGGAGCCAGAAGAACCAGCTCAGAGCAGAACTTGTCGTGTCCCGCCCCGCGAGCAGGAAGCTCAGGACGGTATCTCGCAAGAACATATCATCGTGATGATCGTCTTCTCTCATGTAGGATGCCAATAGATGAGTACCCTTTTCGGAATCGTCCTCATTCTTCATATCTCGATACTCTTTTCGCTTAGACGATATAATTTCGAACAGAACATGATCGAGTGATTTCCAAGCTTCACGGAGTTTCTTCTCTTCCCCAATGTTCAGCCACTTTTGCAACTTCCATATGCTCTTGGGAATCACATGCCTATAAAATATTGCTTCCTCGGCATCGTCCAGTGCCCTAGCGAAAGCGATCTCTGGGAAATCAATGGAGAGGCACCCCGGATCATGGCCGGTGACGATCAAACAGGTCGAATCGAACGTGAACCGTTGGAATAAATCCTGCAAGTCAACCACCAAATCACGTTCCACGAACTTCTCTATAAGAGGAATCAATCCCTCGTGCACCTTGTCCTGCGCGGATTGAACCACAAACTTCTTGAACAGCTGATGAGTAACCAACCCCTGAGCAACTCTCCGTTGCGCCTTCCACAAATCGAAGTCCGAGTTGAAGATCCCATCTCCTAGAACATCGAATATCTCCTTGAACTCGGACCCTTTCGGGTAGTTGGAGAAGTTGGTGCTCATCATATAATTCACATTCGCCGGGTCGGACGTAACCAGCAAGTCCATGTTGCTAAACCACGGACCTCTGAAGACGAAGTTGCACTGGGATCTATCCAAAACGTCAGTGACGAAGTCGTGGATGCGGTGGACTTGACGGAGTCGTTCGGGAACCATCCCAACAAGAGGCCAATTTCTTGGCAACCCATTGTTGCTCCTCAAACATCTGATAATGAGACAGCAAGCAATTGCCAGGAAGACTTCTAAAAGGCCAATTAGAGCCATGTTTTGAGCGTTTTCTTTGTTTTCTGGAAATAAAATGCTCGTAGCAATTTAGTACTTATAGACGTCTGGAGTTTGTTGGTGGTGGATTTTTTAAGTTCGGACTCAAGTACTATCTGACTATATTTTAGAGAGATTAGATTGAATGGGGATTACATAAAAGTCGTCTCCTTGGAAGGGACTCATTTTCGGCTGTTAAATTTGATTAAAAAATATCTTATAGATCTAATAGGCAAAATTTAATGAGTTTATTTAGAAGGAAAAATTTGGTATTTGACACAATACCACAAACCTTAAAATAAATCTCTCACTCACTCTCTTCTTGCCCACAGCATCCTCCATTGATTATGTGTTATTATATCTAAAACTCAAAACATAGATAAAGAAACACAGATTTTGATTACATAACCATTTCCTTGCAAACCTCAAAAAAAGCATAAAGGTATTTCCCGGCTCCTTCTTAATTTTCTCTTTTTTCTTCCCTTTCTATTTGAATTCAAATAGTCTTTTCATTTTACAAGAAACAAGGACAGTAGGTAGCTAGTAAAAATACTTGGTAAAAATTTCATATCATATCATGTAAGTCAGGGAAACATTGATGGAAGAAATATCCCCTTCTCCAAGCCCTAAATCAGAAACTCAAAACGCAACCACATAGGAGAGAAAATGACCAAGATGTGGAGATGAAGGGGAAAGAGTCGATCCGGGAAGGAGATGGACTCGAGCGGAAACAGCGAAATGTTTCTCTTTTTTGAATTTTTTTATTTTTTAGAACAAAATTGTACTATCATGTAGTGATAAATGGTGTTCTTGATTTTGTGTCTTGGAGCGTTATTATTGTATGTCGTTGTTTTCTTTTCATTTTATCATCATTTTCATACCAATATTTTTTGCACATCGTACCAGTATCATTCATATATTGTACCAGTATCATTCGTCTATTGTACCAATATCATTCATAGAGCGTATCAATATCATTCTTACATTGTACCAATATCATTCGTACAATGTACCAATATAATTTTTATATCCTACTAATATTATGTGTATATCGTACCAATATCAATTGTATATCGTATCAATATCATTCATATTCGTACATTGTACCAATATCATTCGTATATCGTACCAATATCACTTGTACTAGCACCATGCTTCGTACAAATATCATTTGGTACTTGAATTAGTACTAGTATTTCTATAGTAATATTGGTATATTTTTGTATTGGTATATTTTTGTAGTGATATTGATATTTTTATATTGGTACAATGTTATAAATATATTAGTATGTTTGTGGAATGACAATGGTATATTTCTGTAATAATAATGGTATACACATTACCTGATATTGATATACATGCGATGTGGTACTGATATTAAATAATTAAATATTCATCGATCAAGTAAACCAACAAATTAAAATATTAATCTATAAAATTAAAGAATGAATCGAACTTCAATACAAACGATTAATTCTTCCATCGGCCAATAAAAAAATTTAATTCTTCGATCATTAATAGAAAAAGATTGAACAATTGTTTTTGGTGGAGGGTGTGGCAGGATTTTCGATCATTAATTCTTCGTCACAAATAGAATGTTATAATTTTAGTTTTTTTTTATATTTCCATAACTATCGCATCCTAATTTTTTACATTTTAGGTTTTACATTGGAGGTTTCAATATTGTTCCCGACTATTAATTTAATTACAAAATTGTCACCACCACCACCCCCACCCCCTTGATCCAGGCCTAGTCTCCGCCAAATTTGGAATCTTTTATTGTTAGTGGTGGTGAACTTCAATACGTCTGGGACAGGGGGACAAGCTCGAACGTGGTAGATAAGGACGATTGGGATCTGAAGGTAGGAATAGAGCAACATCCCATTTAAGCAAAAAGCAAACTTTAAGTCTTTCCGTAATAAGTTGGACAGTACAGTACCTCATAGGGTTTATTAATACTGATAACCGGAGGTAGGTTGTGTAATTTAAGGTCGCCCTTCATCTCTAACATTTATTTTCGAAAGGACCTTCCTATCAAGCTCATTCAATAGATATTTGAGCCAATTGTTTGCGATGATCGGCACTGACCAATTTTTTTTTCTTCTAAAAAAGCTGATTATGGAAGTATATATTATCAAAATAACATAGTGATGAAAGGACCTTCTTATCAATCTCAATCAAGAGATATTTGAGTCAATTGTTTGTGAAAATCGGCACTTGCCAATTTATTATTATTTTCTTCTAATTTTTTAACAAAATGTTAGAAAAAACTGAATTATGGAACTATATTATCAAAATAACATACTGATGAAGCCATATTAAGTGAGGGTTAGAAATACCATATCCCAACTAGCAAAGACGCACGCACGATACATGTGTCGTTCTGTTTTAAAACTCGCAAAGGGTTTAGAGTTTTGGGGTTTGAAGTTTGGGATTTGGGGTTAGAGTTGTGGGGTTGGGTTTTGGGCTTGAGATTTCAGGCTTGGGATTTTGGATTTAGGGTTTGGGGTTTCGAGTTTCGAGTTTCGGGTTTGGGATTTGGAGTTTGGGATTTATGGTTTTCGGGTTTAGGGTTTAGAATTTAGGATAGGGTTTTAAGATTTTATGGTTTGGTGTTTTGGATTTTGGGTTTTCAGTTTCAGGTTTTCGGTTTCAGATTTGGGGTTAGGGGTTCGGGGTTTGGGTTTGGGATTTAGGGGTTTGGGGTTTGGGATTTCGGGTTTGGGGGGTTTAAGGGGTTTTCAGGTTTGGGGTATAAGGTTTGGAGTTCAGGGTTTGGTGTTAGGGAGTTGGAGTTTATGGTTAGGATTTGTGGTTTCAGATTTTGGATTTGGAGTTTAGGTTTTTGGGTTTGGATTTTAGGGTTCGATATTTAAGACTTAGGGTTTGGGATTTGCGATTAGCGATTTTAGGTTTTAGGTTTCGGATTTCAGGTTTTGAGTTTCGAGTTTGGGATTTGGAAATTAAGGTTTATGATTTTGGGTTTGGGGTTTGGAATTTATGGTTTAGGATTTGGGGTTGGAGGTTTGGGGTTTAGACTTTGGGGTTTCGGGTTTGGGGATCCAAATTTTGGGTTTAAGGGGTTTTAGGATTTTAGATTTAAGGTTTGGGGTTTGGGGTTCGGGGTTCGGGATTAGGGGGTTGGAGTTTATGGTTTCAGGTTTTGGGTTTTGTGTTTGGAGTTTGAGTTTTTGGGTTTGGATTTTATGGTTTGGGATTTAAGATTTAAGGTTTGGGGTTTGTGATTTGGGATTTTGGGTTTGGGTCTTGGGGTTTAGGATTTATGATTTGGGATTGGAGGTTTGGATTTTGGAGTTTCGGGTTCGGGTTTAGGGTTTGGATTTGGAGTTTGAAGTTTGGGATTTTGGATTTGGGGTTTGGAGTTTGTGTTTGGGGCTTTGGGGTTTAGGATTTCGGGTTTCGGATTTAGGAGTTTAGATTTTGGGTTTAGGAATTTAGGATTTCGGGTTTCGAGTTTAGGGTTTGGGATTTGGAGTTTAGGGTTTAGAATTTGGTGTTTGGAGTTTAGAGTTGGGGTTTAGGGTTGGGGTTTAGGAGTAGTTTTGATATTTTCACGATGTGACAACAAACCACATAAAAATAGAATTTCCTTTATTGTAGTAAGATGATAGGATCTCTATTGACATAATGATCGCCAAATGTTCATTTTGCCTAATGTCACAAGGTGTAGAACCAATTTATGAAAATTCGTGGTTCAATTCCTGACATATAATTAATGGTATAAAAATTATCTTTAAAAAAAACCGATGACATAACGATGGACCCAAAAAATATATATTTATGAAGATGTATTTACGAAATCACCTTTGACCATTGAAATGAATGACGTAACCACATTAAGATAAAGATGTGACCATCATCGAACTAAATGATTGAACCATCTTTACATATGAACAGTTTTGAACTAATAATGAAACAACAATAATATATTGATAGAATTGATAAATGTGAATTATAATATGTTTATTATGATTTGTAGTTGTAGTTTGTAATATTCTTTAAGTGTTTGATATTAAATTTTTACTTAAATTGTTCAATAACTATGTTTTTGGCTCTTTGGACGATTTTTTATTTTTGGTGGAGACTCTTTGGACGAGTTTGAAACAAATTGAGTGGAATAATAAATTAGCAAAGTGTTGCAGGCTCACTAGCGGCGGTCGAATTCTGTCGGTGCATGTCGACGGAAGAAAATCTAGTTCATTTTATATGTAAAATTTGGGGAGTGTGTGAATTCTGATCCGATAGATTTCTACGCTCAACTAAACCAATTCAGGCTGTTTCAATCGAAAGTAAAACAAACTATAAAATGCATTTGAAGGACCATCACATGCTTTCTGATCACTGTGAGTGTGACACTGGAGTACCTCAATCGTGGACGACGTGCACGCCTGGAAAATATCGTAACTTGTTTTATTGTTGTTTGTCACAAGTAAGTAGTACCTTCCTATCCTTACATTAATGGTGATCTCCACTCGATATGCTGGTAGTAGAGATGAGTATTCGGATAATTCAAATTATCCGAATTTTTCATTATCTGAAATTGTTATTTCTCGATTTGAATTCGAATATGAATAGAGAATTATCCAAAATTTGAAATTATTTCAAATACGGATTCGGATAATCTGAGTTATCCGAATTTTTCAAATCTTCCTACAAATTTAATCAAATCCAAATATCATGGTAGCATAGAACGAACCAAACTCACCAAATTTTAAGAAAATACAACTTTTACCATGTGATTACCCAGTCCAATCCACAAACTAAATCTTCATCGGTTATTTTTACACCTAAATTAACAAGTCGCTTCCGGCGGTTCAAATAGAAAAGCACAAAAGGGTTCACAATTATGAACCAAGATAGATACTTTAAGAAATGAAATAACCAAATCCAGTACTCAACAATAACGAAAAATTGATATACAAGATAACACAAGAATCTAAAAATCCAACCAGGAATGGCCTTACTATCTACTGGTTTCCAAAATCCAAACCCGGTAGACATAAATGATAAAGAATTTAAAGATCTCAAGGAGTTTTTTTTTTTGGAAAGCCCAAGCCCATATGGCCTATTTTAAGTTAGACTTGTATTTCGGATATTCGGATAATCCGAATTTATGATTTTGCTATCCAAATTTGAACTAAAATATTCGGATAATTTTAATCTGAATCCAAACACAAAATTATCCGAATTTGAATCCAATTTTTTTTGGATATGAGATTCGGATACCGGATAATTTGCTCACCCCTAGCTGGTAGGATGAATGTGAAGCAATCCTTGCCAAGCAAGCTCTTGATCTTTCATGTAATTGTAAACTTAGGTTTACATCGAGAAAGACTAATAAAGTCGCTAATTAGGTTGCTACGAAGTCGAGATTACGACAAAGTGCACCCAATTAGTTCCTTCATCCTCCTTTCGAGCTTTGCTACTGCTGTACAAAGACTATCCTCCGTCATTTAATATATGTTCATCATTTTTTTTCGTATCCTCCGTATTTTCAGTTTTCAATTTCTTTTATTAAGTTAAAAATTAATTTTACTTTAGTACCTTGTAGTTTAAGTAACAACTTCACTTTAGCACCTTCCTCTAGTGAGTGCCAACGCAGAGACAATAGAACAGAAGGATCTAATGGACTGACGAGGTTGAACAAGAGGAGGATTTTGGTGGCACTGACAACACCAGTTATATATGTGCGATCATTTGACTTCATTTCATTTGTGACCTTTCTTAAACCTAAAGAACAAAGAAGCAGATTAGAACCTAATGTATTCTCAAAATAATTTAATAGAAAGATAAAGGACATGGATGAGAGAGGGGGGGAGGGTGGAGGGAGAAGAAGAGTGATTTTGAAAGATATAATTTAATCTGAGATTATTTTTAGAAATTTTTACCACGACAAGTCAACAAAACCAGATTAAATTTTTTGCCCAGTTGGCGTGCCATGTAGATGCCAAACTATAGCTTTTGAGTTTGGCTGTCGGGTAGCTTGTAATATCTGGCCTTAAATTTAGATAAATTTAAATATGTTAATTCATTCAATAAACTAAAAATATATTTAGTTGCGAAATAACAATGTAAATTCACTCATCAAGAAATTCTAGGAATGTGGTTAAATATAATTTGGTACGAATCAAATCTAGGTATCAAATAAGATTATAGTTATGACCTTAATTGACAATAAAATAAAAAGATTAGACCAAATGTTTAAACGTAAGAAAACTAGGACTAGAAATTACTTAAAACTTCGAAAACATGATAAGGTTGAAGTTAACAGAAAATGCGGCAACTTAAAAATTTCTATTGGAAATTTATCTCAGTTATAAATTAAAGAAAAGTGGTGAGTGTTGCTTTGGATAAGTTCCATCGCAAAAAAAAAACAAAAAAAAACGTGGCTGTAAAAAGGAAATGACAGCAAAGCAAAAGAAAAGATGAGGATAACTTTATAGGCGGTGGAAACTTCTGGTAAGCAAATATAAATTACTTAGTTCTATCAATTTACCGAAACATGGACAAAAATATGAACACAATAAAAAGAAGAGGCAACGAAAGAAAATGACAAAATTAAAAGACAAGATGCGACATAAGAGGAGGGAAGTTGAAAATGGCACAGAAACACAACCTTTGGTAAGCTCTTGTCTGTTAATTTATGTTTGACCGTAAAGTTTTGCATGTCAGAAATATGGGGAGGACGAAATTTGAAAGAATGACGATAGCAAATGAATAAATTGTTAGTAGGAAGATAAGAAAGAATATACATGAAGAAGGAAGGATTATAAAGTTGGAAATATCAAGGACTTCTTATTCTTAGACAGAAACTTAAAACAAAAAGATTACATAAAGCAAGGCAATCTAAAGAGGATAAAAGAATGATCAATTTTATTAGAAAGACTAGAAGTTTGTGAACACCGCCGAAAACAAAGCTAGCAACGATTGAAGAGGAGAAGTTAAAAATTAAACAGAAAATAAACTTAGGTGAACTTATGTCTATTAAAGTGAGTTTGATCGTATAATTTTGCATGATAAAAAGGAAGAGAGGAAATATTTGTGGGGCTTTAATTATGAATAGCTAACTGCGACACACATGTACAATTATGTAGCTAGTGTAATTTGATGGACTATAACGTTCTTTTAAGTTTCACTAGAAAACAAGTTATGTGAAAAGAAAATAATGAAGATAATACGTTTAGTGAGTTAAGATTCCCAAGCGAAACTGTTGACAGTGAAGAGGAGAGAACTTGGCCATTGAAATATTTATTTATCATGTATGGATCGGGAATGAAAAGTTTTTACAGATAACTAAGAACAACTTATTTCCAACGGAAAATTCAAAGAGTAAGTTAAAAAGATGAATACATAATGATTTATTATATTGGGAAGTTTGGTGATAAATTACGTCAAGTTGAAATTGAATAGTTTGTATGGCAATGTTATGTTTTGAGGTTGATCAAGGCGTTGAACATGAAGGACTTCAAATAAAAGCGAAAGCTACCTAATGGGAGGTCGGACAGTTTGGAAAATCTCAATCGGTAAACAAATAATATGTGACTCGTGCTTTCTTTGGCGCACTTATTTTATTTGTCATGATTTGAATTTGGTATTGTTAGTGCATATTGTGCATTTGTCATATGAGCATTATGATGTGATATTATCATTTGTAAGAGTTTGATTAATTTGGCCTCGAGTGGGCACTGGAAATGTTGGTTTGTTTATTGAAAATATTTGATTCGTTCGGAGCCTATAAATTTATGTGATATGAATAACTATATGATATGGTTGCCTACGGCGGCCAGAACTATTTGGCCGATGAGGTTGGTTTGATATGATATGGTTGCCTACGGCGGGCAGAACTATTTGGCCGATGAGGTTGGTCTGATATGATATGGTTGCCTACGGCGGGCAGAACTATTTGGCCGATGAGGTTGGTTTGATATGATATGGTTGCCTACGGCGGGCAGAACTATTTGGCCGATGAGATATGGTTGCCTACGGCGGGCAGAACTATTTGGCCGATGAGGTTGGTCTGATATGATATGGTTGCCTACGGCGGGCAGAACTATTTGGCCGATGAGGTTGGTCTGATGTGATATGGTTGCCTACGGCGGGCAGAACTATTTGGCCGATGAGGTTGGTCTGATGTGATATGGTTGCCTACGGCGGGCAGAACTGTTTGGCCGATGAGGTTGGTCTGATGTGATATGATTGCCTTCCGGCGGGCAGAACTATTTGGCCGAGGAGGTTAGTTGATGATGGTGCCTTTGAGATATGGTATCCTCGTGTTGGAGAGGGAGTGACACGATTTAGATTCTGCTGAATATTCATCCAGTGCTGTGATTTGATTTTGGAATTATGTGTTCACGTGTCAAATTATGTGACAGTATGAGATGTTGCATAGTTTGATCATATTTTTGTGTCTTTGTGATTATATGCTATATTTGGTTATCTCGTAAGTATGATTTTATGATACTGTACATGTCTGCATGATTCAATTGCCATGTTAGTTATATGCATATTTTAGGTATGTTGTGCATTGACTAGCTAAATAAATTGCGATGCATATCTTATTTGTTTACTAAGTGTTCCAAAACACTCATCCCCCTTCTCACCAGTTTTGCAGGAACTCGAATATGAGTTGTATTGGTTCGGAGATCTACTATGATCGTACTAAGTCTGCTTGATTCTCCGGGACTGGTCTGGAGGTCTCCAGTTTGAATTTCTCTCATTGATCTAGAAGCTCTGTAGTCACAGGATTTGTTTTGATCTTGGGAGTATGTGTTAAAAAGAAAAAGCTTGGCTTATATTTTGTAAACTTGGAATATGAAACTAAAGATCATTAGGTTTTAAATTTTATGTTTAAAAGATAATTATTATAAATTCTGAATACATTTGAGGCTGGTTAGATTTTTTTATGATTAAGGGAGTTGAAGTCTAGCGCCGGTCACCGACCACCGATTTGGGTCGTGACAGACTTGGTATCAGAGCTCTAGGTTAGAGACTTGTTTGAACTATCATGTCAAATATCCTAAGTTGTGTTACGGAGCATAGGATTTCTCAAATCTTTGTGTCCCTTGCATCTTTGTCATTTGTTCACGCCTTAATCTTTTCCGTGTGAATGAAGATTTGTTTCTGTTTGAACATGATGATGTGATGAATTGGAAAGATGTTTGAGATGTTGTGTTTAAGATTCTTATGTGAGAAACTTATGTGATTTATTGTTGACATCACAAACCATTTACTCTGCATTATGGTGAGAATTCTTGTACCATTTGTATATGTATTTCCTTGAAGAGCCCATTTGAGTCTATATATATATATGAAAATCGTTCCTTGGGTGAGATTTTGATGAAGTGACTGATCACCACTTTGTCCAAATCATCTAAACACCCTTATATATTTGATTTCTTTCCTATATATCGGGCCATTGGTTTGAGTCTCACCAAATGTTTGAGTTATATCTTTGTGAACTTTTTTAGTTTGTTCATCTGTTCATTGAGAATTTGCTTTTGAGTTTAAATATTTTTGAAAAGAGGAAGTTATGAATCACGTTATATGGGAATAGAATATGAGAAAGTAAATCTTAAGTATGCTTTAGAATTTAAAAATATATATCGAGTAAGTAATATGAGAAATTAAGCCTTTAGTGTGATTTGAGAAAAAAGAAGAAGTTATATTGGGAAAGTAATATGTGATTAATTATGTATGGATAAAATTATGAGATTAAGCTATGTGAAATGAATGTTCGATACTGAGGGAGCTAAGATTAAGTATGATATTTAGTTTAAATTTTAATTATTGATTTTGGTTTGAATTATGGTAATGAATTTTGACGAAGTGAACTTTTGATGGACTTTAGATATTGTAAGTTGCTCAATAATTATGGACAAGGTAGTCCAACAACATGAAACATAAAGCTCAATAATTTTGACCAAACTACAAGTTTACCTATTGGTTCAGGAAAAGATTTCAGAGGCTATAGGAAAGTCATCTGAATTTGAGTAAAGTGACTCTTTGTGATTAGATAATGATCTGATGCATATAATTGAAGTCTTGAAAAATATGAGGTAGAGTTACAACATAAAACTTTGATAATTGACAAATCATGTAGCTTATAGCTACAATAAGCACACCAATATTGAGATAATGTTATGCAAGCTATATAAAAGAGCAGGAAGTAAATGTACAAGAGAAATTTGAGATAAATCATCAACTTAACAATGACTTAGAAAGAAAAACGAATGAAAAGATTTGACTCGTGAATTTGATTTAAGTTAGCTCGAAGAAGGAAAAATATGTATGGCGAAGTAAATTTGGGATAAAAATATTAATTTCGTAATGAGTTTGTGTGAAACTTAATGAGATTATTTGGTTAGTGAAATATGAAATGAAGAAAGCCCAGAGCTGAAAAGGAAGTATGTTAAAGTGATTTAATTGAGAAGTGGAGAAAAATAAAATATGAGAATAAGAGTACATATGGTATGTAGATTTCGGAACCTCTGTCAGATTGTGTAAAATTTTGATATGTGAAGTGATAAGATATGAGTGACTTAGTAGTCACAAAAGTTGTATTAGTATGAAGACAAGCTAAAATAAAATTTGGATTCAAACTTCAAAAAAAGTCAGGGAGATAGAAACTGGTATGTTCTTTAATAGAAGTATTTCCGGATACTACTCTATCAAGTAAATCTTTCAGAATTTATGTGAACATCTACAGAATACTAAGATAGATATGTTAAGAACTAGAGAATCAACGTGACAACTTCGGCACAAGAAATGATAAACTCATTGAAGTATACTAGTACCTTTTGCAGATTAATTATTACAATGGGATGGTAATAAGGATAAATGAGATTATTGCTAACATATGTGAGGTTTGGTATTAAGTTTGTACAACTATGTAAGGTAAACTGAATAAGTAAAAAAAAGATAGATTATGGAAATATGGAAGGGCAGTATGACTTAAGTTAGGAAACAAAAGGTATGGAAATATGGAAACAAAAGGGCAGTAAGACTTAAGTTATGGAAATATGGAAGGGCAGTAATACAGTCCCCCTTGTTCCTCTGCGCCCGCCCTCGTCCTCGCCCATACGTCATTCCTTTAGAAGAACCTTTATATCAAGCTATTTCAAGAGATATCTGAGTCAATTCCTTTTCGATGATCAACATTGACCAAATTTTAGGACAAACTACTCTCAGATCTCTAGTTTATAGCAAAATTATGAGTACGGTCCTTACCATTAGAATAAGACATGTCGTCTATTGCACGCATATATGCCTTCAGATGAAGAACCTCTACCTTTCTTCACAAAGGTGACTTAATGAGACACAAATCGACCATTTGCCTCCTCGTAGCTTTTGGGACAACTGACAGAACCGACAAAGGAGTTTCTCAATGAGTGGCAGATTCATAATTTCAGAAGAGAAATAAAAAAAAGGGACAGATTCAAAATTCCTCACAAGAACAGGAGCAATTAGGGAATTTAAAAAACTTGGTGAATAAAGTTTTCACCGTTGGAGGGTTGGGCCGCTGCAATGAAGCCGGCCACCGAAGTGGCCATTACTATAATATTTTGAAATCCTATTATGTTAGAATATTAATCTCGTATCGCTTACAGGAAATAGACCATAAGAAAAATAAGAAAAAAAATTGTTGTCCTTTGTAATTTAATTTTGTTAGAGTCTTAAAAAAAATATTTATCATTATTTATAATCTAATCAGATTGTAAATAAAAGTAGTCGGACAACCAAATATTTGAGTACTAATTATTTCAGCCTACCTATAAATATAATATATTTTTTTAGAGTTTAAAAATAAAAAGCAGTGTGGTAAACACTCAACTATGGATGTTTCTTTTCTTTCACTACAAATAAAAAAATATATCCAACTCTAGTGCGTCCATAAATTTCTAAGGCGAACACGTGTCAACACCTCTCTCCACTCCACCTCACCATTTAGATGACCCCTACTCTTTCCACTCCACTCCAAACCAAGTCTATCTCCTCTCTCTCTCTCGAAAATGACAACGTCGCGGAGGATGGGGGAGGTCGCCGAATTTCAGATTGTAAGTGATGGATTGTTGAGCGAAATTTCAGATTTTGAGTTTTTGAGTTTGGTTTGAGTTGATGTGGGAAGAAGAAGATGAAGGGGAGGAAGAAGATGAAGGGGGAAAGAAAGAGTGACATTTTAGTTTTTTCAACTGGAGGTTCACTGGAGAAAATAGCATATTCCAGCGCAGGGACCCGAGAGTATAATAAAACATAACATAGGGATGTCAAAATAATTTTTCAAAATTAAAGAACGCGAGAGGCAGAGTGACCAAACACGAGAAACCTAAAGGTAATTTGCCCAAATTATAAAACTACAATATCAAAATAACATATTGATGGAGCCGCATTAAGCGAAGCCTCCAAGTCAGCCGGCGGTGGAGCCGCATTAAGCGAATATCTCCTTGAACTCGGACCCTTTCGGGTAGTTGGAGAAGTTGGTGCTCATCATATAATTCACATTCGCCGGGTCGGACGTAACCAGCAAGTCCATGTTGCTAAACCACGGACCTCTGAAGACGAAGTTGCACTGGGATCTATCCAAAACGTCAGTGACGAAGTCGTGGATGCGGTGGACTTGACGGAGTCGTTCGGGAACCATCCCAACAAGAGGCCAATTTCTTGGCAACCCATTGTTGCTCCTCAAACATCTGATAATGAGACAGCAAGCAATTGCCAGGAAGACTTCTAAAAGGCCAATTAGAGCCATGTTTTGAGCGTTTTCTTTGTTTTCTGGAAATAAAATGCTCGTAGCAATTTAGTACTTATAGACGTCTGGAGTTTGTTGGTGGTGGATTTTTTAAGTTCGGACTCAAGTACTATCTGACTATATTTTAGAGAGATTAGATTGAATGGGGATTACATAAAAGTCGTCTCCTTGGTAGGGACTCATTTTCGGCTGTTAAATTTGATTAAAAAATATCTTATAGATCTAATAGGCAAAATTTAATGAGTTTATTTAGAAGGAAAAATTTGGTATTTGACACAATACCACAAACCTTAAAATAAATCTCTCACTCACTCTCTTCTTGCCCACAGCATCCTCCATTGATTATGTGTTATTATATCTAAAACTCAAAACATAGATAAAGAAACACAGATTTTGATTACATAACCATTTCCTTGCAAACCTCAAAAAAAGCATAAAGGTATTTCCCGGCTCCTTCTTAATTTTCTCTTTTTTCTTCCCTTTCTATTTGAATTCAAATAGTCTTTTCATTTTACAAGAAACAAGGACAGTAGGTAGCTAGTAAAAATACTTGGTAAAAATTTCATATCATATCATGTAAGTCAGGGAAACATTGATGGAAGAAATATCCCCTTCTCCAAGCCCTAAATCAGAAACTCAAAACGCAACCACATAGGAGAGAAAATGACCAAGATGTGGAGATGAAGGGGAAAGAGTCGATCCGGGAAGGAGATGGACTCGAGCGGAAACAGCGAAATGTTTCTCTTTTTTGAATTTTTTTATTTTTTAGAACAAAATTGTACTATCATGTAGTGATAAATGGTGTTCTTGATTTTGTGTCTTGGAGCGTTATTATTGTATGTCGTTGTTTTCTTTTCATTTTATCATCATTTTCATACCAATATTTTTTGCACATCGTACCAGTATCATTCATATATTGTACCAGTATCATTCGTCTATTGTACCAATATCATTCATAGAGCGTATCAATATCATTCTTACATTGTACCAATATCATTCGTACAATGTACCAATATAATTTTTATATCCTACTAATATTATGTGTATATCGTACCAATATCAATTGTATATCGTATCAATATCATTCATATTCGTACATTGTACCAATATCATTCGTATATCGTACCAATATCACTTGTACTAGCACCATGCTTCGTACAAATATCATTTGGTACTTGAATTAGTACTAGTATTTCTATAGTAATATTGGTATATTTTTGTATTGGTATATTTTTGTAGTGATATTGATATTTTTATATTGGTACAATGTTATAAATATATTAGTATGTTTGTGGAATGACAATAGTATATTTCTGTAATAATAATGGTATACACAGGTACCTGATATTGATATACATGCGATGTGGTACTGATATTAAATAATTAAAAATTCATCGATCAAGTAAACCAACAAATTAAAATATTAATCTATAAAATTAAAGAATGAATCGAACTTCAATACAAACGATTAATTCTTCCATCGGCCAATAAAAAAATTTAATTCTTCGATCATTAATAGAAAAAGATTGAACAATTGTTTTTGGTGGAGGGTGTGGCAGGATTTTCGATCATTAATTCTTCGTCACAAATAGAATGTTATAATTTTAGTTTTTTTTTATATTTCCATAACTATCGCATCCTAATTTTTTACATTTTAGGTTTTACATTGGAGGTTTCAATATTGTTCCCGACTATTAATTTAATTACAAAATTGTCACCACCACCACCACCACCCCCTTGATCCAGGCCTAGTCTCCACCAAATTTGGAATCTTTTATTGTTAGTGGTGGTGAACTTCAATACGTCTGGGACAGGGGGACAAGCTCGAACGTGGTAGATAAGGACGATTGGGATCTGAAGGTAGGAATAGAGCAACATCCCATTTAAGCAAAAAGCAAACTTTAAGTCTTTCCGTAATAAGTTGGACAGTACAGTACCTCATAGGGTTTATTAATACTGATAACCGGAGGTAGGTTGTGTAATTTAAGGTCGCCCTTCATTTCTAACATTTATTTTCGAAAGGACCTTCCTATCAAGCTCATTCAATAGATATTTGAGCCAATTGTTTGCGATGATCGGCACTGACCAATTTTTTTTTCTTCTAAAAAAGCTGATTATGGAAGTATATATTATCAAAATAACATAGTGATGAAAGGACCTTCTTATCAATCTCAATCAAGAGATATTTGAGTCAATTGTTTGTGAAAATCGGCACTTGCCAATTTATTATTATTTTCTTCTAATTTTTTAACAAAATGTTAGAAAAAACTGAATTATGGAACTATATTATCAAAATAACATACTGATGAAGCCATATTAAGTGAGGGTTAGAAATACCATATCCCAACTAGCAAAGACGCACGCACGATACATGTGTCGTTCTGTTTTAAAACTCGCAAAGGGTTTAGAGTTTTGGGGTTTGAAGTTTGGGATTTGGGGTTAGAGTTGTGGGGTTGGGTTTTGGGCTTGAGATTTCAGGCTTGGGATTTTGGATTTAGGGTTTGGGGTTTCGAGTTTCGAGTTTCGGGTTTGGGATTTGGAGTTTGGGATTTATGATTTTCGGGTTTAGGGTTTAGAATTTAGGATAGGGTTTTAAGATTTTATGGTTTGGTGTTTTGGATTTTGGGTTTTCAGTTTCAGGTTTTCGGTTTCAGATTTGGGGTTAGGGGTTCGGGGTTTGGGTTTGGGATTTAGGGGTTTGAGGTTTGGGATTTCGGGTTTGGGGGGTTTAAGGGGTTTTCAGGTTTGGGGTATAAGGTTTGGAGTTCAGGGTTTGGGGTTAGGGAGTTGGAGTTTATGGTTAGGATTTGTGGTTTCAGATTTTGGATTTGGAGTTTAGGTTTTTGGGTTTGGATTTTAGGGTTCGATATTTAAGACTTAGGGTTTGGGATTTGCGATTAGCGATTTTAGGTTTTAGGTTTCGGATTTCAGGTTTTGAGTTTCGAGTTTGGGATTTGGAAATTAAGGTTTATGATTTTGGGTTTGGGGTTTGGAATTTATGGTTTAGGATTTGGGGTTGGAGGTTTGGGGTTTAGACTTTGGGGTTTCGGGTTTGGGGATTCAAATTTTGGGTTTAAGGGGTTTTAGGATTTTAGATTTAAGGTTTGGGGTTTGGGGTTCGGGGTTCGGGATTAGGGGGTTGGAGTTTATGGTTTCAGGTTTTGGGTTTTGTGTTTGGAGTTTGAGTTTTTGGGTTTGGATTTTATGGTTTGGGATTTAAGATTTAAGGTTTGGGGTTTGTGATTTGGGATTTTGGGTTTGGGTCTTGGGGTTTAGGATTTATGATTTGGGATTGGAGGTTTGGATTTTGGGGATTGGAGGTTTGGGTTTTGGAGTTTCGGGTTCGGGTTTAGGGTTTGGATTTGGAGTTTGAAGTTTGGGATTTTGGATTTGGGGTTTGGAGTTTGTGTTTGGGGCTTTGGGGTTTAGGATTTCGGGTTTCGGATTTAGGAGTTTAGATTTTGGGTTTAGGAATTTAGGATTTCGGGTTTCGAGTTTAGGGTTTGGGATTTGGAGTTTAGGGTTTAGAATTTGGTGTTTGGAGTTTAGAGTTGGGGTTTAGGGTTGGGGTTTAGGAGTAGTTTTGATATTTTCACGATGTGACAACAAACCACATAAAAATAGAATTTCCTTTATTGTAGTAAGATGATAGGATCTCTATTGACATAATGATCGCCAAATGTTCATTTTGCCTAATGTCACAAGGTGTAGAACCAATTTATGAAAATTCGTGGTTCAATTCCTGACATATAATTAATGGTATAAAAATTATCTTTAAAAAAAACCGATGACATAACGATGGACCCAAAAAATATATATTTATGAAGATGTATTTACGAAATCACCTTTGACCATTGAAATGAATGACGTAACCACATTAAGATAAAGATGTGACCATCATCGAACTAAATGATTGAACCATCTTTACATATGAACAGTTTTGAACTAATAATGAAACAACAATAATATATTGATAGAATTGATAAATGTGAATTATAATATGTTTATTATGATTTGTAGTTGTAGTTTGTAATATTCTTTAAGTGTTTGATATTAAATTTTTACTTAAATTGTTCAATAACTATGTTTTTGGCTCTTTGGACGATTTTTTATTTTTGGTGGAGACTCTTTGGACGAGTTTGAAACAAATTGAGTGGAATAATAAATTAGCAAAGTGTTGCAGGCTCACTAGCGGCGGTTGAATTCTGTCGGTGCATGTCGACGGAAGAAAATCTAGTTCATTTTATATGTAAAATTTGGGGAGTGTGTGAATTCTGATCCGATAGATTTCTACGCTCAACTAAACCAATTCAGGAATGGCCTTACTATCTACTGGTTTCCAAAATCCAAACCCGGTAGACATAAATGATAAAGAATTTAAAGATCTCAAGGAGTTTTTTTTTTTGGAAAGCCCAAGCCCATATGGCCTATTTTAAGTTAGACTTGTATTTCGGATATTCGGATAATCCAAATTTATGATTTTGCTATCCAAATTTGAACTAAAATATTCGGATAATTTTAATCTGAATCCAAACACAAAATTATCCGAATTTGAATCCAAATTTTTTTGGATATGAGATTCGGATACCGGATAATTTGCTCACCCCTAGCTGGTAGGATGAATGTGAAGCAATCCTTGCCAAGCAAGCTCTTGATCTTTCATGTAATTGTAAACTTAGGTTTACATCGAGAAAGACTAATAAAGTCGCTAATTAGGTTGCTACGAAGTCGAGATTACGACAAAGTGCACCCAATTAGTTCCTTCATCCTCCTTTCGAGCTTTGCTACTGCTGTACAAAGACTATCCTCCGTCATTTAATATATGTTCATCATTTTTTTTCGTATCCTCCGTATTTTCAGTTTTCAATTTCTTTTATTAAGTTAAAAAATAATTTTACTTTAGTACCTTGTAGTTTAAGTAACAACTTCACTTTAGCACCTTCCTCTGGTGAGTGCCAACGCAGAGACAATAGAACAGAAGGATCTAATGGACTGACGAGGTTGAACAAGAGGAGGATTTTGGTGGCACTGACAACACCAGTTATATATGTGCGATCATTTGACTTCATTTCATTTGTGACCTTTCTTAAACCTAAAGAACAAAGAAGCAGATTAGAACCTAATGTATTCTCAAAATAATTTAATAGAAAGATAAAGGACATGGATGAGAGAGGGGGGGAGGGTGGAGGGAGAAGAAGAGTGATTTTGAAAGATATAATTTAATCTGAGATTATTTTTAGAAATTTTTACCACGACAAGTCAACAAAACCAGATTAAATTTTTTTCCCAGTTGGCGTGCCATGTAGATGCCAAACTATAGCGTTTTGAGTTTGGCTGTCGGGTAGCTTGTAATATCTGGCCTTAAATTTAGATAAATTTAAATATGTTAATTCATTCAATAAACTAAAAATATATTTAGTTGCGAAATAACAATGTAAATTCACTCATCAAGAAATTCTAGGAATGTGGTTAAATATAATTTGGTACGAATCAAATCTAGGTATCAAATAAGATTATAGTTATGACCTTAATTGACAATAAAATAAAAAGATTAGACCAATTGCTTAAACGTAAGAAAACTAGGACTAGAAATTACTTAAAACTTCGAAAACATGATAAGGTTGAAGTTAACAGAAAATGCGGCAACTTAAAAATTTCTATTGGAAATTTATCTCAGTTATAAATTAAAGAAAAGTGGTGAGTGTTGCTTTGGATAAGTTCCATCGCAAAAAAAAACAAAAAAAAACGTGGCTGTAAAAAGGAAATGACAGCAAAGCAAAAGAAAAGATGAGGATAACTTTATAGGCGGTGGAAACTTCTGGTAAGCAAATATAAATTACTTAGTTCTATCAATTTACTGAAACATGGACAAAAATATGAACACAATAAAAAGAAGAGGCAACGAAAGAAAATGACAAAATTAAAAGACAAGATGCGACATAAGAGGAGGGAAGTTGAAAATGGCACAGAAACACAACCTTTGGTAAGCTCTTGTCTGTTAATTTATGTTTGACCGTAAAGTTTTGCATGTCAGAAATATGGGGAGGACGAAATTTGAAAGAATGACGATAGCAAATGAATAAATTGTTAGTAGGAAGATAAGAAAGAATATACATGAAGAAGGAAGGATTATAAAGTTGGAAATATCAAGGACTTCTTATTCTTAGACAGAAACTTAAAACAAAAAGATTACATAAAGCAAGGCAATCTAAAGAGGATAAAAGAATGATCAATTTTATTAGAAAGACTAGAAGTTTGTGAACACCGCCGAAAACAAAGCTAGCAACGATTGAAGAGGAGAAGTTAAAAATTAAACAGAAAATAAACTTAGGTGAACTTATGTCTATTAAAGTGAGTTTGATCGTATAATTTTGCATGATAAAAAGGAAGAGAGGAAATATTTGTGGGGCTTTAATTATGAATAGCTAACTGCGACACACATGTACAATTATGTAGCTAGTGTAATTTGATGGACTATAACGTTCTTTTAAGTTTCACTAGAAAACAAGTTATGTGAAAAGAAAATAATGAAGATAATACGTTTAGTGAGTTAAGATTCCCAAGCGAAACTGTTGACAGTGAAGAGGAGAGAACTTGGCCATTGAAATATTTATTTATCATGTATGGATCGGGAATGAAAAGTTTTTACAGATAACTAAGAACAACTTATTTCCAACGGAAAATTCAAAGAGTAAGTTAAAAAGATGAATACATAATGATTTATTATATTGGGAAGTTTGGTGATAAATTACGTCAAGTTGAAATTGAATAGTTTGTATGGCAATGTTATGTTTTGAGGTTGATCAAGGCGTTGAACATGAAGGACTTCAAATAAAAGCGAAAGCTACCTAATGGGAGGTCGGACAGTTTGGAAAATCTCAATCGGTAAACAAATAATATGTGACTCGTGCTTTAATTGGCGCACTCTATTTTATTTGTCATGATTTGAATTTGGTACTGTTAGTGCATATTGTGCATTTGTCATATGAGCATTATGATGTGATATTATCATTTGTAAGAGTTTGATTAATTTGGCCTCGAGTGGGCACTGGAAATGTTGGTTTGTTTATTGAAAATATTTGATTCGTTCGGAGCCTATAAATTTATGTGATATGAATAACTATATGATATGGTTGCCTACGGCGGCCAGAACTATTTGGCCGATGAGGTTGGTTTGATATGATATGGTTGCCTACGGCGGGCAGAACTATTTGGCCGATGAGGTTGGTCTGATATGATATGGTTGCCTACGGCGGGCAGAACTATTTGGCCGATGAGGTTGGTTTGATATGATATGGTTGCCTACGGCGGGCAGAACTATTTGGCCGATGAGATATGGTTGCCTACGGCGGGCAGAACTATTTGGCCGATGAGGTTGGTCTGATATGATATGGTTGCCTACGGCGGGCAGAACTATTTGGCCGATGAGGTTGGTCTGATGTGATATGGTTGCCTACGGCGGGCAGAACTATTTGGCCGATGAGGTTGGTCTGATGTGATATGGTTGCCTACGGCGGGCAGAACTGTTTGGCCGATGAGGTTGGTCTGATGTGATATGATTGCCTTCCGGCGGGCAGAACTATTTGGCCGAGGAGGTTAGTTGATGATGGTGCCTTTGAGATATGGTATCCTCGTGTTGGAGAGGGAGTGACACGATTTAGATTCTGCTGAATATTCATCCAGTGCTGTGATTTGATTTTGGAATTATGTGTTCACGTGTCAAATTATGTGACAGTATGAGATGTTGCATAGTTTGATCATATTTTTGTGTCTTTGTGATTATATGCTATATTTGGTTATCTCGTAAGTATGATTTTATGATACTGTACATGTCTGCATGATTCAATTGCCATGTTAGTTATATGCATATTTTAAGTATGTTGTGCATTGACTAGCTAAATAAATTGCGATGCATATCTTATTTGTTTACTGAGTGTTCCAAAACACTCATCCCCCTTCTCACCAGTTTTGCAGGAACTCGAATATGAGTTGTATTGGTTCGGAGATCTACTATGATCGTACTAAGTCTGCTTGATTCTCCGGGACTGGTCTGGAGGTCTCCAGTTTGAATTTCTCTCATTGATCTAGAAGCTCTGTAGTCACAGGATTTGTTTTGATCTTGGGAGTATGTGTTAAAAAGAAAAAGCTTGGCTTATATTTTGTAAACTTGGAATATGAAACTAAAGATCATTAGGTTTTAAATTTTATGTTTAAAGGATAATTATTATAAATTCTGAATACATTTGAGGCTGGTTAGATTTCTTTATGATTAAGGGAGTTGAAGTCTAGCGCCGGTCACCGACCACCGATTTGGGTCGTGACAGACTTGGTATCAGAGCTCTAGGTTAGAGACTTGTTTGAACTATCATGTCAAATATCCTAAGTTGTGTTACGGAGCATAGGATTTCTCAAATCTTTGTGTCCCTTGCATCTTTGTCATTTGCTCACGCCTTAATCTTTTCCGTGTGAATGAAGATTTGTTTCTGTTTGAACATGATGATGTGATGAATTGGAAAGATGTTTGAGATGTTGTGTTTAAGATTCTTATGTGAGAAACTTATGTGATTTATTGTTGACATCACAAACCATTTACTCTGCATTATGGTGAGAATTCTTGTACCATTTGTATATGTATTTCCTTGAAGAGCCCATTTGAGTCTATATATATATATGAAAATCGTTCCTTGGGTGAGATTTTGATGAAGTGACTGATCACCACTTTGTCCAAATCATCTAAACACCCTTATATATTTGATGTCTTTCCTATATATCGGGCCATTGGTTTGAGTCTCACCAAATGTTTGAGTTATATCTTTGTGAACTTTTTTAGTTTGTTCATCTGTTCATTGAGAATTTGCTTTTGAGTTTAAATATTTTTGAAAAGAGGAAGTTATGAATCACGTTATATGGGAATAGAATATGAGAAAGTAAATCTTAAGTATGCTTTAGAATTTAAAAATATGTATCGAGTAAGTAATATGAGAAATTAAGCCTTTAGTGTGATTTGAGAAAAAAGAAGAAGTTATATTGGGAAAGTAATATGTGATTAATTATGTATGGATAAAATTATGAGATTAAGCTATGTGAAATGAATGTTGGATACTGAGGGAGCTAAGATTAAGTATGACATTTAGTTTAAATTTTAATTATTGATTTTGGTTTGAATTATGGTAATGAATTTTGACGAAGTGAACTTTTGATGGACTTTAGATATTGTAAGTTGCTCAATAATTATGGACAAGGTAGTCCAACAACATGAAACATAAAGCTCAATAATTTTGACCAAACTACAAGTTTACCTATTGGTTCAGGAAAAGATTTCTGAGGCTATAGGAAAGCCATCTGAATTTGAGTAAAGTGACTCTTTGTGATTAGATAATGATCTGATGCATATAATTGAAGTCTTCAAAAATATGAGGTAGAGTTACAACATAAAACTTTGATAATTGACAAATCATGTAGCTTATATGATGTGAGCACCAACTATCAAGCTTGTAGACTCGAAGCAAGTTCAAGTTCCAATTGGGCCAATGACAAGAGCAAGAGCTAGGAAGTTGCAATCTGATTTCAATGGACTAATGCATGAAGTTTGGGCTCAAGCAAGTTCGTGGAGGACCAAGGAGGTCCAAGAAACCCAAGGGAGGCCCATGCACGTTTTGGAGGCTGAATGGGAAGCTTGACATGCACGAAAGCTTCTAGATGCATGCGCACATGGAGAATCAAGAAGAATCAGCCTATTTAGGCCGTGCATCTAATTGTTTTGGACGTGCAACTAGTAGCTATTCTATTAGATATTATTTGCTTATATTATTCCTTGTCTAGTTGCATAAGTTCGGCCAGAATCTCCTTAGAATAGGAAAGAGAGTTTTGGCCAGCCTTTGAATTCCTTTTAAGGAGTTAGCTTGTTTAGGAATATTTTGGTACTTTGGGAGCCTATATAAAGAGGACTCCTAGCAATAAAACGGACACACACAATTCGGAAATACTTAGCATTGGCTAGTTGAGAGTTTGATACTCGTTTGTTCTTGCTTAGGCTGGTGAGTCGTCTTGGCTAGAATTTATCCTTCACTTATCAAGCGGATATTCCATCCCCGCTTGTGGCGTGATACGACCTTAGGTCAAGGTTCAGAAGCCCTTGCAGCGGGTTGAGGTACAAATTCGTGCCTTAGTTCGTGTAAGTTCTTGTGAGTTGTGATCTGTTCCATTCTAAAGTAACAAACGGTCCGAGTGGTGAATCTTTTCCGCGGAGATTCATATCAGTTGGTATCAGAGCTTAGCTTGTTACTTTAGTTCATTATCCTTGTTATTTTTGTTCTTGTTGGTTCGTTTTGTTGCTTGTTTTTTTTTTGTTCTTGTTGGTTCGTTTTCTCTCCTCGCTGTTTGAGAGAAAAGAGAGGAAAACAAACGAGTGAAGCAAGAAAAAAAAGAAAAGAAAAGAAAAGGAAAAAAAAAAGGAAAGAAAAGAAAAAGAAAAAGGAAGCCGCAAGCTAAAGAGGAAGCAAGCTAAATTGGAAGTCTCAAGCTAAAGAGGAAGCAAATCCGAGGGAAGCTAGCAAACTAAGGAGGCGCAACAGCTGATCAAGAAAGGAGACGAGCAAGACTAAAAGAAAGACCAAAGAGGAACTTTAACATTCTGTTTGTTAAAGCGTAAAGCTCAAGCAAGGCCGTTCTAGCCTTAGTAAGAACATACAAGTATCACGAGAGGAAAAAGGCAAGAGTGTGCGAGTACCTTAGAGAGAAAAGCCAAATATTTGAGTGCAAACACGAGTGAACTTGAGTGCACCTTATATTGAGAGTATACACGTAAGGGAGTGAGCTTGTGAGGCCATATTTTTTTTTCTTACTAACCAATTTTTCTTGCAGCAAACATGTCGCATGAAGGTCAAACTATGGAAAACATAGACCTTAAGTTATTAGTGGATGCCTTGGCCGGGAAGCTCGAGCAGATGGTGCAAGCTCAGATGGAGCCTTTGCAACTACGCGTGGATGCCGTGGAGAATTCTCGTGACAACCCCCAAACGCGAGGCGAACTCCAAAGGCGTAGGAAAGGAGTACCTATTGGAGAATCGAGCGGAGCTGATTCTGAGTCGGAAGAAGGCGTAGGCTCTACAAGGAGTCTTAGGAGAGCAAGAACAAACCGTCCACCTAGGGAGGCAAGGCCAAGGAGAGACGACAACATAGGAAGTATCAAACTGAAGATACCTTCCTTTGCTGGTCGTTCTGACCCGGAGGCATACTTAGAGTGGGAGAAGAAGATTGAGTTCGTGTTTGATTGCCACAATAGCTCCGAAGAAAAGAAGGTAAAACTTGCCATCACCGAATTCACTGATTATGCTATAACTTGGTGGGATCAACTTGTGACTAGCAGGAGGAGAAATAGAGAACGCCCTATAGCTACTTGGGAAGACATGAAAGTGGTGATGAGGAAGAGATTTGTTCCAAGTCATTACTATAGAGAGCTGTATAAGAGGTTACAAGGAATGAGGCAAGGAAGTTTGAGTGTGGAGGAGTATTTCAAACAGATGGAGATGGCCATGATTAGAGCTGATATAGAAGAAGATAGAGAAGTTACAATGGCAAGGTTCTTGAATGGACTCAATCCTGAAATTCAAGACAAAGTTGAGTTGCAACACTATGTGGAGTTGGAGGACATGGTGCATATGGCAACGAAAATTGAGAAGCAACTCAAGAGAGGAGAAGGGAGAACAAGAGCTACATCGAATTCTACTTGGAAGCCAAACTACCAAAAGAAGTTTGACAAGCCACAAGCAGCCAAAGTAGAGCATAAATCAGAGAGTTCTCAAGCTAATTCTCAAAGGAAAGTGGAAGTCACTCCAGCTAGGAACCGTGACATCAAGTGCTTTAAGTGTCAAGGAAGAGGGCACATCTCAAGTCAATGCCCTAACAAGCAAGCAATGGTGATCAAGGAAAGTGGAGAGATTGAAACTGAAGAAGAGGATTCGGAGCATGAGAGCATGCCTTCTTTGGAGGACGTATCCGAGGAAGAGTACCAAGCTGCTGAGAGGCTTACTCTTGTGTCTAGAAGAGCATTGAATGTGCAAGTGAAAGAAGAAAATGATGTGGCTCAAAGAGAAAATATTTTTCACACAAGGTGCTATGTCAAAGACAAGGTGTGTAGTGTCATCATAGATGGAGGAAGTTGTGCTAATGTTGCAAGCACTACTATGGTGGAGAAGTTAGGGTTACTCACGGGAAAACACCCTAAGCCTTACAAACTACAATGGCTGAATGATAGTGGAGAAGTACGAGTGATGAAGCAAGTATTGGTAGCATTCTGCATTGGCAACTATGAGGATGAAGTGTTGTGTGATGTTGTACCAATGCAAGCTGGTCACCTATTGTTAGGAAGGCCGTGGCAGTTTGATAGGAAAGTGCATCATGATGGCTACACCAACAAGTATTCATTTATACTTAAGAAGAGAGTAATCACCTTGGCACCCTTGTCACCATCACAAGTTTGTGAAGATCAACGTCAGTTGCAAAAAGAAAGTGATGAGCAAAGAGAGCGTGACAAGAAGAAAAAAAATGAGAGGAGAGAAGAAGCCGAAAAAAAGATAAGAAAAACGGCCAATGGAGAGGAAAAGATTGAGAAAACAAAAGAAGCCGGAAAAACAGAAATTAAAACGGCCAAAGAGAGAAAACCCGAGAGTTGGAAAAAGAGTTACTATGTGGGAACAAGTGATATTAAGCAAGCATGCTTTGAAAAGAAGCCTATGATCTTACTTCGGTATAGAGAGGCGCTTTTAAACACTAACGAGCTTGAACCACATGTACCTAGTGCGGTTGTGTCTCTTTTGCAGGATTACAAGGATGTCTTTCCCGACGAGCTACCACCTGGTTTGCCACCTATTCGTGGGATTGAACATCAAATAGACTTTGTTCCGGGAGCTGCCATACCTAACCGTCCCGCATATAGAAGCAATCCTGAAGACACAAAGGAGCTTGAGAAGCAAGTCAACGAGCTGTTGGAGAAAGGGTACGTAAGAGAGAGCATGAGTCCATGTGCTGTTCCAGTCCTACTTGTGCCCAAGAAGGATAAAACATGGAGAATGTGTGTTGATTGCCGAGCAGTCAACAACATAACGGTAAAATATCGTCACCCTATCCCTCGTTTAGATGACATGTTAGATGAGTTGCATGGTTCTTGCATGTTTTCTAAGATTGATTTGAAGAGTGGTTATCATCAAATTAGGATGAAAGAAGGAGATGAGTGGAAGACTGCTTTCAAAACTAAGTATGGGTTGTATGAGTGGATGGTCATGCCATTTGGTTTGTCCAACGCACCTAGCACGTTTATGCGACTCATGAATCATGTTCTACGTCCATTCATTGGTAAATTTGTAGTTGTTTACTTTGATGATATACTCATTTATAGCAAGAGCATGGAGGATCATCTAGAACATTTGAAATCTGTCTTAGATGCGCTTAGAGAAGAACAATTGTTTGCTAACTTGAAGAAGTGCACCTTTTGTACGGATAAGCTTGTATTCTTGGGTTTTGTTGTTGGAGCTAACGGAATACAGGTTGATGAAGAAAAGATCCGAGCTATCCGTGAATGGCCAAGCCCTACAAGTGTTGCTAATGTTAGGAGCTTTCATGGACTAGCTAGTTTTTATAGGAGATTTGTGAAGGACTTTAGTAGCATAGCCGCACCCATAACTGAAGTCATCAAGAAGAACGTGGGCTTTACTTGGGGAGAAGCTCAAGAGAAGGCTTTCCAACTACTAAAAGGGAAGTTGACTAATGCACCCTTGTTAGCTTTACCTAATTTCTCTAAGACTTTTGAAATAGAGTGTGATGCTTCTGGTGTAGGAATTGGAGCTGTCCTTATGCAAGAAGGAAGACCCATTGCATACTTTAGTGAGAAACTAAGTGGTGCAACCTTGAATTACCCGACCTATGACAAGGAGTTGTACGCACTAGTTCGAGCATTGGAGACGTGGCAGCATTACTTGTGGCCAAAGGAGTTTGTGATTCACACTGATCATGAGTCACTCAAGCACTTAAAGGGGCAACACAAGCTGAACAAGAGGCATGCACGATGGGTGGAATTCATTGAGACATTTCCTTATGTCATTCGCTACAAGCAAGGTAAGGAAAATGTAGTGGCTGATGCACTATCACGAAGGTACGCCTTGATCTCAACTCTTGATGCTAAACTACTTGGCTTTGAACACATTAAAGAGATGTATGTTGATGATGTTGATTTTGGCGAGTTGTTTATATCCACCGAAAGAAGTGCATTTGGTAAGTTCTTTCGTAATGAAGGTTACCTATTTCGTGAAAACAAACTTTGTGTGCCTAATTGTTCGATGCGAGAATTACTAATTCAGGAGGCACATGGAGGTGGCTTAATGGGGCATTTTGGAATTGCAAAGACCTTGGCAATGCTACAAGATCATTTCTTTTGGCCACACATGAAGAGAGACGTTGAGAGAGTTTGTGGTCGTTGCATCACTTGCAAGCAAGCCAAGTCAAAGGTAAAACCCCATGGTTTGTACACCCCACTACCTATACCTAGTGAGCCTTGGATTGATATCTCTATGGATTTTGTGTTAGGACTACCTAGGACTAAGCGTGGAAGAGATTCAATTTTTGTGGTAGTGGATAGGTTTTCTAAGATGGCACATTTCATTCCATGTCATAAAACTGATGATGCTTCAAACATTGCTGATTTGTTCTTTAGAGAGGTTGTTAGGTTGCATGGCATGCCTAGGACAATTATCTCTGATAGAGATGCTAAGTTCCTAAGTTACTTTTGGAAGACCTTGTGGTGCAAGTTAGGTACTAAGTTGTTGTTTTCTACTACTTGTCATCCTCAAACTGATGGTCAAACTGAAGTAGTAAATAGGACTTTGTCTACACTTTTGAGAGCACTCATTAAGCATAACATTAAGACTTGGGAAGAATGTTTGCCTCATGTTGAGTTTGCTTATAATCGTTCTGTCCATTCAGCTACTCAATTCTCACCATTTGAGCTTGTTTATGGATTTAATCCTTTGACTCCATTGGATTTATCACCTCTACCTTCGAGTGAGCATGTTAACTTAGATGGCAAGAAGAAGGCTGAATTTGTCAAGCAGTTACATGAGAAAGCAAGAATGAACATCGAGAAGCGCACGGAGCACTATGCGAGGCAAGCAAACAAAGGAAGGCACAAGGTTGTCTTTGAGCCGGGAGATTGGGTTTGGCTACATATGAGGAAGGAGCGTTTTCCTGTCCAAAGACGTTCAAAGTTGCTACCACGGGGAGATGGTCCATTCCAAGTGATAGAACGCATCAATGATAATGCCTACAAGCTAGACCTTCCGGGTGAGTATAGTGTAAGTGCTTCGTTTAACGTGGCTGACTTGAGTCCGTTTGATGTAGGTGATGATTTGAGGACAAATCCTTTTCAAGAGGAGGGGAATGATGTGAGCAAGCCTAAGGACGCACCAACTATCAAGCTTGTAGACTCGAAGCAAGTTCAAGTTCCAATTGGGCCAATGACAAGAGCAAGAGCTAGGAAGTTGCAATCTGATTTCAATGGACTAATGCATGAAGTTTGGGCTCAAGCAAGTTCGTGGAGGACCAAGGAGGTCCAAGAAACCCAAGGGAGGCCCATGCACGTTTTGGAGGCTGAATGGGAAGCTTGACATGCACGAAAGCTTCTAGATGCATGCGCACATGGAGAATCAAGAAGAATCAGCCTATTTAGGCCGTGCATCTAATTGTTTTGGACGTGCAACTAGTAGCTATTCTATTAGATATTATTTGCTTATATTATTCCTTGTTTAGTTGCATAAGTTCGGCCAGAATCTCCTTAGAATAGGAAAGAGAGTTTTGGCCAGCCTTTGAATTCCTTTTAAGGAGTTAGCTTGTTTAGGAATATTTTGGTACTTTGGGAGCCTATATAAAGAGGACTCCTAGCAATAAAACGGACACACACAATTCGGAAATACTTAGCATTGGCTAGTTGAGAGTTTGATACTCGTTTGTTCTTGCTTAGGCTGGTGAGTCGTCTTGGCTAGAATTTATCCTTCACTTATCAAGCGGATATTCCATCCCCGCTTGTGGCGTGATACGACCTTAGGTCAAGGTTCAGAAGCCCTTGCAGCGGGTTGAGGTACAAATTCGTGCCTTAGTTCGTGTAAGTTCTTGTGAGTTGTGATCTGTTCCATTCTAAAGTAACAAACGGTCCGAGTTGTGAATCTTTTCCGCGGAGATTCATATCATTATAGCTACAATAAGCACACCAATATTGAGATAATGTTATGCAAGCTATATAAAAGAGCAGGAAGTAAATGTACAAGAGAAATTTGAGATAAATCATCAACTTAACAATGACTTAGAAAGAAAAACGAATGAAAAGATTTGACTAGTGAATTTGATTTAAGTTAGCTCGAAGAAGGAAAAATATGTATGGCGAAGTAAATTTGGGATAAAAATATTAATTTCGTAATGAGTTTGTGTGAAACTTAATGAGATTATTTGGTTAGTGAAATATGAAATGAAGAAAGCCCAGAGCTGAAAAGGAAGTATGTTAAAGTGATTTAATTGAGAAGTGGAGAAAAATAAAATATGAGAATAAGAGTACATATGGTATGTAGATTTCGGAACCTCTGTCAGATTGTGTAAAATTTTGATATGTGAAGTGATAAGATATGAGTGACTTAGTAGTCACAAAAGTTGTATTCGTATGAAGACAAGCTAAAATAAAATTTGGATTCAAACTTCAAAAAAAGTCAGGGAGATAGAAACTGGTATGTTCTTTAATAGAAGTATTTCCGGATACTACTCTATCAAGTAAATCTTTCAGAATTTATGTGAACATCTACAGAATACTAAGATAGATATGTTAAGAACTAGAGAATCAACGTGACAACTTCGGCACAAGAAATGATAAACTCATTGAAGTATACTAGTACCTTTTGCAGATTAATTATTACAATGGGATGGTAATAAGGATAAATGAGATTATTGCTAACATATGTGAGGTTTGGTATTAAGTTTGTACAACTATGTAAGGTAAACTGAATAAGTAAAAAAAAGATAGATTATGGAAATATGGAAGGGCAGTAAGACTTAAGTTAGGAAACAAAAGGTATGGAAATATGGAAACAAAAGGGCAGTAAGACTTAAGTTATGGAAATATGGAAGGGCAGTAATACAGTCCCCCTTGTTCCTCTGCGCCCGCCCTCGCCCTCGCCCATACGTCATTCCTTTGGAAGAACCTTTATATCAAGCTATTTCAAGAGATATCTGAGTTAATTCCTTTTCGATGATCAACATTGACCAAATTTTAGGACAAACTACTCTCAGATCTCTAGTTTATAGCAAAATTATGAGTACGGTCCTTACCATTAGAATAAGACATGTCGTCTATTGCACGCATATATGCCTTCAGATGAAGAACCTCTACCTTTCTTCACAAAGGTGACTTAATGAGACACAAATCGACCATTTGCCTCCTCGTAGCTTTTGGGACAACTGACAGAACCGACAAAGGAGTTTCTCAATGAGTGGCAGGTTCATAATTTCAGAAGAGAAATAAAAAAAAGGGACAGATTCAAAATTCCTCACAAGAACAGGAGCAATTAGGGAATTTAAAAAACTTGGTGAATAAAGTTTTCACCGTTGGAGGGTTGAGCCGCTGCAATGAAGCCGGCCACCGAAGTGGCCATTGCTATAATATTTTGAAATCCTTACAGGAAATCTCGTATCGCTTACAGGAAATAGACCATAAGAAAAAAAATAGTTGTCCTTTGTAATTTAATTTTGTTAGAGTCTTAAAAAAAATATTTATCATTATTTATAATCTAATCAGATTGTAAATAAAAGTAGTCGGACAACCAAATATTTGAGTACTAATTATTTCAGCCTACCTATAAATATAATATATTTTTTTAGAGTTTAAAAATAAAAAGCAGTGTGGTAAACACTCAACTATGGATGTTTCTTTTCTTTCACTACAAATAAAAAAATATATCCAACTCTAGTGCGTCCATAAATTTCTAAGGCGAACACGTGTCAACACCTCTCTCCACTCCACCTCACCATTTAGATGACCCCTACTCTTTCCACTCCACTCCAAACCAAGTCTATCTCCTCTCTCTCTCTCGAAAATGACAATGTCGCGGAGGATGGGGGAGGTCGCCGAATTTCAGATTGTAAGTGATGGATTGTTGAGCGAAATTTCAGATTTTGAGTTTTTGAGTTTGGTTTGAGTTGATGTGGGAAGAAGAAGATGAAGGGGAGGAAGAAGATGAAGGGGGAAAGAAAGAGTGACATTTTAGTCTTTTCAACTGGAGGTTCACTGGAGAAAATAGCATATTCCAGCGCAGGGACCCGAGAGTATAATAAAGGATGTCAAAATAATTTTTCAAAATTAAAGAACGCGAGAGGCAGAGTGACCAAACACGAGAAACCTAAAGGTAATTTGCCCAAATTATAAAACTACAATATCAAAATAACATATTGATGGAGCCGCATTAAGCGAAGCCTCCAAGTCAGCCGGCGGTGGAGCCGGCGGGAGGAGAGACGACGTTATGGCCGACCAGCGCGCCGTCCTGCCTGGCCTCTTCCGGGCCCACATCATCCCTTCTTCCTCCTGTAATTACCTCCTTTTTCCTTTCCTTTCATTTTCGATGATGTCGTCACAATAGAGAAGGTAGAGGAGCAGGCAAAAAATGGGAGCTTATTTTCGGGTTTAAGGGATCGTTTGTTTTCCTTAGCGAAACAAAGGGACTCAAACTGTGCTTTTAGTACATTTTAAGGGTTTTATGGAATTTGGTCTCTAAGGACTCTCCGGTCGAGATTGCAGTCCCCTTGAGTCATTAGGGTTTTGATCAGAAGCAGTTTATACCCACCATGAGGGTTTTTGCCCTATCTGGTGTCTTAAAAAAATGATTTCCTAAAATAGAGTCCATTTTATAAAAAAAATCAATATGGTATCCAAACACTGTATGAGTTTTTTTTTTGTACTATGTTAGCACACGTCGAGAAAAAAACTCATAGTGTGTCATAATACAACTTAAAAAGTCGTATTCAAAATAAGAGAAAATAACTCGTACTACGGTGCACTGCGATTTTTTCTCGTACTCTAACGACATTAAATACATTAATTGTGACAACTAGATAGGGGATTTTTGCCCAATATGGTGTTTGTTAGAAAAAGTGTTACAAAAAAGGTCCCTTTGAAAAGTATTTCGGATAGGTGTTTTTTTCTTACTGTACGAGAATAATACAGGTTTTCAACCCTTACTGCGCAGACTCTGGTTTAAAACCCTGTAGTATGTTAGCACATAATCTTTTGAATACTGCGCCGCAGTAAGGGAAATAATCCCTTAGTGTGCTGACCCCAGGCTACTATCCAGATAACCTTATAATTATATGTCATGTCAGCTAGGGCACAATGTAATACGGGAAAATTTTACGTATTGTGCTTAAATCCTATCTTTTTGGATGTTAATAGATTTTATTCGGATAAATTCTATCCGAAAATCAGAAATTCCCTCTATATATACCCACACAACTTCTTCAATCTTCCTTACATTCACACCTTTAACAAATCCTCTTAAAATCTATTAGCATTGTCGTAATTCCCATCCGTGAATATCGCTCGATATGTTCATAAAATAAGGTACTTTATTTAATTTGAATAGTTTGTTATTTCATTCACTCTTCGTTTTGATATGAAATATTTTAATTTGTATGTACTTTAGTTAACAACTCATTTCTCTAAATTATATGTAGTTATGCAATTATATTTTGTTAACTTTGCGAGTCACTGTAAATATGTAAAATTGTTTTTCTAAATTATGTTTCCTACAATTACATTTTGTCAACTTTGAAAATAAATTAAGTCACTCTAAATATGTGTCATGTGTCCATTTTGTTAACTTTTAGATTTGTTATCTTATCATTAAAGAATATTCAACAGCAAATTCAAATTCTCTATATATACCACCCATACAACCATGTTTCCTTCACACGGTTTAGAAATCCTCATAAAACTACGTGTATTCTCGTCATTTTTGTACTACAATGAGGAGGAGTGGAAAAGAGAACATCTCGCAGGATGACGAAGATATTGAGCATTGGCTTGCTGAAAATTGAGATTCTAACGAAGAATTCCAACAACAAACTTGTCTGGCACCATATTCTGAGCGGACTTAAATAAATTTAAAGGCACTATATGCCTCTAACATAGGGATATTTTCAAACGATTAACGAGGCAATCAAACACTAGAGAGGTGGATCCTGAGGGGCCTCCTACTCTAGCTCCATATCATGAGCGGCCTTAAATCGATTTGAAGGCACTCTACGGCTCGAAGGCATTTGAGAATCTCCAAAAAAAGGGAGGTCACCCATACTGAAACATGTATCTAAAGCTAAAGCAACCCGAGCTGCAGAAGCCCTCCTAACTGAAGAAGCCGTCAAAATCAAGGACATTTTCAGTATTGAACCATGGACGTCGGCTATTGAATATGTTCAAACTCATGGTATGACGGAGAAGAATAAGCCTGGACGGAGAAAGGCTTGGATGGCTACAATGGGATTCACATGCCGGGGAATACCGTCGAACGCTCTCACCTCGATCTACCATCGCATTTTAGGTTTTAGGTTTTTTTTGGGCTGTCGAGGTTAATAACCCGGACCTCATATTTGTAGGCCCTAAGTCAGCTCACTACGGGATGATTTCCCTTACTGCGATGCAGTACGTGTTTTTAGAGTCACAGAAAAATTCAAAAGATTTTCTGTTAGCATACTACGGGTTTTTAAAACGGATTCAAGCGCAGTAAGGGTTAAAAACCCGAAGTATGCTTGTGCAATAAGAAAAAAAATATGTACTGTGTATGGACACCATATCCGGAATACTTTTTAAAGGGATTTTTTTTTGTAAAATTTTTTGCTAAGAGACACCATATTGAGCAAAAACCCTAGATAGGTAACATAACATGAGTGAGTTGGTCAACGTGTTATCCTAAAATGTCATTCGGGGGCTCATGGGTTTAAATCCCATCCTTAACAACACTTTTTGCAATTTTCGTGGGTAACTCTATCAAACTAACACTAAACTACAATAAATAAATTTAGTTGTAACAATTAAATACGTTGGTCATGTTGGCTTGGTTTGTTTAAGAATTTTTAAATATTAGTCAAAGTTATGGGTTCGAAATTCGAATCTTATTCTTGACTATTTTTTGCAATTTCATTTTAAGAATGTAATAATTATTTAGACCAATTCGTCATAATTTTTTCTTTTTTAAGAATTTTGATTGCTTGTTAGAGTTACCCACGAAATTGCAAAAAAGGGGTCAAGGATGGGATTCGGTCGGCAGTGGATTGTCTCCGGAGTGAAGGAGTCATTCTGGACCGTTTGGCTAAAGGACCGATAATGACATGCTCCGGTTCTGACAATGGCATGCCCCAGTTAAGACACTGGCATGCCCAGTTATTGATAATGGTCACCGTACTACGACAATGGCATATGCCCAATTATTGATAATGGCAAGTTGGTGATTCCCTTCCGCGTGCGAACTTTTTTATTTTTGTCCCTGTGTTTTAACTTTTTTGCAAAAAAAAAATCTCGCGTTTCCTTCAATCCAAACAGTTTAGAATGTGCCCATTCCGGACCCAATCCAAACCCAAATTTGGTCCCATAACAACCAAATAACATTTAGGGACAACACCTTGACCAACTCAACCATGTCAAGTTGTTTGTCTAATTGTCTTGATTAATATTTAATGTGGTCACTGTATGAGAAAAAAACTCGTAGGCTGCTGCAGTACGAGTTATTTTCTTGTACTTTGAATATGAGTTTTTAACTTGTACAATGACACTATAAGTTTTTTTCTCGTAGTGTACTGACACGTACTATGTTTGAATACCATATTTATAATTCGTTCAAAAAGTACCTTATTTTGGGAAATTTTTTTCTTTTGGACACGCAAAAACCTTACCATGGATTCCCTCTCTTTTGTCTTAGAGGGAAGAGAGAAGGAGTGAGGAGAGAGGGGATGTCCGAATGCTAGTCACATCATGAGCAAAATTTTATGTGGCTGATCTAGATAGCTGGGTAGGGTCTGTGCAACTGCTCATGCGTCTAATTAATTTTAATTAAAATTAATTTAACTCAATTAAATTATTTTAAACTACATAATATTTAAGTAATTTTTTGCGATAACACATGTGACTAAAATGAACTATCCCTTATGTAATCATAGAGGCCATAGAATTGTTATTTAATGTATAATATTCATTAATGAGAAATCGATATTTTCCTCTTCCACTCACTTTTAATTTCTTGGTACTTTTTTTTGTCAAAAATATGTAGATTAGAAAAAAGATATTCACAAGCGAAAAAGCTCTTTGTAAACAAAAGCACCCCAATTGTAGCAATTCTCATCTACAACTGACCAAGAATTGCCACCAAAATCCAGGGATGAGACAAGCCCTCAACACCCCAAGCTGGCTCAACCAAAATAAAAGCCCGCAGCTCTCAGTCAAATACAATACGATGCTATTACAAAAAGTGGCAAGAATCTAAATAGAAAATGAGATCTTGGTACCCGATGTTTCTAGCAGTGTTTGCCTAAAGAATCCATTCATTGGCATGGAAGCAAATAAAATATTTCACGAGATCCCTGTGACAGTTTGCGTCATCAAAGATAGCCTTATTTCGAAGCAAACATATCTCTCACATGATCGCACCATAGAGGGTGAACCAAACCTTTTCGAGTATGTCCCCTCTGACTAGCCCCATCCAATGAGTCAAAGAGGAGCCCAAAGCAGGACCCGAGCACCAAATGACACCGATTTTCTTAGTGAAGTAGTTCCATATGCGCCAAGAGATTGGGCAATTCAAAAAGAGGTGCGCACCAGTTTTGTCATTTGTCCCACAAAGGGGGCACCGGCAATCCCACGGCTCCAGACGATTGGCTCTGATAAATTTATCCCGCGTAGGGAGTTTCTCTTGCAATGCCACTTATAGAATGCATTCAACCTTTGATGGGATTTGATTGGTCCAAATCTTACTCTTAACACTGTACAGTTGATCTTTTCAAGCATCGCTTTGATGGAGAAAATCCAACAACTGCGCCACTCTAGAACACAAATCGGGAATGACCTCCGGGGAAATTGAGGCCAATGATCGAAGAAGTGATGACTCTGTCTCAGCCTCCCATGCATGCTGAGGTCTTCATTAGTATAGGGACCATTTCCAGGAGTCTTGTGAGAAACTACCGCAATCCACCACATGCAAGTTCTGCTTCATAGAGATGGAATACAGCCTTGGATACACGTCCATAAGTGGGTGATCATTCAACCATGGGTCCTTCCAAAATAAAAACCTCTTGCCATCTCCTAGTTTTAGATGAATATGCTCTAAAAAAAGGTTTAAAAAGCCAACCTCCGAAACCATGTAGCATATATCAGCCCACGTACCGCCACTCTCTATACTCCTCGTTGGTGAATGGCCTTCAGGAATTTCGTCCAGATGGAGTCAGAATTCACAAAGAACCTCCATATCCATTTGATAAGCAAAAGGTTATTTTTCATAAGCAACTTGTCAATGCCTAGACCACCCAAGTTATGCGGCTGAGTGACCAGTTTCCATCTCACCTTTTGGAGCTTTCCTGATTTCCTCCCCGCCAAACCAAAGGAAATGCCTCATTTTCTTCTCAATCACTTTAATGACTCCCAAAGGAAACCTGTAAATTGAAAGGAAATAAACCAGCAGGCAGGATTACACTGATTTTGATGTGAGCACACCTACGAACACACCTACATTCAAGCCACAAGACTCACGGCAAGTGCACGTACCAATTGGACCGGTGACACGAGCAAGAGCCAAAAAGTTTCAGGCAGAATTTAATGGATTAATGCAAGAAGTCTGGGCTCAAGATGGTGCGTACAAGTGCAAGGACGTGCATGAGGCCCATGCAAAGCCCATGCACGTGATAGAGGCTATTTTGGAAGCTTGACATGCACGTAAGCTTCTAGATGCATGCGCACATGGAGAATCAAGAAGAATCAGCCTATTTAGTCCGTGCATCTACTTGTTTTGGACGTGCAGCTATTAGTTATTCTATTAGATATTATTTGCTTATATTATTCCTTATTTAGTTGAATAAATTCGGCCAGAATCTCCTTAGATTAGGAAAGAGAGTTTTGGCCAGCCTTTGAACTCCTTTTAAGGAGTTAGCTTGTTTAGGAATACTTTGGTACTTTGGAGCCTATATAAGGAGGTCTCCTAGCAATTAAACGTACACAACTTTTGAGATTGATAATTTTGTGAGTTAGATACTCCTTGCGTGTTCTTGCTAATTGCTGGATTGCTTAGCTTGAGCGAATCTTTCACTTATCAAAGGATTCCTCCATCATCGTTTGTGGCGTGATTTGACTTGGACCAAAGGTTCACGAAATTCCATTGCTCGGGTTGCGGTTCTTCCAAACCAAGGTTCTTGCAAGGCTCGAGTTCGTGGGTTGTGGTCTGTTCCATCCAAAGTAGCACGGTCCGTTGTGAATCTCCTGCCGAGGTTCATATTATTTGGTATCAGAGCCACGGTTTGCTACTATCTATCTTTACCTTCCCTTTTGTTAGTCTAGTACCCAATTCATTTTTCTTAAGTAGTTTGATTCGTTTGTGTTTCAAGCAATCAGATTCGTGACTTAGTTATTCTAGGTTGTGTATTCTGATCAAAAGAGAAAAAAAAAGAAAAAAAAAGAAAGAAAAAGAAACGGAAAACAAAAGAAGAAGCAAGACTAAATAGGAAATTGCAAGACCAAAGCGGAGCAAGGCGAATTAAGAAGCTTGCGATTAAAGAGAAAACGCAAGAGAATCAAAAGAGGAAGTAAGAAGCAAAAACCAATAGGCGGACAGAAAACAAGAGGAAGTCAATCCGAAGTAATCTACGTGCAGCGCAAGAAAACAAGGAACTACCTTTGATAGTGATCCGTGTAGTTCAAGCAAAGCCTTGTTAGCTTAGTAAGAACGTACAAGAGTATCACGAGAGGAAAAAGGCAAGAGTTGTGAGTGCATTAAAGAGAAAAGCCAAAGAATTGAGTGCAAACACGAGTGAACTTGAGTGCAACTTACATTGAGAGTAAACACGTAAGGGAGTGAACTTGTGAGGCCATCAATTTTTTTTACTAACGAAATTTTCTTGCAGCCAGATATGTCTTGCGAAGATCAAAGAGAAAAAGAGGGTACGTTGGTTGATGTTGGTCTTAAGGTATTTGTGGAGGCCCTGACAGGAAAATTCCAACAAATGATGCAAGCGGAGATGGAGCCGTTGCAACAACGCATGGATGCAATAGAGGACACTCGCAGCAGCCAACAACCAAGAAGCGAAGTCCAAGCACAACGAAGGTTTGCACCTTTGGGAGGCACAAGTGGAGGAGAATTCCGTGCACAAAGAAGGAGAGCCCCCTTGGGAAGCACAAGTGAAGAAGATTCAGACCCTTTCCAGGAGGAGGACGTAGGTTCTACAAGGAATCTTAGGCGAGCAAGGACTAACCGCCCACCTAGAGAGGCAAGGCGAAGAAGAGATGACAACTTGGGAAGTATTAAGCTGAAGATACCTTCCTTTGCAGGTCGTTCTGACCCGGAGGCATACCTAGAGTGGGAGAAGAAGATTGAGTTCGTGTTTGATTGCCACGACTGTTCCGAAGCAAAAAAGGTAAAGCTAGCTGTGACTGAATTTACTGATTATGCTATAACATGGTGGGATCAACTTGTCACAAGCAGGAGGCGTAATAGAGAGCGTCCTATAGCTACATGGGAGGAGATGAAAGTGGTGATGAGGAAACATTTTGTGCCAAGTCATTAATACCGAGAGCTATACAAGAAGTTACAAGGGATGAGACAAGGAAGCCTGAGCGTGGAAGAATATTACAAACAAATGGAGATGGCCATGATAAGAGCTGATGTGGAGGAAGATAGAGAAGCTACCATGGCAAGGTTCTTGAATGGACTCAATCCTGAGATCCATGACAAAGTAGAGTTACAACACTATGTGGAGTTGGAGGACATGGTGCATATGGCCACGAAAATTGAGAAGCAACTGAAGAGAGGAGGAGGAGGGACAAGAGCTACATCAAGTGCTAATTGGAAGCCAAACTATTCAAAGAAATTTGAAAACCCACAGGCAACCAAGATAGAGCACAAGACTGAGAGTTCCAATGCCAATTCCCAAAAGAAGGTGGAAGCCACTCCCATACGAAACCGTGATATCAAGTGCTTCAAGTGTCAAGGAAGGGGGCACATCTCAAGTCAATGCCCTAACAAACAGATTATGGTGATTAGAGAGAGTGGGGAGGTCGTAACAGAAGGAGAAGATTCAGATCATGATAGCATGCCTTCATTGGAAGACGTATCCGAAGAGAAAATTCAAGTTCCTGAAGGACTTACTCTAGTGGCAAGAAGAGTCTTGAACTTGCAAGCAAGAGAAGAAGATGACAAAGCACAAAGGGAGAACATCTTCCATACAAGATGTTATGTCAAGGACAAGGTGTGTAGTGTCCTCATTGATGGAGGCAGCTGTGCTAACGTGGCAAGCACTACTATGGTTGAGAAGTTAGGGTTACTCACGAAGAAACACCCTAAACCTTACAAGCTGCAATGGCTGAATGATAGTGGAGAAGTACGAGTGGAGAAGCAAGTGCTAGTGACATTCCGCATTGACAAGTACGAAGATGAAGTGTTGTGCGATGTTGTGCCAATGCAAGCTAGTCATCTCCTGTTGGGGAGGCCGTGGCAGTTTGATAGAAGAGTAACTCATGACGGATACACCAACAAGTACTCATTTACACTCAATAGGCGTGTGTTGACTTTGGCACCCTTAGCGCCATCACAAGTTTGTGAAGATCAGATGAAGTTACAAAAAGAAAGTGATGAGAGAAAAAAAAGTGAGCAAAAGAAATGAATTGAGAGGAGAGAAGAAGCCGAAAAACAGAAAGGAAAAACGGCCAAAAGAGAGGATACAATGGAGCGAACAAAAGAAGCCGGAAAAACAGAATTGAAATCGGCCATTGAGAGAAAATCCGAGGGATGGAAAAAGAACTACTATGTGGGAGCAAGTGAAATCAAGCAAGCTTGTTTTGAAAAAAAGTCTATGATCTTACTCCGGTATAGGGAGACACTTTTTATCGCTAACGAACTTGAGCCACACTTGCCTAGTGTGATTGTTTCTCTCTTGCAGGACTACAAGGATGTCTTTCCCGAATAGCTACTAGCTGGATTACCACCTATACGAGGGATTGAGCATCAAATTGACTTTGTTCCAGGAGCTACCATACCTAACCGCCCCGCATATAGAAGTAATCCGGAGGAAACAAAGGAACTTGAGAGGCAAGTCAATGAGCTTTTGGAAAAAGGGTACGTGAGAGAAAGCATGAGCCCATGTGCTGTTCCAGTCCTACTTGTGCCTAAGAAGGATGGATCATGGAGGATGTGTGTTGATTGCCGAGCTGTCAACAACATCACGGTAAAATATCGTCACCCTATTCCTCGCTTAGATGACATGTTAGATGAGTTGCATGGTTCTTGCATGTTTTCTAAGATTGACTTAAAAAGTGGTTATCATCAGATTAGGATGAAAGAAGGAGATGAGTGGAAGACTACTTTTAAAACAAAATATGGGTTGTATGAGTGGATGGTCATGCCGTTCGGGTTATCTAATGCACCTAGTACATTCATGCGCCTTATGAATCATGTCTTACGTCCATTCATTAGCAAATTTGTCGTTGTGTACTTTGATGATATACTCATTTATAGTACGAGTTTAGAGGATCATGTAGAGCATTTGAAATCTGTCCTAGATGCACTTAGAGAGGATCAATTGTTTGCCAACTTGACGAAGTGCACCTTTTGCACAGATAAACTTGTATTCTTGGGTTTTGTTGTTAGTGCTCACGGAATACAGGTTGATGAGGAGAAGATCCGAGCCATACGGGACTGGCCAAGTCCTACAAGTGTTGCTAATGTTCAAAGTTTTCATGGCTTAGCTAGCTTTTACAGGAGGTTCGTGAAAGACTTTAGTAGCCTAGCCGCGCCCCTCACTGAAGTCATCAAGAAGAACGTTGGATTTAGTTGGGGAGAAGCTCAAGAGAACGCATTCCAACTCATCAAAGAGAAGTTGACTAATGCTCCTTTGTTGGCTTTGCCTAACTTTGCTAAAACCATTGAAGTTGAATGTGATGCCTCAGGTATAGGTATTGGAGCTGTCCTCATGCAAGAAGGGAGACCAATTGCCTACTTTAGTGAGAAACTAAGTAGAGCAACCTTGAACTATCCAACTTATGACAAAGAGTTGTATGCACTAGTTCGAGCGTTGGAAACATGGCAGCATTACTTGTGGCCCAAGAAATTCATGATCCACACTGATCATGAATCACTCAAGCACTTAAAGGGGCAACACAAGCTGAATAAAAGGCATGCACGATGGGTGGAGTTCATTGAGACATTTCCTTATGTCATTCGCTACAAGCAAGGTAAGGAAAATGTAGTAGATGATGCCCTATCGCGAAGGTATGCTTTGATCTCAACTCTTGATGCGAAGTTAATTGGTTTTGAACACATTAAAGAGTTGTATGCTGATGATACTGATTTTGGTGATCTGTTCCGAGCTACGGAGAAGAGTGCTAGTGGTAAAAATTTTTGGACTGAAGGTTACCTATTTCGTGAGAACAAACTTTGTGTGCCTAATTTTTCTATGCGAGAGTTGCTAATTCAGGAGGCACATGGAGGCGGATTGATGGGGCACTTTGGAATCGCAAAGACTTTGGCAATGCTACAAGATCACTTCTATTGGCCGCATATGAAGTGTGACGTTGAAAGAGTTTGTGGACGTTGCATCACATGCAAGCAAGCCAAGTCGAAGGTAAAACCCCACGGTTTGTATACCCCACTACCTATACCTAGTGAGCCTTGGATTGATATCTCTATGGATTTTGTGTTAGGACTGCCTAGGACTAAACGTGGAAGGGATTCAATCTTTGTGGCAGTGGATAGGTTTTCTAAGATGGCACATTTTATTCCATGTCATAAGACTGATGATGCTTCAAACATTGCTGATCTGTTCTTTAGAGAAGTTCTTAGGTTGCATGGTATGCCTAGAACTATTATTTCTGATAGAGATGCTAAGTTCTTTAGTTACTTTTGGAAGACCTTGTGGAGTAAGTTAGGTACCAAGTTGTTATTTTCTACTACTTGTCATCCACAAACTGATGGTCAAACTGAAGTTGTAAATAGGACCTTGTCTACTTTATTGAGAGCACTTATCAAGCATAACATTAAGACTTGGGAAGAATGTTTGCCACATGTTGAATTTGCTTATAATCGTTCCGTTCATTCTGCTACTCAATTCTCACCATTTGAGCTTGTTTATGGATTTAATCCTTTGACTCCTTTGGATTTATCACCTTTACCTTCGAGTGAGCATGTTAACTTAGATGGCAAGAAGAAGGCTGATTTTGTCAAGCAACTGCATGAGAGGGCGGGAATGAACATAGAGAAACGAACGGAGCACTACGCGAGACAAGCAAACAAAGGACGGCACAAGGTTGTCTTTGAGCCTGGAGATTGGGTCTGGTTGCACATGCGAAAGGAACGCTTTCCCGCGCAACGTCGTTCAAAGTTGCTACCACGGGGAGATGGTCCAATTCAAGTGCTTGAACGCATCAATGACAATGCCTACAAGCTTGACCTGCCAGGTGAGTATAATGTTAGTGCTTCTTTCAATGTTACTGATTTGAGTCCGTTTGATGTAGGTGAAGATTTGAGGACAAATCCTTTTCAAGAGGAGGGGAATGATGTGAGCACACCTACGAACACACCTACATTCAAGCCACAAGACTCACGGCAAGTGCACGTACCAATTGGACCGGTGACACGAGCAAGAGCCAAAAAGTTTCAGGCAGAATTTAATGGATTAATGCAAGAAGTCTGGGCTCAAGATGGTGCGTACAAGTGCAAGGACGTGCATGAGGCCCATGCAAAGCCCATGCACGTGATAGAGGCTATTTTGGAAGCTTGACATGCACGTAAGCTTCTAGATGCATGCGCACATGGAGAATCAAGAAGAATCAGCCTATTTAGTCCGTGCATCTACTTGTTTTGGACGTGCAGCTATTAGTTATTCTATTAGATATTATTTGCTTATATTATTCCTTATTTAGTTGAATAAATTCGGCCAGAATCTCCTTAGATTAGGAAAGAGAGTTTTGGCCAGCCTTTGAACTCCTTTTAAGGAGTTAGCTTGTTTAGGAATACTTTGGTACTTTGGAGCCTATATAAGGAGGTCTCCTAGCAATAAAACGTACACAACTTTTGAGATTGATAATTTTGTGAGTTAGATACTCCTTGCGTGTTCTTGCTAATTGCTGGATTGCTTAGCTTGAGCGAATCTTTCACTTATCAAACGATTCCTCCATCATCGTTTGTGGCGTGATTCGACTTGGACCAAAGGTTCACGAAATTCCATTGCTCGGGTTGCGGTTCTTCCAAACCAAGGTTCTTGCAAGGCTCGAGTTCGTGGGTTGTGGTCTGTTCCATCCAAAGTAGCACGGTCCGTTGTGAATCTCCTGCCGAGGTTCATATTATTTGGTATCAGAGCCACGGTTTGCTACTATCTATCTTTACCTTCCCTTTTGTTAGTCTAGTACCCAATTCATTTTTCTTAAGTAGTTTGATTCGTTTGTGTTTCAAGCAATCAGATTCGTGACTTAATTATTCTAGGTTGTGTATTCTGATCAAAAGAGAAAAAAAAAGAAAAAAAAAAAAGACTACCCACAAGGCTTATTTGCCTGTAATTATCCAAAGTGGAGGACCCCGGGACTTTGGGAATGAGAGTTATGAAAAAAGCCACTGCGATGTTGTGCATCCTTCCGTGCTAGAAGAAATCCCTCACGAAAATGATCACATCGTCTTTAACAATACCCTAAACAACTTTGAAGAAAGTAAGATTGAAACCATCCGCTCCGGGTGCCTTATCACAGGAACATCTCCAAATAGCACATTTAATCTCATTGAATGTGGGTTGCGCCTCAAGAAATACCACCAAAGAGTCTTTCAATTTTTTGAAGAGAGTAGAGGGGATATGAGGCCTGGCCCATCTTTCGGCATCAAATTGCCTTGCGAATTTTTTTTAACCTCCGATTTGATGGTAGAAGGATCAAAAGAGAGGTTATTATTGATCCTGATGCAGCCAATGCAGTTGCTAGACCTGCGAATAGATGTCGATAAATAGAAAAACTTCATGTTTCGATCCCCACCTTTCCCCAATTGAACATATGATTTATGTTTCCAGAAGCTCTCCAATTGTCTCTGTGCGGAGGCTAGCTCATTCTTTAACCGAACCAACTCCCTAGTCTCCAGCTCCGAGAGGGGTGAGACATCCCCCAGTTGGTTAAGGCGATGAATATCATCTTCCGCCTTCTTAATCTTGCTTTCAATATTTTCAAAAATCTCTCTACTCCATTTTTGAATTTTGCTCTTAATAAGCTTCAGTTTGTAAACCACCTTGTGAGGACCAAAAGTGAACGAATTCAGCTTATTCCACCAAAACGCAACCTCTGCCAAGAATTCTGAATGATCTAACCAACAGTTCAAGAACCTGAATGGTCGCAGCCCCCAATTTAAAGAGGACATTTGTAAAACAAGAGGATGATGATCTGAGCATCCCTTCGGGAGCGTGACAAGGGGGTTTTTACGCCCCGAAACAATAAAGGGAGTACGGGTGAAAATGTCAAACCACGAGGAGCGGGTTCAAGACATCCTAAAGAAATGCAAGTAGATTAGGTTGATTATTATTTTTGTTTGTTTTTGGAAAAATGGTGAGGCAAGGCAAGACAACTAGAGAGTTTAACAATAAGAGAAAATAGGCCAGGCACCCATCAAGCAACCCCTCACAGTTTGGTCTTTACTGGGCATGTTGAGTCTGTGGTGGGCCTAGGTGAGTCTACGGCATGGTGCTTCTCAATCAAGTCCTTCACACCATAAAGTTAGGATCTAGGTATCAAGTGGAACCAATGAACACTCCCCTCTCACCGTGGCTTGTCAGTCACACGAGAGTGCACGCGTCACCTACAATCGTCCTAGTTCCCAACTTATTAACGTTCCACCTAATAGCTAGCTAGATTCAACCCTCCGGTCTTACTATGTTAGATCTCCTCTAGCCATCTCGGGTTGGTATCTCCACGTCCCCCTTCTCAATCATGTCCTTCGGGTGACGCTATGGACAATTGGTAAGAACCTATAGGATGGAAATGTGTTATCCACACTCAGTCCTACCACAAGGTCATCGTTTAACCAACGTATTATGCATCCCTACCTGCTACACGCCTAATCATTTTAGCCCATTCGAAATCAAACCATTCGGGGTGCCCTTTGGGCATCCAACCCAAAAGTGAACTACTCACACATAATCATTTAATAACAATCATGCATAAGTAAGGAAACAATGTCACGAGAACAAATGTAAAGAGAAAGGAAGAGAATGCTTAAGATTGTAGAGCTGCTCGACCCACTCCTTGCATCCGCTCTTTGTCTCCGGTAAGCTTTCTCTCTTTAAAAATCCTAGCTTTAGTCTTTGGTGTTCAAGCTTACAAAATGAGAGGTTTGGTGGGCTATATATAGAGAGACCACCCACAAACCTTAGCTATCTACGAAATGACCAGAAATGCCATTAGTGGAAAAATTGGGCGCATATGCCGCTTGGTAGAAGATGGCACCTCGTTTTGATCCACCTCGTTTCTTCTTTCGCGATCCGACTTAACCGGGTTAAACACCCCTATGATAACCCACAAATAACTTGGGTTGCTGCTCTTGAATGAGAGTATCTCCTCCCACGCCAAATGCTGAGCTAAGGCATCTTGAGGACCATAAACATTAACCACCCCTAACTGCGTATTTGAGTCAAGGAGCGCACCCGTGGCCAGCCAACGAGATGCTTTATGGACCACTGCACAGTCAAAGAAAGATAGGCACCAGATACTAATTAAAACACCTGGATTACTGATTGCCGGAATGTGGTCCCAGCCAAAACCTTCCCGACACCATATACTTTTGATCAATGCTTGCCTCGGATGCTCCATCTTAGATTTCTGGATCAACAAAAAAATGGATATTGGATGAACGAACCATCGACTTTGCCGCCTTTCTTTTACGAGAGGAATTCGCCCTTTGGATATTCCAGGTTGTAAAATTCATGAAGAAGGAGTCTTCTCCACAGAATTTCTCCTGGAAGTAGCAGCTTTAAGGTTCAGAAGGATTTGTTCTTCATTCGCATCCCAATCGACCCCCAGACATTGGCCGACGGACCAGGCTTTAGTAGCACGGGCCTCTAGAAGAACTCTCCAAAGACTTCAGAATTTTAGACACACTGGACCGGACAGGATCCTAACAGGCCCAGCACTAGGGTCCTCAAGAAGCTGGTCAGCTAGGCAAATTAGGCTTTTGACCTCAACCTCCTGGGTAGGAGCACAGAACAGGCGGTAAAGGTAGTTCAAGGAGTGCAGGCACAGGAACCAAAGAAGATGCATCAGTACCTTCGCATGGGGAACCCGCCATCGAAGTCACCATCAACTGACCCCTAAGGGGAGAAAGTTGGTTACCTACCCCTTCCACGCTCCTGGAGACCGAGACTGAGCCGGACATGCCTTCCAGCGGCGCAAGAGAACCAGGTAGAGACTCACACCAACTTGGAGAAAAATCAAAAAAATCTAAGAAAGGCAGCTCCGTGACGGAGACCGAGATCTCAGAGCCTTGAACCTTAACCGGAAGACACCTTTTTAAAACCTCCATGGAATTGGTAGAGACTAAAATAGTTGCCACATGGAGCCTAGAATTTTTAATCGCATCCAGATGAAGCCAAACTTAGACTTCCTCTTGGACAGCTTGTTCGCAACATAAGAATCCACAACCTTGCAACATTTCTCGAAACATTCACGGAGGGCAACGTTATTCCATTGGAATGGAAAGTTTTCCACAAAAAGGATCATGGCCAGCGGCCCCTTCGAAGAGCAAGCCATGACCCTGATAGGGACCATCGCCGCCACTCGCCCTTCCCGCCGGTGGAAGGAGGGACAAGCACGGTAAAACCCTAGGAAACTAACCTACTTGTTGTTAGGGAACGTATACTTGGAAATTGAAGAGTAATTTCTTGGTACTTCAATTTCTAAATCATAAACGTTAATTAATTGCTTATACCGGATTCATTTCATAACAAATTTCGATTCATCACAGTTTTGTAATATCAATTAGTTATTAATTATACTTTACTACTCATCATTTAATCAGCTAAAAATTCTCAACTACCTACTGAAACTCATTGCTACTCCTACATGTACACCATCTGAAACGGTCAAGAGGATAAGCACCTAAAATGAAGTGGGTATCACCCACGTCACTAATTTGCATGGACACAACAACGTGCAAGGAAATCCAGAAATAACCCCCCAACAAAATCACCATGTAGATTTCCTAATTAAAAAAAATAAATCATTTTCGTTATACTTAGTACTGGAATGGATGCTCGTAGAAGATCCCAGATATGGTTGATTTTGTTCCTCGTTGTACAATTCTATGGGATTCGTTTAGTTGCGGGAGATAGTGGGCAACACCGGAGTGAGGATGGGCAAGAGAAGCCCTCTTTTGTGAAGACGGCATTTGATACTATCTCTGTGTTGAAGAGGTCCCATCAAAGTTCATGGGACAAAATCAAATCCGTAATCCACCAAGTGCAGCTTCAGTTCTTTCCACCAAATTTAGAGTAAGATCATTTTCCATGCACATCTTATATCTTTTCCTTATTTTTAACCTCTTATTTATTCAGAGTCGAACTGTCGTGATATCCTGATATCTTTTTCATTCGTAAGGGTTAAACCGAAGAGTTATTTTTTTAAATTTATCTTTTTCTTATTGGCAAAGTGATGTGTTATTATTACTAACGGATGCCACATCCTATATCTCAATGCTTAATGTTATAATTGTTGGCTTTAACACTTTTAAACTTTACATCACATATTTCTTGAGGGTGTAAATTTTCTCTGTGGATGGAAGATTCAGTGGCTGGAATTGTATAATAGGGATCAGTTTTTTTTTCATTTTTTCCCAGTTACATACTCTCCCAAGAGATACAACTGAAGATCATAGACTTACTTTTCCAAGAGATACAACTAAAGATCATAAAAAATAAAATTTGAACTCTGATATTTTTTACCTCACTTTTTCTTTATACCATTAGAGCAAGTGCTTCTTAGTTTAGTACCTTAGTATTACGGTTAAATAAATTCTTTGTTTGCCTCCAAAAAAAATCAATGCTTGATTAGCTTCTTTTTTTACCGTGAAAGAATATCGGTTGCTTTTCACATTTATTGATTACTGTTCATGGATATCAGTTGCTTTATTTCAACTAAAGCACCATTCTCACTGTTGTTTTTTGTTGTATTAATTATTTTACTTCAATAGTTAGGATAGAAAAAAATAAGAATACGTGTAACTCAATTATTTAACTGGCTATACCACAGGTGGATTAAATTTTAGAATTGCTCAAGTCCATTAAACTATTTTGGATTATATATGGGGAAAACATAATAATTGATGTGACATGTCTGGTATTTTTTTCCCGAGGACTGACTCCGATTTTTTCTACTTAGAAGGTTTAATTTTTTTTGGTTTTTTATGATGGTTACTTTTCTAAATCATCACGGTTGAGACTGATTCAAGGCTGGCTCTCCGGTACTTGTCTGAGGGTGTGGAGCAAGGAAACCCGCTCGCATCACTCATGAATAGAGACGTAAGAACCTCATCCTCCTTCACGGACAAATGGAGGTCACATTTTGTAGTTGGGATTGCAATAGAGTGGCCGATTGGCTGTCGAACTCTGCACTCGACATCCCAAGAGGGCTTCACATGTTGTACGTTCCTCCGGATGGATGTCGCTCATTAATGCAAGGGAGCTACACACCCACCATGCTCACCAAAAAAAACTTATAAGGTTTTAATTTTTATTGGTTTTTTATGATGGTTTCTTTTCTAAATCATCTATTTTTCAAAGTTTTTCTCCTAAAAAATGTGTATCCTTACAAACGAACCTTTTTTCGATCCGGGGCTGGGGTCATTCTTCATGCACAAAACTTACTACTAAAGAAGCCTTAATTATGTCCCAGAAATTATAAAAAATTGGTTGGTTGGTTGATGAGTTGTTTGATCAGTTTTAGAGGCGTAGATGAAGGGAACAATGGGGCAGAAGTTGGTGCACTTCTCAAAAGCGCTGAGAAAGTGAAAGAGGCAGCCGAGAAGAGCATCGGAGCAAGCAAGGCGACAGCCGAAGAATCTGCGAAATCTGCAGCCAAAATGGTAGGGGAGGCAGTGCACAAGACAACACAAAATGTCAAAGACACAATGTCTCAAGAACAACCTCATGAACACGACGAGCTTTGATCATTTGTTATAATCATGTAAGAAGCTCTATTCCTTGTCTTCTGTTTATTTCTTTCTTTCTTTCTATCCATGATGTTTTATTTTGTTTGGGCAGCTTAATTGCTCCAAGTCCAAATGTATGTGGCAGTGAACCACACCTTGTTGGTGTTTTTTTCTTCTTACCTTAGAAAAGTCTAATAAATCAATTGGATATGTAACATTAACATTAAGATCTCAAGTATTCATCTCTACCATTAATTCAATACTTCATTTTTTATTTTTTTTAGAATTTGATTGATCTCTTACTTTTCATTTATACGTGCAAGGCCTCAATAAGATTTGGTTTGCTATTCTATTCTCATAGACTCGAATTTTATTTTAAAGTAGAAGTAGAAAAACTCGTGTTTTAGACATTGATATTTGGCGCGTGTTAACAGAAATAAAACAACTAATCTTCATGTAGTGTGTGTTATGTACCCTAAACTCCATCAATGATAACTAAAAATGTTTAATTATCTAATACTTCCATCTCAAACCGACACTTGATAGTAAGAACAGCTATCTTTGACGATCACCTGTTTTTATTGCTTTGATTGGATACAAAATTAGAGCAAGGAAAGATTGTTTATCTTCGTTGTATAGGTTTTCGATGCAGTATCCCCCCAGCTCTTATATTTTCACACTATACATCAAAATTAGTGACAGGGAGCAAATGGGAGATACTTACCTTCCGGACTACTGCTAAGTATTTAGATCAACTAGAAATAGCGGTTAAAAGATTGGTGTAACTTCCCGTGTTTCAGGTATATTTGGTGTATACAGTATATACAACACAAGTCAAACACTAGTACCAAAACCCCTTCCAGAGACTAATACAAGAATGGAGAAAAAGGATTAATGGATCCTTCGGCAAAGAATGGCAACCATCTATCAACAAAAAGGATCTCACCCCACGTAAATTTCGAGGATACCCTGCCCCAAGAACATCACACGTTGATATCCATCCGTTTTGATCTAGCAGTGCCGCTGATTTCTTGGGAACCAACTAGAGAAAACCTTGGGAAGCTGTGATTCTCGGCTGCTGCAACTGGCTGCTGTGGATAAAGGGTAGGAGGAGGTGTGAGATTGCGCTGGGCCGGGAGAGGCGGAAGTGAGTTGTTGTACCTATAAGAATCACTTGCTATGCTGCAGGAAACAAACATGGTTGGTTACCTAAAGCAAGAACTGCATGATTTACTCATCAATAGTAACAACTAGATCATTTATCAATTTTCGACCATTCAGTTGCATTAACCAAAACGCAGAATACCAGGCAGTATCCTAATACACAAGTGACAAAGCATAAAGTGGCCCAAAGGGTAGTTGTCCAAGCAACAGGTGCTCAATCTGAGCCTTATATTGGCCCTCGGGATGAGGAAATAACAGTTAGAATCGATTCAAACAGGGAAGGTAAACTCTGTGTGTTACCTTGTGGACTTGTAAAATTGGTTCTCATCAATCGAATCTTCATCAAGCCGCTGTGCGGTTCTATGAACTGGAGATGTAGACCATGGACTTGGTGCAGGTATCTCATCTGAAAAGTATCGTCTCCTGATGAGCTGCGCAATAAAGTGAAAACAAAACTAGATGAGACTAATGCCAAGCTTACCAATCCAAAGAAAAGAGAAACAAATATAATCACCCACCATATGGAAAAACTTGATCAATGCTTCCTTGTCGTATCTTGCTTCTCTGGCAGCCTACCATGTTTTGGAAAAACAGACTGTTATAAATATCTGCCACTGAAAAGAAATCACTATTTTCTAATGATTTTCATATGTAAGATACAACTGGTGGTACTTTAATGGGACACTTTGTGCATTAAACTTGAAGGAATCATAATGCTGCAAACATAAATCATTTAGCAAAATGAGCCGAGCATAAATATAATAAGAACAAAAAGTTCAGTTGTCATAGAGCTCACAAAATATAAGAGGTTACTACTCAATACGCAAGATGACAATTGTTTCGGTCCTTCGCATTCACAAGTGAAGCAACCACGATGATACGGAGGCAATGTGCAACTAACAATGTGAGTTTGCGAAAATAGATTAGTAACAAAAGCTGAAAAGAACGATATCAAATTCCATGCAGAAAGCACTAGGATGATACTGTTTGAATGAGCAGGATGTATGGGAGGTGCGTACTAAAAAGTGAAAACATACTAAAAAAGGAAAGATGACATTTGATGCAACAAATGTAAGGTTGGTCCTTCAGTGGAATTGCTTACAGCGATATGACCACTACTGCCAGGGAAACTTTCGGTCAATGGAAGCTCTTCACTGGATGGAAGCAAACCCTGCTTCTCAACCCACTGACGAGCAACATCCACAAGATTGCCACTGCTTCCTCTCATACCTTCCTTTACAGCAATGTCAGCTTTATTTCCAATCACAATGTAAGGTACAGGAAGGCCACCTGGACCTCCCGAACCAAGGGGAGCTGAAAATGTCCCATTTGCGGCTATTTCAGATGCCCATTTTTGCATGCTAGTTTTTGTTCTCCTCTGAGAGAGATCATGAACAAAAATAACCCCTGAAGAATTTATGTTGAAGTTCATAAGTAAAGCACAGATGGGGTGCATTTCAAGCAATATGTGACTAAATGACAAGAGCAATATCCAGATTGTATGCTTTGCTCCATTAGGTGCCAGCCCCTTGCACTCAATGGTTCAATTAAATAAAAAGTTGACGTCAAAAAAATTGAGGAAAATAATTAATTTCCCTTACTGGCAGGCCTGTAACCTTTTCGAATGTTAACTAAGATAACGAAACTAGGACAAAAAAGTAAGATTCCTATAGCATGAATAGTTTGTTCTTCTGCTTTGCCACATCTCAACATCATTCATGAATATGGCTAACTTCGGGGTGCACAGGCTCACGACCGCATAAAAGTCCAGAATTGGCAGGCTTGTAAATTCGTTTGCTTTTTATTTCTAATAGCAACAGCATTGGAAAGGGCTTCCCAGCATCAGTAAACGTCTAACAACATGGTAAAACGGACATAAACCTTGAATTTCACATTGCTTCTCATGGCATCAGATAAAAAGAAGATACCATACAGCTAACAAGTTAGATGAGTTTCTCATGTGCACCCCGTGGCATGTTCAGCTAACAAGTTCTACATAAACATCAAAGAAAAGATTTAATGTTCACCATTTATTTGAGAGTAGAATAGTGACCGACAATCTTTGTAGCGTTCATGCCCTGAAACATCCCATAGTTCAATGAAGAAGTCTCGTTCAGCATCACCTTTTATGCTGCTTGAAGAACTACCAGCATTGCCATACGTTATGTGCTGGAAAGCAACAAAAGGAAGAAACTAGTGAGGCAATTAATTACAGAGTATACCATCAGTTGTTATTCGGGAACACATTCTTATGAAATGTTACCTTAACACCAACTGTACATCCAACCGTTTGAGAAGGGTGGGAAATAGAAGAGCCTTTTACAATTAAATGAACGAGCGAAGTCTTCCCAACACCTGACATTACATAATGTGTTATATGAAGTCAGAGTATTAGGTGGATACGGACAACCACACACCAGAAAAATTAGATCATGGCCAAGTAAGAAATCCATCTCCATACTTTTCGCTCAGCTGAACCAAAGCAGAGAGCTCCTATCTCGTTGAATCAACAAAACTTGCAACTAGGCAAGATCGGATCTTAACTGCATATGTTTCACTAATCTAACCAACAGCAAAAGTATTTGCTTCGGCTCACATCCATTGCAACAAATAACTTGAGCATTCAAGTTGCAGAACACCTTGGTGCGAAAAATTGGCATGATACCACCACCCTCTTCTGCTGCTAAAGACGGGTATCGAGTTCTCTCTCATACAGTAAATCGCATCCTCCTAAGCCCTAACGAGTTAAGCCAACTGGCGAAATCACTTGGACACCCGTCATGAACATCTGTTGATTACCAAAGAATCTGCACTCTAAAACACCTCCGCGTCATCCAAAACTAAAACGCCTCAACTTCAATCACCAAGGAAGTACATTCCTCAATCGAATCACCTAGTTCAAAGCGCAATTCGAAAGCTAAGCACACGCATCCGCCTTACCAAGAAAACAAAAGACTCTACAACAAGTAGAACCGAACCAAACCAAACCAAACCAAACCGAGGGAACCCAAGAGTTTACCAGAGTCGCCAACAACAAGAACTCGAACTTGGCCGCAAAGGGGCGCGCCATTGGTATCCCTCTGGCGCTGCTCCCTCCAGAACATGTTCCCCTCGAAAACAAACACCTCACCAACCCAAAGCAGAACCCTCCTCAAGAATCCCAACTCTGCCCCTGCCCAGAGGGTGGTCCCATCAAAGACGCCAATTGGATCGCCAAAGGGGAAGATCTGCCCTAACCGCTCTTCGCTCGCTAAGAAGGGTGGCAAGGAAGAGAAGGGATTACTCTGATCAAGATTTGATTTTGGTTTTGGGTCGGTGGAGGCTAATTGCATTTTACCATCACGAGTTTGTTGAATCGAATGTTTGGTCCTTTGAAATAAACTGGCAATCGGGGAATCAATAATGGGAAAGTAACATCTTAAAAGAATTATTAATTACTGTATCTCATCAAGACGTATAACACCTTTAAAAAAAAGTTTAACTGTGCAGACAAATAACAATAGAATTTCTTCAAAATTTTAGGGAATAAAAAAAATAGCTAACACTTTAAATTCTCTGATAACATGTCTCATGGTAGATAAGCTATTGTTGGAGCGAAAAATTAATTCGCGAATCCATGTCGAACGAACCAGTATCGGTAAAATAGTCGCAACTTTCTACTCGAGCATCAGATTGTTACAATTCCAAAACCTAAAAAAAGAAAAGACGTAGATCTATAATTATGTATTCTTACATCATCTCCAAATTCGGCTTGGAAGAGTGTAAAAATTGGGATAGAAGTCTTGACATTCTGGGATCAACATGGTTGACGATTCTCGTAGCGGATCCGAAAAGTTCAAGGAGTCCTAATCAAGTTCTACGTCTACCAAGGAGTCATGAATGCATTAAAGAGTTAAAGACGAGGAAGACTTTGAATGAACATAGGAATATATGTCTTAATAGGATTGTTAGTTTGAGATTGTATTGAGTTAGGACACATATTCTGACTATTATATGGCCAAGCTCATTGAATTTGGCCGGGCTTAGGACTCTCAATCTCTATATAAGGAGGGGCTAGGTAGAGGCACCACATACATAACACACGAATTTCATACCTACAATACAAGAAACCTACCTACAACAAAGCTACTCGCATTGGTTCTCCCTTCCCATCTCTCCAACTTTTTTTTTCTCCTCTATTTATTCAACTCTATCGCTTTTGTTCTCACCCACATATTTCTTCTTCCCTTCCCTTTCGTTCGAATCGCTCTTGGGATGATCACTTTGGACCCGTTCTCAAGTTTGTTTTGAAGTTCTCACAATATTATTTTTTGCACTCCCAGTGGGACTAATGAGGGCGTCTTATAAGAGCAGTATGCCTTAATTTTGATCCCTTTCTCAAAGGACAAATTCGGCCTAGAATTGTGCTTAAAGAAGACATCCAGCAAGGCCGAACGACTTTGGAGGACAATTTTATCCTTTTTCAAGCCAAATCTGAAGAAACCTATTTCACGCAAAATTGAAGTACTATATGTCATCTTTCTGCGGACATCAAGAGCGCCGCAATCGAAGTTTAGAACAGAAAGATACGACCAAAATACTAAATGATGGCATCCACTCTAGAATGGCTATCACATGCCTTAATTGAGGAAGATGTTGTTCGGGAAGCCTTTGTTAAGGCTAACTCAATAGTTGTGAGTTGGATTCAACTTAACTATGGCTTTGACGACCATGCACCCTCAGATAAACTGGTCAATACCATTTTTTGCCACGTCAAAGAAGTTGACTCAAGGAGAGAGAGACATATTCAAATGCGTGGAACGATTTAATTGGATACTGTAGGCACTTGATGTCATTTCCTGTTAGCCAAAAGACTATATAAAATTGTGAAAGAGATCTTAAGAATGCTGGAATAAATGTAGCTAATTTTGCTTCAAATCACCCAATCGAGGTAGCATCAAGTAGCACCCGTTAAGTTGAAAACCAAATAGTTTCTGAATCCTTTGATTCCGAGACTAGAATTGAGATGGGCATACATGAATCGGCCGGAGCTACACAATCTTATTTTCTCGTTGTCCAAGAGGTCATACAAATGACAAGTCAACAGTTGGCCGACACCACGGCCATCCAGCGTGTAAGGCCAATATTTGATGGAAAGGAGGAGCATTCCCTATGCATGTCCCATCGACACTAAAAAAATCCTAAGTGCCATACCAAATACGAAAGGAATCTTAAGATCTCCACCAGATAAGGGAATCTGCAGGCTTTCGCCAGCAAAAAAAATCGTAGGACCTCCATCAAGTAAATCGTTACGAATGACCGAGTCCCAACTTATTCCACGAGTAGTGAGCCTCTTGCACTTACCCAATTTTGTCACAACTCAATGAAAAGACACTGGGGGGCAACTCTACCATCGGAGTACCGGTGGACATTCTACCTCTATTGGCGGTCATGGCGATCACAAAAATGTTAAGGCCGATGCTCCTACAACTGCAAAAATTGTCCCAGATGGGGCCAATACGTATTCATGGAGAAGAAGATAGACGATGATAAAGTTAAGTCATTAAGTCCTCCTCCAGCAAGAGATATTATGGTGAAGCAATGAACTAATGTATCGGTCCAACCTCAGTCGTTAAAGGCTTCAAATTATAAAGAGTGTGCTCAAGTCACACGCCGTCTCGGTGGGTGCACTAGCGTGGAAAATAATGTAAAAACATTGTCAAAATCAGCCAACAATGGCAAGAGGTGGCCTAAATATGTGTGGATTAAAAAAGATATGCTTGTGAGGCTACGACCGAGCAAGGAGTTCCCCGAGAAAATAAGTCATTCAAGGTTTGGGTGCCCAGGGAGGAACTCTCGCGGTCTAGTAAAGGTCCTTGGGAGACACGATCTACAATGAAAAATTGGCTTATGAGATCTCATAGTCGCCGTACAAAGCCATATCAACTTGAGAAGAAAGCTTTGAGGCCTGCATATGAGGATGTTCCAAAAAGGCCAACGCCAGTCTCGGGGGGGCAAGTGTCTGAAATTCCAGCGACCTATTTTTATCAAGACTCAAAGAATAAGGTTAGAGCATAAAATCCAGAAACAAAAGCAAAAGCTTAGAGATCTTCAACAATAGTTATATGGTCATTCAAATGAAGGATAAATGGCTCCTACTCAGCCGCGAAAGCCTAAGATAGGTCATCTCGAGAAAGCCGTGGACAAACCGGTATCTCAAGATGAAAATATATTAGTCCGAGATACAAAGATTAAAAGAGATACAAAGGCGACTAAGCAAGGAATTTCCATCGTCAAGAGCCCATCATCTAAACTGTTATTGTATGATCATTTACAAAAGAGCCACTACTTGAGATTCCAACGTGCTTGTTTGAAAATCTAAGAGTGATGGAGTCACTAAGGCAATACAGTCGGAGCTTGTTCGAGATGAATCAAGATAGAGTTATAAAGATATATATGGACAAGCATCTACTTGACCAGTTGGCTTTGACAATGGTGGTTCCTATCATTGAATATGTGATCATCTGCATGCCTACAAAGGCTAGGTCTCGACCGAATTGATGGTAAATTTTCTACATATTACGATCTTGACTTAGCCAGTTATATATGAAAAGGAGTTAATTTTTTGCATGTTTAAGGATGGATACACGTCAATGCTTTTTCTAGCATCAAAACATTGGGGGCATTGTTGGAGAGAAAAATTAATTTGCGAATCCTTTACGACCCTGTATCGGTAAAATAGTCGTAACTTTCTACTCGAGCATCATATTATTATGTTTCTAAAAGCTACAAAAAGATAAGACGTAGATCTACAGTTATGTATTTTCGTCATCTCCAAATTCGGCTTGGAAGAGTGTCAAAATTGGGATAGAAGTCTGAAAATTTGAGGATCAACATGGTTGACGATTCTTGTAACAGATTCGAAAAGTACAAGGAGTCTTAATCAAGTTCGACGTCTACCAAGGATTCATGGATACATTAAAGAGTTAAAGACGAGGAAGACTTTGAATGAACATAGGAATAGATCTCATAATAGGATTGTTAGTTTGAGTTTGCATTGAGTTAGGGCACATATTCTGATTGTAACACGACAAAACTCTTTGAATATAGCCAGGCTGAGGACTCTCAATCTCTTTATAAGGAGGGGCTAGGGGCTAGGTAGAGGCACCAAACACACAACACCCGAATTGCATACCTACAACACAAGAAATCTACCTACAACCATGATAGTCGTATCGGTTCTCCCCTTTCCATCTCCCCAACTTTCTCAATAAAATTGTTGCTCATCTACCAATTTTTTTCTCCTCTACCTATTCAACTCTATTTCTTCTGTTCTCACCCGCATATTTCTTCTCCCCTTCCCTTTCGTTTGAATCACTCTTGGGATAACCACTCCAGACTCGTTCTCAAGTTTGTTTTGACATTCTCACAATTTTTTTTCCCACGACAGCTATGTGTCACTCAAGGTCATTGATCAACGCTAGACCCTAACCCATTTTGAACTCAAAACGAGTCTAGTAAGCCTCAAACATATTTTAACTTTTCAAAATCATCAGTCTCAAATTCAAAATGAAGTACAATTATTTTTATATTGCCCCCAAAGTCAAGTTAAAGTACGAAATATAAGCAAATCGACTATGAAATTCTGACTACAAATTAGGTTCACAAGTTCTCCCTTTGTTCCTTGACCATTGCATCATCGGCCGATCAAGTTCTAGGTTAATTAATACAACACCAAACACAACTCTCATTATAATTCTTCTGGACAAATGATCACTAACTAGCATGCATAATAAATGAACAAGTTCTCTTTTCCAATTTAAGCAGACTCATGCACTATACAACTATTACGTGGCCGCATTTGGCATTTGATTGTAATAAGCCAAACAAGTGTTTTCATGATTGTGCACACCCTCGTATGTTGTTATAACGAATCTAATGTCTTCTCTATCTCTCTCTACCCTCTTTTTGACGTTGCAACCATCCATTGAGCACTTGTGGTAGTTCCTGCAACAACAAGCAATCACGGTTGATGAATATGTAAATTCATTAACTTGAAATATTGCATTTGAACTAGAAAGTCAATCAATTACAGCAAAATGTTTTAATCCATAGAGTATAGTCGGGAGGCACATATGATTTGCAAACCAAATAGTTAAGCAATAACTAACTAGAAAATAAATAGGAAATGTTACTCTCAAACATATATATGATTTGTTATATTTAATTATAAAGATCTAATTATTTTTAAAATTTATGATGAATCTTACAAAGTTTGGTAATGTTGCCTAAATTATTTCTCTCGCCTAAATTATGGGAATGTTGCCTTATATTTTGGTAAAATGAATTGAAAGAGATAAAATGACGCAAATTAAACTAAACAAAAGAAAGGTAAAAAATTTCAACGAATTGATTAAGTCTGTAAATACCCATAATACAATTTTCAAATAAAATTGCTGCAACCACATAAAAGGAAGAGGTATACTTCCCCCACCATTATCTCTACATAAATACTTAACTTAAAAAATTGCATGTTAATTAGACACAATCAAGTACAACGAAATGTTTTCCATAAAGAATAATCGGGAATCACATATGAATTGCAAAAAAATTGATAAGCGATAACCAACTAGAACATCGGGTAAGAAATGCTTCATTTATTGGGGTGGCCAAATAGGAAACATTTTCCAATAATAATATGATTTGTCATATTCCATCATAATGATTGTATTATTTTCTATGTTACAAAGTCAACTTTATCTCTCCTAAAATAAAATCCAACAACCACATAAAAGGCAGAGGTATACTTCGCCCTCCATTATTTCTCCATCAATACATACTATTCTAGGTAGTCATCCATATAGTATTATGTGTTTGGCTTATATAATATATAATTTTATTCACTATGATTAAATTAAGTTATCAATAAATAATGGTCTTAATCATATATATTAAAATTTTAATATTAAACTCAAAATCTTAAATAAATCCATCAATAAATTATGGTCATGTATGTTATAATCTTTGTACCCAAACCAAAACCTAAAAATCTTCTTATTTTGCAAGTTTCGGTTATTGAATTACTTTATAGTAATTCATGAAACTCTCTTTTATCCACAATTAGCTATTATCCAAAGAAGATAATAACACTAGAGTATTTTCACTTATATATAAGGTCTTGCCATCTTATTTTTCAAGAATTTTTACGTATGATGTTTTTGCATTCAAAGTTGAATATCGAAATTTATTAAGAAATAGCTCTCAAAACATTTTTTATAGATAAATGTTCCTATCCAAATCAAATTTTTTTCTAATTTTGTAAGGGATGGGAGTTGATCCAACAATCATTCATACATCGGCATGTTTTAAATTGATGAATCTAGTTGATTAACTCAAAATGTACACACCAAATAATATACTGGAATAATTGGAACATAATGCCAGTCGGCTGCTCCAAGATACCTGATCTCACTTTGTAGGGCCGGGTTTTGCGAGAGGAGCTTGAATGCACATGTATAATATCTACATCTATGCAGGGCCTCTCTCTTTTTCTTATATAAAAATGTAGATCTTAAAAAAGTATATATAATATCGATGCATTGATTTACATGAGGTAGCTTACTAGGGTGAGCAAATGGTGTGGACGAGATCGATCTGATCATAGTCATGAGAATCAGGAATCGTTTCAAGAGAACAATGGGAACTGAACCATACTATTTTTCCTCGATTCTAGACCAGATTCAATTCTTTTTTGTCTGTTCGGAATAGAAAATCGTGAGATTTTGGACACACAAAAGAGTCTAAAGCATATGTAATAGAACAATTTTGTAAAGCTACTAGAGAATTTTTGTGAAACTGCAATTTTTGAATTGAACAGAGCGAGTCAAGTTTACTAAAAGTGAAATGAAGATAGGTCGAAGCTCATGACAGAGCAAATTCGACGTTCGGCTTAGTTATCAATGGTTCTCTATGGAGAGAACCAAATCCTGAACCGAAAACCAATGCTCTAGCTTGGAAGGAACTAAAAACTTTTGTAGGTCCAATTCTGAACAGAAATTTTATATCGGCTTGGTCACTTTTATTCTCTTTCTATCGAAGTTACCAAGCTATTTTGTTGTGGTTCTGCTGTTTTCGCTCCATTTTCTCACCCTAGGTAGCTCCCGTGCTAATTTAATAATTAATTATGATAACATAAGGTCCAAAACAAAGTAGTTAAACGAATGAAACGTGGCAGAAAGGGGCCCGGTGTATTATACCTAAAACAGAAACTTCGTTGTTTATCTTCTTTATGTGCATGAATAAGGATCAAGTTAGTGAAAGTGGTTTGGGGACTTGTGTTTAAGTGCTCGACTTTTTTTTTTAATATGGTATTTAGAGTCAAAATACTGTAATACTTTATTTTAGGATTTAATTTTTTCAATTGTATTTTCTATCCGTGAATTTTGAACTCATGAACTCATAAAAATTTCGATTTTGAAAAAAAAAAGTTTACAAAAGCATAATAATTATTTAAAAATAATTCAGATGAGCTTTTGTATGTGATCATCTTGCTCTTAAACGAGATGGGTTCCAACAAAAATTAAAAGAGTTCTTTTCTCAACGAAATAAAACAAAAATTAAATCATGATAGTTACCTGGGATTTGGGCTGTTCTTGACAGACTTCTTTCCGTATTTCCTCCATTTGAATCCATCATCCATAACCTCCACCTCCGATTTCGTTCTAAATGCCACCCTACATCCTCCCACTTCCACCTTGTTCTTCTTTACCACCCCGTTTCTCTTTTTACTACAAACATCACGGTAACAAGATTAAAAAGTGAAAAGTAATTAAAAGAACTGAAAGTGAACATAATCCAATTGGAACAATTAATCAAACTAATTAATTACTTGCTAGTGGTGATTATCTCCCTTGAGGTCGCAGCATCATTATCTCCACCTTGCTCCGAAACTGAGACCATGCTTGGGGAAGAAGACTGGTCATCTCCTACTCCAACGTCATCAAGCATTAGGTAATCCGATAACTCGAATTCTCCCATCACAGACGAATCAAAGCCCTCGTAGTTCTCATAGTTAAAGTGATGAGTAGTGTTATTAGGGTTAGGGTCATAATCTTCTGGGTGATCCATATATGGTCAGTTGACTTAGACCACTCTAAGGAACCAAGTCGAGACTATTTCAAGACGACGCACAAAATGGCACAAAAGCATAATTTATGTATATATATGTGTGTGTAGGAAATGTTATCTTTTGATCTTTTGATCGCATCCATATCTTTTCCTTTTTTCTTTCTCAAAAAAAAATATATCTTTTCATTTTTTACCTATCCTTCGTATACACTTTCCTGGAGAGATGCACCGAAGTTTCCTCTCCTGCCACGTGTAAAGCTGCGGAAGTGAGAATGACGTCATTCTGATGACGTCATTCTGGCATTTTACTGGAATCAGGGACCACAGGAAGCTGTGTGAAATGTCTTGTCATTCCTAATAGTACTGGTAATGTCATACAAAAAGAACCAGCAGTTGTTATTGCCGACAAAAATATTAAGAATTTCATTTCAGTATAACATGGTTTGAGTTATTTGCATATCAGAATTTTACGATTCAAAGTGATAAGAGAATCTTAAACTTTAACCAACTTTAAGGGAAATAATAGATCTAATTCTTATATAATAAAAAAATTCCAAATTCTAAAACATTTATTTTATGAAAATTTTCTCACTCCTTTGCAATACCAACCAAATTACTTTACGGATATACAATTTGTTTGTTATGGCGACGTGAGGTTACACGGTCATTAGATTTATTTTTGGCAAATTATTGTAGTATCTTTCGTATTTGACTAAATCGATGATTTAGTTCCCTGTGTTTCTAAAATTATTCTCATATCTTTAGTATTTGATTTCATTATACATTCGGTCCCTCGCTGACGTCAACGACTTTTTTTTATTTTTGTCACTGAAATGAGAAAATATCCTTTAAAAAAAAAAAAATTCATCGTCTTCCTCTTCCTCGTCGCCTACCAACCAACAACCAAAAAAGTTCATCCTCTTGCCCGCCATCGGAACAATCGCTCCCTCTCCGTGCACTGTCTCCATCGCGATGGACGCCCTCTTTCTTTTTCCGGAATTGGTGATATCCCCTTCCCGGTCGCCGTCCACCTCAAGTAACAGAAAATCATTTGATGAATTGGATTAGAAAACAGATCCAAGTAACCACAAAGAGAGATCGGAAATATTGAACTCCAGTAACCGCTCGACCTCGCCGATATGGTCTTAGGCATGGATGTCCTATCCTCTTCGTCAACGGTGTCGTTGATGTTACCGACCTTGATTTTCACGGGACCGAGACTGAAAGGGGAGAAGGTGGACCGACATCATGACCCTGACTTTGTAACCGTCACCTCGAACACTCCTTCGCCATCGCCACAGAGTTTCTGTTGCTTGATTTGGATTTGTGGATCTAGGTTATTTTGATTTTTTTTATTCAAGGAAGATCACCATGAATCTAGGTTTTTTTTCTGGTTGGTGACCGGGAGTTTTGATGAGGGAGTCGGTGAAGAGAATGGGATGAACATTTTTCTTTTGTTTTTAAGGCTATTTTTGTCATTTTAATGCCAAAAATGTTAAAAATTCAGCAGCGCTGATGTCAGCCAGAAAAATCGAAAGTATAATAAAATTAAATCTGAGAGACGGAGAATAATTTTAAAAATACGGAAAACTAAGATTTAGTCAAAAATATCTTTTATTTTTTTGCACGTCAATGATCTCATCCTTTCCATGCGAAAGAGAGAAGTAAACATTTGCATTTTTGCATACCCCTACTATCAATCTTATAAAAGTTAGAGGTATGATTGTTCTAAAAATGGTTAAAGTCAAGATTTTTTACATGATTGTCAATCAAATTAATTTTGTCACCCGACCAGTCATTTTGTATCCACAATGTACTTGTGTATAAATACATCAAATAGTCGAGTTTCCCGGAAAAAATATTAGTTTGTAATTTTTATAATAATGATAACTTCATTTTGTGTTCTGTTTAGAAAATAATTTTAAATTGATGTGTATTCTTCTTACTTTCCGAACTTTTTTAGTTATGATATATGTTAATCAATATTGTGATCACTCTCACGGATGAAAGTCTAATTATTGACTTTTAATTTTTTTAACATTACTATTTCTCAACCATACGAAGTGTAGAAATTCACTCTTACCAATTTCGACTCGTTTCTTTTAAGTCATTAATATTGAATTTTTAGTTAAGAAAAGGTTGAGATTTTATTAATGAGAAAAGGGGGGAAATCATCTTTATACCGAGTGCTAGTATATGTATGTTGTGGGAATGGATTCGGTGCGGAGCGAGTGGATTGGACCCGCCTTTTATTTTAAATAGCTTTAATTGTTTTTAGTAAGTAGAATTTTGTCAGAATTAGAGTGTGAATCAAATTTTAACTTTCACTCAGTACTGTTATTTTTTGAAAGGTAAATTTTTTATACCAATACATGTGCTAGGATTTAAATCCTAGAACTAATTAATATTGATAATCCCTTGTACTATCAGATTAGATGATCTTTGGCAATTCCGTGTTATCGTTTTAGTACTTGGATTAACGAGTTAGTATTCTCATATTTGTTATAAAACAATGGGTTGTCTTGTCTCAACTCAAACGAAGACAAAATATCATTTAACAAATGAGACCAACTAATTTATCATTTTACAATTCTTTAATAACAATTTATATTTGAATAATAGCATAAGTTCGTATGTACACCAATCACTTTTTGGTGGAGTTTTAAATTTTTTTTGGTGGAGTGTATACTAATCATTTTGAATTGGCATGTCAGTGTAAATTTTATCATATACATACCAATATCACTTCACATGTATCATTATCATTTCACATTTATATTATTATCACTTCATATATATACATTTATTACTTCACAAGTATAACATTGTCACACATATGGTATACCAATATCATACCGCATTGGCATACCCATGTCGATTCACAAGACTTGATTTTAACTTGTGTAGTGAAAATGTTCAAACATATGAAAAAACAAGACTCATGGCTAACGTCTCCCAAAATAAATATTTAACACGTTCTCAAAAATTCAAACTTGAAGTAGAAATCTAGAACTCGATCTGTTGTGTTAAATCATTAGTTTATGGATCGAAGATGACGCTTAATTCTCTCTCTAGGCTTGGTGGGCCGGCCTCATTCCTTAAATAATAAAGGAAAAAGTCCACTTTAGTACTCTGTGGTATCACCCAAAATTACTTTAGTACCCTGTGGTAAAAAACTGACTAATCGAATCATACTTATTCCAATTAACATCAAAAAGGTCCTCGGGCAGCGAACCCGCCCGAACTCTGTCCGGACTACGTGGCCAGCCACGTCACCAAAACTTGATGACATGACACCACGTGGAGGAGGAGGAGGAGGATGAGGAGGAGGAGGACGAGGCGGAGGAGGACGAGGACGAGGACGAGGAGGAGGAGGACGACGAGGAGGAGGAGGAGGAGGAAGAGGAGGATGAGGAGGAGGAGGAGGACGAGGAGGAGGAGGTAGAGGAGGTAGAGGAGGAGGAGGAGAAGAGGAGGAGGCGGAGGAGGAGGAGAAGAGGACGAGGAGGAGGAGGAGGAGGACGAAGTGGAGGAGGAGGACGAGGACGAGGAGGAGGAGGACGAAGTGGAGGAGGAGGCGGAGGAGGAGGAGGAGGCAGAGGAGGAGGAGGACGAAGTGGAAGAGGAGGCGGAGGAGGAGGACGAGGACGAGGAGGAGGAGGACGAAGTGGAAGAGGAGGCAGAGGAGGACGAGGAGGAGGACGAGGAGGACGAGGACGAAGTGGAGGAGGAGGCGGAGGAGGAGGACGAGGACGAGGAGGCGGAGGAGGAGGAGGAGGAGAGGAAGAGAGGAAAGAAGATGGATGTCCACGTGGCGCCACGTCATCAAGTTTTGGTGACGTGGCTGGCCACGTAGTCCGGGCAGGGTTCGGACGGGTCCGGGCAGCTGCCCGAGGACTTTTTGATGTTAATTAGAATAAGTATGATTCGATTGGTCGATTTTTTACCACATGGTACTAAAGTAATTTTGAGTGATACTATAGGGTACTAAAGTAGACTTTTTCCAATAATAAATATCGATAACTTTGGGGGTCTCAAAAGTCTGCACCTCTCATTTGTGTTAGGCCACACGCGGCCCATCCCAATGGTTAGTGTCTTTGCTCCGCATGATGCTTCATGGGTGATCTCCGCATTGAATCCATCCTGGTATGTTGTTATGATTGGTGTAAATTTTTTGAACAAATTACTCTCATGTCATGCTAAATAATTAAATTGATAATTTAGTCCTCTATTTAGGATATGAGCTGATGACATCAGTAAGTGATCTAAAATTATAATAAAATTAAATAGAAGATAAGAAAATTATATTTCAAATAAAAAAAATTAAATTATTAATTTAATCATACACGAAAGACTTGATAATAATTTGTCTTTTTCACATGATAGGACCATAGGTGTCGTGTCATGACAAAGGATAGAGCGTTTAGTTGTTGCCGCACATGGTCCATCCATATTCGATAATTATTTATGATCGTGGTACAGCCTCTAATATTCGCATGACTGTAAAAGATTTTTTCAACTCTGTTATTTAGATTTTAGCTCTATCAGGTCATATTTTACTGAGTAAAATTTATTTTTCTACATTTAAAAGTTGAATCTAATATCTCTCAAGATTTTTAACACTTGGATTAAAAATTACATGTTACTGCCACTTTTCCTTCCCAAAAAATATCAGCGGACCACATTTTTTCTGAAGAAGGAGCAGGCCCGTAAAACAGCCAGGCCCATTTCTCTTTAACCCACTAGTTCAGAACCCCGTGAAAATTTAAGCAGATTCAGTGCTGCTGAACCCAGTAGCATGAATTTGACAATTGGCCTTTTCAATAATACATCATCCCAAACGGTACATCATCCTGATGGAACATAAATTCTAACATCACATCATCCCGACGGCACAATTTTTAACGACACACAAATTCCAACGCCAGAAGCAGGTGCTGCAAGATCCACGTTGTCAGCACCTAATCGAGTTCTAATTTAAGCATCATTTGCAAACATTATATACCGATTTCGAATACCGAATATACTGAATATTGAAATGCTAAAAAAATCCATATCGATCCTGATCCCGAATTTATTTCGATATCATATCGAATACATAATTAAATTTGGGAAAAGTACACTTTACGTACTTGTGGTTTCACCGATATATTTCACTTTCAAGAAGTGTAGTTTCAATTTGGTAATTCAATCTATGTGCTTTAAAATCTTTGATAGTATACGGTCCACTCCGGATGATGAGGATAAAAAACATCCACGTGGCTTGCCACGTAGGCTAATACGACGTCATTTTATTACCACGTGAAAAAGTGACTGGGTAAGTCGAATATGATGTGTTAGGTGGTTACTTACCAAATCAGTCCCACTTATAATTTTAATTTATAAAAAAAGTCTCTCCCTTGAAAGTAGCATTAATGATATCACGTGAAAAAGTAAAAAATTTACCAAACATTTTTCGAAAACATCACACGGGGTGCACTAGCGCACCCGACCTAAAGGCAACTACTCACGCACCATCATCATTCAACAATAATGCATAAATAAAAGAACAAAATCATAAAAGCTAAATGAGAGAAAAGGGAAAGAGAAAGCTCAATGTTGGAGAGCCGCTCGAACCCCGCCTCGTATCCGCTCCTTGCTCCAAACGCCCCTCTTCTTCTTTAAAACCCCTAAATTTAGTCTCTTTGTCAAGGCTTACAAAATGAGAGGGTTGGGGGCTATTTATTGATAGCCTCCCCCAAAATCCTAGATGCCACGAAAATGACCAAAATTGTCTTTAAAATATCTAAATTTTAGGGGCAAAAATGGGCGAGTTTTTCGATTGGCGGACGAAGATGTCATTCGGTGGTCTGGAGTTATTGCCATTCGGCGGGAAAGTTCGACGCTCGGTGACCTTCTCGCCGTTTGCCTTAGGATTTTGCCGATCGGCAAATGTCGCAGGAACAGTCTCCTCGCCGATCGCCGGATGTTACGCCGTGCCAAATCTTCCAGAGAAATTTCGAAGGAGACCGGAGGATTCATGAAAATCAGCATTCGCCGATCGACGAGAATCATCACTTTTCACAGGACAAACGCCGTTCTGTGCAACTTTCGCCGTTCAGCGGGTGCAGCTTCTTCCCGACTTGCCTCCTCTTGGCGTGACTCACTCCAAACTCTGCTTCTTCAGCTACTCCTCACTCTTGACCTACCTTCAAAGGACAAAATATACACGAGTAAAACCATTCAAGGTAACAGACCAAAAAATGGCATAAAGACACGAGACTCGATCTAAAAAGACTCAAAAATAGATCTAAATGACCCAAAATGACGTGATGAAATGCATCTTTTTCAAGTGCATCAGGTACCGTGAGGGAGGAGCGGGTGCAGCTTCTTCCCGACTTGCCTCCTCTTGGCGTGACTCACTCCAAACTCTGCATCTTCAGCTACTCCTCACTCTTGACCTACCTTCAAAGGACAAAATATACACGAGTAAAACCATTCAAGGTAACAGACCAAAAAATGGCATAAAGACACGAGACTCGATCTAAAAAGACTCAAAAATAGATCTAAATGACCCAAAATGACGTGATGAAATGCATCTTTTTCAAGTGCATCACGTACCGTGAGGGAGGAGCGGTTGGGATCACGGAGGAGGTGCTGGCATTTTAGATGAGCTAGTATTTTAGGAGTGGAGGTTGGAGGTGGTGGAGCAGGAGAGGAGGAGGAGAGATAGGAGGAAGGAGAGGAGGAAGGAGAAGAAGAGGAGGAGCGGTAGGGTTTTTGGTAATTATCCACTATAAAATAAGTCACAAAACTTATCCAGTCATCTTTCCACGTGAACAATCAAACGACATTGTATTAGCCTACATGGGAAGCCACATGGAAGTTTTTATCCCTGTCATCCAGAGTGGACCGTATACTATCAAAGATTTTAAAGCAAAGGAACTGAATTACCAAATTGGAACCACACGTTCTGAAAATAAAATCGATGAAACCACAGATAGGTAAAGTATATTTTTTCTATTAAATTTTGGTATTATACCAAAAATACCAAGCAACAACAATATTCTATTGTAAAAAAAAGGAGTTTGATTCGGTGCTGATAATATGAAGCGAGCATGAGCTACACGCACCAAACACTTTGAAGCCACACAAAAAGTCATAACACAAAGACTTCTCTCCAAGAAACAATATTTCTAATTTCCATTTCATCGAAAATATTTTAATTACTCTGCCTTTGGCAGAAAAAAGTTCGGCGATTTGCTATTGAGTTGCCTCCTTAATTTTCTCTAATTTTTATTTTTTCTACCTATTCGGGGAATATTTATATCTATTTTTGGAATATATGTCTTTTTTTACCATTTTAGAAAAAATCCCACGGCAAGACGATGGATGCGGATTAAGGACTTTGGATTGGGTATGGAGTGAAGGAATTGATTTCGAACGGTTTGGAGTGAATGGAGACCGTAGCGGCAAACGCAAGTATGTGATAATGGCAAGCGTAGTTATGTGATAATGGCAAGTACAGTTATGTGGTAATGGCATTTATTTTTGTGAAAACGGCAAGTCCCTGTTGATGATAATGGCACGCATAGTTTTTTTTATTTTGGTCCCCATATTTTAGCATTTTTGCAAAAAGGTCACAATGGCATGTGCAGTTATGTGATACTGGCATATGTAGTTATGTGATACTGGCATGCGCAGTTATGTGATAATGGCATTTGTATCCGGCCTGTATTTGTGCGTGACTTTTTTCATTTTGGTCCCTATATTTTAGCACATTTGCAAAAAAATCCCAGTGTATCTTCATTCCAAACGGTTCGGAATAGTGACATTCCGTACCTAATCCATACCCCGGATTAAGCATAATCACAATGTCCCCAAGCCACGACATGCTTGAGAGGCTCGGCTGGTGAAAGATAGCTTGGGCCAGAAGTGACCACGTTTTTTATTCGAATTTGAATATTCATAATTCGTATTATATTTTAAGATTTTGATGAATTCAAATTCATCAAAATCTTAAAACATAATACGAATTATGAATATTCAAATTCGAATCAAACCGGAACGAATTCAAATTAATTTTTTTAATTTTTAATATTTAATTCCAAATTTCCAAATTTTTGAAAATTTTAAAATTCGAATTAAAACGTTAATCGGATCGCATACTGTGTTTAATCATAGAGCAATTTTCTTTGAACATAATTAGCGGGAAATTTTCTTATCAGAAACTTGATTTATTTCCTGTAAACTAAATTTCGAACCAATAAATATGCATTATTCTGCTAAAGGGCATATAGCTTAACAGCACTAAGTATTATAATTTCAAAAAGGTTCAAGATTTAAGTTTGATATAAAATTTTACCTTAAAAAAAATGCATTATTCTCACAGAAGATCTGTTACACCTAGGACGAGTTTAGAAAAAGGAGAGCGTGTGGGCGGATAAAGTGGAGTAGAGAGGTGGAATGGAGATTTTTAAATTAGATTTTTTGTAAAAGTTATAAATAAGATAGAAATTGTTTCCTCTATTTTTATATATCATTCGATATTACTAGATTGACTAGTTCGAATTAAAATGAGAACAATGGTCTTGTTTTAGCACTAGCAGAATATAGTGATAGATACGGTAATAATTTTTTTTTCAGGAAAAACATCACATATATTACGTCGAAAAATCCAAAAATAGGATTACACAGATGAAAGCAAATACAAAGATAGTAAAATAAGACAATAACAAAGAACAACAGGGAGTGAACATAGTGCAAAGGAACCTCAAAGGCATCGTGGCAAAGAAATAAATTATGGAAAAAGTCTACTTTAGTACCCTATGGTATTGCCTAAAATTACTTAGTACCTTATGGTAAAAAACTGATCAATCGAGTCATACTTATTCTAATTAATATCAAAAAGGTCCTCGGGCAGCTGCCCGGACCTATCCGAACTCTGCCCGAACTACGTGGCCAGTCACGTCACCAAATTTTGATGACGTGGCACCACGTGGAGAGGAGGAGGAGGAGGAGGAGGACGCGGGGAGGAGGAGGAGGAGGAGGATGCGGAGAGGAGGAGGAGGAGGAGGAGGACGCGGAGAGGAGGAGGAGGAGGACACGGAGGATGCAGAGGAGGAGGAGGACGCAGAGGAGGAGGAGGACACAGAGAGGAGGAGGAGGACGCGGAGGAGGAGGAGGAGGAGGAGGAGGAGGAGGACGCAGAGGAGGAGGAGGAGGAGGATGCGAAGGAGGAGGAGGAGGAGGGGAGGAGGAGGAGGGGTGAAGGAGATGGATATCCACGTGGCACCACGTCATCAAAATTTGGTGACGTGGCTGGCCACGTAGTTCAGGTAGGTTCGGGCAGGTCCGGGCAGCTGCCCGAGGACCTTTTTGATGTTAATTGGAATAAGTATGACTCGATTGATCAGTTTTTTACCACAGGGTACTAAAGTGATTTTGGGCAATACTACAGGGTACTAAAGTAGACTTTTCCCATAAATCATTGCAATGTTCTTGACAACGAGAGCTGAATGCGACTCGGAAGAGAATAGCTAAACCAAACCACTGTTGACCAAAAAGGCAGCAAATAGCTACATAGTTATATCGAAGATGCAATAATGCACAAATGTCTCAAAAGAGACATTCGTTATATGCCAGGCATACTCGAAGAAAGCCCAGACGAATTCAACCAAGATCGAATTAGCCACGAACCTGTAAAAGATAAGCACTAGCCCCCGAATAAAGCATAAAGCTAAATTGAAAAGACAAAGACAAAAAATGAAATAAGCATGAAAAAAGTCATAAAAATGAACAGCAAGCCGGGGGTGGTCCCCGCTGGAACTAAAGTGAGACCTGCACTGGAGCACCGTAGGTGGGGCCGAGAGCTTCGGTGGACCTCGAGGGAGTTATAGAGGAGAAGGGCGGCAGCCTGGAGTGATGAACGCCGATGGAAAACACTCTAGAGAGAAGGAGACCAGAACTAGAACATCGACACAGAGAACACCTCGCTGAAGAAGCAGAAATTGGCGGTGGCCTGCGAGAGATCGACTGGGAACGGGAGAGGCTACTGCTCAGATCTGAGATGGAGAAGGCCTAGCAAAGCTAGGTCAGCACCGCGGAGGATGGGGCCTGGACGGTAGTAGCAGGATCCTGTGAGTAGGTGGACGAATCTAGGAGATGGTGACTGAAAAGAAGGGATAAGAAACCTAGTCTTAGGACTCCCCTAATGGGAGAGAACTCTCTCTATCTAGAAGCATGTTGGAGTACCCAAGTCAAAAAATGGAAATACTCAAAGTTAGGTTTCCTCAAGTTTGGGAGGTGGGTCATAGATACGGTAATAATCGAGCAAGGATCGAAATCTAAGAACCCAAGTAGGTAGGGGTTTAGGATTATAGGTAGGGAAGCAGCTTCTCGAGCAAAGCACACATTCCAAGGCCCATACCAAGTTTGGTTTGATGGAAGTCAGCCTGACGGGAAATGAGGTTTTTAAAATTTCAATTCATTCCACAAACAACACTCCCCCCCCCCCCCCCCCCCAATCAATAAAATTTTGGGTAAATTACCCTTAGGTCCCTGGCATTTTAACTCCCGACCTCTACCATTCCTGAGTTTCCAAAAATTATTTCGCTGGCCGACCACAACTACTCTCTCATTGGTGACAGGCGTGACTTAGTTTTTTATTCCAGGGGCATAATAGTTATTTTAGGATTGAAGGATTATCCACCCATGATTATCCTATTAAATTAAATAAGAGATATTGGATATCTTTTAGTTTTAATTTAAATTAGAAAGGAATTTAGATGAGGAGAGTTTGTTATACGTGATAACTCTCCTACCCCCTTTCTCTTCCCAGAATTCTCTATTTATACGGAATATGGGTTTTTACTGGGGGAGAGAGAGAGACACGCAGACACACCAGAGAAAAAGAGACGTAGCTTTTTCTCTAGGAGACTCTCAAGGCTTTTAGGCGGTGAAACCCGATCCCCGCTTCGTGTACGTAAGCGAGGACGACCAGTGACAATCCTCCCTCGATCCTGTGACATACCTCTCGAAGAACGGACTGCGCTACAAGAGGTAAATACTTTAATATGGCTATTTCGATTTAATGATGTATTCATTAAATATTATAGTTTCGCATTAATTAAGTTTATGTATGAAAACCTTTATTGGTATCAGAGCCATCGTGAGGTTTGTTCTAGTCTGCGATCGATTTTTGCAATAAAAAACTCCTTTTTTTTTATATCAAAAATCGGATTTTAAGAAACTGTTCTTAAGAAAAGAGGCTACTGTTGTCCTCGAGTGCATAAAAGATAAAGCTGTAGGGGCTGAACCGAATTTATTAAACCGACGTTCACCCGTTTGTGTCCTTCGTTGCACACGCGTAAGACATGCAGTATTAAACTGAAATTGTTGCGTGAAACGCGAACAAAAGGACCACGTCCTTATGTGCAAATGCGTGAAACTCTTAGGGACTGAATTGATATTTTGCCCCAAAATCCCCAAATCTCCAATCGGGAAGAATTTTATTTATTTTTTAATTGAAAGTTCTTCCCAAATCGTCTGCTATCCACAAGAGCGATTCAATTGTCGTCGATGATGACTGTCAATTCTCTTCCGGATCGTGTAACCCCGACGAACATTACACATATGACTTGGATACTTTCAAGAGCATCGAGACGGGTCTCAACCGAACAAGACGAATCAGTTCGCCATCACAGTGACGGGCAACAGAGGTCGCTCAACGTCAACATACCGAGACCAAGTCAGACTTCGCTCAAGTTAATTGTTCGATGCAACCAGAGAGGAAAAGAAATCAATTTCCAGGGGATGCAATACCGTCGACAAGTGAAGAAGATGGATCGATCTGGATCCCGAATAGAAGCTCGGGTCGGCTGTTCTTCGATGAGCGATGTTTCAACCGACGTCAACGACAGTCTCGCCAGAATTCGTCGCCGGCGGCGTGGCTTCTGGGATAAGAAAAAGTTTTTTTTTCGAAAAACCCTAATTACGTTTTCTGGGTTAATTTGAAAATGGGCCATTTTTTGGTCCAAAAAAAAAAAGGGTCTGTTGGATTTTTTGTTTTGGGCCAAGAGTAAATGTTTTATGGTGGGCCGGGATTTTTTTTAACTCGGGCCAGAGATTTTATTTTTTAGAAAATAAATCTGAATTAAAAAAAAAGGTTCGGGCCTTACGGGCCTGACCTCGACCCGGCCCGCTGACCATGTTGACCGGTCAACGCGGGTCTCCCACAAGACGGTCACGGGCCTTTAGCCTATTGTCTAAGTCTCGGGCCCATTTTTACCCACTCCAAATCAGATTTTAAAAGTTAGCAAGCCCGTGTTAACTAAATCTGATGGGCCCTTAATTTTTAAAAATTCTTTGGGCCTAATTGAATAGACTATTGGTTTATTCAAAATAATAATTATTTTAAAAGGTTTTAAATAAATCTTTTAATAAAGTGATTTTAATAAAATTAATGTGGTAATTTTTTAAAGCCATAATATTTTTTGAATATGTTCATAAAATATTTTTCCGTAATTTTGAAGTCTGGACACTAAAAATTATGAAAAATAACAAGACTTATAAATCACGTAATAAAGCTAAAGTGTATATTCTTTATGCACTATTGTCATCATTATGATTGAAATTTTATTTTTTTTAATCTTATTGGGACTACTTAAGAGTTAACCCGATTCGCTTGCATTATGATGCATGTTCAAGATGGCATATCGTACTCCACTAGTCCTAAATAGGCCCTAGTCAAAGGCTTCTATTATCCGAGAATCTAGAAGTACAACGCGTGGATTTTATTTGTTTTCAGTCTTGTTGGAAATTTTAGAACTATGTGTTTAAGAACTTCGAGTATTTCTGTGGTTATTTATTTTTGTTAAGACAATTCATGTTTACAATTGAATAAAATTCGTTTGTTTAATTGTTGTTGTTACCACGTGAAATATCTACTTATTTTACTATGCAAAGAACTTTAATAATTAAAGTTTGAAATTAATTCTCGGAAGGTGAGGGGAAACATGCCCGTGACCTACTTCCATCCGAGAGTAATTAAAAACTTTATATTGCTTAAAGTTATAACCGTGTAGTAAATTTAATTGTATTGCTGAAATTAATTTCTAACACGCAATATTTCTTTATAATTTCCTAAAGATATGTCGATTTCTTTCAAATCCATCATCGCCGAGCTCAACAAGGACTTGAAGCTCAACGGCGATAATTATGACAACTGGAGCATGAAAATCCAGTATGTCCTGGAAGAACAGGAATTTCTTGAGACCATTAATGTTATTATGGTCCAGCCTGAAGATGGTCCAACTGCTCAGCATAGGCGTGACAAGGACGCCTACTTGGCTTGGAAGAAGAAGAACTCTACTGCTCATCTCATCTTATTGAGCGCTATAATGGATGATATCACTAGGCAATTTTGAGCTTTCGAAAATGTAAAGGACCTATGGGATGCGCTTAAGGAGAAATTTGGGAAGATCTCCACCTCAAAGCTGCGAGCTTTGACCATAAGGTTCGACACTTACAAGAAGCGTCCTGATCATACAATGAAGAAGCATCTTCGGGAAATGTCCAACATGATCAGTGAGCTGGTAGAAGCTGGCCATGTGCTTAGTGACGAGCAGAAGATCCAAGCTGTCATTCGTTCCCTGCCTGCAAATTGGGAACACATAAAGATGACCTTTACCCACGCTGATAATGTCAAGACATTTGATGACATGGCCCGTCACCTTGAGCTGGAAGAGGATCGTCTGCTTGCGATCAAAGTCCATCCTGAGGCGCATATGGCTGCTTCAAACTTCAAAGGTGGGAAAAGGAAGATGGTCCTGAAGGGAAAAGGCAATAAAAGCTGGGGAAACAAAAAGAGCAAAACTAAAAATTCTCCACCCAGGAAGAAGACTTCTGAGGGTAAGAAGAAGAGAATGGTTAACGTTTCTAAGGTGAAATATTTTAACTGTCAAAAGAAGGGTCACTTTGCAAAATATTGCAAAGAAGAAAAGAAGGTATATCCCTTTAACTCATCTGCGAGTGAATTGTATGTATCTAGTACTATCCTTCTAACTGAAAGTCAACCCTTGTGGGTGATTGATTCAGGAGCGACAGACCATGTGACGAAGGATCGTGATACCTTCGTCGAATTTCGACGTCTACCTGCTGGAGCAAAATCTATCTGTGTAGGCAATAATGCACGAGTAGAAGTCAAGGGCATGGGCACATACAGATTGAGCCTACGTGGAGGACGTACCCTGCTTCTACACGACGTGCTATATGCTCCAGAGATTCGCCTGAATTTAATTTCAGTTTTATTTTTAATGTCTCTTGGTTTTCGTTGGATATTTGAGAACAATTCTGTTCAGTTGTTTTTGAAACATGTTTTTTATGGATCTGGTTATCAATCAAATAGTTTCTTGATTATGGATATTGATCTGTGTGATTTATCTCGAACAAGTTTTTCCATGGTCACTACCACGCCACCATCTCAGGATGATGTTGTGTTGTGGCATTCTAGATTAGGCCATATTGGTCAAGATCGCTTGAATCGTCTAGCTAAGGCAGGACTATTAGGTAACTTGGAAAAGGCTATCTTACCTACTTGCGAACGTTGTCTAGAAGGAAAATCGACTAGAAAACTATTTGGTAAGGGAGCTAGAGCCGACTATCCATTGCAATTAATCCATTCCGACATATGTGGTCCAATGAATGTGAGGGCTAGGCATGGAGCCTATTATTTCATCACATTTATATATGACTATAGCAGGTATGGTCTAATCTATTTGATTTCTCACAAGTCTGAAGCATTAAGTTGCTTCAAGACCTTCATGAATTATGCTGAGAATCAATTAGAACGGAAGATCAAGGCCTTACGAACAAATTGTGGTCGTGAGTATCTTTCCGATGAGTTTAAAACTCTATGTGATGAAAAAGGAATTGAACATCAGTTGTCCATTCCTCGCACACCTCAACAAAATGGGGTAGCAGAAAGAAGGAATAGGACCCTTCTAGACGTGGTTAGATCTATGATGGCAGAAGCAAATTTACCTATATCATTTTATGGAGATGCACTCCTTACTGCCACATATGTTCTAAATCGTGTGCCCTCCAAGTCTGTCACTACCACCCCTTACGAATTATGGACAGGTCGAAAGCCCGATCTAAGCTACTTACGACCGTGGGGGTGTGCATCTTATGTCCATACTACCTCCAGTAATTTTGATAAATTAGGACCGAGAGGTAAGTAGAGTATCTTCATTAGATACTCTGAAGTATCAAAGGGATATGTGTTCGTGGGCGAACACGAAAATGGACAAGTGACAGAATTTGAATCACGAGATGTCACATTTTTGGAAAATAATTTTTCAAAATTGGGAGAGGTAAGTAAAGATCTTACCCTATATGAAACTGATGAGACAGAATCATCTGGATCGCTCCCTCCGAGTGGGAGAATAATGGAGGAGGAAGATCATGATTTACCACCTCCAACTGATCCGGAAGTTCGTGATCTATATGATCATCATCTTAGTGGGAGTACAATTCCAAATTTCAGTGGGAGTACGGAAATTCGTAGAACTAAAAGAACAAGTATTCCACGCAGACAATTTGAGGTCGAAGGTACGGAAGATGCTCTCTTGACATTTACAGATAATGATACAAGTGAGATTATTTTAGCTATCCTACAAGATGATAATGAACTTGAGAATGTCTCTGATGCTTTATCATTTCCCGAGAAGAATGAATGGGCTAAAGAAATGGAGGAAGAGATGGCTTCCATGAAGAAAAATCATGTTTGAGAACTGGTTGACCTGCCTAAAGGGCGTAGGGCAATTGGGAATAAATAGATTCTCAAAATTAAGCAAAAAGCATATGGTAGTATCGAAAGGTACAAAGCCCGCTTAGTTGTCCAAGGATTCACACAGAGGAAAGGGATTGACTATGATGAGACTTTCTCACCTGTTGTAAGATCTACGTCCATCAGGATTATTCTGGCTATGGTGGCAAATATGGACCTTGAGCTATATCAAATGGATGTTAAGACTACTTTTCTATATGGAGAATTGGATGAAGAAATCTATATGGTTCAACCAGAGAGTTACATCCAAAAAGGTAGCGAACGTAAAGTTTGCAAATTGATGAGATCAATTTATGGCCTAAAACAGTCTTCTAGACAGTGGTACATTCATTTTCATAACACTATCATGTCGTATGATTTTAAAATGATAGACGAAGACTATTGTGTCTATATTAAACGCTCAGGTAAAAAGTTTGTCATGATTACATTATATGTAGATGACATACTATTGGCTGGAAATGACTTGGGATATCTTAACGAGCTCAAAGCTTGGTTTTCGTCCAACTTTGAAATGAAAGATATGGGAGAAGCTGATTACGTGCTCGAAATTAAGATTTGGAGAAATCGTTCGAAGAGGCTATTGTCTCTTTCTCAAGAGACATATATCCGTAAAGTAGTAGAACGGTTCAACAGTAATGACAGTAATCCCAGATATGTCCCAATTGTCAAAGGTCATAATCTGAACAAAGAAATGTGTCCAAAAATAGCTCAACAGAAACAGGATATGATGAATGTCCCTTATGCTAATGCGGTGGGTTGTCTCATGTATGCAATATTGTGTACAAGGCTAGATATCTGCTATGCTGTTGGGATAGTAAGCAGATACCAATCTAATCCAGGAAGAACACATTGGAAAGCAGTCAAGGGAATTATGAAGTACTTGAATACGACTGCAGAATACTCACTGTGTTATCAAGGTCAAGACCTAACGCTGAAAGGGTACACTGATGTCGATTGGGTAGGAGATGTGGACGAGAAGAAATCCACATCCGGATATGTCTTCTTACTAGGCGGGGGTGCTATTTTATGGAGTAGCAAAAAACAGACATGCGTCTCCCTGTCAACTATAGAAGCTGAATATGTTACTTCTGCAGCTGCTGTACGAGAAGCAGTATGGTTGAAGAGGTTCTTAAACCATTTGTCCCTAACCGGCGCAGGAGAACTAGTGAGCTTATTTTGCGACAATCAAGCAGCGATTGCTTATGCTAAGAATCCTAGATTTCATAGCAGAGCAAAGCATATTGATATCAAGTATCACTATGTTAGGGATATGGTTGCGTGTAAGGAAGTGAGCATAACACATATATCTACACAGAATATGATAGCAGATCCGATGACTAAGGGTCTATCTAGAGATATTTTTGTGAAACATGCCAGGTCCCAGGGTTTGCGAAGATGTTAGTTTATGCTCATATTGTAATAAATTTGTTATTTAATAAAAGTAAAGTTATTTTCAGCAATATATATTGTGTGAATGTTATTTTTGTAACATTTACTTAAATGCATGTCGGACAGAAAAGTAGCCCACTCACACGGGTGTTTACCTCGGTGGGAGTCAATGGGTTGATTCTTGATTGAGATGAGGCAGTTTTAGGACATCATTCGAGTGCCTGTTCTAAAATATGAATGTCGTCTTGCTTAACTACAAGAAAGAGACTTGTTAAAGTGCAAGATTATTGATGGTGCATGCAATAGATGCTGCATTAAATAAGTTCTCAGAACTTATTAGGATTATATGGAATCCAATGGTAAGAAATAAGTAAAACTTACCATAATTATGTCTTGATAGCCTGGAGTAGTCTTTGGGTAGACTAAAGCCATTGTTTGTGAACATTGAGGCTGATACTCTAGTATGGTGTTTTAGTGAGAGACATGCGCTCCTTTTGAAGGAAAGAACATCATAGCACATGGTTCGTGTCATGTGTATTTTATCGACCTTTTTGGATGAAAAATCAATTTATTAAAAAGGTGATTTTAATTTCCCTAGTGTGAGACTAACTCCAAAAACTATGGTTTTCGGAACTCTACCCTTAGGATCCTTAACGTATTTTGGAAGTATGATTCAGTGCCGCTAGCTTGGAAAGTCTTTAAAGGGTCATGGTTATGATTCGACCTGGCAAGGCTAACTGGAAAAGCTGGCTGGATCATGATGGAAGAAATATCGTTAAAAGAGAAAGTTCTCTATCGATCACATTCTAGAAGCTTCGTGGTTCACTGGCATGCCTATTGTGTTGAGAGCAATACAATAGTGAACACTAATAGATTGTTTCAGAAATCACATATGAGAAACAATGATTGTGAGATAAGACCTAGGGTAATGCATACTATATACGATGGAGGTGCTAATCGAGATGCTATCATCCAAGTGGCCACTATGTGCTCTTGGGTTTAGCTAAGTGCACTCGATGTATGCTGGTCGCACGGCCTATCTGCCAAACGCGAAAAGGAGAGAATATATTGATTATGGTCAATCATGTGTGAGTGGGAGATGAAGGATTATCCACCCATGATTATCCTATTAAATTAAATAAGAGATATTGGATATCTTTTAGTTTTAATTTAAATTAGAAAGGGATTTGGATGAGAAGAGTTTGTTATACGTGATAACTCTCCCACCCCCTTTATCTTCCCAGAATTCTCTATTTATACGGAATATGGGTTTTTACTGGGTGAGAGAGAGACACACAGACACACCAGAGAAAAAGAGACGTAGCTTTTTCTCTAGGAGACTCTCAAGGCTTTTAGGTGGTAAAACCTGATCCCCGCTTCGTGTACGTGAGCGAGGACGACCAGTGACAATCCTCCCTCGATTCTGTAACATACCTCTCGAAGAACGGACTGCGCTACAAGAGGTAAATACTTTAATATGGCTATTTCGATTTAATGATGTATTTATTAAATATTATGATTTCGTATTAATTAAGTTTATGCATGAAAACCTTCAAGGATTAACATCGACAAAGTTATGGATGAGAGCGACAGCGAGATCACCGACGACGATGAAGGAAGACCGACGACGAAAGAAGACTGACTACGGCTTCAATGCGGCGAGTTGTGGCCAGACTGGGGATCCACCTCTTCAACCACGGGGTCTTTGGAGTGCGGTCGTCCATTGCCGAGCAACCACATCTTGGAGCAAGCGAAGATGGTTCCACGGGGAGGTCCAAAGTTTCTGTGAAGGTTGCATCCTTGTCGAGGTGAATGGCCGCTAGACACAAGGTTGCGTCCTCGTCTAGGGTTTTAGAGGGCGGGCTGATTGGAGGTTTTTGAGGTGTCGAGTGCGGGCCGATTGGAGGTGTTGAGGTTGCCGATTGGAGGTTTTGAGTTTGCCGATTGGAGTAGGTGTTGAGGGCAGACCGTCGAGGGGAATGGCCATCGAGGTTGCCGATTGGAGATGTCGCTGGAGACATACCGGAGAAAACCAAGTTGCCGGAGAGTGGTGTTGTGTTATCGAAGAAGACCATATTTTTGTTACCGATTTGTTTTTTTAATTTGGCTGTAAGTGTATAATAGTTACAAAAAAGAGAGGATGACATTAGCGAGGGACCCGATAGTATAATAAAACCAAACACGGGGGATGGCAAAATCATTTTTGGAAACCCAAGGACGTAAGTGGTCAGGAGTCAAAACACCAGGGATCTTATGATATTTTGCCCAAAAATTTATTTAGTTTTTGACATAATAAGGACGAATTCAAATCAATTTTGACATGAATTTATCTCGAATCAAATTTGTCGGTTTGAAAAATTATAGAAATCTTGAACCGTATTCAATTCGTCTCGTGATGAATTCGAATTGAATTTCAAACGAATCAAACTATTAACGAATCGAATCGAATCGAATTTTAATGATGGTTAGTTCTAGCTGGGGCAGGTAATGAGGCAAAGTCTATTTAGAAATTGGAATTTAATTCAAGTGTTATGGGTAGCCCAACTTTAATCTATGTTCTAAGTGAATTAATTCCAGAGGGGCCTAAATAAAATAGATTTGTGGCGGAATGCAAGACCGACCAGGCCCACCCTTTGGCATCACTGATCTCGAAGGCGTAGGAGCTACTGGCGAGAGGATGGGAGATCACCATTCAGCATACCTCGAGCGAGGACAACTGGGTGGTTGATGCGCTCTCCAAGCATGCTCTGGAGACCTCCTTTGACCATATTATTTCTGATGTACCCTTAGACTCTTGTGTTGAGATGTATTTAGATAATTTGAGGAGAGTTGTCTCCCTCGCTATACTTGTATGGCCAGTGATGATATGTGGGGATCTGATTTAGTGGTGTCAACGTTAAGGCATGTTACTCTAATCTTGCTGAGGTGCTCTTTCCCTCTTGCGAGTTTTTTCCACTGGGTTTTACCGCGAGAAGGTTTTACTAAGGCCGGTGGCCGCAACCACGAAAGAGGAGATCCCGTTACTGAGATCGGTAGCCAGCACGATGAGGAGTTTTATGATACTTTAGTTAGGAGGCTAGGTTACGGGTAGGGTGTTGTGACTGGTGTACTTCTATTTATTTTTTGTATTTATATAGAGGTCTGACCCTACCTTTTCTAAAAAAACTAATTAACGTGGTTCTCCGGAAGAAAGTCACAATCTTCTTTTTTTCGGATGTCAACCAAATTTCCAATCTTGCATCATTTTTTTAAGGGCAAATTACTCTCAGGTTTTCAGTATTTGGTCATATCTCCACTCGCGTCCTTAGGTCTCCAGAATTTTTTTATTAGTTACTTGTGTATGATTTTATTATACTCTTAGGTCTCTCACCGACGTCATCGGTTATTTTTTCATGGAATTTACTTACATACCCTTACTAAAAATAAAAAATTAAATTCCTCTCTCCTACCCTTTTCTACTCACCTTCTCTTCCTCCTCCTCCTCCTCTTCCTCTTCCTCTGGCATCTCCGACAACCTCCATTCGTGACCAGCAATCTTCGTTCCTGAAGGCGGCGGAGGAGGTGATGCAGATCCTGGTGCTATCGTTCGCGGTGGTGGCGTTCGCCAGAGAAGATGACCGGAAGTTAGTGTTCGTCAGAAAAGATGACCAGAAGTTTGGGTCGGCCAAAAAAGGGTATAAAAATTATTTCAAAGATAAATAAATAATAAAATGACCGATGATATCGATGGGGAAGACCCAAGAATATAATAAAAGCAAATAAAAGAGATAGTAAAATTATTTTCGGAAGAATCTTAGGGGCGATATGACTAAATACTAGGGACTTAAGAGTAATTTATCTTTTTTTATGACAGGAGCCCGACTTCTTTGACACTAAAATGATTGGGAACCAAGTAAGACAGACGACTCCAAACCTGTGATTGTATTAAACTAAGGAAGAAATGCCAACCAATTCTTTTAGTAGCATAATTGTTTCCGGATCGAAATAATTGTTGGTTTGAGTAATAAAAGATTAATGGGCTTCGGATTTTTCAATGCAAACGAGATAAAAACATTTCCCTATATAACAAAATTATGTTACTAAAATTGAATTTAATTACTTTTAATCTACAAAATATAAGTAAATTATTTTTTCCAAAAAAAATAGACAATTGAATCTAGATAAGTAAATCCAACCATTTGAATCAGCATTAACGATATTAACACCAGTTTATCTGTCTTCCAAATTAAAAAAGGAATCGAAAAGTTCGCAAAATGTATCACCGATAAAATCGCTGTTTAAAAGAATGAGAGAGAGGGGGGGAAGCAGGAAGGCGCAACGAGCTTATACAAAAGAGTTAATTTCTTTTTCTTTGTTGGTGATAATACAAAAGAGTTAATTAGTCAACGATACAAATGAACAAATTCGCCGTTAGCCACTCAGGGAGACAATCTATCAATCAATCTTTTTCCTTTTTAAACTATAACGTACCATTGAATATTTCTTCTCAAAAAAATAAATAAAAACCATTGAAAAAATCCGTAGCTTCGCTGGAGCCTAAGTCCTAAGTCATGCTTTCAGGTTGGCAAGGGTGGGGGTCCTCACATTGCCTTGCCTTGTCTTGTCAACTGTACCATTCATTTCTGTCTTTTTTTTTCCCTACAAAACTTCATAATTCATGTCACGGAATCCGAAATAGCCAGAAAAGTGAGTGAATACCCTTTAGAACCAGAAATTTGGCCTTCACTTTTCTGTGACTAGTCGGCTAATTTCTTTTCACTACTTTATTAGTGAACTTTCTACGAGGTTCCCGTTTGTTTACCTCTCCAAACTTTGGGTTGTTGTACTTTGTTTTTTGTAATAAGATTGGATTGGTTTCTGTGGCTTTTTATTATGGATTTGCCTATGAAGAGAAGGGCCTTGCTTAAGGTTATTGTCCTAGGTGATAGTGGGTATGTCTTGACCTTACCCTTGTCATTTTCTCCTTGGTTTGATGTTAATTTGGATTGCTTATATAAATATGTTCATGAATTTCATTATTATATTTTTTTTCTTCCTTTCTTGGTGATTTCAGGGTGGGCAAGACTTCATTGATGAATCAGTATCCTGTGTAATTTCTTCTTGTATTGCTGTTTCAACTTCATATTCCTTACCAAATTGGTGTCGGAGAATCCCATGTCAGAAGCGGAAGGTTGTTCGGCCCAATTTATAAGCGTGGAATACCGAGATTCTAACAATTGACACTTTCCACATTGGATGTCTCTTCTACAAAATAAAATTTGTTTTCCAAGTTTACATATGGGTTCCTGTGAAATGGTGGCCTTGTGGATCCTTAACTGGTTTTCTAGATATGTGTATAAGAAGTACAGCCAACAATATAAAGCAACAATTGGTGCTGATTTTGTCACAAAGGAGCTGCAGATTGATGAGAAGCTTGTTACTTTGCAAGTGGGTGGCTGAGTGCTATTGAACACTTGCCTTTGTTCCTCCTTTCGGGTTTAATTGTCATCACAAATACCATTCTGAGCTTGGTGGTCTTATTCGCGGATTGCAGGTATGGGACACAGCAGGGCAGGAGAGGTTTCAGAGCTTAGGGTCTGCATTTTATAGAGGTGCAGATTGCTGTGTTCTTGTGTATGATGTCAATGTACTGAAGTCATTCGAGGCGCTGAACAATTGGCGCGAAGAATTCATCAAGCAGGTAAAAGCTATTACTTAGATTGAAATTATGCAATTGGTCTTGATTGCTAGTTAGAACGCGGATTGGCTGTTATTTATGTACGTTGTTGCTGCACATTTGGTCCCTCAAATGTCTTTCATGATCGTTTTCAGGCAGATCCAATGGACCCCGATGCGTTCCCTTTCGTGTTACTTGGGAACAAGATCGACATAGATGGAGGAAACAGCCGAGTGGTACGCATATGTGTGATCTGGCTCGATTTCAGTTGTTTTGAATTATTCAGGCCTTATGGTATGATGCATTCTGAACTTGATACGCGTCGTCGTTCAGGTTTCGGAGAAGAAAGCAAGAGATTGGTGCGCGTCCAAGGGAGATATCCCGTACTACGAAACATCTGCAAAAGAGGATATCAATGTCGACGAAGCCTTCTTTTGCATCGCGAAAACCGCATTGGCCAGTGAACATCAGCATGACATGTGAGTACTTACTAGTCAAGATCTTATTGTCATTATTGCCCCTTGTGCCATTTTCACCTCAGATTTGGAATATGTTGTTTTCTGCAGCTACTTCCAAGGTATTTCCGAAACAGTGTCTGAGGTAGAACCAAGAGGAGGAGGCTGTGCATGTTAATGTCAGGTTCCAAGTTGATTGCATCTACCCTGACTTCAACTTTCTGATTGGTTCAATTCATTATTATTTTTGTATTAATATTGTATCACACCTCAGCTGCTTCCTATTTCAGATGTAAAGTGATCGTGTTCACCGTGAGAGATCCAATCCAATTTGTGTTTTTTTTTGCTTTGTAATTTAAAAAAAGAAAAAGGAAGCCTGCGAAATTAGCCTTTGTAATTGGTAATACCTTAATAAATGAAACATGAACTCTACAGACATCAAGACTAATAATTGATGAGCTGTTCTTTTGGATTTGTCGATGATTAGCTGGCATTTGTTGGTCAACGTGGACAGCTTGTGAGATAATGTTAGAAATTGAAAGGTTTGGATCAACTAAACCATGGAGGTATTGTTTTTCTTGCGTCAAGTTCACTCCAAGTTATTGACTTGGAACCATCAGGCAACAGGGACATGACTCACTCACCTGAATAGAAAGCATATTTCACCTAGTGTCAAGTCAAAGAAGTGAATTCCTACAAATATGATGACCATTAGATTCGAATCTTGAGGAACTATTCAAATTCACGCACAAAAATTCCAAACGCCATTAACTTCGATCAGTCTATACCACAATTTTTTCCAAATTCTTATTTTTGAGCCCGGTATTGTTCCAATCCCTTGATAAGGTATCAAATTTAACCTTCTTTTAGGTGAAACACAATGAATCGCATTACTACAGAAGACCACTGTGACACTTTAAATGAAGTTGCTCTCAATTAGACTAAATACGAGAGCTTATTTGAAAACTTAATTCAGGGATTTGGACTCGAGCAATTTATTGAAGTACATTGCTCAAGAGTCATAAAATATATCTAGATTTGAGACCTTATTTCAATTCCAGAAAGAAATTCTAGCAAATATAATCTATAAGATTTAGTTCTCTCTAAGTAAGTAATCTACTAAGTAATCTACTAAGTAAGCTTGTTATATCTATATTAGTTATATCAATTTTTGGCTTAGTTAAGCTTGTTTTAAAATATTTTTAGCCTTTCTAAAAAAGCATGAAATTATTCCTTTTTAATTTTTCTTTCGGGCCACTACTCGGATAATTAGGAGTTCCGCGTCTTTAAGAATTTTTTTAGTATTGAGCCTTTTGTATATATAGGCAAGAAGAGATAGATTTCTTTGGTTAAATTTTTTTGAAAAACTTTATTATTCCAAGGAACTTCTTCTTGTTGTCTAGCAACTTTTAAGTAGATTTACAACATTGATTGTGGTGTTTTCATCATAGATTCTTGTTCAAATTCAATTAACGAGTCAGAGATCATCATACCAATATTTTTGTTTGGTTGTAAACAACAGATCGAGATCTTTCCATCACAATATGATCTTACAACGATCTAGAATTTCTACACTTCGTAGTTGAGATCTATTCTGTTATTAGTGGGGTTCGTATAAGTTGTTATCAGAGTCTAGATTCTAGTTCATTTCTACCACTGGTCAGACTGCATTTTTTAAAACTATGACTGAAACAAATTAGGAGAAGATAGGGGGAGTTTTTTAGGGTTTCATAAAGTTTTTTTTTATTTTTGGGTGAACCGACTGGTCTGGCCAGGAAAATCTAGGCGAACTGTGTGGTTTGCCTAGATTTTTTGCGGCCGCAAGGTCATCGGGTTAACTCTTAAATCTAGTACGGTGCCAGTGCGATTCACGATCGGTCAAACCATCGGTCGGACTGCATTTTTTAAAACTATGCCTAAAACAAAAAGAGAAACAAAATTGAAACAGTGAGTTTGATATCTCGACTAAGAGTGAGCAAAAAATATGTTATTCGGACTTGGATTTAGATACGAATAACAAAATTGTTATTTCGGATATCCGAACTATCCGATTTAAAAATATCTCAATCTTATTAATCCTCTTCAGCCCACACTTACGAGGAGCCCACAAAATACTAAAAGCCCATAAAAAACTAGAGTGCACAAAAGGCAGTGACCCCGATCAAATATTCTAAAATCGGGACCAAATTTAGTACTGGAGTGACTTTTCTACTACAATCCTAAAAAGCGAACCATTTTTGGGTATAGTTTTCATTTTGTTCCGTGTGATTTTCATTTTTCTTTATTTTTGGGTCATTCAGCTATTTCCGGAAATGTGCATGTCCTTGTAATATGTAGACTCCGGATACTCTTATTTCATCTTTTAACTAATTTTGTTGCAGCATCAATCACGTAATTAGTTGTTAGATTGTTGGATTTTGTTTGAAACTTGGAGCATCTAATGGATTGTTGGTTCATGTCTTTTTTGAATTTTTTTAAGACTTGGAAAAAAAATGGATAGTTAAAATTATCTGTATCCATATTTGAAAATTTTAGTAAAGAGTTTGAACTCGAACTCGAACTCGAATACTAAAATTATTTATTGAAATATTTTGAATAATTAAAATTTTAGATAATTCAAATATGAATAATTCGAATGCTCACCTTGTCTTAAAGAGAATTCTCGCCATAATAATACAAAGATATTTAGTCAGAAAGAAGACAACAGGGGGAAACATCTACCAAGATTCTAAATACGTATCTGGAACCGTTGGATTCAAGATTCCAGTAAAACCTCAACGGCCACGATCCCCTATGGCTGTTAAATAAGAATAAACCCACTCGCACACAACCAAAAAAGAAAAACTCTGGCAACCAAAGGAAAGGAAAAAAGAGGAGCTGCTGCTATTCCGGTCGCAACCACCTACTCTACTCCTCCTCGCCGGTTGAACCGTAACCGCTCCCAAGGGAAAAAAAAGGAAAGATGGCCTTGTTTTCCACGGCGACCGGTCGTCCACCTCTACACTCTCCCGCCCTCCTTCAAACCCCTTCTCCTTCTTTATCGCCGCGCTCCATATCTTTCCCGTCGTCGAAGTTTAATCTCCGCCGCGTAAAAAGATCTCTCGCCGTCCGATCAGCTGTCGTTCCAGGTATATTCCCCGCCCCTCCTACGTTTGTTATTTATTGTTATTGTAATCGTGGAATATTGCAATCTTAGCGGCGGCGCCGTCGTCAGAGGGAGTGGCGCCGGCGATATCTTTGACGGAGGGAGCGCTGAGGCATCTGAGTAAGATGAGGAAAGAGAGAGGGGAGGACTTGTGCTTGAGGATTGGGGTCCGGCAGGGCGGCTGCTCCGGGATGTCGTATACCATGGACTTTGAGGACCGGGCCAACGCCCGCCCCGACGACTCCCTCATCGACTACAACGGCTTCACTATCGGTAATTGACTCCGCTCCCTCGTTCTTATGGATTCGAATTGTTCGGATTGCGTGGTTTCGCTTTGAAATTTCGTGCAGAGGAGGAGGACTAGTTGATGGAAATGATATAGTGTTTTAGTCCGATACGAGAATCCCACATCGGAAGTGGCAAGTGTGATGAGTCTGTTTATAAGCGTGGAAAATTTACCTACTCATTGCCTAGGGTTTAGGGTAGGATATGCAAATTCATGTATGTTATCAGACTCAATTGCTCTAACGAGACTCATGGCTCGTTGTGCTCGTACGAACCTCCGTTTGAAAGCACGAGAGGCAGTGTTTAACCCGTGCAAACTTAGCCCGATAGACTTTGTTTGAGGGAGCGTGTTGGAGAGAATCCCACATCAGAAGTAGCAAGTGTGGTTGGCCTTGGAACACCTACCTACTCACTGCCTTAAGGTTTTTGGGTAGGATGTGGAAATTCCTATAGGCTGGAGGTTGGGAGTGTCGAAGAATTTGTGTCCATGATACTTTTGCTAAAGTGCTTGAGCAATTTGTAAGACAGGCTGAAATAGGTCAATTCAAAGGTTAACTTGGGCCAAGTGACAGCAGCAACTTGCAACATCTGTTTTTTCATCTCGTCTACTACAATCAATATCTCGTCAAATGCTTCACAAATTTAGTTCTTCGCTAAGAAAAGGATACAGCCACTCCCCTTGTACAAGCTTTAGCTTAGTCTTTCGCTCCATAGTGCTGCTGCTAACAAGTCTATGTAGGTGGTTTTGTTATATTTTAATAAGGGTGAGACTTAACACCTGCAAACTGCAAGCTTGTAGTTTCCAACCATATGGCATGGTTATCAGGTATTAATACAGAAGGGTTCACGCTAGATTTCCCAATCAATAATCTTGGCAATAACCGGAAAAATATCCGAGTCTGATCACATCATGCTCCTAGGATTCGACTTGTTTGCAAGAACTTGGTTACGTCTGATTATGTACTGGAACTTGATTACTTTCTAAGTAGCCTCTTTGAGTATTCCAGACTCGCCAAATGTTGTTCCCAATTCCCTTTTATATGTTGTCAAGTGGGGATCACTGATAGATATGGTCCTTTGTCCATTTTGCAGTTTGTGATCCCAAGAGCATCCTCTTTCTATTTGGGATGCAGCTTGACTACAGCGATGCTCTTATTGGTGGAGGCTTTTCCTTCAAGAATCCCAATGCTACAAAAACATGTGGGTGTGGCAAATCTTTTGCAGCAGAAATGTAGCATCTCTGTGTTTAGAACAAGTTGCAGACAAAGTAGACATTGGACACCAATGTATATCAACACAGATCAGACAATAATACTATGGAACCAAGAATGAGCTGCGGTACTCGGAATCTCGCCTAGCTTCTGCAGATCAATATCTGCATACTGATGATGTATACCATTAACGTTTGTCTAGTCAGGTTGGGAATCGAACGCATATATGACTTGAACATTCCAATGAACCAGTTCTACATTTATCTCGTTTCTTCAGAAGATAATACAAATTTAAATGGGTAAAATACTCAAGGTCGCAGGTTTTTTTGTTGTCGAAACCACGACAATCACTAGGTTAATCCAAGTTTGAGGCTAATTGAACGTTAATCCACAACATTGCAGTCCTTCCCGACGGTCTTTCTATTAGTTTAAACGTTAGTCAATTGCTAAACTCGAGTTAGATTACGAAGTTAAAACATGAGTTTGTCGCTAGATTGGTATGAAAATACTGCAATGCCTCGAATGTGTTTTATACCCGATACAATGTCAAATTAGATTAGGGTAGATGCGAAATTAGATTAGGGTAGATGTTGGGCACAGAAGCGTAAATTTCCGACCTTTATAATCCCACAAAATTGAGCATATCTTGCAACAAAAACTATACACAAGTATCAAAATCTTGGGTGGAAATTGCCTGTTACAGAATAACAGGATCGGTATTTTACTAGCTGCGAGTAAATATAGCAGTAACCTCCTTGGTGGTTCACTATCACCATTAGTATGAAGCACTGTGGAAGCTAAGACTTTCTCTTCTTGTTCGACTATCTCTAAGACTTCCTCTTCTTGTTCGACAGCTACACAGACCATTAACCAGACTCACAAAACTGATTTGATAGATCAATTGAGAAACAAAATCACTAAACAAGAAGAAAAGTTTCAGCCAGTTAGTTACCTCTTCGGTACTGGACAAGTACTTGTAGATTTTCTTCATAACCTTTTGAAAAACAGCTAAAACCTGTCCTCTCTCAAGCTTCATTTGCCCCTGTTATAGAAAAACAAAAGGTGTACTTTAATAGGGGACTACAGTCGTGGCTGAATGAATGATCGTTCTGGGTCCTATAGACAACTTTCTCGAAAGTTCTTTGTCTCATAGTGATCATATCTGTAAATTGGAGATCTTGCAACTACATTCCTAGTCTTTCAGGATGCAGTTTGGCTATTTGGTGTAACAAATTGTGCCACGGTTGCATGATGACTTGGAGAAGAAAACTATATACTTTCAGAGATCAGAATCAAACCGCTATGTATTCAGGGCGTTGATATTGTAAGCCCATGCAAAGCAATACAGAAGCCTGGACATAGGATAGTGTAATGGGAAGCTTCCCTTGAAAGTACATCTTTGCAAGGACCGGGACCAAGGGAAGGATCTGAAAACAAAAAAGAAAATCCTCATTTTAGTTTGCCAATCATAAAGCAGAAGATAAAATTAAATTTCAAACTAAAAAGGCAAATTGAGGAACAATATTATCTTCATCAATGATCTTACCAGATGATAATCAGCAAGGTTGTTTGCATAACTTTTCAGTTTCAAAATACGAATCGCAGATATTTCGCCATTAAGCAATCTTTGAGATTCATTGGGGTCAACTATTCCTGGATTTGACTCTATGTCCTCATAGTTAATCTTAGGATCCAAAAGACTGGGAGGAAAAAGAATAAGCCACAGTGAGCAGGCTACAGAAAGAACAAATACAATTGAAGCCATAGTTCAACACTAACCTCATAACAAGCTTGTATTCCATTTTCGGGAAGAGAAGACCAACCGAATCAACAAAGTCTTGCTTAAAATCTAGAGGATGTTCAGAAACATATTTGAACATATTAGAAAATCATTTTCAAAAGACAAGACATCAAGAGTACAACGACCAACCTCGATAAAATGGACCCAGAGAGCCCTGCTCAATGTCATCACTGTTTAATGGCTTCAACACCATGCATGTGTGCTCACCAGTTATAGCATTCTATTCAGAAGAGAAGACAATAAACAAAATTGTAAGACCAAAGATAATTTTAACAAGCATAAAATCTTTTTTGGCTTTTAAAAAAGCATCTTACTGGTGTTTGACCAATGTAAAATGGAGAAAATTTATGTTTCCGCCAAAAGCGATAGAGATCCAAAGTAAGCCCAAATGAGACACCAAGATAGTCAAGATTTTCAGGTCGTCGATCGGAAAGATGGGCAAGCAGAGGTGGAAGGTTATCCCTCGGTTCAAACTTCTCTTCCAGCAGTGAGATCTGTAGTTACACAAACCAACAGAAGATATCACTGCACGTAGTACAGAACTAAACAAGCAGCCTTTAGCATACTGATGTTCCTGGAACATCCATCAAGAGAAAATGCTAGAAATCCATTCACAGAGCAAATAGAAGAAATTGCACCTTCTTTGCAGCCTCTATAACCCTAACAGGAGGAGTCTCCATTTCAGTTTCAATACCAAGTTCAGATATAGGAGTCAACTGCCCTTCATAGTACCTAAAAGTATATCAGGCAAACTTGCATGTTAAAGATACTTGAATACTTATCATGTCAAAGAACCAGAATCAACAGCCACAATATAGTAATTATTTTCACGAATTCTGATACAATGCATTGAGTAAAAACATGCTAATTTCCATATGAACGTCAATTTAGCTCCAATACCCATCAACGACATTGTAGTAAAAATAGTAAAAGAGTATGCTAAGAGTGCGATGACTACAATCTAGTTCTTGGGTACTACCTCATGAACCTTTCATTAACATAAGAAAAATAAGCTACCAAAAAATGGATAAGCATATAACGATAAGGAAAAGATAAGAGGCAATTGCAAAGTGGTTTCAATCAATTTGCATACCGTCCAGCATTATTGTCTGTTAGGGGAAACTAGAACATACCTTGCTAAAAGTTCCACTGCCTTAGAGCCATATCCAAGCTGAAATGTATAGTGATAAAAAAGTCAGAAATGCATAGCAAGATTCCAGCCAAACTAAAAATGCCACAGACAAAGAAGTCAATTTGGTACAGAAGAGCTGGAGAGTTACCCGCATGGCACTTGGATGGGTGGCAATTCTGACAATACGGGCACCTGATAAGGAAGGGAAGGCTGTATCTTGGAACTGCTCACTGAACTTCCATGGTATCTGGTCCCCGAATGGTTGGTGACCGTTACTTAAGCTTTTCAATGCAGATTTACGAGAAATCTGGCCTTCTAGGGAGACCTGCTTAAAAAGAAACATGTGACACAATAGAAGATGTAGGAATTTCCAGAGAAAAAAGGTTGTCCCAAACACTTTTCAACAAAGTAATCAAAACAATTCGATTTCAGAGAGAGAATGTTATCTGCAAGCACATCCAACAATGAGATCAGGAGAAATCGAGCAGTATTGCTCCATACCATTGGCCCTAAAAGTATTTCACTTTGGCAATTTAACAGTGTTCTGAGCTAGAAACAATGAAGGACTTTCAAATGTGTTACCTGGATGACACATAAGATATCTGGAAGCTGATTCTTTAATTTGTCAACTGGACCTGCATATTCAAAAAGAATGAGAAGCCGCATGATGAATTACAGATCTACAAGAATTTGGATGAGAATGTACCAAGGAGCACAAACAGATGGTGCGCAGGAGCATCAGCCATCAGTTGTAAATCATTAGGAGAATTTTTATAGTGTGAAGCTACATATAAAGCCATCATTCGCTGCAAAATTCAAATTGAATAGGTAACAGAATCCAAAAACCATATGAGAATGAGATTTAAAGTACAATTTATTACCTGCAAAAACAGCTCGCTGTCCTTGTGATAGGAAAATAGTGTATCGCGATTAATATAGTAGAGGCTACACTCATCTGGAGGTGGGAATCTAGCAGCAACATGAGAATGTTCAGATGAAGGTGATTGGGCAAAATTTTACCGGTGAAGTTCTCACACAGCAAGTTCCATACAACATCGATCCTAACCTGCTAATATTAGGAATGTAGTTCGAAACATCCAGGCAGAGTAAAGAATTGAGCCATGATTCTATTGGATCTCCAGATGCATATCTGATGGATTCAGTCAATTCTATCTTCCTGAACTGATGACCTGCAGTACATGATATGGTAAATTTGTAAGTTATTGGACCATGCACAACCTAAACCACAAAAGATAAAAAAAAACCTCTGCCCTAAGGAAATAATAGTATGATTGTTGCTATCTGAATCTAGGACTTTTGCTTACTAGTCCAAGCACAAGATCATGCCAAACTTAATGAAGAAATATTTGTTCCAAATAATACCAATGATGTAGAGGACAATACCAGAAAGAGAGGCCTCTCCACTTGCACTGGATGTCCGGCTTTGTTCTTCCATTTGCTGCACAAGCTTTAGAGATAAAGACCGCCCGGTACCTTCGTAACTGTGGCAGAAGGGACAACAAATACTTAGGACGACTCTAGGGAGGAGGTCCTATTTCTAGATAAGGAGATGTTTTATCTCATATATTCGCGAAGGAAGAGGGGGAAAACTCAAGCTTAAGCTTTCGGCAAGATTTCCTATCTATCTAAAAGAGCTGGCGTCTCATATACAATCTTCTCATTAGGTGATCTTGGCAAGTTGCTCATACCCATTGACAGTAGAAGAAAGGAACACCAGATATGGACCAAGCAGAGATTTCACAATTGGCAGTGGAATAGCAGCAGCTTCATCAATAACCATTAGATCAACTTGTGACAGCTTTTCATGTTCATGTGGATGTATATACTGCAAAAGAAAGTGAAGGCCCAGAGAAGTATAAGAAAGCAAAATAATGGCTAGATCAATCCTCAAACAAATGCTAGGAAAAGAATTCAATTTTCAAGTATGAAAATAATTTATCAGGTCCTATTACCTGAATATTTTGTCGGTTCTGCTTGTAGATGTTGATGCGCACAGTTGCATTCTTGAACTCAGGATTAGCACTTTTCATCACATCATAGTGTTCATGTTCCTGAAAATAAATGCGCCATCTTAAGCTCAAACCCAACATTTTGATACACCAGATCAATTTGTTCAACTGTGTATATCCATGACTAAGGAAATTATAATACTAAATGCATTAGCCATTTTACTGCAAGTCGAAGCAGCTCATTTCTTGTTCTCGGAGATTAGCAAGCTATTGTAAATCTTAAAAGTACCAAACTCCATAGTTTACTTCAGAACTGAGATTATTACAGAAGTATCACTAGTCCCTACTTGCCTACCCATCCTCTCACAAACATGAGAATATTTATCACAAATCGATACAGCACACAATTTCTCTTTGCAGAACTCAGATTTAGTGCATTCATTCCTTTCTTCCCTTATGTTTCAGGTTTTCAAGCTTTCACAATTCCAACATCCATGAGAATGCATGTGGCTACAAGGACAGCCCAATGGCAATACTCACCGAGTCAAAGCAGGAAGCTCTTCCTAACAACATTATCAAATCATATAATTCCTCTGTCAAGGAACTCAAATTAAGTTGATGTCCATTCTTTTGTGTGTGTGTGTGTGTGTGTGTGAGAGAGAGAGAGAGAGAGAGAGAGAGTACCCTATATTCGAGAACATCAAAACCCTTAAGAATGAACTCAAATAAAGTTTTCAAGTTTTCAGGGCTGGGAGCTGTGACAGCTATATTCGAGTACCTGTAGGCATTATTCCTCTGTCAAGGAAAGCAAAAGTAACTTACAAGAACAGCATAAGCATGATAGATAACCATACTAAAAAGAAAACTATCCATACCCAGCAGCAACAGCTCCAGCAATCGCTAAACCAAGTGCAGCTGATTTCCCGCGTCCACGAGCTGCCAGTAAAGCAACAGTGCCACGAACGGTCTTATCCAAAATTGCATCTAGGAATGTTATGATAGCTTTTCCCTGTTACATGTTTTAAATAAGAAGTTCCAAGTAAGTTACACAAGCATCAACAGTTACAATCTTGGTAATTTCAGAATCTACCTGATCTAGGGTACAGCACTTTTTTATTAAAGGACCAGCAGGAAAATCATCTCGTAGTTGTTCCTTCAGATCTTTCAGGTCCCTTTCTGCTTTTGACAACCTTTCAGAGTCCTTGAATCAGAATCAGGAAACCAAAGGACATCATTCGAAAATTGTCATACCGGCAACAAAACCAATGTAGCTATCTCGAAAAGAACAGCATTCACATAGAACTACTTATGCAACATTCCTTTGTGATGTTACGGAGGCAAAACAAGATACCGCACTTGGTTCTCTGAATACAACATTCCCTTTTTTCCTAGACTGAATACAACATTCCTTCGGTAAAATAAAGGTGCACATAATCATGGGAAATCAGAACACCAGGATCAAGCACCATAATTAGCAAACGAAGATGCCAAATCATTGACTTTAGATCATGAAAGACAAAATTCATTACAAGTCCAAGGTTGTAATAGTACCTCTTTAACAGGTACAGCACTAATTGATCTCATATGAGATGAAATTGGCAAAATGTTCAGCTCATCATCCATCACAACGCAAGCATTGCATGAAGCAATTGATAGCAAGAAACGTTCGTTAAACCGTCCAGCAGCCAGAGAATGGGATTCTGTACGGAACCTCTCATGGACATCCTGAAACCACAAACCCTGAATTAACCATTCTGGCTGGAATCTCTAATGGGATATAGTCTATAGAAAGAGTTTTTTTTTTCTCATAAGCAACAAGTTCAGAACTTGAAAAATGAGCAGCAGCACTGTAGTTAGGTGATGATCTAAGGAAATTGAACCTTCGAATAAGCAAGGGAAGAAAGTTTAAAATGGTCTCAAATACTTCCATAATCATCTTTGGAGGACAAATCTAATCGTACAGTGAACCCAGGACAAATCTATCTGTGTGCATATTTTGACAGAACATGATCCGTTTTGCTGAATATAAATCATTGTTTCAAAGCTTCACCTACTATGTCGGAAGCTCATTATTATCATGCGTCAGACATGGGGATTCCAGAGGAAACATAGACATTGGTGCTTAAGTTCCATTTCTGATTGCTCCAGCACAATAATTTATAGCAAGAGCATGCAATACTTACAAAATAACTAGGCAAGCTTATGCATCTTCTTGGAACATCTCATATAGCCGTAACATTATAAACGATACAAAAGGCGCACTATTTAATGTCAACAAGAGATTCGAAGACCAAAAAGTTTAAGCCATAACCCAAGTGTGCACAAACCTATGTCCACAATTAAACCCAATCCTCACTCAAGAAATTTAAACATATGTATAGAGCATTTTTCAACCCATTATCTACAGTCCAAATAATGAATGCATGTGGAATCTAAAAATAGGATTTGAGTAACATAAAAAAGGAACCGGGTCCTACCATGACCATGGTGCAAAGACTAGTCAACGAGGACAGCGAACGTAGCAACAAAACAACCAATCCGCCACCTTCCACCGTCTCTATTGTTCTCGCCAGTATGTTTGGAGTCAAAGCCTCAAAGTCCTAACAAGCAAAACCGCAAATCAGTACAATGCAGTTATTATGGCACGCAAATGGGTAACCGACATTAGGGAGGAGCAGATTGAGCAAACCTGCAACACGCACATGCCGAAGGTGTTGCCCAGAATCCTCTCGGAGTCCTTGTAGTAGCAGTAGGTAAGTTTTCCAGTCTCGACAAACAGATCGAAAGGATCCACCTTTTCCGGATCCAACAAGCCCCTCTGCATCATCTTCTTTAACTGCTTCTTCCGCTTCCTCTGGTGGCTGTTCCCCGACAAAACGGAATCGGAATAAAACTCGACAACAATCCGAAAAAGGGACAAAACAAGAGATGCAAAGACCTGCTGATTTCGAGCTTATCCTTATAGCACCACAAAACGGTAGGCTTCGACTCGACGACCGCGTTGCTAAGCATGTAATGTAAGTTCACAATCTACAAAATTATTTCCCAAGTTAACAAACTTTGAGCTAATTAAGAAGAAAAAGGCGGCAAGTAGTAGTTACCTGGTCACGGGACTTGTCGCCGATGATGACAAACATGGAACGGTGCCGTAGCTTGACGCCGTTCTCGATTAGGGTTCGAATTCGCTCGTCCACCTTCTTCCTCATATCCTCCTTCCTTTGGGGGTGGGGGGATGATTCGCCAATTCTTCTTCTTCTAGCTTCCTAGGGTTCCTCTTTTTCGGTGACTAGGGTTTAGGCGAGGGTTTTGGTCTGACCAGGTCCCGCTTCAAATCTTCAATTCACAAACCTCTTTTTTTTAGGGGTAAAAACACTTCATTCATATAAGAAACTCTTACAACCAAGAAGACATACATGCAAAAACGGTCGAAACAAAACCTAACTCCCAACGCACAATAACACGAGAGAAACACTACCCACCTAGTCCCACCATCCTTCATCTGGCCCTACCAGTCTATGCTACCTACCCGTCCTAAGGTTCACCATACAAAAGCACGAGAACACTACCCACCTAGAGCTAGCCCTCAACAAATGAAACTCCCCTCACACAAAAAAACCACCCCGCAACTATAAGCTACCCAACCGGCCCCAAACCCCAATAGGTAGGCAGAAGCCAAGCCGACCTTCAAGCATGAGTCCAAATCGGTCAGATATTCGCTAGTTGCTCTTCCGCTAGGATCTCCGCCAGCACCGAAGGTGGAAAGGAGAAAAACTGTAATTCCTTCGTCAACTAGAGCTTGGCGAGTACATCTGCCGCTCTATTGCCACCGCGCCTAATGAAGCCAAACAAAATGCCCTCCAAACCTCGAGATGTCTCTATGTATTCCGCAACCAGGAATGCAAGGTCACTTCTATCTTGTACCTGTCTGCTTATAGCCTGCACGAGTGGTAAACAATCGAATTCGAAAGAAACATACATGAGTCCAAGGGCTAAGGCAAGCTCGATGCCAACAAGCATTCCCGGGCTTCCATTAGGGTCGGATGGACAGGATTCTCATACCGCCTGACAAAACCTGCAACAAAGTTACCAAACTCATCACGTACTAAAGCATCAACTTGAGCATCTCCTAAAGGTCCAGTTCTAGCATCCGTATTGACTTTGAACCATCCCGCCTCTGGCGGTCTCTATAGTTTTGTCGGGTTGACTCTATCAATTTTAGGCTGGCTATTGGCAGCAACGTAGTCAAACTATAACCTGTAGACCGACTCCAAGACTCCTTGTACGGCATCGAAGACAATATTCTTGAAAATCATCTCGTTTCGCACCTTCCATATGCCCCATAACCAGGCTGCTCTTCGACCTCGTTCCTCATTATCTTGAGTCGCGAATAGTTTCGTACATGCCTGAACTAGGAAAAGTCCTCAGAAAGTCTGTGGGTCAATCCTCGCTTTCCTCCACAAAGCCTTGGTTAACCTGCATTAAAAAAAAGGTGAGATCCTGACTCAGCAGTCTGCGCACAGAAGGGACAAGTCTCGTCCATATCCATGCCCCTTTTTGAGATATTAACACAAAGCAGAAGATTATCATCAAAGAGCCTCCACATAAACGTTCGAATGCACGAGGGGCACTTCAGGCTCCATATTCGGCTCCAAACCTCCCTAGCGTATGTCAAAATTGTCGCTAGCTCTGAATTCTCCAACCATGCTTGCAAATTAATAAAATAATATGATCTTACCGTATAAATGCCATTTTGGTTATGCCGCCATCAAATTATATCCTCCGAAAGCCTGGTACTGAGTTATATAGCATTGATTCGTTGCACTTCCTTTGCCAAGAATAGTCGCTCTAGCAAAGTCCTATTCCAACTGCATGACCCCGTAACCAAGAGCTCGAAAACATACTGGTAGCGATCCGACCCCGGGAAAGAGTATCGTGGGTGACCCAACTCGGAGCCAGGCAACCAGTAGTCATCTCAAATCCCAACCTTGGTACCATCTCCAATGCACCACTCCAAGTTTGGTGCTAGCAGAGCCATCCCGTCTCGTATGCTCCTCCAAGTGTAGCTTGGTCTGAAACCTGTACCTGCAAAATGAATGTCACCTCTATGATAATATCTAGCACGTAGGACCCTTGCCGGAAGGGAGTCTGCTGAGCAAAGTAGGCGCCAAGCCTGTTTCGCCAACATCGCCCTATTGGAGCTAACAAGTCGCCAAAATCCCAAGCCTCCATCTGCCTTAGACCGACACATACGAATCCAACTACGCCAGTGCATCTTTCGCTGACCCTCTTTGCTGCCCCAATAGAAAGCACATAGTTTCTTCTCAATTCTTTCATAAGTTTCCACCGGTAGGATGAAGTAGCTCATTTTGTATGTTGGAATAGAGAGTAGTACAGATTTAATTAAAGTCTCGTGCCCAGCTCTTGAAAGAAATTTTTCCTTCCAACTCCCAATCTTCGTATTAATTATATCCTCGATGGATGAGAAAACTTGTCTCTTAGACCTCCCCGTTAGAGTTGGTAGGCCCAAATAAGTGTCCCCTTCTTCTCTCCTTCTCATCCCCAATATAGAGCATAGACGAATAGATGATCCTGTTCTGTCACACACACATTCCTACTGAAGTAAACTGAGCTCTTCTGTAGGTTCATCCATTACCCTGAAGCCTGAGAATAAGCAGCCAGGAGGGAGAGAATGTTCATTAGCTCCGTCTCTGTTGCCCTGGCAAACAAAAGAGAGTCATCTGCACAAAAAAAAGGGTTAGTAACAAGAAGAGATAGGTTGCCACTCTCACGCCATAGATACGTCGAGTACTCTCCGTCTTCCATATAAGAGCTGCCAGGCCCTCCGCACATAAAAGGAAAAGATAGGGAGATAGTGAGTCCCTTTGGCGCAGACCCCTACCCAGAATGAAGAAGTCTTTTACCTATCCATTGACCTGCACAGCATATCTAACAATACAAACACATCTCATAATAAGGTTAGTAAAAGGCACAAAAAATTCCAAAGCCAATAACACCTTCTCCAAAAAATCCCACTTAATTCTATTGTAAGATTTCATCATATCCAATTTAATGGCACACCACCCTAGGCTACCCGACGTCTTTTTCTTTAGGTAATGATAGGACTTGAAGGCCACTAAAGCATTATCAGTGACTAGACGCCCTGGTACAAATGTCCCTTGGTTCTCATGAATGATGTCATTTAAGAAAGCCTTAACCCTATTCGTAATGGTCTTAGTGATAATTTTCATAGCAATATTACATAAACTGATGGGTCTGAACTCAGCACAGCTAGTGGGGTGTTTAACCTTTAGGATCAGACCAGTGATGATATCGTTCAGATAAGAGGGGTCAGCCCATCATTAAGAACAGCTAGAGAGGAACGAGTTACCGATGGGCTAACCACTTTCCAATACTTCTGAAAAAATAAGGGAAGCATGTCGTCCGGCCTAGACGCTTTTGTCGAGTGCATCTCACAAAAGGCAGCATACACCTCTTCTTTCGTGTAGGGTACGGCTAGCTGGCATTGCATATCATCCGTCACTCTCTGTTCTAGCAAGTTCGTAACTTCTGTCACCTGCGAAGTAAGCTCAGAAGAAAAGAGGTTAGTTTAAAAATACCCGAAAGCCCTTTCCAAAGCAGCCTATCTCCTAATTTTTGACCCATTTGGGCCGTTCAGCTCGAGTATCTGATTCCTCATGCCTCTGCTCTTTGCCTTATAGTGAAAAAATTTGTTGTTGTGGTCTCCCTCATGTAACCAGTCCACTCGAGACCTCTGAACCCACATTGCCTCCTCCTTAGAAAGCACTTCCTCCCGCCGCTTAAAAAGCTCATTCATCTCACTTTTCCTCCCTGCAGTCGAAGGTTGCTCCTGAATGGCCCCAATTTTCCTTTCTAGTTCTTCCTTTTATCTTCGCACACTTCCAAAAGCATGTCTATCCCAACCTTTAAGTTGTTACGCACAAGCTGATAATTTGGCAGCTAGATGTAGCTCCTGTGAACAATCAACTAAACCAAATTTCCTGCTCGATGTCCTCATGTCTTTCTCACATTTGCTCAAACCTGAAAGGCTAAAACGTCTCTACTGGGAGATCAAAGGTGAGTGATCCGATCCCATCCTGAGGTGAGCTTCCACACAAGTAAACAGATAAATCTGAAGCCACTCTGTGGTAGCAAAGACCCTGTCCAGCTTACATTCGATATGATCTGCGTCCTCCTAGCCATTTGTCCATGTGAACCATAGTCATATCTGTCGAACTTCTGAAAAACCACAATACTGGATCACCTCCTGAAAAGTATCATTTGAAGATACATGTAAATTGTAGTAAACTACTGAGAGTTCTCGCATGACGATGAGTGGTTCCCTTCCCAGTTTCCCCAGACATGTTAATATGATTTCATATTAATATAAATCGTACTTCTATATGGTACTATTTTGTGTAATTTTAATTATCAATGTTTAATTTCATCATTATATTAATCCAGTTTCATTTTCCCATTTGTTCCATAATTAATGTTGATGCGTAACTCAGTTTTATGACCAATATTGGCTTTCATTATTTTATTAAGGCATTACCTTTTTTTCTCATTTACTTGCGTGGTCTCTGCCGAGGTGATTCCAACTGTATGTGCAGGTGAATCAATTTTCGTGTTTGCTAGTTGCTATTTTTTTGGGAAATTTTTGGGAGAAGTCCAATAACTAGTTGCTGTTATTGTGTGCGTATAGATGGTTCCAACTTTTTATGCATATGATCAATTTTCATTATTGCGTATATATATGTGTGGTTCGAGTTTCGTGTAAAACGAGTTTCGTGTAAAATTAGTTTCTACTTCATGTGTAGATCTCATCATTTTGGAAAAAATTTCAATAAAAAATTGAAGGTGTTTGCCATAGCCGGAGTCAATACTTGCATCACACTCAATCATAATATCGTGATTTACTCCTTATCAATAACATCAGACCCTCTATAAATATGCATATATGTTGTAAACTCAATTCAAGTGATACAAAAAATATTTATGGTATCAGAGCTACTTCTCGAAAAAGACCATTTTTACGCTTTCCTTACCATGGCTCACCTAGATGACTAGCTAGAAGTGCCCACAAATCAGCTTCACTACAAACTCTCTGCAAACAATTATCTGCTATGGCGAGCTCAAATCGAACTGATGCTTCTAGGCTATAGGCTATTCCACAACGTTGATGGCTCTAAATCAGTGCCATCCCGAACTGTTGCTGCGAAAGCTGAAGGTGAGGCACTGATGCCTAATCCAGCATTTGAAAAATGGTACGAGGATGATCATAAGGTGCTCTCGTGGCTGACCTTCTGAGTGTCAGTATTAGCGATGCAGCAAGTCATAGGCTATGTTACGGCCAATGAGGTTTGGTATCGTTTGGCCAAAGTCTTTGGAAGTGGGTTTTATGAGCAGGCCACTCACCTCAAACAAGCTCTTTACTCACTAAAGAAGGGCTCAGAGACTATCGATCCCCACATTCATCGGGTGAAAGCAATTTATGACCATCTCTTTGCTTTGGGTCAACCGGTCGCTAAATCTAATGTTGTTGAGCGTGTGCTATCTGGACTCGATAAGTGTTACCTACCCTTTGCTCAATCAATCTCTATTAGACCTGATGAGATCCGTTGGCAGAACTCCATGGTCTTTTGCTCAACCATAAGATGCTTCTTTCGTACAGATGGAGCTCAACCTGAGTCTTTTGTGCCATAAGATAACTATGTTTGGTCATGTAGGTGTGGCAAATGCAGCGGTTGTGGAGGCTGCCAGAAAGGCCGAGGATGAGGACAGTGGAACAACTCCACTTTCGGTAGTCGAGGTGGACAGTGATGTGGGATTCTGTCGAAAGGCAGAAAATAAAGCTGATTGTGGATCAGCTCGTGGCGTTCGATCACCTGATGTCTAATGATGATGTCGTCGAGAAAGTACTTGATAGTTTGGATGATTCTTATCATCCTTTTTCCTATTGGATCAAGTCTCACATAGAGCCGGGCAGCTTTGACAATTTACATGCCTTTCTCCTTTACGATGAGATCAACTTGGCATGGACTGCTGCAATCCAGACCTCTCCACCTCTGGTTCGAGCCGTCAATTACACAAGAACTAATGGCTGAAAGAACAGACGTGAGGGTCACGAAAGTGGTTGAGGAGGTGGCCGCTCCTCATCATGGCAATCGAATAGAGGAGGCCGTTCCTTTGATAGTAGACATGGTTCCAATTCGGGCCCAAAGTAGAATGGCCCACGAAATGGGCTGGGCTTCTTTCCTCCTCCTGGTGACAAAGAAATATGGTGATGTAATTGTGGGGCCAACATCCACTTATTGAGGAATTGCTTCTAAAATTGAAGATCAAGCCCATCACATTTAGGTCAGCCTCATGCCCATCATATTGTCTCGTATTAGAGTTCTCAGTGGGTTCTCGACAGTAGAATGACTCACCACCTCACCTCAGACATCCACCACCTTCTTGTGAGTACTTTGGAACCGAAGAAGTAATATTCGGTAATGGTCAAACACTTCCGATCTCCCATGTTGGTGCTATGTCATTTCCATTGTCCAATTCAAATGTTTCTTTGTCTAATGTCCCTTGTGTTCCTCATTCGAATACTAACATGATCTCCCTTAGTGCTATCACTCAGGATAATAATGTCTCAGTTGAATTTGATGGTAATTGTTTCTATGTTAAGGACCAGGTCACGAAGGTGCTTCTTTATCAAGGTCTGAGTAAACACAGCCTCTATCCACTTACCAACTTTGCTCCTCAGTCCAGTCCACAAGCCCGTGTCGCATCAGTGTCTCTGTCCCTGTTCACATTGCATCAACGACTTGGCCATGCCAATTTCCAAGCTGTTAAGACTGCCCCGTGGTCTCAGTCAATTTTTTCTTTCCAATAAAATGTCATCCTATTTATGTCATGGGTGCAGCGTCGGTTAAATTCATAAACTGCCTTTTCTTATGTCTTTATTTCAAGCGTCAATATAAATCAATTGATGGATATTCTTATTATATCGTGTTTTATGATCATTTTAGTAAGTACATCTTCCTTAAACTTAAATCATAGCTACTTGACCCGTTTGTTATTGTGTTGGGGGGTGGGGTAGGGGATGGGGCGAATTTCAAATCCTAAACAAATATTTGACGCAGCATGGCATAATTCATCGTATATCATGTCCATACACTCTCAAACAAAATGGGTGTGCTGAGTAGAAACATCGACATATTGATGAAACCGGTTTAGCTATCTTACACCGTGCATCTATACCACTACATTTTTTGTCATTGGTCTTTGATACAGCTGCATATTTAATCAATCAAACACCCACCCTATTATTAAACAACATCTCACCATATATGAAACTTTTTGGGATGAACCAACTTTATCCAACCTAGAAGAGATTGGTTGCCTTTGTTATCAATGGCTTCGCCCAAAAGCTAAACATAAGTTACAGCCAAGGTCAGCTCTGTGTGTATTCTTGGGGTATAGCCAAAGTCATAAGAGTTATCAGTGTCTAGACTTGTCTACTAATAAGATTGTCATTTACCATCATGTTCTATTTGATGAGTTTGTCTTCCCTTTTACAAATCTGAGGTACATTTAGAAGTGTGGAGTTGTTCTAACTTAACAAAAAAATCTCGAGTTTGAGACATTGAGAAAATAACAGTGTTAGATAATTGTTGATAGATTTATGTCATTTTTCTAAGGTACTAACAAACTCGAATATGGATTAATCGAGAACACGATACCAAGGTAAACCCATGGAAAAACACCTTCCTTTATTTGATGAATGAATAAATAAATACTGGAAAATTAGAAACTCTCCTTTTTTGACAGATTCTCTCGGAGAAAAGATATTTAAAAAATTTCTAGTAAAAATTTTCAAATTTTGTTTGTCGGAAGAAAGAGAAGCGAGTCTATTCTATACCTGATAAGTATCAATACGCAATGGGGTTTTGATCTCTAAAAATGAATTCTTTTTTGAATTTTTTCAAATAAAGTATTCTGATTAGTATTCGATTAAGATTAACAACTTAAAGGGATCCCTGGAATCATATATCCTATATAGAAAGATGGAATCCCGTCGAGTTCTTACGCTTTCATATCTCGAAATTCATTATAGAACTATGACACAATCAAACCCGAATGAACAAAATATTGAATTGAATCGTACCAATCTTTACTGGGGGTTGTTACTCATTTTTGTACTTGCTGTTTTATTTTCTAATTATTTATTTAATTAAGAAAAGCAAAAATAAATAAAATCAAAATAAAAAAGTAGAGTAGAATACTAAATAAGAGTAACTCAATGGTTAGAGTATTGCTTTCATACGGCGGGAGTCATTGGTTCAAATCCAATAGTAGGTATAAGGTATTAGATATCAGATATGAGATAATCTACTCATCCATTTTTTTGCCCACTTTCTTTTATTAATTTTTTATCCTTTCTATTAGATTTTTTGATTGCATTTTTATTGAAAAAGTATCATTGTACTCGAATCAGATTTCACTTAGACTTTGATTCAATTGGCAAAAACTAGGTTATACATCCTATGGCAGAAATAACTAGAATGCATTAAAAGAACTTATGTTTGTTTATATATACAGAAGTTCATTTGTTAATCAAATACAATATTAATGTTAATCAAAAATTGGGTTTAAAAAAATTTTGAAAATAGTTTTCGACATAGAACACTCATGTTGAAAAAATGATTGCAACACCTTTTTCTTTCTTTCTTTTTCTTAACTAAAAAAAATGGGTCTTTTGCCCATTCTTATCCAATGCTGAATTGTGATAACCTATGATAAAGTAAATTCTTTGGATTTGAAGGAAAAACAACAACTTTACTGACAATTACTTGTTGGGTTCAAGTGATTGATTGAGGTATGGTATGCTGCAAGTGAATATTTATGATCCAAAATGCATCCTAATTTTAGGATGACAGACCTTTTTAATTCAGTCCATATAATGTCTTTTTCGGGAGCGAGAGGAAATACATCTCAAGTACACCAATTGATAGGTATGAGAGGATTAGTGTCCGATCCACAAGGGCAAATGATTGATTTACCTATTCCAAGCAATTTACGTGAAGGACTGTCCTTAACATAACAGAATTGTGATCAATCAAATATTGCAAAACCCCAGTATCTATTACCAGACAGAATTAGACCATAACGAGATTTGGGTCTATACGAGAACCATAATATCAGATTGGAGAGGAAGAGTCAAATTAGAGATTGATAGAAAGCCAGGATATGGGCTCGTATGAGTACGAAACATAAAATATCTATTATATTGCTATTATCAGCTATGGGTTTGAATCTACGAGAAATTCTCTTTCCTGAATGCTAAGGAGAAAAAAAAACATTGGGTCAAAAGAAAATGCCATTTTAGAATTTTATCAACAATTTACTTGTGTAGGCGGAGATCCAGTTTTTTCTGAATTCTTATGTACGGAATTACAAAAGAAAATTTTTCAACAAAAATGTGAATTAGAAAAGATTGGTCGACTAAATATGAACCGGAGATTAAATCTTGATATACCAACTAACAATACATTTTTGTTACCCCGAGATATATTGTCAGCGGCAGATCTTTTGATTGAAATAAAATTTGGAATGGGTACACTTGACGATATGAATCATTTAAAAAATAAATATATTCGTTCTGTAGCCGATCTATTACAAGATCAATTCGGGTTGGCCCTAATTCGTTTAGAATATGTGGTTAAAGGAACTATATGTGGAGGAATTAGGCCTAAATGGATCCCAACCCCTAAAAATTTGGTAACTTCAACTCCATTAACAACCCTTTTTGAATCTTTTTTCAGATTACACCCATTATCTCAAGTTTTTGATGGAACGAATCCATTGACACAAATTTTTCATGGGAGAAAATTGAGTTATTTGGGTCCCGGAGGATTGACAGGGAGAACTGCTAGTTTTTCGATACGAGATATAGATCCTAGTTACTATGGGCGCATTTGCCCAATAGATACATCAGAAGGAATCAATGTTGGACTTATTGGCTCCTTAGCACTTCATGCCAAGATTGGTCAGTGGGGGTCTTTAGAAAGCCCATTTTATAAAATCTCTGAGGCAGCAAAAAAAGGACGGATACTCTATTTATCACCGAATAGAGATGAATACTATATGGTAGCGGCAGGAAATTCTATGGCGCTGAATCGTGGTATTCAGAAAGAACAGGTTGTTCCCGCTCGATATCGTCAAGAATTTCTGACTATTGCATGGGACTAGGTTCATTTTTGAAGTATTTTTCCCTTCTAATATTTTTCTATTGGAGCTTCACTCATTCCTTTTATCGAGCATAATGATGTGAATCGGGCTTTAATGAGTTCTAATATGCAACGATAAGCAGTTGCGTTTTCTCGGTCCGAGAAGTGCATTGTTGGAACTGGATTAGAAGGCCAAGTGGCTCTAGATTCTAGGGTTACTGCTATAGCCAACCAGGAGGGAAAATCATTTATACGGATAGTGACAAGATCATTTTAGTAGGCAATGGAGATACTATAAAGATTCCATTATATATCTATTCGAACTCCTTTTACTTGTAAGAGTACGTCTTGGATCTGTCGATTATGTTATGGCTGCAGTCCTACTCATGGCGACCTGGTGGAATTGGGAGAAGCTGTCAGTATTATTGCGGGTCAATCCATTGGAGAGCCGGACACTCAACTAACATTAAGAACGTTTCATACCGGTGGAGTATTTACAGGGGGTATCGCCAACCATGTACGAGCCCCTTTTAATGAAAAATTTCAATTTAATGAAGACTTGGTTCATCCCACACGTACACGTCATGGGCATCCGGCTTAAACTCCTTGGCTATCTTTCCCTTTTTTGAGCAAAATGCACACTTTTTTTTGCTTTTGTATCATTCTATTTATTTTGATTGATTTATTGAATCAGTGATCATAAAACGGTTCTTACTCAGAGAATCTTTGCACTTAACTTAAACTTAGGGTAGAGAATCTTTGCACTTAACTTAAACTTAGGGTAGTGACATTGATCCACAAGAAGCTTAGCAAACTTTTGAACTAGCAGAAGCTAACTTGAAAAAAGCAGAAGGGAAGAGATAAATAATTGAGGCAAATCTAGCTGTCAAACGGGCTAAGGCACAGATAGAAGCTATCAATGTTATTTTGTAACTAATTGCTGTGGTCCAAGAATAACCAAACGAACTTCTGTATATATAAACAAACAGAAGTTCTTTTGATGCATTCTAGTTATTTCTACCATAGGATGTATAACTTTAGTTTTTGCCAATTGAATCAAAGTCTAAGTGAAATCCGATTCGAGTACAATGATTTTTTTTAAATAAAAATGCAATCAAAAAATCGAATAGAAAGGATCAAAAATCAATATAAAAAAGTGGGCAGAAAAACGGATGAGTAGATTATCTCATATCTGATATCTAATATAATAGATATATAGATTGCGTAAGATCGTGCAGAATCTGGTGCAGGGTCGGGAAACTTGGGATCTATTGGTTTGGAACATCTCATTTTCTGCCTAGAACTTCTTCTGGAATTTCGTCTTCGTTAAATTCCTTTAAGTGATACTCATCACGCAACTACGAAGACCATTTCACATCACCAAATAAATTTGACCGATAAAAAAGTTTGTAATTATATACGTTGAGAAAATTAATTAATTATACGGCCATTTTTAGGACGCTATGCATTGTCTGAATATACATATAACTTGATATAGTTAACCAATAAGATTAACAATACTTTCTAAAATTAATGTTGATGATATACGGTTCATTTTCTAAATCCTATTATTTAAACGTTCAGACCATTTTTTGGTTTCACGGTTTATTGAGCAGACTAATTTAGATTCGATATTTTTCTTGAAAAAAAGGAAGGAAAGACGAAAAAAAAGGAAAGAAAGAATTCAACTTCGACATTTGAAAAATGACAAAGATCTCCAAACATATTTAACTACGTATATAATTATTCAAACTCACCCGCCATCTTATCTAAGCACTCGTTGTTCATTGTAAAAGTACGTTTCAGCGGGGGATCAACCGTTTGCCACGCAAGTATAAAAAGGTGGAATTACACTTGCTATTGGACTGTTGGGATAACAAAAGGTACGTACGGGGTTTGTTGTGCGTGTTGTGCGTGCATGGAAAATGCACCGGCTAAGATTTGACTTCGACATGACAAGAACGTCTGCAAGATTTGGAAAAAGTATGATTCACTTACTTTATTTACATGCATGAACCAAATTAGTGGATCATAACCCCATATAAGTTTGGCAGGAGAGTTTTTAAAACTTAATAAAAAGTTTTGAATTTAAACAATTGAAAATACAGTGTTAAATAGTTATTAGAAGAGTATTGCCACCATTCAAAAGTACTACCTGGTGTCCAATGCGTAAGTGTCCGAATACTAATATTTTTTAAAAAGAAATTTATAAATTACATTGGCTTTTCAATATTTTCTATAGTGGCAGTCTCTATATATCTTTTCATGTGGCAATTACTGGGTGGCGGTAGCTACTGATTCCCAGTTTTCACTGTTCAAAGCTCCAGCTGAAGTCAGAAACATTGGAAGAAATTGCACAACTAATGGTAGCTACTCATAACTTGTTGAATCTTCCAATTCTATATCAACTCACGATATCGTATAGTATGTTGTTGATATAAGCTTGAGTATGATGTGTTTGTTAATAAATGTATAAAATAACATAGCCAATGTTAATATTTTGGGTTAGATATAAATTTTTTAACATTTATTAGGACGAGTTAATCTCGTAGCACATTGTCACTCGCACAATGAGTATCACACTATGTGCTAACTTCACCTTTATAAGTGTCCCAAACTTGCTTCCTTTTTTTTTTTGGTGGAATGTCCCAAACTTGCTTGAAGCTCCAAAACTCTACCTCATCAAACCCTATAAATACCACTACTAGAAATGGCATATGCACTCATCCCCAAGAAACCCAATATTCTTCGAATTGGCTATAAATATCATTCAGTACAACAAACAACAACGAAAATCCCAATTCCCAAACTAAAAATGGCTAACCAATTCAAGCACCTGGCCATCCTTTCAGCTCTCATCATAAGTACTCTCTTCCTCATAAGTAACTTCAATTTCATAGAAGCAAGGCCCTTGAACCTCTCTCCAAAACTTATTAGGGTTAATGTTGATACCAATCCTAGCCGGTTCCTTGATCAAGAGGAAAAGTCTGGGCCGAGCCCTGGTGTGGGCCACAGTTACCAGAATGCTCAAACCCTAGGAGATATTAAGGATTCTGGGCCAGGCCCAGTTGGCAACAGGTCCCAAAGTGTCCGAACTTTGGGAAAGATTTCGGTGTCTGGGCCGAGCCCAGGAGTGGGTCACCGGGCCCCCAGTACCCTAACATTTGGAGAGATTTCGAAGCCCGGCCCAAATATGCCGGAAAAGACAAAAATGGTTATTGCAAATATTGGTGTGTAGCTTTCATATTCGTATACATTAACGAGTAGTTGTTCGGATGTGAAGTGATATCAACCAAAAAATTATCAACATAGTCATCTCACATTATGTGTAAAACATCATAAAAATGCACCGTTTCTTTTATAAAGGACATTATACTATATATTGTTAGAAAGGAAATAACGCACACACGGCAATGTACTTGTAATATACGCTTGTAATATATATGATTGATGTACTATTTAATATATGCATGTTTTTATCGGGTTAGACTGAGTAATAAGTTCGGTTATCTAGATGTCTTCTCTTATCTTCAAAATGGTCAATTTATGATGCTCAAAATGGTTAATATATAATTGGTGAAGTACGATACAAAGGACCTCGTAAACCCTCAAAGCTCATGACTTCGGGACATGAGCTGCCCAAAGCTGGAAAAAGATAATAGAATCTATGTATGTAATTCAGAAGTTTGACTTTGTTTATTACATTCGAAATTCACAAGAACTCGACACGGGATCATAAATCTTCAACGGATTATACAAGCACAACGGACCAAATTTCAGTTTGTTCGTCCACTTTGTTGACGGACTAACCCATAGAAAAAAAAGTAGCATACGTGAAGGGGGTTACTTAGTTCTCAAGAAAGGGCATCAGTGAATCCTTGCAGAGATGCATACTCCAGATATCTATAATACTTTTCACTGTGAACTAACAAGGAATTCTGTCCCAAGAATGGCAATGGATTAGCATAGTTAAACCAGATATTGATCGTTTATCGGTAGATTAAGCCTCTGATGTTAGTGAAGACTTCATAGATTGTGTCCGAAGCTATCAACCACCGGCAGTTCAGCGTCGTGCTTTGTTGTTATGCTCTAACTTATGCACATGCTTCTGTTGAAGACAAATGGAAATGGCAATGCATTGCATTGCTTCCAGAATTCTTCGTTATACTCGCATCCAGCCATTTTCGTCGTTGTCATCGTCGTACTTGTCAACTCCAGACAATCTTGCCTTTTTCGCATGCCCTCTTGATTTCCACATTTCGCGAGCGTTGTTGGCCTCCCGCTTTTCTAATGTCAGCAGCCTCTTCACAGTGTTGAATAAATAAGAAGAGGAGTTGGCAGGACCATCTTCTGATGACAGATGCCCCATTCTCCCTTTGGCTGCACTATGTTGGCTCGCTAAAACAATTTGCAGAGATTCGTCTAATTGTTTCACTTCAGCTACGTTGGAATGACTCGTACCAGGACCCCGACGATAAGGATCAGAGAAGCTGACGTTACTACTGCTCTCTCGGTTGCATACAAATACCACACACTCCTTTATAACACCAACCGAAATTCCACACTCAGGTCTTTGTTTGTTGACAGTGTAAAACTAACAGCCAATGCTGGGAACTCTCGCCTAATCCAGAACGAAACGGATTCTTCATTTGTACGATATTGGAAGTATCTTGGAATCCTTACTCCAGGAAGAACAACAGACGGAGACGGGTACTTCATATCCTAGGCACAAGCAAGCAGAAATTCCACACGTTAAGCACGAGTGTCCACAGAAGCAGTGTTCTATACTATGTGTATACGAGGAAGATGTACTGGGATGCTAATGCTCTCCATATTAATTGATGTTAAGAATTCAGCAACTTCGAGAATAATACGCGCAAAGAACACGGACACAAGAGATTACGTAGTTCGGCCTAATGCCTACGTCCACGGAGAGAAAAGATAACTTTTATTGATGATACCAAGTCACAAATTCTTACAAAACTTTAGGGTAACATGCCTTTATATAGAGGCAAATCCTTGTACATTAAGTAAGCTATCTAGGTCAAATTAGGAGTCCAAAACTGAGTCGGAATAGAATAAGAAATAAGTCTCCTGCTTTCCTATTTCTCGCCACTCGTTCCCAACTAGGGGTGTGCAAATGGGATTTGGGATACGGGATATCCCAAATTTTTTTGGTATTCGGGAGTTCGGGATCGGAATATCGGTATTCAGAATTTAATTTGGTAGTAGTTTTTGGAAAAATTCGGTGAATTTTGGTATTCGGTAAAATTTCGGGATATACCGATATTATACCAAAATTTACCGAATACCGAAGTACTAAGTAGTAATTCGCCAAAGTACAAATATAACCAAAAATAAAACTCACCCACAGAAACACACGTAAGTTCCAAGGTCCAAAGTCCCTTCTTCTTTTTCTTTTTCCTCTCTTCTCTCGCGAATCCCCCTTCAAGAAAATCGTTCCGACTTTGAAGTCTTCAAGGTTCATGAACGACCCAGCTCTCCTACCTACCAACCTATGTAAGTTTCCATTTGGTTTATGACTTATGGTTTCGATTTGGATTTTTCAATTTAGGGTTTGATTTAGATTAGGGTTTCGATTTAGGTTCACGACCAACTCTTCAAGTTTTACGACCAGCTCTCCTACTAAACAACGTAAGCTTCGATTTGGTTTTCTTATCTAGGATTTCGATTTGGGTTTTTCAATTTAGGGTTTGTCTTTTTGATTTGGGTTTTTCAATTTAGTATTTGTCTTTCCAATTTAATGTTTTCTTCATGTGAAATTTGGAATTACGGGTAAATTCTGATCCCAATCCCGAATTTAATTCGGTATTCGGTATGATACCGAATTAATTTCGGGATCGGGATCAAGATTGATTTTTTTTTAAATTCGGGATATTCAGTATTCGGTATTTGGGATCGGGATATCCCGAATGCACACCCATATTCCCAACAATCTCCACCTTGTCGAGAAATCATCCCGTGGACGAACCATGAAGCTACACTCGAATTTCAACAAACTCTACTTTGACGAAACATCGCCCCACGAAGAACCATAAGAACTCGCGAAACCAATTTGACTCCACCGACTCCACCTCAAACCATAGATACAACCGCTATCAATAATACCATCTCAACTTTCTCTCTTCCTTTTTGTTCAATCACTTGGAGCCAACCCCCAAGCTCGAGCAACTTCCGAGCTTGCTTGACATCTTTCCTCCAACCTCCATTGAACCCCAACTAGCAAGTCCACCCGCTGAAGCAACCTTGCGACCAATAGACACTCTTCTATTTTCTCGTTCATCCCCATGCTCCGCAATCTTGAACCGCTTTTCTGCTAGACCATCTTACCTCGAACCAATGCTATATGCCATAGCATACAATAGGCAACCTTTTGTTCTACCAAGTATAACCATCGACATGTCACGAACTCTACTGTTTAGCCTTGAGTGAGATACCTAATTCGCCCATGGTGCTACCAACAGCTCTGCATTCCCCATGCAAAATCTACCTAACACCTTTGACATGCACGTACCTTTAGACAACCATAGCGAGAACTTGCTAACTTTGTCTCCGCGAATCCCAACTCCACTCAAACCATTGCTTCATCATACAAGAGCTTTTCTTCCCTCCATCGGAACCCAATGAGGTGACTCTAAGTACAACTGTGTTCCTTACTAATATGTAGGTGTTCCTAGTATCCCTTTCAGCCTTCATCACCACCGTAACATCCTTCTCCACCTCAATTAGTCAGCATACAACCTTATAGCAGCACCCACTATAATCCAAGGCACCTAATGAGATCAAATTTCTCTCCAACTTTAGAACATGCCTAATCTCACATAACTTCCTCTCAACACCATTACACATCTTGATCTGGATATCACATATGCCAGCAATTCTACAAGTAGAACCATCACCCATAGTCACCATACCTGAATTAATAAACTTGTAAGTGTCGAACCACCCTCTCTTGGGCATCAAATGAAAAGAGCAAGCGCTATCCAAAATCTAGGAATCAGAATGCTTTGGACTTGATAAGATGGAAAGAACATCACCATCCGACCCGTCCGAATATGAGACCATATTCACAAAATCTGATCCTTTTCTCTCGCGATCCCTAGTTTTTCTCGGACAATCCTTCTTCACATGCCCTTTTTCTCCGCACTCGAAGCAATTTTCTTTAAACCTCCTTGACCCCGACTTGGATTTCTTCCCATCTCTTTCTCCTGCTCGACCATGGCTACCCCTCACAACCAGCCCCACTGCTTGATCATCGCTAATTTTTCTCCTTTGGTGTAACCCTAGCAGAGCATTTGTGATATCTTCCAACACCAGGGACTCCTTCTCCCAAGTTAGAGTTGTAACCAAATTTTTTTAGGACCAAGGTAATAAATTCAGCAGCAACAATGTCTTGTTTTCTTCCTCGAACTTCACATCAATCTTTCTCAAATTGCTCACAAGTTGACTGAAACTATTAATGTGTTATCTCAAATTTGAGTCATCATTCATCTTGAGCCCGTATAATCTTTGCTTAAGATAAAGCTTGTTCGACAAAGACTTAGACATATACCTTGCCTCCAATTTTTTCCATACCTTAGTTGGTGACTCCTCATCCATAACGTAATGCATCACATCATCCACCAAGCACAAGCGAATTATCGCCACCGCATTAGCCCCATCTCCTTCTACTCTTGCTCCTCCATCTTCTCGGGCTTCTTCTCCGAGAGAGTGACGACCATCCCTTGTTGCACGAGGAGATCGTTGACATGCCTTTGCCATAACTAAAAATTTGATGAACCATCAAACTTCACTAATGCAAACTTCGTACCGTGATCCGACATCCTCCAATCTTAGCTCTTGATACCACTTGTTAAGAATTCAGCAACTTTGAGAATAATACGCGCAAAGAACACAGACACAAGAGATTACGTGGTTCGGCCTAATGGCTACATCTATGGAGAGAAAAGAGAACTTTTATGAATTCAGGAACTTCGAGAATAATACGCGCAAAGAAAACGGACACAAGAGATTACGTGGTTCAGCCTAATGGCTACGTCTATGGAGAGAAAAGAGAACTTTTATTGATGATACCAAATCACAAATCCTTACAAAACCTTAAGGTAACATGCCTTTATATAGAGGCAAACCCTTGTACATCTAGTAAGCTATCAAGATCGAATTAGAAGTCCAAAACTGAGTCCGAAAAGAATAGAAAATAAGTCTCCTACTTTTTTATTTCTCACCACTCGTTCCCAATAATTAAATTGTCTGACAAGTGGAGTATTTTAAGATATTTTAATTGCGAGACATCAGGGAACTTCCTGATGCTCCGACAGCCACTAAGGTTAAGTAGATTCAGAGATTTCAGCGCATTGCCTGCCGGGAAATCTTTGAGCCGAAAGCAAGCCAAAGCACTAACGAGTTGTAGTTTTCTGAGACGTCCAACTGAATCATGAACCTTGACCAAGTCAAAACAGAAGTCAAGGCTCAGTTCTACTAACTCCGGCAGCATAGAAACATCAGGCACTTCTTTCAACCATTTACTGTTGTTGATAGTTAAGTAAGTCAGATTCTGAAACTTCTGTTTGGCAGAAAAGAAAACTGTTATCAGTGCTTGCCGATCTTTACATTTAGGTCTATTTGATATAGGAAATGCTAGTAGACATAACACATACCTTGAACCGGCATTCCAAATGTAAAGGATGAACCTTACCCACGTTGAGAAAGATGAGTCTATTTCCATCCAGTCAAGTACAGTCGATTCTGAGCTCTTAAAAAGATTGCTTTCCTTATGATGATCCTAAGATTCACCATGTTCTTAAAAGCCTCTCCAGTCCACTGTACTTCTGTTGGCTGAGGCATGTTCAACAGTATGCCTTGAATCTTACTGGTTCCCTTTTTAAAAAAAATGACATTCATCTTTTGTCAAACATTGCTTGCAAAAAGTTTAAGAAGTTCAAACTGCGACAAGGCATTTTTAAGAAACATAAACCAACATTTACACATACCGTATCTCTACTAAGCATTGAAAGAATGTCGTCTTGACAAGTCAATCTGCTTCTTTCGCCCGGCTCCCTCTCTGACTCCTGATGGACTATTTCCCTTCCCATGCCGTGTATAAGGCCATGCATCCATATTCTGCCAGCTCAAATTTTTATAAAGCTTGTGTCTTCAAGCACTTTAACACCATATTTTGAGAAAAAACCGCAGGCCTAACATAACCCAATGGTACCCCTTTGAAGAAAAAAGCAATGTCCAGGAAAATCTCTTTCTCATTGTATTCCAATTGATCATAGCTGATTCGAAGCACATTGCAAATATCTTTGTTCATATTTATTTGATACTTGGACAAAGTGCATCCCCATTCATCTTTATCTTTACCATTCAAGTGAGAGCTTATAATTTGCAAAGCCAAAGGCAGGCCTTTGGCATAATTTAATGCTCGAGATGCAAGCTGAGTATAACCAGCAGGTGGCTAGCTTCTCTTAAATGCATTCCAACAAAAGAGTTTGAGGGCCTCATGATTGCTTAATTCATTGAACCTTATGAGTAATATGCAAATATCTGTTTCTTATTGTTATGATTACTCTGCTACCATGACCAAACCAACTAGGTTCTCCAACTAATGCTTGTAAATGTTGCAAGATGTCTACATCATCAAGAATCAAAAGAATCTTCCTGTGGCTCAGCCTGTTTCTCATTATCGAGGTGCCCTGATGAACATTACCCAACTTGAGATTATCCCCTAGCATATCCGATAGAATTCTCTCTTGAAGTCCCACTAAACCTTGTATAGTTGAGCTCTCTCTTATATCAGTAAGGAAACAGGTACATTCAAATTAAGTTGCAATCAACTTGTATACAGCTTTGGCTATTGTTGTTTTACCTGATCCACCAATCCCGTAGAGGTAGATTCCTACCATACATAGATCATCATCTTCCCATCAAAGTTTCGAAAGCGAAACCACTTCAGACTTTTAGGAATCTAATCCAACTGGGTTCTCGGCTATGTGTAGGAAGGGGCGATTTAAAACACTTGAGATATTCTCGATGATCTTTTCAATAAATTGAGATTCATAGCTACACAAAAAATGATAGAAGTTAACTTGATAATTTTTAGGTTGTTGATTTGAGTCGATGCATCTAAAGCATTCCATCTGGCGCTAATGTGTTTCCCCTAAACTATTGGCAATGAAGCGCTCAAGTTTCAGTTGGAATAGATATAAAACTGATGAAAAACATCGCTAAAACAAGAGCCCAGGGCATGGTTTCACTGCCTGTTAGCTTATGTATGTGCTTTTAGTTTTTCAAGGTCCAAAACTAATCATTCATTGTTCTATCTTTGCTGAGGTATTGTGTGTCTAAAACACACATTAAACGTATAGGATTTTAAGTTATTTTTATATTTTTATCTTTATTTTAGTATCATTTTTTATTTATCTCTTGAGTTTTGGGTGACTAATGGATTCTTTTTGCTAATTTGTAGGAAAATGGGAAAATTTGGTAAAGAATTATACTTGAAGAAGGAGTCTAGCAGAGACAGTTGAATTAGAAGGGCATTTTGGTCAATTTTAAAGTCGAATTGGAGGACGCCTATTAGACAGAGAATTGAAGAACTTTCTTTTCTCTTTTTGTGGATATACAGTACGCAAAAATTGGAGGTCAGAAAAGGATGTTATGACCAAAACATTGAAGACTCACCTGGCAGAATTTTATGGATGAATATTCAGTTTCTGCATCATGGAGGACTCTCGAAATAAATTCCTAGGATTTTACACTTAGGAGGGGTATACATAACCCTCTAGACTTAGTTTAGACGATACTTTTTTATTTCAAAGAACTAGACCTTATTTTATTTTGCATTTGTCAAGGAACTAATCCTCTAGGTTGATTTGAGGGAGGAGAGACCCAAAAAATTGGTTGTGAGGATCATATTTTATCAATCTATTTCATTAGTATTTACTTATTTCCTTGTGCTTATTTTTGTTCTTGAATGATTTGGGGTTGTGAGATTATTCTAGAACTGATATGCCATTGATTCTTGATTAGCAGTTGTAATTAAGAATTGAACTAGGAGCAAGGTTAATTCAGCGAGGAACGATCATTACCAAACTAATTAACTAGGAATAAGTAAGGCTAGTTTGTACATAGCAAGGTTTTGAGTATCATCGCTAGGAGTAGGAACATCTGTTTTTAATGCTACTGCCTTTATAGAATTAAAATCGGTTCATATTCTGTCTATTAGGTGGTAAACAATTAGTTAGGTGGTTGTTTGGCTAACTGATTAATGATGTTAGTGATCTCTTTGTGGTTGCGGGAGATTTACATATATTTGCTATATGAATTCGATTATCTTTTGTAGTCTGATGATCAACCTACCTCTCCGATCTTGAATCTACCATTTGTTTCTCATTAGTTTGCATACATATTTATTTTTCTTTTGTTAGTTTAATTTTCTTTTCGAACAACAAAACCTCCATTTTAGTTTCTTTATTTTCTTTGTTAGATTGATTGAATATCGTCTCTCCTTGGATCTGACTCGGTATCTTCCCTTGCTTACTACAAGTTTGTGAGTCGTAAAATATCAGTTTATTTGAAGGCCCTCGACACGCTCATCAAAATTTGGCCAAGTGTATTTATTTATGCTTGTGTATGTTGATAATATCCTCCTTATCGGAAACAACGTGGTTGCCATTCAAAAGGTGACAATGCTTCTTAACAACAAGTCTGCAGTGAAGGATCTAGAGCTATTGTTTTATTTCTTGGGTATTAAAACTACTTAAACCAAGCATGGGTTGCTGCTGTCCCAATCCAAATACATCAAGAACATCCTAAACAAGGCAAAGATGTCAAGTTGCAATGCTTTAGCAACACCTACAGCTCTCAATCAGCAGACAAGCACGACAAACATTGTGATGAAGAGCTTTATCGATAGGTTGTTGATTGCTTGCAGTACCAGGGGATTACAAGGCCAGATATTGCATTTGCGGTAGGATGGGCCTCTTGTTATATGCAAAGTTCAATCCAGTCTCATTTGGCCGATGTAAAGCGCATTTTGCGTTGTCTATAAGGCACTCGCTAATATAGTCTCTCACTCCGCCCCTCCAGGTCACACATGCTATCCGGATAAAGCGATGCAGACTGGGTAAGTTGTCCGAAAGACCACCATTCTATGACCAGCTACGGGGTCTATCTTGGTCCCAACCTAATCCCATAGTCTTCACAGAAGCAACAATCTTTTTCCATGTCATCACTAGAGGTGGAGTATCACGCCTTGGCCACAGTTGCCTCTGAAATCATATGGCCACAATCATTGCTTCAAGAAATCCAGCTGCCTTGCATCGGTCCTCCCACTTTATGGTGTGATAATCTAAGTACAGCATACTTGTCGGCCAATCCAGTGTTCCATAGTTGGTCCAAACATATGGAGATCAACTTTCACTTTGCGAGAGAGCTTGTAGCTTTTGGTAAACTCAACGTCTGCTACATTTTAAGCCGTGATCAAATTGATGATGTTCTAACTAAGCCTCTTCCACGTCTGTGATTCCAAAAGCTAGGTCCAAGCTCACATTCACCGACCATTCGCTTGCTGGGCACAGAAGGATTCTATTCCATACATATCTTCGAGATTTCATTAATCCAACTGATCTGATTATCTCGTGATCTTCTGCCTTATCTGTCATAATCTAATTCTGTGATATCTGCTTTCTTTACTGTGAATATTTTGTTGTAATCATTTCATAACTAGAAGATCTTCTTACCTGTATAAATCAAGTGCACAACACTGAATGTAAGACACAAGAAATACAACCAAGTAGTCTAGTATGCTAACACAATAAATCTCCCTTCTCCCTCCCCCTTCCCCTTCCCCTTCCCCTTCTCCTTCCCCTCCCTCTAAGCCTACCTATGGAACCTTAACCACTCCTTTCCCTCCATCCCACCATAAACCGAAACCCTTACCCTTCCCCTAACATCTTAGCCGTATCTGGTTATTGAAGCATTCAAAGGTTTGTTCTCACACAGGTAATAGGTAAGTCTAGTTTCAGTTCTAAGCTTCATGCCTACCAAGTCCTCACCAGTAACGATGTATTTCAATTGCCTACCATCACAATAGATGCACGAGGATCTTCGTAAACTCTTACCTGGCCCTTCGACGGCTCTGCTGGTCTATTTTCCCTTTGAGCTACCAAGTTGGTTGTCATGCAGTGTAGTTATCAAGGTGAAAAAAACATCACAGGTTTTAAGTGTGGGTACAACTCTCGGAAGCCTGGGCTGCCTGTTTTCATCTGTTCGAACCATGGGTGGCCATTCTTTTTTATCTCTTTCCAGGACTTTTAAGTGAAAACACTATGATCTTCAACGCTCAAGGTGCATTTTCTGGAGGTGCAAGATTGGTCTTCGTCTTTCGTTGTTCCTCTCAGATCGGTCTAGCTACCATGTACCGATATTTTATTCAACTCTTGATGTGAGGAGTTCTACCGAATTCAGACCAATTCAATTGGGTCTTTTGTTGCAACGGATTCCAGTTGCCATCCTTTGGTGGACGAGGTTCGTCTTCTTGTTCATTCAAACTTTTTTGGGATTATTAATCTTTCTATTCAAGATTTGGTGGGTGGCATCCCCCACACGGTGCACATTAGGGAAGTCAACAGAGATGGGGGGACAGGTGGGCGCATGCTAAAGATGTTTGGGAGACCAATTCTCTTGGATCAAGTTTGCCCAAATTTGTCCCGGATTCCCTCGCCAGTGTGGTGGACGATAATTTTCTGGTGAAGGACTCTTCAGGAGCTCGTGATGCTTTGAGTACTCCAACTCTTTTGGCGGTGGGGTCCCCGAAGTGCCATTTTTCATTTCCCACAAGGAATCACAAAAAGGCAGCTACTTCCAAGATGGTAGGTGTAAAAAGGATCTCAGGGAGCAAGTTCAATGTAAAGAGGATCCCAGGGAGCAAGTTCAATGTAAAATTATTGCAAATTAGAGATAAGGAAATACAAAATAGGAACATGATCTTGTTAAAGGAATTGGGGCTTCAGGTAATTGATGCCGACAAAATTTAGAGGATGGCAATGGCGGCAAGAGTGATCGCAAAGGGTGGAAAAGTTGTTCTCCGCAAAATTCTTAACCTTCTTTTCCCTCAGTTTTTAGGTCCGGAGCCAAGTTGGGTTCCACTCATCGACAACCAAGGTGACGATCAGAGCTAATGAATTGGCTTCTATGGAATGCAAGGGGCATCAACTCCCAAGGCGTGTGATTAGAAAGATGGTTCGATCTAACAAGGTTAGTCTTTTAGGTATTACCAAATCAAAAGTTCAGCGTCCTACTTTACTTTTGGTAAAGTAGCTTTGGCGAAGAGAAAGAATGGGGTGGGACTCTGTTCCATTAGCTGGTTGCTCTGGCTATTTGGTCCTAGTTTGGAATGAATCATTTATTAAGTGTTCATCGATTTACAAAGGTGATCGTTGGCGTGTTTGGACGGGGTTTTGGTTGATAGAGATATTTGCTACTGTTTTCTTCTAGGGTATGGTCCTTTGGAGGTTCGGGACCAGTGTATACTTTGGGGGGAACTAGTTGTACTTAAAAATTCTATGCACTGTGATCACTGGCTGGTTATGGGCGACTTTAATGTTGTTCTAGAAAGGCGTAAATGCAAAGGAGCCACGGATTTTAGTTCTCAGGCTATGAGGCACTTCCGTGATTTTGTTAATGATTTGAATGTTATTGATCTGCCTCTTAGTGGATGGAAATTTACTTGAAGCAACACTACATGTTTAGCGAATCATTTAGATAGATTTCTTGTCTCACCGGCGTGGCTCAAATCTACCCAGATTGCTCTCAAGTTAGGTTAAGCAAAGGGCTTTCAGACCATAATCTAATTCTCCTCAAGTTAGATTTAATTAACTAGGGTCCGAAGCCATTTAAGTTCTTCTTGGCTTGGATGTCTACCCCAAGCTTCATGGACAAGATTGCTTTGTGGTGGGCTGAGTTTGATAACTGCACCTATAAGCCCAATGAGTGGTCTTCAAGTTAAAGCTTCTTAAAGAGAAACTTTGGGGGGGGAGTGTTTCGCTACTTTTGCTGAATTATCGGACGAAGTCAAGGGCTTGGAGGTGGAGCTAGATCATCTTGACTTGATTGACAAGAATACAAGTTTATCGGAGGCTCAGATGGACACGAATTAGGAGGTAATGGGTAATTTATGGCATGGTGAGAAGCTGTTAGATTCACTTTGGCGGCAACGCTCTCGAGTACAATGGGGTACCAAGGGATTCAGGAACATGAAATTCTACCATGCAACTACATACTTCAAAGAAAAGCTAAATTGGATCAGCAGCATTCACACGGCCAAAGGGGTTTGCGAGAGCCCTAACGATATAAAGCAAGCTATCGTGGCTTTTTTTAAGGACCTCTACTCAGAGGTAAAATGGACTCGGCCTTCTTTAGATGATTCTCTCTTTGATAGAATTTTAGATGCATCAAGATTGGATTTGGAGTGTAAGCTTAGCGATGCTAAAATAAAAAAGGCAGTTTGGGAGTGTGATGGTAACAGAGCTCTGGGCTCGGACGGTTACAATTTTTCTTTCTACAAGACATGCTAGAATGTTGTGGCGGAGGATGTGACAATATTTGTAAGGAACGTCTTTCGTTCTTCCATTTTGTTGCCCCAAGTAAAATCATCATTCATTGTTGTAATTCCCAAATACAAAGGAGCTCGGCATTTCAGAGATTTTTGGCCAATCTCTTTGGTCGGGAGTCTCTACGAGATAATCACCAAAATATTATCAGGCCGACTCAAGCATGTTATTGAACAAATTATTGGACCTGAGCAATTAGGCTTCATTAAGGGTCGGCAATTATTGGATGGGGTTATAATCTGTAGTGAGATGGTTAATATGTTGAAGATATCAAGGTCTAGAGGAGCCCTCATAAAGTTGGATTTAAAAAAGGCTTTTGACAGTGTTTCGTGCACATACATTGAAGAGTTGCTATGCATTATTGGATTTGGCCCCTGCTTCAGAAGTTGGGTCTCAGGTTGTATTCAGGGATCCTCATCCTCGGTGTTAATTAACAGTTTCCATCAAGATTGTTCACATTGGAGAGAGGGTTAAAGTAAGGTGATCTAATGTCACCATATCTATTCTTGATTGCAGTTGAGGGGCTATGTCGGATGATCCTCAAGGCTGAAAGTTTAGGGCTGATTTGTAGCTTGCCTATTCCTGGGTCGACGTCCAACCTTTGTTTGCTCCAATATGTGGATGATACCATCCTCTTTTCCAAACCCAGCCACCAAAATCTTAGAAACCTCAAACTCATATTACTATCTTTTTCTCTTGTCTCTGACCTAACCTTAAACTTTGACAAGTGTGCTATTATAAGTATCAATCTGGATGAGGAGTGGATGATTGGCGCTACGGCTTGTTGGGGTTGTTAGAGCCAAAAGCTCCCCTTCAAGTACCTCTGGGTTCCGGTTGGAACTTCCATGAAAAGGCGCTCTCATTGGGACCCCATCGTGGAGTTGTTCGATAGAAAGCTTTCAACGTGGTAGGGCAATCTTCTGTCGATTGATGGGTGAATGACGCTTGTTAAACCGGTGCTCTCAAGCTTGCCCATTTTCTACATTTCTATGTTCAAAGTTTTGGTTGGCGTTATGAAGTTGCTTGTAGGCAGAATGAGGAGGTTTTTGTGGTCTGGCGATGCTTCAAAGCAGTGTCTTTACTTTGTTCTGTGGGATCACACTTGCTTTCCCATGGATAAGGGTAGTTTAGGTCTTATTCGGTTGGATATTCAAAATGATGCCTTGTTCTTGAAATGGGTCTGGCATTATCTCACAAACCCGAATGCTCTTTGGGCCAAGGTGATCCGTGGTATACGTGGTACCCCTGATGTTAATTCATCTTTTGTGCTATCTAGGATTCCCCACTGTTTGAGCTATCCTGGACATTGGCTTGGTATTTGGCAATTGGCTTCCTCCGATTTGCCTGTGCAACATTTGGTTTTCTTTTGGGCAGGGGCGACAAGATAAAATTCTGGGAAGACGCGTGGTGCTCAGATGTTCCTCGGGCATCCTTATTCCCTCGTTTGTACTCTTTTTTCATCAACAAAGGGGCTCATGTGCAGGATTTTGGTGTAGAAGACACAGGTATATGGAGATGGGATCTTCGCTGGCGAAGATGCCTTTGTGCTTGGGAAGAGGACTCCTTGCAAGGGCTGGTGGCCTTGCTACCTATCAACCTTGATCTTCAAGATAGGAACGACCGCTTTGTATAAAAGCCTGATCTTGTGTGGGGGTTCTCGGTCGAGGACTTGTATCAAGCTACATTTGATGGTTTCTTCTTTGAGGCTCTGACGGTTCTTAGGAATGGATGGCCGGGGTTAGTTCCTTACAAGGTCAGTTGCTTCCTTTGGATGGCATTGTAGGGTCGAGTAAAGACAAGAGACAATTTGTTCAGAATCAGACTACTTGGTAGGACGGATGCATTTTGTCCGATCTGTAGGTAAGAAGTTGAATCTTCAGACCAAAATGTGTACTTGGCTATTAGAGCCATGGGGTAGCTTTTTTACTTTAAGCGTGTAAATATCACCTGGTACTAGAGATACTTTTTGGACCAGGCGTGGAGCTGCTTTGTTGATTGCTCTTCTGCAATCTTCATGCTTCTCTTTTTTGTATGTACACTGGAGAATCAAATAAATTTCATTTTACTTAAAAAAAAAATAAATACAACCAAGTTTTCAGACAGGGATATGGTTTTTTTCTAAACGGAGGAACCAGACAGTGGCACTCCAATGATGAGCCTCACTACTTACAGCCCACTGACTAGGATGTGCAAATGTATAATTGCATAGGCTTTGACTATATTTCGAATAACTTCTCAAGCGCATGCAGGTCTGGACCTCCTAGATCAAATGGTCCACAGACCCATTACACCACTTCTCCGAATGGCTCTCCGTGGATACTCAATTCGGACACCACACATTACTTGACCTTAAACATTTCCCCTCTTCCGGTTCACTCTGAATATATCGCGTCTGAGGAAGTCACCTTTGGTAATGGACAATCATTTCCTATCTCTCGAGTCAATTCCATGTCATTTTCCTTATCTTGTTCATCATTATCCTCATCAAATGTGCTTTATGTTCCAGATTTCCACACTAATCTTGTTTTCCTTAATGCAGTAACCAGAGATAATAATGTTGTTGTTGAATTTGTGGGTGACTATTTCTTTATTAAGGACCAGGTCACGAAGGAGATTATGCACCACAGCCGGAGTAAAGATGGTATCTACCATCTTCAGTAGGTCCATCCATTTGGCCACGTACATATTTTGTGACAACCGCTTCCTCTCTTCAAATTTGGCATCAACGTCTTGGACATGCCAATCTCCAAGGTGTCAAGACTGCTCGGCATTCCCAGTCTATTCCTTTTTTGAATAAAAAGTTGCCTTCTTTATGTCATGGTTGTAGTGTCGGAAAAATTAACAAGTTACCATTTCCCATGTAGTCTTTTCAAGCGTCAAGGCCCCTCGATACATATTATGTTGGTTATCAATATTGTGTAGTATTTTATAATCATTTTAGTAAGTATGTTTGGCTGTATTTCCTAAAATATAAATCAGAGCTTTTTGACACATTTGTTCAATTTCAAACTTAAGTTGATAAGTTTGTTGGCCGACTCATCAAAAGTTTCCAATTGGATTGTGGGGGTGAATTTCAAGCCCCTGAAAAATTATTCCAAAACAAATGGGATTGTTCATCAAATTTTGTGATCCTACACCTTGGAACAAAATAGTTGTGCTAAAAAAAATGCATCACCGTATCATTGAAACTAGCCCGGCCATCATGCATCATGCTTCAATTCCTTTGAAGTATTGGACACTAATATTTGACTATCAGCCTATTTGATAAACCGTGCCCCCACGCCATTACTAAACAACAAATCACCATATGCTATTTTATTTGGGGAATCACCACCAATTACAAATCTCAAAGTTATTGGCTGCCTGTGTTATCCATGGTGACGTCTTACTACTAAACATAAGCTTGACCCTAGATCAACTAAATGTGTTTTCATGGGATACAATCGTCAATATAAAAGCTATATTTGTCTTGACATACTTTCTAAAATACTGCATATTTCTCGGCCTGTGCTTTTTGAAAAGTCAGTTTTCCCTTTTACAGATCTGAGGTCAACTGGTCAAAATGCCCAAGAATCAAACCATGCAGAACCCCACAGACGGCTTATTCAACTATTTTGATCAGGTCCATCCAAATTCGTCACCTGAGCCCAATGATGGACAAAACCCGCCAACACTGTAAACTAGTTCGCATCTATCGCCTGGGCCCATACTTCCCATAGAGCCAGGCCCGCTTCTATCTGCCCAAGCAAAAGTCTAAGTCCTCCATGTTCCACGAATTACACAAGTCTACACTCGCCAAAAAAATACTCATTTAGGAGCCCTAATTGCACCTGCTACAACTGCTGAGGCAGCTCTGCCACTGCCTGCTACTTCTGTTCCACATCTGGCACCGACCTCTCACCCCACAAATGGGATGGTGACAACGTCCCAGTCAAAAAGAGCGATGCAAGCTCTGATCTCTTGCAAAGCAAAGACACCTCCCACCTACTTTACAAAAGCTGTCAAAGATCAGAATTGGCGTACATCAATACATGAGCAGTTTAATGCCTTAATCAAAAAAAAACTTGGCTTCTAGTACCGCGCTCGTCTACACCTAATATCATTGGCTGCAAGTGGGTGTTTTGCCTAAAACTCACTCGGATGGTTCTGTGTCCCGCTACGAAGCGCGGTTAGTAGCCATAGGCTTCCAACAATGTGCCAAAGTAGATTATCAGGAGACTTTAACCCCTATGGACAAACCAACAATGGTGCGCCTACTTCTCTCCATCATTGTATTCTATCACTGGCCGGTACGTCAACTTGATCCATCGAATGCATTTCTACATGGCAGCTTAATAAAAAACATATTTATGGAGCAACCACATGGATTCATTCATCCGTAGTGTCCCTACCATGTTTGCAAGTTGTAGCAGTCTATTTACGGCTTAAAGCAAGCTCTGAGAGCATGTTTCAGCTGTCTCAAGGCAGCCTTCTATGACTTCAAATTCAGCGGGTCAAATATTGACTCTAATCTCTTTTATCTCCACCATGAGACAATCTGGTTGTACGTACTTGTCTATGTCGATGATATCTTGGACATGGACTCGAACACCTTTATATTGAACAAGCTTTTGAGCTTTCTACATAAACTGCTTGTTGTCAAAGACCTTGGAACCCTGTCGTACTTTTGTTGCTAATAAATTATGGTAGAATGTCAGAAATGATCTTAAAAACAGGTCCGAAGTGGTCGTCCCAAGAGCGATTCGAACGAAAGGGAGAAAAGATGAAATAAGGGTTGAGAGGAGAGAAGAAAGAGAGTGGGGACGAAAGATTTTTATTGATAGGGTAAACATGAAAATAAAAGCTATGAAGCTACATAAGATAAAGAAATAAGTTCATTTTAGTACCCTATAGTTTTATCCTTTTTGCGTGGAGTACCATGTGGTTTCAAATTTGTATTTTAGCACCCTGTGGTTGACCACCAATTTTTTGGGCAGGTCCAGAGCTGCTGCTCATCCAAACCTGCCCGAAACGACGTCGTTTTAAGACAACATGGAAAACAAGTGGCGATGAGGTGGCAAGGTAAAAATTTCCAAACTGGTCCTAATTTTTTTTAACTTTTCAAAACAACCTACATTTTTTAATAAAGATAACTTTTCGACAAAAAAAATTGACCTTCTTCGAACTCAAGAAGACCATGAACAACACAGCAAAACAAAAAAAATGATCTTCATCTAGTGTCCTCCTCTTCAAGGTTGCCAAATTTCATCTCAAACAAGATAACCCAATTGATTAATTTCAACCAAGAATACCCAATTAATTAATTTCATAAACGAACACCTAAGAACCCTAGGCCTCCTCCACCTAAATCAGCAGCTTCGACCTTCTTGTAGAGCTTCGAAAAGGAGCTCAAAGTTGTTGCAGATCTCGACGGTGCGGCCGCACTGGAAACCAATCAGCAGCACCACCACTAGAACGTCCAACAACGGTGGAGCACCCAACAACTCTCGACAACAGCCGCACTCAAAGTTGTTACAAATCTGGTTCGGTGACAGACTCCTCCGATCGAGACGGCGACAAGGGCGTGGAGATGACTACAGGAGGAGTATGAGGAGCTCGTAAAGAAGCAACGCCAGGAGGCCCAGGTTTCATCATCGACGACGATGGACTAGGGTTTTAGAGAGACCACCACCACGCCACCACTGCTGTCATGGACCCGGCCTTGCTTCCACATTCCGACATTGACACTTTCTATCAGAAAATTGAGGAATGGTTCTCAAAGCTTCCTGAGCCGGTGCTATCCCTGGCATGGATCCGGGCCCTTAAGCTCCCACCACCAAAGGAGTCCTTGGAGTTGGATTTTAGTTGATTTCATGGTGAGTGATTAGGTTAGGTTTTAGTTAATTTATGCTTTCTGGTTTTCGTTATTGATTTTGGTTGTTATGGGTTTTGTGGTTTGAGAGAGGGAGGGGTTGGGGAGGGGATGGAGATGTCGTAGGAGGAAGGAGGGACTTTTGAGGGTGGGAGGAGAGAGAGAAGTTAGGGATTTTTTTATAAATATAAATACTTTGGGACTATTTTGATAATTTACCAGAGTACACATCAGCTTTAACTATTTCACCATGTGTCAACCACGTCGTCTCAAAATGATGTTATTTCGGGCGGGTTTGGGCGGGTAGCTGCCCTGGATCTGCCCAGAAAATTGGTGGTCAAACACAGGGTACTAAAATACCAATTTAGAACCACATGGTACTCTAAGCGAAAAGGGTAAAACTACAAGGTATTAAAATGAACTTATCCCTAAGATAAAAGCTACATAAGATAAATTTGTGTGGTTTTGTTTGTGGGTCCTTCATGCTTATATCTAGCTCTCCTTATATAGAATAAGCTAGCCCCAGCCCCATACAAAAATCCTAGGCTATTTTCAAACAGGAAAACGTAACATAGCCTCGGCCAAATAAGGAAAACTTAAACTACCCAAAACTTAAACTACCAAATAAGGAAAACTTAAACTTCCCAAGTCTGACCCTTTTCTGTGCAGAAATTGGAGAATTCATAAACTACGAAGTTGTAGATCTTTGTCTTCGCTTTCTATGACTTTTGGAATCGTGTCAATCCAATACTTGAGCCGAAAGTTACGGCCTTTTTACCAAAATAGGTTTTGTAAATCCGTGAATTAATTTTCCGCTCCAACAATGCCCCCCACACGTCAATATTTTGACGCTAGGAAAAGCATTGACGTGTATCCGCCCTTAAACATGCAGAAAATTAACTTCATCCTACACATAACTAGCTAAGGCAATACTGTAAATATATGGAAAATGTACCATCAAACCGGTCGAGACCTAGCCGTCGTTGGCATGCAGATGATCACCTATTCAATAATAGATTTTCGTGGCAGGGTAAGAGCCTTCCGTGCTTCAATAATATGCTTTTGTAGATGAGTAAGAGTCTTTTGTGCTTCATTGGAATGACCATATAACTATTTTTGAAGATCCCTAAGCATTTGCCTTTGTTTCTGGATCTTTCGCTCCAACCTTCTTCGTTGAGTCTTTGTGAGAGTCGGTCGATGAGACTCCGGATACTTGCCCCCTGAGTGTGGATTTGGCTTTTTTGGCATCTCCTTTCGCACAGGCTTTGTGTGATAACTTGGAGACCTTGTAGGCGGATCACTCTTTGTGTGTCGTGTCTCACATGATTCTTTCTTGGACCGCAAAAGTTCTTCCATGGGCACCCAAACCTTGAAAGAATTTTTTCTATTGGGAACTCCTTGCTCGGTCACCAATCGAGTGACCACATCCCTCTTAACCCATGCGTACTCAGGCACCCTCTTGCCATTGCCTGCTAATTTTGGCCGTGTGACTTGAGGACACTCCTTGTAATTTGAAACCTTTAACGGTCGAGGTTGAACCGACACGTTAGGTTGTTGCTTCCCCATACTCTTTCTTGGGCGAGGAGGAGTTGAATACTTGGCTTTATCATCCTTCATCTTCATTGTTATGTGCATGTCTTACCTTCTGGCCGGGATAATTTTGACCGATGTAAGAGCTTCGACTGTAATGTTGCAGCACTCTTCATGCCCCCCGGGTGAGATTGAATTATGACTGTCACTCTGACTGTAGACTTGCCCCCCTGTGTCTTTCCATTGAGTTAGGATAGAATTTGGCAAGCGAAGGTGGCTCACTACTCATGGTACAAAGGGTGACTCAGATCTCTGCAACAGGTGACTCGGCGGAGGCCCTAAAATTCCCTTTGCTAGTGAAGGCCTAAAGATTTCCTTAGTCGGCGGAGGCCCTAGGATGCCTTTAGTATTTGATACAACATTTAGGGTTGTCTCAATTGCCGATGGGGCTTGTATCGGGCATGGCTCTTCCTTTTCCTCGAATGTGGGCACTGCAAGCTCGATGGTTGTGGTGTCGGCCAACTGTGGAGTAGTCGTTTGTTCAACCTCTTGGCTAGCTGGGAGAGAATATTGTGTAGACTCAACCGATTATGTACATTAGTCACCTTAGTACCCGTCTTAAAATTATGGAGTTTGGAAACAACTTGATCTCTAACTTCCTGTACGACACCTGATGTTGCTTTGATTTGGTGATTTGATATAAGATATACCACTGGTATTGCCGTATATCCGGCATTTCGAAGATATACTTCACATTTTTCTATAGTTTCTTTACTAAGAGGAAATGACATCAAGTACCTAAGGTATCCAATTACATATTGATGTGCAATCATGGTCAATGTATAATTAGCCCATAGTCTTTAAAATTCTCTCTCCCTCATGCGGTAAACTATCATAACAGGGAATTCAACCTCCCTAACGAGCTTATCAAGGTATGTATCATAGCGATAGCTACAACGAATCTATCTTGAAACTACCGAGATAGCATCATTAATAGTTTCTCGAACATTAGTTTCCTCTTCTAAGGCATGTAATAACCATTCTGGATCATATGCCATCCTTAATTCATAAATTCGTAATCAATTTTCAGAATGACCAACCTTCAGTGTTATAGTTGTAACTTCTTTGTCCAAACTGCGATTGAAGCAATCTTGATGTCCCTATAAAGCTGACAGATCTTCAATTTTGGCAGAAATAGCTGTCTCCTAATTCGGCTGAGAAAAAGACCAAAATATCCTTCAAAGTCAACTGAATTTGCAATCAACTTACAGATTGACCAGTGTGTAGTATTTTGGTCATATCTTCCTGGTACAAACTCCGATTTTGATGTTCTTGGTATCCACAGAAAGCAAAAACACTGATCTTCAATTTTGGTGAGAAAGCTTCTTTAGATTCGGTACCAAAAAGGTCAAAAATACCCTCCAATTCTGGCTGACCTTGCTGGACGTCTTCTTTCAACACAACTTTTGATCGGTTTCGTCCCTTTTGAGGAAGGACTTAAAACTGTATGTGGAAGCTCATGTTTTTAGGCACACAAATCACTCTTGTTAAACGCCCTCCTTAGTCCCACCGAGTGTTCCAAAAAACTATTGTTGGGAAAAGAGAACAAGAACCTGAGACGAATCCAGAGTGGTCGTCCCAAGGTCGGTCTAAAGCTATGCTAGGGCTACGGGCTACGCTAGGCTACAGAAAGGAAAAGCGATACAAGATAAGTAATGTAAAGAGTAGTTGTGTTATGTTGATCATGTCTATGTCCTTCGCCCGAGCCCTCTTTATATAGGGAGTCCCGTCCTAGCTTCGTCCTCAAGAATAGGAACTTCGTCCTCAAGAATAGGAACATTCCTTTAAACCCTTTCCAAATTAGTCCGGCCTCGTAAAGGAACATGACCGAGATCACTTCCAAAATAGGAGTGAAACCGTCCTTCCCACAAAATTTCCTTCCATATGTATCGCCCTCTTCATGTGGCCGTCTTCCCTACGTGACCACTTTCTAATACAAGAACGAGACCGCGTCCTCAAAATAGGCATGTCAAGGCCGTGGTGAGCAAGCAATCTCAGGCCAAAAAAAGGACTTCCCAAATAATGAAAGATCTGTCTCAACTTAGGAAAAACCCGAGATCACGACCTCACACCAAAAATCCGGCCTTAATACAGGAAACTTCATCCAGGCCTCACGTGAAGGGCAAAGACCAAACACTGTACTCAAACACTATGACCTCGGCCCGAGCCTAATTTTGGTGTCACCTCGGCCCAAGCCCAATTTCGGTGTCCTGGCACAAATCCCTTTGGCACCCCAGTATTGATTTGTCATGATGCCCTGGTGTGGATTTCTTCGTCCTTGCGACGAAGGCCTCATCCTCGTGACAAAGTCATCATCGACCGCATGGATGCCATGGCGTCATTTTGGAGGCCTGGGAGGAAACTTCGGACGCTCTGGCATCCCAACTTGTATCGCATCCCAATGATGTCATCGTTGTCCTTGCTTCGTATCCCAATGACGTTGTCGTCATCCTTGCTTCGCATCCTAAGGACATCATCGTCGTCCCTGCATTGTATTCCAACAATGTTATTGTCGTCCTCGCGTCCCCACTTGACGGTCACGTGCATCATTTCCTTTCTGGAAGGAACACCTTCTTGTACTCACAACGATCACAAGTCATGCCCCACCAACTCAAATCAGACAAACCTTGGGCCTCAATATTTTTCCCTTCAACCTCTCATTCGAATGGTCATGAATCATTCACTCGTAACGAAGGCATGCATTTCCTTTCTGGATGGTCACGTGCATCATTTCCTTTCTGAAAGGAACACCTTCTTGTACTCACAACGATCACAAGTCACACCCCACCAACTCAAATCAGACAAACCTCGGGCCTCAATATTTGCCCTTTAACCTCTCATTCGAGCTTTCCCCGTGCTTGCAACGAAGGCATCATGCTGACGAACAATTGACACCCATTCTCAACTTTAAGTATGTTCGTGCGATGGTCGTCTGTGCTACGGTCATTTGTGCGATTGTCATTCGTGCGATGATGACATGGCCCAGATACCCTTGGCAAGGCAATGACGACATGGTCAAGACACCCTTGGAGAGGTGACATCGATATGGCCCAAACACCCTTGGTGAGGCAACGACGATATGGTCTAGATGCCCTCGGCAGGGCGACGACAACATGGCCAAGACAGACGCCCTTGGCAAGGCAATAATGACATGGCCGAAACACCCTTAATGATGACATAGTCTGGATGCCTTTGACAAGGTGACGACGACATGGTCCAGACAGACGCCCTTGGTGAGGCGACAATGATATGGCAGAGACACCCTTGATGACGACATGGTCTGGATGCCCTTGACGAGGCGACGACAACATGGTCGAGACGTAATTGGCGAGGCAACGACGACATGGTCGAGATGCCCTTGACTATGCAAATACAACATGGACTAGACGCCCTTGGCGAGGCGACAATGATATGGTCGAGATGCCCTTGACGAGGTGAAGACAACATGGTCCGGCCGTCCTTGGCAAGGCGACATCGACGTGCACCTTAATCTAGGCCTCTCTTTTAAGGACATGAGACCCTTCATAAACTTTGTACTCGATGTCGCTCATATGGGCGTGGACTCAGAACTAAATCTTTCCTTCATCGACGTGGACCTCATGCTCAGCGTCACCTCTTTAGACATGAAATATTTGCACTCCAACAACTTTTTGGGGATAGAGGCTGCCCGCACGCCAAAAGGACCAGTTCTCCGATAAGGCAAGTACGTTCGTGACATTCTGGCCAAGTAAAAATGGTCGATTACAAGCCACAAAATACATAAGCGACGAAGACAACTCGAACCTATGTTGTACTATGTAATGAAGTTCTCTATATGCAAATAATAGGCTTCCTATAATATTTAGGAGTAACCATACCAGAAACATCATTCGATGTCAACCGAGCAGTCCAGTTCATGCACTCTCCTTCACCGACCAGCTAGATGGGAGTTAGCTCCTTAGGTACCTTTAGGGCACGGCTGCCCATGATCTATTGATCAAGCCATCTACCTCCCTTACACTTAACGGATAGCAAACTCTCTAGTTGACCGACGTTCAACGACAAGCTATATGCAGTGTTCTTAGGCCCGAACTAACCTCCTAGTCATCACGAAAGCAACGGGCAGTCTCCCATTCAAGCACCGAGGTTGAGTACAGAGCCCTCGCAGCAGTGGCGACTGAAATGCTATGGCTGAAATTCCTCCTCAAGGAAATCCAATTGCCTTGCGACACTATTCTGTGCTATGGTGTGACAATCTGAGTGCAACATACCTATCTGCCAATCTTGTGTTCCACTCGAGATCCAAACATATGAAAATCGACTTCCATTTTGTCCGCGAACAAGTAGCTGCTGGTGGACTTCAAGTCCGATACATCTCAACTCGTGATCAAGTCGCTGATCTGCTCACAAAACCGCTAGCCAAAAAGCACTTTCAAGAACTTCGATCGAAGCTGACGGTTACCCCCCATCATTTTGCGGGGGCGTAAAGGAGATGCAATCTGGAAGGTTCTATTACCTTATCAAGCTGGTTCATTCCGCTCCTAAGATCAATGAGTTACAGCCACCATAATGGTTGTCCTGATTCGCAACAACCTCTTCCTCTTCAGCAATCACGCTCAATCAGAATCTCGTGATTTACTCCTTGTCAATAACATCAGATGCATAAATATGTGTACATGATGTAAACTCAATTCAAGCAATACAAAAAACCTTTTATACGTAACTCCTAATCCTTCTTGGATTCATCTTCTAATTGCCCGCTTCCGGTAGCAAAATTATTCGTTGAAGATCAACCAGAATTGAACTAGAACTTGATTAGTTCTTACTTCTTAGCAGAAACTTTCCCCAAAAGCCATTGATTGTCCACCTCGACAACTTGATAGTTACACCTCCGACGGGGCTTCTATTGTGCCTAAAAGCCTCTATTCAAACAAGAAGACTTGAGTGTGCATCCCAGAAACTAAACTAGGATCAATTATGTTGCAATATTCGATAACCACATCGCGAACTGCTTCATTCGACTCTCCATTGTCCTTAACAGCCATATCCTGCAGTTGGTTTTTCTCTCGTGTGTGAGTTCCCTGAAGAATAAATATAAACTTAATGCAACAAATCTGGGAGGGTGCATGCTAAATGTGTTCCTCGCTCCTCAGGTCAATTTGATTACCACCAATATCTGTAAATAAAAAAGAATGTTGCAGTGTTTGTGCAAGGGATTTCCCCTATTTGGTTCCACATGCAAACATGGAACAAAAAATGCAAAATTGCGGGTGGAAAGTGGAGAACGGTACCTTCAAAATAATTTCAGTGATTGACAATGGACTCGCCCGTCCGTTCAGAGAAATGAGAAACTTACACTCAATATTGAAAGGAATCAACATGAACACCTTATAAGTAGTTTAAGACAACCAAATAATATATTCTACTTGCAGTCAACTTGTCTCCAAGCTAAATAATCCATAAGTATATTGAATGAAGGATAACATACAGCCCTTCCATCAAATGAAGGTGGAAACAACTTCAACTCTTTCTGTGTGGGAAGAAAGTTTTCCATTTCATCACGTACCCACACAAATGCACTACTGCATGCCACAATATGAGCGATAAAAACCTCGAGCATCGTTGGCACTTCCAAAGATATTAAGTGGTTAGATGAGCAGGAACAAACAAATTTTTGCATCTTATTCAAGTGGATAGAATATAATAAATGGAAGAGATTTTGCTAATCAAGTTAGGAAGGTTTGAGACCTTGTCCTCTCTTATGATGAAATGAATGTCCCTTTTTTTACCTGTTAAATAGGAAAATGTTTCCAAATTTCGTAACTTATTGCGGTCAGAGTCTAATGAATAGAATAAACCATAGTCAGAGTCTGACTTATTGTTTAACACGCAGGAATCTGAGGCAGTTACTAACCTAAAGCCCCCTCAGAATCGCATCGATGACAAGCTTGTGTGGAGACCTGCAAAAAATAGAGTTTACTCTGTTAAGGTAGGCTACTTGCATCTGAAACAACACTCTTCTAACCCGCCTGCTTTTCTTTATAAAGAAGCTACAAATCCCCCATTCTGGAAGGCAATTTGGAAGCTTGATGTACCTCCTAAACTCAGACAGGTTGCATTCCAACCGCACAGACTATGAAGAGGCGGAAGTCGGAACTTTGGGAGAGATGACAACTGCATTATCTGTGATCAGGGGAGTGAAACTATTTTGCATATTCTTGTTCAATGCGTACATGCAAAAGTGTTTTGGTTTCACTCTAATATTAGATTTTGTCAAGATATTTCTCCTCACTTGGAATTCCAAGATTGGTTTTGGTAGCTGATTTGTGACCTTAAAGGCCAAATTGCTGAGCACCTGATTGCCTAACGTGAATGAAGATGTTTCAAGGCAGACTTTACCTATGGATGGATACCACCTCAGGCTCAGGAGGTGATGGTGAATTGTGACAGTGCCTGGGCTTGCGATGATCATAGTGCAGGCATCAGAGTGGTCGCCAAAAATGATAGAGGTCAAGTCATTGATGGCCATAACTTTTTAACTCATTCTTCTTCAGCTTTGGCAGCTGAAGTTCTTGCTGTGCAGACTGCTATTGAGTTGGCGAAAAACTAAGTTTAGAGATTTTGCAGTCCACATTCAATCCGATTGCAAGTTTGCGGTTGATTTTATCAATGACAACTCTGAGTCAATTGAATGGAGACAGAAATTGTGGCAATATTAGCTAAATTTGCCCTTAGCAAGCTGGACAATTGTTGCCTTAGTTTTATTCCGAGATTCGGGAATAAGTTGGCCAATTGGGTTGCTACAAAGTCTAAAATTAGATAATGTGTGCCTAATTGGAAATGTCATCCTCCGAAAAATCTTCGCAACCTTTTGTATATCGATTTCCCGACATTAAGTTGTTAATTTAATGAAGTAGTACCGTTAATTCTCAAAAAAAAGTAGTATGCTCGTCTAGGGAAAGAAATCAAACCTGTGAAATTTATGACCATCCATTCTAATGATAATACAGGTAGAAGGCATCAATTTAATAGATTATTTTCTGATTTTCCTAATGTTCGCTGCTAAAACACCCAGGTTCTTTATCAAATTCGACTGCTCGTTCCAAAAGCTTGTGCTAGCAATGTTCTCAACATGAAGCACGGAAAGTTTTCTCCTCGCTCTAATAACAGGAGTACCTCTATCACTGTATTTCACTATTTCTTTACTCTGCATAACTTAGAATTTCAGTCTGCTCACTCGAAATATTAAATTCTGCTACTTCCTAGAGGCACATGTTATGAACTAGATCGCTACGCACGTTTTAACAGTGCGTGGTAGGATTTCGAGTCTTCGAACTCCGTTGTCCTCTCTCCGTATTGATAGAAAACATAAGAAAAGAGATAAACTAAAAGATATTTTTTTATTATTTCTTGATACCTAAACCCTAAGATGCGTGGACATTATATAACCAAACGCTATAACCGAATAGAAATAACCCTAATCTAGTTAAGGTAAACCTCTACCTGACACCAACAACTGAATGGAAAATAACGAAATAGGCAATACTACTAATTAAATGGAACTAATCAGCAAATAGGTGTTTTGATCCATCCTCATCCTACTCCAACCAACAATATGTGTACATAACACACATGAGCTTTATAAACCCAAGAGAAAATTGACTGATGGTGACTAGCAAAGGCATCACAATGAAAAGTCAAAATGGAAAATAGCACATAAACAGATGCAAAGAAAGCCATACTGCTCTTTCTTCTATCCTCTGTAAAAGATATATCTTGACCTTCTCATTCAAGCTTCCTATAATCCTCTCTGCGCCGCCAATACACATTTATCGCAATGACTTGTAAAGGAACAAATTTGAAAGAATCACTAGCGTTCAGCTCACTCTCATAAAATAATATGCAATCACCGATTTGGTGATTAATTTAATGTTTCAAATATGCATCTAAAACAAGCAAGAATTGAGGAAACAAAAAAAAATTACAGATCGGATGAAAAGAATAGCACCTCTCTCTTGAGGACAGCAGATCCTTGACGGAATATAGGAGGTAAGTCTTTGTAGTTTATTTCAAACAGTAGAAAAAGCAGCTCCTGCTTCTCTTGCTTCTGAGCGTCCTGAAGAATAATGATAAGAGTATAAAGTTTCATCTTGTACAAAGAAAATAAAACATATTAGAATGCAAAAATGTTATCAATGAGCAAACCGAAGCATGAAGGAAAAGTTGGAGTTTAAAACAAGACCAATTAGAACGGAAATTCTAAATTTAAAAGAATATACGAAAAGAGAGATGTAACTATATGATTGTGTTAAGAATTAAGCAACTTAGAGAACAATACGCGCAAAGAACACGGACACAAGAGAAAGGAGATAACGTGGTTCAGCCTAATGCCTACATCCACGGAGAGAAATGAGAACTTTTATTGATGACTTTCCGAGCCACAAAACTATACAAGACCTTAGGGTAACATGCCTTTATATAGAGGCAAACCCTTGGTGTACAAGTAACCTATCTAGGTCGGATTAAGAGTCCAAAACATAGTCAGAATAGGAATAGGAATAGGAAATAATTCTCCAAAACATAGTCAGAATAGGAATAGGAATAGGAAATAATTCTTTCATATTTCTCGCCATCCCAACAATCTCCACCTTGGCGAGAAATCATCTCGTGAAAGAACCATGAAGCTTCACCCGAACTTCAACAAACTCCACCTTTACAAAATACCACCCCATGAAGAACCATGAGATCTTGCAAAACCAATCCGACTCCACCGACTCCATCTCGGACCATAGATAACTGTATCAATAAGACCATCTCAACTTTCTCTTCACCTTTTGTTCAATCACTTGGAGCCAGTCCCCAAACTCGAGCTTCTGAGCTTGCTTGGCCTATTTCCTCTAATCTCTATTGAACCCCAACTAGCAAGTCCAACTGCTGAAGCAACCTTGCGACCAATAGATACGCCCTCTATTTTTTGGTCAGCCCCATGCTCCACAACCTCGAACTACTTTTTCGCTGGACCTTCTTGCCTCAAACCAATGCTATATGTCATAGCATACAAAGGGCAACCTTTTATTCCACCAAGTAAAACCCTCGACATGCCTCGAACTCCATCATTCGGCCTTGAGTGAGATATCCGATCCGCGTGTGGTGCTACCAACGGCTTCGCATTCCCCATGCAAAACCTACCCAACACCTTTGACATGCACGTCCCTTTAGACAACCATAGCGGGAGCCAGCTAACAAAGCTTCTCCGAGACAACCATGACACCTTGCCAACCATGCCTCCACGAAACAACCATAGCTTGCTATCCATGTCTTCGCGAATCTCAACTGCACTCAAACCATCCATGTCAAGCCTTTGCTCCCTCATATGAACCAACCTCATATGACCTGAGCTTTTGCCAACTCCTTCAGACCCATTGATGTGACTCCACCTACAATAATGTGCCTCACTAACCTGTAAGTATTCTCTTTCACCATTCATCCCTACCATCGCATCCTTCTCCACCTTCATTAGCATACCTTTATAACTATCACTGTTATAATCCAAGGTCCCTAATGAAAAGAGATTACCAGGATGCATTGGACTTGATAAGACAGAAAACCAGTCACCATCTGACCCGTCTGAATATATGGCCATGGTTGTGGATGTCAATCCCTCCTCGTTGTCTTGATCCCTAGTTCGTCCTGGATAGTCCCCTTCATGTGCCCTTCTCCGCACTTGAAACCACCTCCACTGAACTTCTTTGACTCTGACCTGGATCATCTTCCACAACCCAGCTGGTGGCTCCTCATCATCCGCCAAGCACAAGCGAATATTCGCTACTGCCTTAGCCTCCAACTCTTCCCACTCTTGCTCCTCCATCTTCTCGGACTTCTTCTCCGAGAGCGCGATAACCATCCCTGGCTGCACGAGGAGATCCCTGATAAGCCTTTGCCATAACTCAAAATTTAATGAACTATCGAACTTCACAAGAGCAAACTTCGCGCCGCGATTCGACATCCTCCAACCTTAGCTCTTGATACCACTTGTTATGAATTCAACAAATAGGGAACAAAACGCGCAAAGAACACGGACACAAGAGATAACGTGGTTCGGCCTAATGCCTATGTCCACGAAGAGAAAGGAGAACTTTTATTGATGACTTTCCGAGCCACAAAGCCATACAAAACCTTAGGATAACATGTCTTTATATAGAGGCAAACCCTTGGTGTACAAGTAACCTATCTAGGTCGGATTAGGAGTCCAAAACATAGTCAGAATAGGAATAGGAATAGAAAATAAGTCTTTCCTATTTCTCGCCATCCCAACAGATTGTTACACATTCAGGGCGTTGACTTGAATTGGCAGTTTCAAGTCAACACATCACCAAACAGCTAAAGGTCAACCAAAAAAGGAAATGGCCCGCACTAAACCAGAGCTTGTCGCATGTACCTGAACTCATCGCTGAAGCCGTAGGAGAAAACGACGTCGGGGAACACCTTCATCATCGGCACGGCACAGCTGTTCATCAACCTCAGCACCCGCTGGTCGGACGGCCGATGTGTGTAGGATTAGGTTTTTTTCAAGTAAAATACAGTTTAGTCTGCTAATTTGAGAAATAAATACAAACTTATCTTCGTACGCTAAAATCTCTGAAATTGTTGAGAGCGGAAAAAATTACAACCCTTCTAATATAGTCACACCAAACACACGAAATGTTATTCATAGTTGTTGCGAGGAAAAGAGAACAAATTTGACCTCCAACCATAATGAACCTCTATTTTTCTACACATCACATCAAAGCCAAAAGCGTAAACAAGAAGAACCCAGCTGCACCAACCCCGGCTCGCCACGCGGCCTGCACCGACCTCTCCCCGGCGCTGATAATCTGCACCGGGAAGAGGCAGCTCCCCACGGAGGCGTTCTGGGAGACAATCGTTGCCATCCCGTCGAAGTCGCAGGCCTCCACGTCCTGGCTCTGCATCTGGAAGTACATATTAAACGCGTAGGAGACGTTTCCCCTGCGGTCCAGACCGTTGCACGAGGACCCGTACCCCAAGCTGGTGCAGTCCGACAAGGAGCACGCGTAGTCAATCTCCGGCCCCACCTTGGTCATGTTGTTGACGTCCGGGTTCATCACGCACCACTTGCTTGGGAGGTACTCCACCCCCGTGGCCCCCGTTAGCATCTTGTCGTTTCCCTTCCCGGACAGGTTCATCGGGAACTTGGGCTTCCCGTCGTACCGGAACAGCCCCCAGTGGCGCTCGAAGTCCCCGGGGAGGATGCTCTTTGCATCCTCGTCGATGAGGCTGAAGAGGTACACGTCGAGCTGGCTCCCCGGACGAACGGGGGTTCCCTTCTTCGCGGCGAGCTTCTTGAGCAGCCCATCGTAGAACTTCTTCGCCAAGGTAGGGTTGGCGTAGGAGTGGGCGTCGGTGGGCCATCCCACTTCCCCGACGATGATCTTTAGGTCGGGGACCCCAGCCTTGATGAGGGTCCAGACAAGGGTGTCGTAGTTCGCATCGAATACGTTGTGGTACGTGACGTTCCCGTCGCTAATCTGGCGGCTATTGTCGTCGAAGAAGGCGTACCCGAAGGGGAAGTTAGGGTTCTGGTAGAGGCTGAGGAAGGGATAGATGTTGACGACGAAGGGTGCGTCCTTCTCGTGGAGGAACTTGACGATCTGGGTCATCAAATTGTTAATGTCCTTCCGGAACTGCCCCTCCGACGGCTTGTCTCCGTCGTAGACGTCGGCGTTGAGGGGGACGGTGGCCTTCACCTTCCCGCCGTGTCCCTCCGCCTCCAGAGCCCTCTGGATGGATTGTAGCACTGGGAATGTAATATTGGTGAACGAATTGTTGTAGCTCTCCAAGAATGGCTCATTTCCAACCGCTACGTACCTACATCGAAAAAAAATTAGATTTTTTTAAGGAGGTCTCGGGTGAGGAGTATTCGGGTTACCTGATATCGACGCCCTTCTCGATATTAGCGGTGACATTCTCCTTGACCCAATCCTTGGCGTGATGATAACTGTCGGAGAGGTAGAGGAGCATGTTGTTAGGAATGGCGACCATGACCTGGATCCCCGTATTGGCCAGGGGCCGAACTGAGTCCTTGTCGGCATCGAACAGCTTCACCCTTTTAATGCCGTTGTCCTTCAGCATCCGGACCACGGCGTCCGGCGGAAGCGGGTGGGACGCCATGACGCCCCAGTTCACGCCAAGACCCGGTATCACATCCACTGGAGCCGACGTCCCGTTGCTTGTCCCGGAGCCGCCGGTGTCATTCGATAGAGCAAATTGCACCAAGCTGTTGGCTGAGATTGTGAGTAGGAGGAGGACCACGTAGATGTTACGTCCCCGTGAGGGCGGCCAGGTCCGGGACATGGTCGAGCCAGCCAGCCGCGGGATTATTGCTGCTCCGGAAGAAATTGGGCCAAGGGGAAAGGAAAAAGGTTGGCGGGAGTGGAAGAGGAAGCTCTACGAGAATGGACGGTGAAAAGAGTATTTCTATTTAGAGGGTGTAGTTCTGGCATGCATGGGCTAATTTGTTCTTGCTTGTTTTTAATTGACCAATCTCTCGGTTAGTTATTTTCCTTTCTTTTGTCTAGAATTTTTAGTCAATTTTTTTGTGTGAAATTTATAATGTCGAGAGTTGGAATATTATTATCTCCTATTTTTTTGGTTTATACAACCTGGTATATATATGGACACAGTGCATCGACTAGTTTATGTTAGAGTCGAATGAGACTTTTAAAATGTGAGAAAGCTTATCCTACAAATATTTAACACAGATATATTTATTCTTAATAATTCAAACTCAAAATCTTGATTAAAATAAAATAACTCTATAAAAAACAATGGAAGTTTTATTAGCCTACTGACACCTTAGCTTGGTTTCTAACTCCAAAAAGTTAACGTAAGACCACCCACATCAATGGTGCGGCCGAACCGATCGGCTAATTTTTTATTATTAAAAAAAACAAATGAAAGTAACGAGCTAGCGGCCGACCGGATTGGTTGGCCGATCGCCGCTCGCAAACGAAACTGGCCCTTTTTTTCTTTTCTTATTTATCTATTTAGTTCCACTTGACATAATATTATTCGTTAAAAATAGATATTTTGGGATAATATTTTCGTGGTTATCTAAACAGACCTTATCTTTAGCAAAACTAAAAAAATATATATATAAATTATTATTTTTCAAATCTCTATAAATAGAGTTCAATGTTACATATTTTCATACACCATCTAAAATTCTCTCTTCTTTCACTACATAATATTTTCTTTTTAAATTTCCTCTGTTATATTATTTCTACTATGGATCCAAATGATCCTAATTTTCCAAATTTTCAATCATCTGAATCTTATAATCTTTCAGGCTATCTAAATTCTGGAGATTATCCAAACTCTCAACCTTTTTATACCTCTCAATTATCGCCAAATCTTTCCCAAATTCTATTTTTCCAACACCAACCCTCACAAAATATGCCACAACATTTGTCCTTCGCAATAGAGAAGCTCATAACGCTCTGAAAAGTGATTTAATTGAGCATATTTGGCAAAAGTTCAAGAACGATAATTAATTATGTAATTTAAATTTTATGTATTTGTAATTTAAATTTTCGTATTCGTAATTTATTATTTCTGACTTCTATTTGTACCTCGAGTATTTTTATCTAATTTAGTATTCCAAAAAATGATAGTAGATAATATGTGGATGAGAGAGAAATTAATTGTTTATTCTGTGAACTGGTTTGCGGTTTGCTGCTGTGGGTAGAAAAATATGTAATTGGATTGGATTGGGTTAAATTGGGTGTAGATGAGAGAGAAATTAATTATTTATTCCGTGAACTGATTTGAATGGTTTGCTGATATGGGTGTTCTAATAAACGAGTTGCTTTTTTGTAGCATCGGGTTGGCAATAAACTAGTCGTCAAAGACTCGCGCCCGCTACGGTCGGGTGTTTGGACAAGTTTCCGTCCTTGCCATGTACGCGGCGGCCTAGTAGGGTTTTTTTTAGAAGGTAGCCTAGTAGGTTTTGAATGGAATTAGATGGTTTTGCGAAGAAGTATTTTGTTAGCTAAATAGCTTCTTAAATTTTCAATACTTGATCTTAAATTTTGATGAAAAATATGTGAATATATTCTATGACTGGAACATATGTTATTATTAGCTTGCGATGGCATGCTGCTCGTGATGTTACATTTGTGATTAGATCGAATTAGAGCTGATCATTATTTTTTTTTTTTTAATATAGAGCACAAAAAATGGGCCAATTTCAAATTTAGGAATCCTTGTAATTTGTAACTTTTAAGACGTAGGAGGATGGGTGAATTAGGTTTTAAAAAATGTTATGAAAATTTTCAATCAATTTCAATAATTGGTATAATTCAACAATTGTAACAATTGAATTAAGTTGAATTCAGAGATAAAGTAAGAAAGGACGACATGCAGTTTGGGTGGGAGCGCAGAAGAACCCGGGTTCCCAATTTCGTGATGTAGGAACGAACTTGGGCCTGGATACCGGGCTCGTCTTTCGTGGGTTTAGAATTCGATTTCTTATGTTAATACATAAGAGCTTAAATATGCTTTTTAAGTTAGAAACTTATTTAGTTTCAAAACAATAGAACATTTGAAAATGTTTCAACAACTATATCATATGATGCGTTTTCAATGATTCGAACATATCTCAAAATTGGGTCTCTCTACTGGGTATTTTGTTTGTGGCTGATTCGAACGTATCTCAAAATTGGGTCTCTCTACTGGGTATTTTGTTTGTGGCTTCCACAGGTCTTCACATTTCTCTTGTGCCTGCTCTAACCGAAATCTTTGGAGATAATTCTGTACTACAATTTCAGTGAAACGAACGTATAAACGAGTTGCTCTACCTAAGTGAGCTATAGCCATTTGTGTTTGTTGTTAGTAATACATATTTTATCTAGTCGAAAATGAAATGTCAAGATTACTAGTACATGATATTGGTGAAACATCTTGATTAAAATTGGTATGCCATGATATATATACATACCATATAAATTTGATCACTGTTCCATGTACGAGCAGAAAACAATTCCAAAGATCATTTACAGGCAAAAGAAAAAGAAACCACTATTTCAAAAATCAAATGAAAATGGACAAACAAAAATCAACTTCCATCGCAGTTTTAGTTAATTTTCAACCATTCCACACATCAACATACTAAACGAACTAAGAAATACAAATGATTATCACAGTAGAGAGTTCTCAGTAAGGGAAGTCATTGTTTTGGCCATCTGCATGTATGTCCATGGAATCATTGGAGCTCGAAGAATTGGTCTCTCTATTCTGATGATGTGAACAATTAGTCTCGACGTTCCGAGGCGTATTTCCAGCAGACAAAACATTGTTCGCGATATAACCATTCTGTGCCAAATGATAATTCTGAAGACTCCGTCTCACGGGACTTGAAAGAGCATTAGAGAATACTGAGTTCTTTGGTTGTTGCTCAGACTGTCCCAATCGGGTTCCTTGTCCCACCACAGTTGCAGACGGATAAGGATTCGAAGAAACTGGAACGCCCAACGTGTTCATCTGCGCTGCGGTTTGAGGCTGTTGGTGCTGATTAGGCAATATGGGAGATGCAGGGTGTTCCTCAGCATGCTCGAGTTCATTCTGAAGTTGACGAAATAACAAACAGGAGTTATAAGGGCTGGTTCTTCACCTTGTATAGCATCTAAGCGAATCAGAGTGCAGCACACAATTCGTGCGGAAAGATACTCAAATTATGTTGACACTAAACTAACATCCTCCGCAGATGAACTAAATAGAACTAAACGACACAATTAACTTACACCTCTTGCAAAAATTAACTGTTTGCTGAATCTACTTTGTATGGGGTAGTCCGCAAAAGGTCAAATGAGGCATAAAAGGTACTAGCTGAGGACATTGTCTACCACATTGCAAAACCATGCAAAATGTCGGGGATTTCGACCATGCTTTCAGACTCAAGAGACTAGTACACCATAACTATCCAGGTCTATAGGTTTTCCGACTGGATAGATGAAAGCACCAGGTCAAGAAAAATACCTTTAAACTAGCATCCACATCAACATTTTTAATTCATGAGTCGACAATTCAACTTAACATTGTTTCTATTTCCCAATATACACCCTACTTTTCTTTTACCATCACACCTTGAGGTCTCTAATGGCCTGCCATATTAACACCAAATTGGGTAACTGCAACATTCAATACACCACTCCGAATTGCAGAATGTAAGTCTCTGAATTGAGCAATTATAGCAAGCTCACTAAGTGGTAGATTAGTGGGAAACATTATGCAACTAAATTCAAAAGTAACAAGAAGAATTGCTGAAAATAATCGAGCTAAAAAAGAACCTGGAGATAAGAAACTATGTCTCCAGTTGCCACTCTTGACCCTTCTTCTTGCTGTCTCAAGATCCACTGATAGAGTTTCTCCTTCGTAAAGATCAAAATTCTAGGTCAGCATTAAAGTGAAGTAACTCAAAAGTGAGGAAGACCACAAGATTTAGTCGAGGGCGTGCACTTAGAAGAGGGATAGCAGAACCACAATTTCAGTTTTTGCAACACAAGCAAACAATATTAGCAACTTAAAGACATGTGCATCAAGCAGAGCAATTAGCAAAATCCATAAGTTTATGAAGTCCCAAACGCAGTCAAAATCTCCCTATATTGCGGGAGATGCCTGCCCATAGGCCCGGACAGGCTTGCCACCTCTCTATAAAAGTAAGACTAAAACTTTCTGAGATCAACATAAAAGAAAACTAAAGCTCATGCTCATACAAGAAGCAAGCCAGTGAACTGTTCAGGCCAAACCCCCGAGAGAGAAAAAAAAACACTGTTTGAGCTAAATGAAAGAAGCTTTTATAACGGCTGTCCACGAAATAACTAAAAGGTAAACATAAAGACCAACGTTTTTTATCTGCCCCTTCAGAGAGCGAAAAAATCCATAAATACACCAAACACAGACCCTAAGACAACAAAAAATCCAATCTTTAAGATGAGCAGCAGTAATCTGGCTTTCCAATTCAAGAATAGCAATCGACAATCTCACCCGAACAGCACCATATCAATCAAAGCAACGCAAAGACAACAGCAACAAATGCCAGCGAAATGTACAATGCCACATACCAGCGCGTGGCGCTCCCCCGCTTGGAACGAAAGCCGCTGATGATTCATCGCCTGGGAGTAGAGCTGGGACAGGGAGTTGGCAGCGCTGCAGAACGTGGTATACATGCTTCGATCGACCTCATCCAGCCTCGTGGCATCGGACTTCCGCTTCTTCGCCATCGAATAACAGCAGCAACGTTTACACTAAACAAAGAAAAGCCCAACTCGGGGAGCGAAAAATGTTAATCAACCCTAACCTCTCCAACAAGCCAACCAAAATCACAAAAAGCACCAAACTTTACTAAAATCCCTCGCCCTCTTCACTACCCACAACACCAAACACCCAAAACCCACCAACACCCAATCAAGAAAGCCCGAAATTGAAATACTTTTAAAGAAAAAGACGATCGAACGGGACTAAAAAATAATCAATCAATCGAAAATATAAAACAAAAGCATAAAGATTATATAAAGAACAACCTGAGGTGGACGCGATGATACAAACGGAGGCGGTTCCGATCAGAATTGGGTTAGGATTATTTTTCCTCTTTTCTGGGTGGGTGGATTTGATATTTTAATTTAGGTTTTCTTTTGGTTTCTTTACCCTTCTTTCGTCGGTTCACTTCCGTTTTGGCTTTTATGTACTGTGACGCTTTCTTTGGGTAGATGAAGGATTTGGAAGGAGGGCGAGGTGTCTCAACTCAAGGGAGGGGAAGGGTAGGGGCTTTATCGTCATTTTAGTAGTAGTCCCTTGCGTGCGGGGTTTGGCGGATGGTGGAAGGAGGCCTTTTTTTAGCAGAGTGGTCGGGGTGGAGTTGGTGCGTTTGGGCCCAAATCTGAAATTGTAAGGCATTGGTTTAGTATACGGGCCTTCAGGTAATTGGGACCCATGGACCTAGTCTTTTAAGAATTCGGAAAAAATGGTCCAGGTGCATACAATGGCATGGCTAGGATATGGGTAGGAATAGGGATGACCATGGTTGTTCTATTCGAATCGGGAAATCGGGTTTCGAAATTGGCAGTTCTGGTAATCGGATTCGAAATCGTGGCCAGAGTTCCAAAATTTATTTCGGAATCTTGTTATAAAGTTTCGGTTACGGTTTATGATTTCTCTGAAATTATAACCGGAGGTTCCAAAACCGTAATCGAAAGTTCGCCAAAAATGTCGTGCATCCAACCACCTATTACTAGTATTCTTGCGCGATTCCAAATCAGGAGACAAGGCAGTGGTCATTACTACGAGATATCCCATTATATATAAAGAATTTATATAGGGTAAATTGCACTCAACCCCTTAGAGTTTGCTTAAATTACTGTTTCAGCCCCTTCTGTTTCGAAATCAAAAATTCGGCTCCCTAGTTTGCCTTTATTGAACTCTAAAACCCTTGCTGATGTCATCCATCAAAGAGGGACCTGAAATAACCCATTTGTCCCTTAATTAAAAAAATTAAAAATTAAAAATCCTTCTCTCTCCTCCTCCCTCCCCTCCCCTCCCCTCCCCTCCCCTCCCCTCTTCTCTCTCCACCCCTCTCGCCCCTTTCTCTTCCCATCTTCATCTCCAACCTCCCCATCCCCGCAAAAATTATTTAAACACTCAAAATTATTCAACTAAATACCTAAAAATATCAAATTAATTAAAACAGAAAATCCAATTAAACATCATCGCACAGCTTAAGATACTAGCTAGCTATTGGTAGTAAGTAACTACAACTACAGCAGCCAAAGGGCTCCACGCCCAATTTATGAGGTAAGTTACAGAGATAAATTTAAAGAAAAATGGGGTGGGTATTGTGTTTGACTAATTAATTAAATCAGAAGAAGAACAATAAAAATAGATACCTGGATGGTCTTGCCGACGTTGATGGGGATGGCCTCGCCGAGGATGAGGTCGCCGATGGTGGCGGACTTGTGGTGGTTGATGCTGAGGTGGATGCCTTTCACCTCTAAGTGGAACCTGTCCTTTCGCCGCCAAAGGTCTAAAGTGGTGTAAATGTCCATCTTAATCTCCATGCTTCTTGCAATGGATTTAATCTGAGTTTGGATTCTGTTTCTGTATTGGGCTTGGGAAGGAGGAGGATTGTTTGATGATTGCGAAGAAGATGACTTTTGGGGAAGAAGATAATTTTTTTTGTTTTTTATTGTAAGGGTAAAACTGTCTTTTTAAATTTATTTTGATCGATGACATCAGCGAGGGGCCTTAGAGTTCAATAAAAGTAAACTAGGGGGCCGAATTTTTGATTTCAAAACAAGAGGGGCTGAAACAATGATTTAAGCAAATTCTATGGGGCCGAAGACAATTTGCCCATTTATATATGTAAAGATAGGTTGCTTACTCTAATTTTTTAGGGAAAAGTCCACATTAGTACATTGTAGTTTGCTCGCTTATCAGAGATAGGTTTGTAGTTTCAAACTCATCAAAAAGGGTCCTGTGTTTTCACGGGCTCATCAATTAAAGGCTTGGATAGCTCCCCGAGCCTAGTCAGCGTCCATTGGGCTCTCCACATCAGAAACAACATTGTTTTTAATCTTATGTGGCACGCCACGTAGGATTTTTTAACTCGAAAATGCTGACGTGGCAAGTTAAAATTTTTAAACAACCCCACATCATCATTTTCGAGTAGAAAAAAATCCTACATGGCGTGCCACATAGGATTAAAAACAATATTGTTCTGACGTGGAGAGCCCAATAGACGATGACTAGGCTCGGGGAGCTATCCGAGCCTTTAATTGATGAGCCCGTGAAAACACAGGACCTTTTTCGATGAGTTTGAAACCACAAACCTATCTCTGATAATCGAGCAAACCACAATGTACTAATGTGGACTTTTTCCAATTTTTTATTCTTCTCATGAAACCACACTTGAAACCATGTCACATCTTCAACCCAGACACAGGACACCTCATGTGATTCCCCCGACCATTGGAGCGTGTGAATGTACGCTTCGCCCATAGGGCGCGAGACCTCTTTCGGCACCCAAGGGTGTGTGCCGGCTCTTCTTCGCATCCCAGTGCAGAGGGTGAAGCGTGACATGTCCTCTCGGCTTCCATGAAAGGAGCACGAGACCCCCTCGGCGCCCACAGGACGAGAATCTCTTCGGAATCGTTTTTATCTTCTTCCATTCTTCAAAAATTATATCATCTATTCTCAATTTTCTCTTAATATCTATTGATTAATTACTCTCTACAAGTATTCTCTCTAAATAAAAGTAAGAGGAATACACAAGACTTTGATTATGTCTATCGAGCAAGCGTACATTATGTCTAATCGTTAATGAAGTATAGTTGACATCATCTCATACATAATTTTCTTTTACCTAGATACCCTACCTCGTGAGAACCTCAATCATAAAATGATGCATAAGAATTTCACCACCTCAAATTTGTTCCTTCTCTTCACTACCTCTCAACACCGGTTTGCCCCAAATCGACTCTCCTATCTTTGGCTTGAAAATTTGGTTGGGTAATGCTATTTTTCAATTTTTTTATAAATATATTTTTTTCGTGACTATGATTCGAATTGTAGTAACTCCCCACTCTCACTTTTCTCTTATACCATCAGAGCAAGTATACTTTGGTGATTTTTTAAAATTGTTATTGAACTTTAAGACAAAGACTTGAATATTTAGTATATCTTTTCTCTCGAGTATTTTGAATGATTGCTTTACAAATTAAGTCTAGCCAGTTAAATTACCTCGCGGCGATTGCCACTTCTTCCGAATTTTTGAGACGTGAAAGATTATGGTATTTAGAGCAAAACAGTCCTTTTCAGAGCAAAAAGCTTCATTGTAGTTTTGAAAAAACAAATAAAAAATAAAATTCTGAACCAAACTGTTAAAAAAAGTTTCTCCATTCATAAACATTCATCATTATTGGGAGGAATTGAATAAGGTGTGTTACTATATGTTTGCATTTTATGATTGTTCATTTTGTGTTTACGGTTAAGCGTATGACCTATTATTATTTGGGGTATGGCGGACAATGTAGTTCTTTTACGTTATTTTCTTTTGATTTAATAAAATTTCCTCAATTTATCAAAAAAAATGACATTATTATCTGAATGATATGTGAATTTGTATGAATAATAGTATGATGCTCTTATATGTGCATGTAGAATGTAGTACTCATTGGAAATGGAAATATTTGGTAGCTAGAGACTAAAATGAGGGAGAAGTATCCTTTTTTCGTTTGAATGTATGTACGTTTCATGACAAAGTGTCTTCAAGATAGAAAGAATGGGATAACCAAAAAAATTAGGAAAAATTATGCTCAGGTCCCTGTAGTTTGGCGTCCCTCCCTCTGGGATCTCTGTATTTCCGAAATCATTTCTGACATCCCCGAAGTTTGATTTTATCAACTCTCGGGTCCCTAGCTGACATCAGCAGCTAGTTTTTTTCATTTTTGTCATTAAATTGCCGACCAGATCTCTGCCTCTGCCGACGCTATCGTCGGTGTCCTCCCCAAAGCTAAACGATGACGAGAAGGGGGACAGTGCTAGCCCTACTCGGATGACGGCGCCGCTGCAGAACCCTAATTTTTGAATTCAAAATTGAGACAAAATTGAGGCGACGGTGTCCATTTCCCAATGAGATTGAGATTGTTGAAACCATCAACGGCGTCAGAGCCATTCGTTCCAGAGGAGGAGATGCAGATCTTCAATGGGCATGCGTCGGCGTCGTCGCTTGGCTGAAGAAGCCATGGAGATGATGGTCGACAGCTAATCCTGCTACTCGAATCCGAAGTCGCAGTACATATCATCGATCTCAAGGAAGGTCCTGACGTAGGAGGCGACGGCCTCGTAGTCCTCGGAGGCGAGTCGAGGCAGTTGGACTTCTTCACAGTGGCGTCAATGTGGAGGAGCGTGGAGGGCGCCGTCCCCCTGCTCATCGTCATTTTTGTCGATTGGCCGGAGAAGAGAGGAGAGCGGAGATGACGACACCGTCGGCTATGTGGTGGAGCAATGGGTGGAGTTTGAGGGCGATGACAGCGTCAAAACTCCTAGATCTCTCTCGATTGGCTACCGTCTCTCTCGATCTCTCTCGACGGTGGAGAATGGGTTGTGGGCGATGAGATTGAAGATGATAAATTTTACTTGTTTGGTTTAGATCTGAATTTTATTCGCCGGAATAAATTATTGTTCGTCGGAATGTCGCCTGAGAAGATGATCATAGGGGTGAGAAGGTCATTTCAATGACAAAAATGAAAAAAACTAGTTGCTGACGTCAGCTGGGGACTCGAGAGTTGATAAAACTAAACTTCGGGGACGTCAGAAATGATTTCGGAAATGCAAGGACCCCAGAGGAAGAGACGCCAAACTACAGGGAGAGCGTAATTTTCCCAAAAAATTATTTGGAAGTATTCATTCTATTCGGATCTACGAGTATATTTGAGGACAAACTTTTTTTAAAGAGGGAAGAATATTAAAATTGTAAATTAAGTTTATACAATATAAAAATTGAGTGATCTAATGGTAACTAGACAAAGCTAGGGTTAGACGCCTATATAAAGGGGATGAATTGCATATTTTCCTTTCCCTTGGAAAAAACTCTAAGTTTAAAGAACAAAAGTAATTGTTTGATTCCATGGGCACCCTCTATTCTCAATAAAATTAAACGGTGAAATAGTGCTCGATTGATACAAAATTTTGAGAGCTTATTCCTAAAATTATTTACAAAATTTTTGACAGTGGAGATGTTATTTGAAATTGTCTAAAGCTATCTACACAAGTCAATTTTTAAAATTTTGAATCTGAATAAAATAGGAATGTAAGTTTATTTCTTTCTTGGGTTAATTTGTTGTTATTGGTTAATTCTCGTATTTATGAGTTGTGTCTTGCTTTGTTGCCAAATTTATGATTCTATATTGCTCTCTATTGGATCCATTTACAAAGTCAACATCTAGGTGCGTAGCGATTCTACAATAGCTTCAACCACAACTTCATTGACGTTCTTTTCTAATTGATGAAGCATCCTAAGCATGCTTTTCTCAGGATCCAAATTAACGTCCCCCGTACATGAACACCAGAAAGTGTGTTTAGATAACTTGGTTACTAAACAATATGTTCATGGATGTATGTGCCGTTCGTTGTCAACTCTTATAATATGGCAAATAATTACGTTGTTGGAAAAATTAAACATGGCAACTTGTAATGGCAAACATTGGTAATAATAGCAGTGACTTTTTTGGCATAAGCTCCCTCTTTCCCGTCGGTCCCCAAGTCCAATGACGCCTAATTATGTCCCACGGATCAATCAAAAGGAGTTGGGTTGCTATTTTTTTCAATTTAGTTTCGGGCCTCTCCAATCATTTGTTATCCCCCAAATCAAGCCAACAAGCAAAGTTACTTTCAATCGGTTATTAATTATATAGAACACATGAACGGATTGGAAATTGGAGGAGCATGTGTCAAAAGTATACTATAGCCACCATATTGCCCAGCTGACCCCAATTTCCTGTGGTCCCTCGTAACCATAACAATTTTAAGTTTAATGGGCCAAGCGTTTCGGAATATAATTAGAAAAGAAATCCCGCAGTTGACAATTCGCATGTTACCTATATACAATTGGCTTACAATAACGGATTTTTTTAATAATCGAGGGACAAAGTACCCTCTAACTTTTGTTCATCAAAAAAATTTAGACAATCAACCGTGTTCAACGAGGCAGACTAATTCTTTTCAGATCATCCAAACAAATATTTAAACATGATCGTAATTGAGTATCCAACAACACATGATCAAAGGATATCGTGAAAACATATGTTGACAAGGCATTCGTTATCTGTTTATCCCCTCTCAAGTTATGTTAAATATGTACCTCCCAATCACATGCATGGAGATTCCAAACGTAGGATATAAGAATTGACAGAGGATCGCTAAGGTAGAGTCCACCTCAACAATAAGACACGATAAGAGCAGTCTCAAGTCATCTCGAATCCCTAGACGAAGGCCCAAATCTCAGCCACCAATTATCCAATCCCATTGAAACCACGAAGCCAGAGACCCGCCGCATACCGAATGACTCTTCATGTTCTTGGCATCCTTGGGTAGTCAGAGCAAGCCCCGCCGGTACTAAGTTTGACGAAGTCTTACCCTGGAGTCGGGAATCTGTCGCCGAGGAGGAAGTGAAGTTATTCGATTAATTATAACTCGAGCGAATTTTTGCACTTGTGATGTGTGATATGATAAATTAGGGGAAGACAACCTCGTTCTTCCATTTTCACAGCCACAAAACGTTGTGACAAAGATGGTGGCCCGAAGAACGCCACGGCAACTAACAGAGTTGCTAGCAATATTAAACCGAATCCGCTCCCAACGGGACACCAAGGTGACGAATCCAACCAATCACGTTGTATTCGAAAGACTGACTTTGTACTATCTATTTCACAAACACTTGCAATAAACAACAAGAATACAAACCATCAATTTTCTATGCTCAGTATTACCGGAATTCCGATTTCAAAATTTTTTTTTTGCTTTAGATTCACATATTTCGTTTTATCTATGTAGCTAAACCTCGTGTACGCACCAGTAAGAATTCATATGATCTAAATCTAGATACTATATTTGGATATAAGATTAATAGCATATTTAAGATCCTATATTAATATATATTTCATGTAAGAATTCAGACCTTCATTTAAAAGCCCTCAAGGTCTAATACATGTGCCAAAGGGTATGTAGCTTTTTGAGCAGAAAATCAGATTTTTTTTCATAACATAATCTAACGGTACAAAATGTTGTCAATTTCAAAAAGTTCAACATTCAAGCTATGGCAATGTCATGGTATAAAAAAATTACCTTAAAAAAAATCTACCAATGAACTCATTACTTTAAAAAATGTTATTAACATTTCAATGTAAATCCCATTCATGACACCAATATTTTATTTGTACAGGCAGAGAGTTGTACTTTTGGCTCAATAGTTATAGAATATTAATGTATAATTTTAAGTTGAAAAATTAATGATCTTACATATTTTCATATTAAGTATAATACAAAAGTTTAAAGATTTGAGATAAAATTATATTTATATTTATGTTAGATGAAATTGAATATGATCTAATTTGAGGATTATCTCATTTATAGATTTATGATAGGGTCTCAGTCAAAATTTATATGTATTTTATACCGACCATATTTTAAAGTTGACACATATTCCTACCACAAACACTAAACTCGGTAGGATAGGCTAAAGATCTGAATCGATTTTTTTTGCCAATCCTATCAAGAGCCCACAAAATGAAAATTACAAAAAACATGGGAATATGGGTGCGACTCTACAACTAAAGTGGCATAATACCACCCCCAAAAAAAACTAAAAGTGGCATAAGTTACAAAAAAAATATTCTATAATGGCATAATGCCTACCTATAAACACAGACAAAAAGGAATGATGAAGTTTGCCACCCGTTGCCCTACCCAAACTTCGGGCCCAGTCGAAATATTACTTAGTGGGCTCCTGAAAGGAATAGAGCGAAAAAGAAACTATTAAAAACTATAAACCATGAAGGAAGAGTCGCGTAAATTATTTTTAGAAGTCACAGTAGCGTAAATGATTTCGACGTTATTACGGGAGTACGTAGGCGGTGACGTCATGACCACGTCATTCCCACGCAAGCATAAAACTTGTTTGTCTTTGGTTTTTACAGGGGAAAACGCACCAAAGGAAAAATTCGAGTACAAAAGAGAACTCAATTCTATTGTGTAGGAGTTATCCAATTATTTTCACAGACCATCACGAGTCTTTTCAACGTATTTTGTCCTCTTTAACACACACCCGGAAATTTCTGTGGAGGTCACCAGTCCTAAAATTTCCTTAGGCCAAACAAATTTAACATTGGAGTTCTCTTAAAATGTGTGCCATAAAAGTATGTGTATCATGTTGATATGGATAGTGCAAATCAAACAGCTGAAGCATTTTCAGAATATATCATTAATGAAGTATGAGAAATGCTAGATTTGCCACCACCACTCAGAGATAATTTGATGGAGACCTTTTTTTGTAATTGATCGAGCTTGGCCTGGAGTAATTTCACGATGGGTAACCTCCTCGAAAAATTTTCTGAGTGCATGCGAGTTGGTCTATGGAGGCGGTCAGTTAGATCATAGGACGTTACAAATAGTATCAGAGTAGGACTTCTACTAGTACGATGTGGTTCGAGGACGAACCAAGCAGAAGATGGTGAGCATGTGACACCCGGGGTCTAGAGGGTGGGGAGTGATCGCCGGTATGAGAGTACACGAAAATTGAGCGACTCCTGGCAAGCTTCATACGTGGAGGAAGACATGGACGGACTGATCCCACAACTCAAAACGAGAGATCATGGGATTGTATCAATGTGTGCGACAAGGATGTCACATAGTTTAGAAATAGTGAATGTAATACCTCGTTTAATATATATTAAGAAAGACTTAAGTGATTTGATTGTATATCAACAAGGTGCACATTCTTTCTTGGCAAACATTATGAGAAAATTACAAAGTTAAACAAGCTTGGTCTCGAGTAATTTCACGATGGTTGACCTCGTGTGAAGTTTCTCACGGTACGTGTGAGTGAAAACAAAATACTCTGTAAAAAACTTGTGCTGATGCGTGAAACCAGTCAGAAAAATTACAGTAAAACCTCTGTAAAGTGAACCCCTCTAAAGTGATAACCTCTCTAAATTGATAAAAAAAATCCCGGTCCCAAATCGGGACCAATGTAAAAATTTAATAACCCCTCTATCGTAATAATTAATACTTTTTTAGAAAATATTAGTTGTAAATCATGGTCCCAATTTTCTCATAAAGTAATATTTTTTAATAAATGCATATATTTTTACATACTTTTCGGTTTTGAAAAATATTTTAAGATACTATTTTGTACTAAACTTGCTTATTTGATAAATTTTACATCATCATTCTTCTTCTCAATCATCTTTAAATAGTTATTGTGATTGTTATCTTATTGTAAAAAAATAACTCATTTCAAGTGTAGCATCTAAATGACGCTAGTCACGGTATAAGCCAAAATTTTAAGTAATTTGAATATAGACAAAGTAATTTCTTATTATTTACGTATTTATTGTATAAAAAATTTTAATTTTAATTTTTTCGGACAAAAAAACGTAAACCTCTTTTATGTAATAATCTCTCTAAAATGATATTTTTCTCCGGTCCCAACGATATCACTTTAGAGAAATTTTACTGTACATGATGTCACAAGTACAAATTTTGATGATGGTCTCAATCTTATAATCTTTCAGACGTATACTTGATAAATTTGTGATCAAAATGAGACAACAAATTAATTTTAACAAATCAAGTATTAGATTCAATGCAGGTTTAGACCAGGGAATCAAAACTGCTATTCTACATACTCTTGGCATGAACCTCATGAATGATAATGACAAATATTTAGGCCTTCCTTCTTTTTGGGGTAGGTCTAAATGTTCTGCTATTAACTATATTTATAACGCCATGTAGAACAGGTCTTCAAGCTGGAAAAACAAGATGCTCTCTCCTGCTAGTAGAGAGACTATGATCAAATCTGTTCTGAGCTCCATTCCAACTTACGCAATGCAATGCATCCTTTTCCCCAAAACTATGCGCAGTAAACTTGATAGTTTAATGGCTAGGTTCTTTTGGTCAGGGGATTTGGATACAAAAAATGTGCATTGGCTCAGTTGGGATAAAATAGCAACTAGAATGGCTGAAGGCGGCATGGGTTTTAAAAATATGGAAGCTTTTAACATTGCTCTCCTCGCTAAACAGGCGTGAAAACTTTTAAACAATCAGGACTCTTTGTGTTTTAATTTGCTCAAAAGAATATATTTTCCGCAGTCTAACTTGTTGCAGGCACAAAGAAGAGATGGTGCTTCATGCACGTGGAATAGCATTGTTAAAGGGTTGGAGATGTTAAAGCCCTCCCTGTTATGGAGAATTTCTAATGGTTCCACCACTAGAATCTGGGATGATGCCTGGATTCTTGGCCTGCAAAATTATAAAATTACATCTGTTAGACCTGCTCTTACTACAGAATTCTTTGTTGCAGATCTGATGTTATTGGACCAGGACCATTGGAACGAGGAGACTTTACAGAGGCTATTCTCCGAGGATGAGACACGAGCAATTAAGCAGATTAATCCCAGGAGAAATGTTGGTACAGATAAGCTGATCTGGTTGTCTGCAAAATCTGGGAAGTACACTGTAAAAGATGGATATCATAATCTGCAATCTAATAGATCTGCTACTGATACATCTGATCCTTCTTTATGGCGCAGATTATGGAAGCTAGATGCCTTCCCTAAGATTAAAATTTTCCTCTGGAGAGATGCCAGAAACTTCATTTCTACTGCAGCCAACCTCTATAGAAGGCAAATTATTGCAGACCCTAGTTGCAGCCTGTGCAATGCTGCTGTAGAGGACGCGATGCACGTCCTGCTTCTATACCCCCACACCAAACTCACTTGGTTTTTATCCCTCTTGGGATATACTATGCAGAAAGACGTGCCCCCTGACTTTCGTACGTGGCTATTGGACCTTCTCAGTAGGCTTGTCCGGGGTGATCATCACTTTGTTATCCAATAGATTGGATTCATTTGCTGGCAGATTTGGCTTGCCAGAAATGTTTCTATTTCGAAGGCAAGAGACCTGAGCCCATGGATACCTGGAGGAGTGCTTCACACAAGGCTTTGGAATTTGCTAACCTTCGAGGTCCATCACAAGCAACTCCAACTGCCTCTGCTGCAGAATGATGGCGCCCTCCAGATGCTCACCATCTTAAACTCAACATCGACGCTTCATGGACATCCCCTTCTGATGTTACAGGTATTGTATTTGTGTTGAGAGATCATCTTGGCTGTCTCCGAGAGGTTAGGGTTGCCTTGGTCAAGGCTGCTACGGCTATGGAAGCTGAATTATACGCCATCCAGGCTGCAACTAAGTTCGTTAAGCAACATCTACCCCTTAGTTGTATTTGGATGGAGTCTGATTGCAAGATGCTTGTCGACTTCATCAACTTCGCATCTTCCACTATTGATTAGAACGTGGAACTCCTTGCATTGGAGGTGCAAAATCTTCTTTTGAATTTACCGTTGTGTAAACTATCTTTCGTCCTAGATCGGCCAATATGGCCGCGGATTGATTAGCTAAGTCTGTTAGATTAGGCATTATTTTGGATGATGTTGTAACTCAACCACCTCAAGAACTTGAGGATATCCTTTTGTATGACTCCTATGCTAATGATTAATGTAATTACTATCTTTTTCCTTAAAAAAAGAACAATATATCTCTCGTGTCATCTCATCTCATCTACCCCTTCTCCACACCTTAACAGTTTCGGAGGTCTGTCCCTTGCCAAACCACATGGCCTCTCTCCACTTGTCCTTTGGACGCTGTTTTAATATGATCAGCTTAATATAAAAAAAATTTGATCAACTCAATTGGACCATGATATGATTGACTAGAGATCTCATCTCCCTCCATTATTTCTCTCTAAATGAAGTTATCATAATAAGTCGAGCGTTTCGGTTCCAAGTACAACAACAAAATTGTTGAGTGCAAATTAAAGGTCCATGATTCAGTTGAATTGAAGACACCAAGGAATTTTTTCATAAGTAGATACCAAGGATTGTTAAGGTGGAGGAACAACAAAAAGTTGCCGAAGATTGTTATGTCAAATTGAAGATATCATAACAACATTATAAGGTGGTTTGGGATTTGAGGACTGGTGGTTGGGTGTGTGGGGTGGGAGAGAAAAATATTAAAATGAGGGAAATTAAAAAGAAGGGAAATGAGAAAGGTGAAGAGCTTTTTTTTGGGTACCTGCAAAAGGTCAAATATAGGGCCTCTTTCAGCGATGGTAATGATATCTTCCCGCCGATTGCAGGTGCGAGATATGCAAATAAGATTTATTATCATCATTGCTGCTGATATGTATGTATTGTATTCCTTTTAGGTGTCCGCGAACAAACCCTATGATAAAAACTTGGGGAAATTATTCTGTAGTCCCTCAAATTTATTTAAATATACTCAAAAGTCCTTCATGTTTGTAAAATACATGCCGACGCCCTTCGTGTTTGATTTTATTATACTTTCGGGTCCCTGGCGCACGTTAGCAACTCTTTTTTTATTTTTGACAATGAAATGACCAAAATACCCTTAGAACAAAAAATACTATTTTTGACATCATCTCTTCTTCTTCCTCCTAAAAACCCTCCACTGACACATTTAATTTTCTATTAAACAACCAATTAGGTGACCCAACCAGGCGTCCTTTAACCCGAAGGTCGTCGTCACCAGAGAACGAGGGAAGAACGCTCAGCCAGGATAGGGGCCGACTGTGGGTGCAGTCGCGAGAACGACCCCGTGGCCTGGTCCTGCGGAGGCCTCGGGATGAGGCACAGCGAGGATGATGATGTGGAGGATGCCACTGAGGACTCAGGACGAGGCAGAGACGTTGTCGCAGTGGGTTTTTGGAAGAAGTGGGAGTTGGGGCGGGGCGGGGGAGGAGATTTTGGTGGAGAAGATGTCATCCTCGTCGGGTTCTAATTTTTGCGATGCCTCAGATGGAGGAAGATGGTGGGCTCGAGCGGAGAGACAACGGGCTCGAGCGGAGAGACGACAGGCTCGATTCGTCCACATGACCGTCGTCGATCTGATGACGTTGGTTCTTCCCGGCGATGGCGCAGCGGACCCCCTGGAGGCGGTCGAACGCGTCAATTTTCTTCGTCACGAGGTCGATCCTCCCCGACGTTCTCGTCCTCTTACTGTCGAAGCCTGGGAGATGTGGGGAATTGATTTTAGATGTGAGGAATCTGTTATTGAATTGATGAAGAAGATGATAGAAATGAGTTATTGATTTTTCATGAAGAATGAGAGATGATGTCACCATTTTTTATTTTAAGGATATTTTTATCATTTCAATGACAAAAAAAAGAAAAAAACTCATTGAGGGACTCGAAAGTATAATAAAATCAAACAAGAGGGACGTCGGCATGTATTTTGCAAACAGGAGGGACTTTTGAGTATATTTAAGCAAATTTGAGGAGTTATACAGTAATTTTCCCTAAAAACTTAGGTGATTCTCAAAAACAAAAACTTAGGGACACCGATAAGACGTTAGATAAAGCCGAGATGTACCAGTGGCCTTCTTTTATAGTATAAATCAAGAAATTAATGTGGGTAAAAAATAGAGTCTCGGAAAAAGTTTAGCTAGAATATCTTTTATTAATATTGGTATCCTAATTACAGTGTTAATACTAGAGCTTAATATTTTTATTTGATGTGACTAAAATATTTTTGAAGTCATTTTTTATTGAGAAAGGTAATTTTTTTCGTAATTTATTAGTTGATCACAAATATAAACTAAAACAGAAATACATAAAAAAATTTAATTTAAACAAGTTAAATATTACTAATAAATTTCTATGCTGGGCTTTTTATTGCAATTGTATTTTTGTCCTATCTGTAATTATTTATAACCGGATATCAAGGGGTTAGCATGGTTGTGTATTACTAGAACTAAAATAGTGATATCAACATAAGGTAAGGTGGTAGGGTATTCTTTTTCTATCACAATTTTTCCCTCTATTTTATTGCGGTAGAATTTTGATGAGGTCGACGATCGTAAACTTGTAAAAGAAAGTACTACACTATTTATGATGTAAATATTATTATCAATAAAATTTACTTCTTCAAAAAAAATTACTACTAAATCGAAGTGATTTGATATAATATACTGTTTGACCTCTGAATTAATTTTGCTTCGGCACTTGGCCAAAATTTTCATATAAAAATACTGAAATTAAAATTTGAGTTTTTTTAGAAATTCAAGTATTTTATTATTTTCGAAATTATTTAAATGTCCTAAATATTTTATGACAAAGCCTCAACGTGCGCAGGCAGGCTCCCACTTGGCTCTGTGACGGTCTTCGACTTAGAGATAAAGACGACGAGCGGATGACATGACGAAGCCTTTCATCGTCAGCGAGGGAGAGACGGTGAGAAAGATAAAAACGAAGACATGGGGGCGAAGCAAAGAGACGGGTTTTTAGGTAAAAGATTTACCAAAATTCTACAAAAATGGTTAATTTTTAAAATATGAAAACTTTTAAAAAGGAGGCCCCTGCCTGGATGCCACGTGTCAAATTTTATGAAATCTTCTAAAGGATAATAATTTGGTATTCGAGTTCAAAAAAAAGTTGATATTCGAGTGTCCGAATAGTGTTTTTTTTGTTTCGTATAAATTTCTGAGCTGCCGCATCAACTTTGAAAATGCACATTTTCTGAAGTACGATAAAAATTGCTAATTGGGTGTCCGAGTGCGATAACTTTTTGAGCTCGCTAGCAAGCAAAATCTTGAAAAGGCACGCAAATTTTTTGAAGTGCGATAAATTGCTACTTGTGTGTTCGAATGTGATTTTTTTATTGTGCATAACAATGTACTCTATGACGTGGGCGCAAAAGGTTACGCGAAATAAGAAAATTTTATTTTCGACTTTCAAGCATCGACTTATGATTAAGGTTTTCAAATACGACTTGGAGAGCGATCCGTTCTTGCTTCTGGGTCGCATTTTAATCAGTCTGACCGGTTGGTCTGTCGATCGGATTGGTATTTTTTATTTAAAAATATATTTTTATTAAAATTTTAATTATCCCTACCCTACTACCCCAGCCAAAATGTTCGACCAATTCTAATTTTTTGGTTCAATCTTACGAAAATATCCTTATATATATATATATATATATATATATATATATATATATATATATATATATATATCCGATCAAACATAATTTTTTTTCTTTTTATTAGGGTTGATTTTTTTGTCTTTTTTCTTGGTCAAAATATCCGACCAACTATGATTCTTTGGTTCAACCTTACGAACCAGAAAATATGGGGTCAAAAATTTGGTCAAATCACCCGGTCTGAACTTTTTTTGGGCGGTTGGTAAGGTTGGCCCTTTTTTGGCCAAACCAAGTACGCTCTTCTGACTGAATCATGGTCCGACCGATCTGGCGTCAGTCCGACCACGTATTTAAAAACCTTGCTAATGATCTTTCAAAAAAATTGGAAAAAAATATTTAGAAAATTGTCACCTAGGTGCACCACGTGGCAGATAAACAATGTCTAGTTTTCTCTCTCCTCGTCTCTTCTCTAAAATTGGCAATTGAGGGAGAAAGGAAAAAGAAAAAAACTCTCCCCTTTTGGTGGAGCTTCCTATCTCTTGCCTTACTCTCCCCTGTCTTCCTCCCCTTGCTCCTCCAACCTCTTCTCTCCCCAAGCTGTGTCCCTTTCTTTTTTCTTTTCTCTTTTATCTCAGATCTGAACAGTTGGTGCTTGGTGTTTGCTTTGCTGTGCGCTCGGAGGTGGTCTTCCGTTCCTAGTCAAGCTTCTTCATCAAACGGTCTTGTAAGAATTGAGAAACTAAAGTGATAATTTCTTAAAGTTTAAAGGAGCAATTGGCATGTCTTAACAAAATTGGGAGACAAAAGGTAATTTTTCACAAATCCTAGGTGGTTAGGGTAACTGGGGCGTATTAGGGTTTTTAGACCCAAAAATCATGTTAAATAGGCTCTTAGGCCACCCATTCTGCCAGAGAGTTAACAGCCACGAATTTCTTTTCTCTGTAAAGGCGAGGAGCAAAATCTTACTCGGGAGGAGGTGCTAGGAGAAGATGAAACCATCCGAGAATCACCGCACGAGAAGGGTAAGCTATTAACTCTGTCTCCCTTCTTGAATTTGAGTAGCTTCTGCACCAAGTCATGTGTTCTGTTTTCCAAAAAGGTGGAGAGGACGAACTTACGGGATTTCGAAAGGACCGTGAAAAGTTTAAGAACCTAGGAGCAACGTCAGGTAAGTAGAATTCATGGTTACCTCGTAGATCGGAGATTTTAGGCTCCCGGAGATAAATCATGTTAGGTCTGAAATACGTATGACTTTAGTTTAGATTCTGAATAGAATTGAATTTCGTATTGTTCCTCATCTGCGTTCTATTCTGATTTTCGAAGTGTTCTGATTTTTGAAGTGTTCTAATTTTTGAAGTGTTCTGATTCGGTATTGTTATGGAGCTGTGTTGCTTATGTGTGAATTCTGTATGATAAGTATTCTGATTATGATAAGCCGATGTGTATATGTTATGTGATGTTTTGTGTCTGAGTGGCGGAATTATTTTCACACCTTTCTGGGCCCTATAGTTCGTACGCATCGTTACAAAGGGGCTACCAGGTAACCCTAGGTGCGTGTGATCCAATGGATAGGGAGTGTGGAAATTATCTGGGCTCGTGGGGATACCCTTCTGTCTTTTGGGCTCGCAATGCGGGAACGGAAGGGTACTTTCTGAGCTCCACGAGAATCCCATCACGGATATGTTAGGCTCCAGAGTCTGTGTATGTTAGTCGATTAAGGGATCTTTTCTATTTCATAAAGTTATTCGGTGTACTTATGCTTGTATTGTTTTCGTTGTGAAGTATATTATTTTGTTCTACTTACTGAGTTAATCAACTCACCTTAGTCGTGTGTGTTTCAGATGTTTCAGCTGAGGCTCGGGATCAGGAGTAGAGGGTTTGGCTTGCATGCATCATCACTATTTTCTTTGCAAAATAAAAGTGGTTGATTTTCCAACTGCGCGTATTTAGATTTAATAACAATTGGTTATTTTATAATTAATGAGTACTTCGGATGTTGGATTTTAATGTTTAATAAAGTTTGATGCCTAACGGGGTATTCTAAACCTCGGACATTGTCACTTCTATTTTTTGGTCATGACAAATTATGGTATCAGAGCGACCTCGGCTTGTACGGCGTGGTTCGGGGATTGAACGCATCTGCAACCGAGGGATTTTGGGACTGTCTGTATCTGGCGCGACGAGGACGTCGCGTATTTAAGGAGGGGTGTTTGTGATACCCCGATCTGTTATGTCTGAAATGCTTAAGTGATTTGATTGGTACTATCCATACCAATAAGGTGCACCTTCTTTTCTGGCACACATCTTGAGAGAACTCCAAAGTTAAACGCGTTTGGCCGGGAGGAGGATCAGGATGGGTGACCTCCTAGGACGTTTTTTGGGATGCGTGCGAGTGAGGACAAAACACGCTGGAAAAGACCAGTGTTGGTCTATGGAGACAGTCGATCAAATCATGGGGCGTTACATAATGTAACGCCCCGTGATTCGATCGACTAGCTCCACAGACTAACACGAGTCTTTTTCAACGTGCATTGTCCTCACTCGCACGCACCTTGGGAAACTTACCAGGAGGTTACCCATCCTGATCCTACTCCCGGCTAAACGCGTTTAACCTTGGAGTTCTCTCAGGATGTGTGCCAAAAAAGAAGGTGCACCTTGTTGGCATGGATAGTACCAATCAAATCACTTAAGGTATTTCAAACAGTACATATCATTTACGGGGTATCACATTCACCCCTCCTTAAATATGCGATGTCCTCGTCGCGCCAGATAGAATACAGAACAGTCTCAGAAGCGTATTTACTCTGATACCATAATGTAACACCCCGTGATTTGATCGACTGTCTCCACAGACCAACACGGGTCTTTTTCAACGTGTTTTGTCCTCACTCACATACATCCCAGAAAACTTCCCAGGAGGTCACCCATCCTGATCCTCCTCTCGGCCAAACACGTTTAACCTTGGAGTTCTCTCAAGATGTGTGCCAGAAAAGAAGGTGTACCTTGTTGGTATGGATAGTACCAATCAAATTACTTAAGTATTTCAGACATAACAGATCGGGTATCACAGGTCTATAAGTGGTCGGTCGGAGGGGATGGTCTCTGTAGATATCCCCTCCGATCCTATTTCATTTTTCCTGCTTTTATTTTCTATATATGTTGCTATTTAGTAATGTATTTGGGTTGTCTTGATGATGTTTGTTTTCTCAAACCACACTTGTTTGGTGATTTTTTGGGCCAGTTATTTACTTTCGCTAGTATGTTCTTTTTTGTTGTCTTTTGCTTGGATCACTTTTCCTCATTCTGAGATCTATTCGATTCTTGAAACCATGCATGTTAGTGCAGGTGGATAGCTTTATCTTGGTTGGATTCATCCGATCTTGGTATTCATTTGCGTGCATCTCGTATGCATTCAAATGTCCACGAGGTTGTGTCTATGACGTGGCCTTCTGATTATTAGTTGTTGCTTGTCTCGGCAGCTTTTGCCTTAGACGATTGGCTCTCGTAGCGCCTTCACCCATGCCTCTCTATCTCCTCTAGGCATGGTTTCGTGTTCCGTGTCAGTGCCTTCATTCTATGTTTATGTATTTCTCTTTTCATATTGTAATCCGATTGTTTTAATATAGGCTTCGTGTCAAACTTTCTAAAAAAAGGTGAACCCGTGTCCCCCCTCTCATCTTTTTAACTTGAGAAAAGTACACTTTAGTATTATGTGGTATCACATTTTTTGTAATCAGTCCATGTAGTTTAAAAGTCATCAAATAGGTCTAAGTTATTTCAATTTTTATCAGTCTATGGTCTCGGGCAGCTGCCCCAGGCTACCAGTAATATCTGGACTTGCCACGTCAGCATCCACGTCCAAAACATGCCCATGTCAACAAGAACCTTCATCTCCTTCCTCTGCTCACAACCAAAACAACCCTCTCTCTTTCTCTCTTTGTTTCACCTTCTCGTAGGTCAAAGCAATTGGAGGTCCCGCCATTCGATCTCACAAAGGAGCAAACTTTAACCCCCAAACCCTAAGTTACTACCAAACCCTTCAAAATAATTGCTTTAATAAAAAATAATTACCCACAGATTAGTTCTTCTAGGAAATCAAAACCCAGAAGCTAAATCTACCCCTTGAACATTTCTTTCTCTCACTTCAACCAAAACTATTTTCCAAAATGCTTCAATCAAAATTAGTTTGCCTTATTTTAATCTCTCTGTCTTTCTCTAACTTCTTAGAAATCTCTCAGTAATTAATTGATCTGGTGGCGTCTAGGAGGAGGGAGGGATCACTGTCGACTCCCTTCACTTTTGGGGCCGAGCAGCGCATCGTCAACCCCATTTACAGCTGTGTAGGCTCCATCTTCCTCCTCCAGCAGTGCCTCAAACACCTCCAAGTCGACCTCGAGACCGCCCGGCTAAGCTCACCTAGTACATTGGCCCCCAGGCTTTCATCCCAATGGTGGTGCCCCTACAGAAATTGGAGTTCACAATTGGGAAATCGATTAGGGTTTAAAGGAGGGATTCATGTGAACACTGCCGAAAGATCGAGGATGCCATCAGTGCTGCCAAAAGGAGGGTCTGATTATCCTTGAACTTTCTTCAACGTATATAGAGGGTCCGGCGTCGCACAGGGTTATTGGGGAAAAGAAAATTAGGGCATTTTGGAAAGATTTGTGGAAAAGAAAATAGATTATTGGGTTGTATCTGAGAGAGAGAAGGAGATGAAGGGGGAGCTTGGTGCGTGGTCCAGAGGAGAGGAAGAGAAAAATGGATTTTCTTAAAATTTTAAGAAAATTGGATTATTTTGGTTATTCATCAAATAGACACTTAAGCATTGACGTGGAACGTTTTTGGACATGGAAGCTGACATGGCAATCCAAATAGGACGGGGCTGCCCGGGACCATAGGCTGATAAAATTTCAAATAAGTTAGGCATATTTGATAGTTTTTAAACTACATGGATCGAATGCAAAAAATATGATGCTACATTGTACTAAAATATACTTTTCCCTTTTAACTTTTTACTTTGTCTGAGGCAGTCGACACCAACAGGGTGGAGGCCACATGCTAAGAGGTAGATTCTCCCATTATTTCTTTCTTTTATAAAAATTATCCATTTAGAAAAAGTCGTTACTTTGATAATTTTGGTGATTACAAATCTCTCATTGATAAATTAGAATTTAATTCAAAAAAATTAACTTTTTATAAAAATTGACACTCCATACATTTTCGTTAAAGAAATTTATCCACTAAAGAGAATCTTATATATATTGTAGAAATTAAATAATACACTAGACTATATTAAAGGGTCTAAAAGTATTAACTCTAGAATTAACTTTAAGAATAACACTAACATACCAATTATCGTCCTTTGTTGATCTCTCCACACACAATAAAATTCCATTAACTACTGTGACTTGTGAGTGTGAGGAACATAGATTTTTCCGCTCTTTTGAGGCGAAGAGAGAGAAAGATTTGACAAAGGATCCCTTGTTGCAACTTCTTCTTAATTTGTTTTCTCTTGCACAATGGACATCATCAATTCCTCGGAAAAGTAAAGACAAGACCTATCTGAGATCCAACTCATAAAGTCTTTGCACTTTGTGGTATATATCTCACTGCCAGGGTCACCATCCTTTTACATTCTCTTTATACTATCTTTTCCTACCTTTTTTCTATAAATGCTATTTAAAAAAATTACTGATCGACTAATTTAGATTCGAGTCAAATAAAATTTTGTAAAATTTGAAAATTATTTCCAACATATATTTAACAATGTTAAGATTCTATTGACTCAATTTTGATAATGGTTAATTGAATGTTTGTTGGTTTTTCCTACGCTTTTTTACCTTCAATCTTTCTCTACAAAAGGCCAGAAAAATCTATAGTTCTCTTTCAAGTTTCACCCACCAACACCAGAGAGAGAGAGAGAGAGAGAGAGAGAGAGAGAGGAATATACAGAGCTTCTATCTAACCTGCTATAGTGTCTTAGTTAGATCCCCAACAACTAGGGTTGGATCTTTCCTCATACAATCTATATCCAACTGACGAAACCTATACTCTCTCTGGAAGCGAGAGAGAGAGAGAGATGACAGCCACATCTACAGCTCAAGCCATGTTAATCCAGGGCTTGTTTGAGGAGCAAGAGATGCAAACACAACTGGGCTTCCTCACCTCCTTCCCTCCTCAATCCCTTAAAGGCTTCATTTTCCCACACGGTGACCTCCCTCCACCCTCCACTAATCTCTCCGCTGAAACCCTAACCCCTAACAAGCCAAGATCACAAGACATGGAACCAGGATCTCATCTTCTCTCCTTGCAAAGATCCACTACTGCAAATCTCTGGTAAAAAAACATAAACATCGCTATAGGGTCCGACATCGGTCGACTCTGAATTTATAAATATAGTAGCGGATACCGGATATGCTGCTATTTATTGACGTCTTCTCTCGATACACGTGTATATATTAGGGGCTGGGGAGAGACAGGAGAGTGCATGGGGAGCAAAAGAAACGTAGGGGAAGGGCATCTGGGAGTTGGTGCCATTAAGATGAAGAAGATGAAGTCAAGGAAGAAGGTGAGGGAGCCCAGATTTTGTTTCAAGACGATGAGCGATGTGGATGTGCTAGATGATGGCTACAAGTGGAGGAAGTACGGCCAAAAAGTTGTCAAGAACACTCACCATCCCAGGTACTTTCATAATTAATGGTAGTCCCTTTTTTTTCAATTTCCTTTTATTATTCCATAATGAATCAATTCCTGTGGTGGGTTCTTTGCATGTGATAATATTTGGAAAAGATAATTGATGGACCTCTCCTCTCAAGTAAAATATGCATGTATAAAACTTAGTCCCATGTGTGTAGTGAGGCCATAATTATGAATTGAATTTGTAGGTCTATGCAATGAGAGCGTCTTTAGGCCCAACTCAAGTGCTAAACACATTTCGAGTTCAAACTTTGGAAAGATTGGGGAAAAAAAAAGCTTGAATGGTTGGGTGTAAAATTAACAATGTGATCCAAAAAGAAGAAGGGCATCTTACCGGGGAATGAACACATAATTAGAAGAAACGGGTCCTTGAATTAATATGATTATTACATGGAATGATTGTTCCAAACTCTTGTAGTGACCTTGATGAAGGAGAATTTCACGGGTAGGTCTAAAACTGCAAAGTAAAATCATCATTGAGACTGAGATTAATTCAGGAATCGGACAAAAAGAAGTAATAATTATTGCAATGCAAAAGGCTGGAAATAAACCATGTCAACGAGATTAGAAAGAAAGGTTGCAAACAGCTTACCAATTATTTCGCTTTGCATAGAAAACTGAGAAAGGTAAAATCATGAGCCAAAATTTACTGGCCACGCCTCAAGTACACCACCCCTCAGGAACTTTAATTTCTACTCGTTCGTGTTATTTTTTCTGGAGAAGTAATTTTTTTACTCCAATAATACATCTATTATATCCATCAATTTTTATCACGCCTTGTGCTGTTGTACTCGTCGTGTTATGCATGTAGGTTCTGAACAGGTTCCTCCTACTTTAAAGTACTCATATTTGTTAGGTTCTATATTGGAGATAACTTTTTTAATAATATCGTTTGTATTCGTAAAGCTAGTTATCACGGACCAACTCCCGTTTGCATGTATATATTGATTTTAGTTATAAAAAATATATATATATATAGCCTTTGTTACTAAGTTGAAATCCTATACACAGCTTTTAGTTGTTGAGGCAGTCCCAAGCTGACATGGTATACAAATCGATAAGCAAGATTGGTATTTTGTCTTCCACATAGTATTTTTGTCCCTCCAAAAAATACAATGTTATTATGCCATTCTTGCGAGATAAATTTTTTGAAGGATCAGTTGCTGTATATTGTTTTATGACCCCTGAAATAGTGATGAACAATGTTTGAATATCTAAGTCAGATTATTTGATTGTGCCATATCCTTTGTTTAAAGGTTTTAAGTTTAGGATATGGAAAATTTGTATTAATTTATATCGGTTATAATCACAATCCAGTAACATCCACTTTTCAATATTGTTTTGTTTATGTAGCAAGATTTATGGAGTATGTTTCTGTTGTTTTGGATTTAGGTCTTGCTTGCTCATCTTGAGCACGAGTCAGGTGACTACTATGGCAGTATCTCTTGTACAGTTTGTACATTATTAGAAATATTAAGAAAAACTGCACTTGTAAAAAGAAAATGTTTGAAAATGTCGCCAGTATTTTTTTGTGTATATATATAAACAAACATGTAATTTTTTCCCTTGTCGTAGCTCTCACTAAATTTTACTACGAGGTTTAACGAGACTGGAGGCTTTAGGGATTTCAACACGGATTTTCACTTTCTAATAAAATAATATACCTTTTAAAAATATATAACTTCTTTCTTTTTATAAATGCATATATTCTTTTTGGACATGATCGCATGGACTATTTTTCATTCTAGAATCATGGACTATTTTTCATTCTAGAAGAATGATGGTCGATGGAGATGCTATCTTAAAGTCTTGATAAAATTTCTACATCAATGATTTCATCTTTGATTTTCCAAATCCTTAAGCTTCACTTTCCATGAATGCTAAATAAGTACTCCAGAACATACACCTTTCCTGATTCAAGTGTTCGATAGATTCCAATAAGAATTGTTCCAATTTTTTTTTCTGAAAAGGTATATACTTATTTATTTACGCTAAAGGAATGTACAGTATTGCCAAAGCAGGTTGCAAACATAATTTGGATTCTCTTGAAGTTGTCTCGGTTCAATTTTTTTTGAAAGGTAAACTTTTACACCACGCCAAGGCTTGAACCTTAGACCTCCTTGAAATTTACAACGCCTTGTGCCGCTAGGCTACATACCCACATGGTTAAATACTTACGAGTGAAAAAAATATAATTGTAAAGCCCACATGGTTAAATATAAAGTGTTGGAATATATATACATGCACAACATTCGTTTAATGTCATCTAATGCCGTTCTGCCGAGTGATTATGGCACTGACTTGGCCACATATTTTCTTCTTTTTTTCAATAGTTTCATTTCGATCACTAGAATTTCATTGATATTGCAATTCCATACAATTTAATGGGTTTCCTCGTGAATGTGCAGGAGCTACTACCGTTGCACACAAGATAATTGTCGTGTTAAGAAGCGAGTGGAGAGATTGGCGGAGGACCCAAGAATGGTGATAACCACATACGAGGGGAGGCATGTACATTCCCCATCTCATGATATCGACGACTCCCAGAATCCATCAGCCCACCTTAATAACTTTCTTTTCTAGTTGTACTACTACATCAATGTTTATGGGCTTACACGGTCAAAGAATGTGTTTCTTGTTTTTTCCTTGACTTTTAACGTTTGTTTTTATGAGGCTAGTTAGTCATGTACCGTCTCGCTTCACCCGTAAATTTGTGATAGTTTCAAGGATTGTTTTATAACATGTTGTTCGAACAGTTAGAGCGTCACCCAATAGAACAACTTTGACTCATCGATTGGGTTGTATGGTGTAGATATTATTTGGAGATCTTTAAGGTCGTGTATGTTTGACATTTTTGAAATTACGACTTTGGATAAAAACAAAGAGGAACTAGCATATCCATGTAAGTCGGTTCTGTATTACTATAATTATATGTTGTGTTTGATAATCCTGTGTATATTTCTACTGAACGTCGTGTGATTAATTTTTGTTCCGTTCTGTTCGTCTATCTCGTTTGGGATTTCGTTTGATTACTTATAATTATATTTGATTTCGTTTGACTTCATTGATTCTGTATGATTTTGTGAGGTTATGTTTGATTGTATGGCTAGTGCGCGTGATTGTTCCTACGTCTTTTGAGCCCGTAGTGTGTCTATATTGTTTAAGGAGTTACTGGATAACCTAATGTATGTATGTTCAAAGTTAACGGAGAGCATGTGAATTGTCTGCGCCTGCTGATGGAATTATCTTCTTACCTCTTTTGGGCCATCAGTGCATATTGACCAAGGTATACACTCTTCATGAGCGGAAACATAATTATTTGGGCCCCGCCGGCATGACATTACATATTTCAAGGGCTTTGAAGGACTCGATTTTATTTTGGACAAATTATCTTCAGCTCCCTGGTTTATAGTTTTACTATTTATAGGTCCCTGACTTTCGAAAATAGTGTATGAAGTCCTTTGACCTACACACATTAACCCACTTAATCATGGCTGCCTTTCCCACTTCCGTGTTTCCTGACCAAAGGAAGCGACGCATCCTTTTCTCAATCTCCCTACAAATACCTTTAGGGATTGGGAACATGGAGAGATAATAAATCGGAAGATAAGATAAGACAGACTTAATCAATGTGACTCTACCTCCGAAAAAGAATAAATTGCCCTTCCAAGTTTCCAATCTCTAATATTTCCTTCTCCTCTTGATTACTCATTCTAGATCGCCAACTACTTCTATTCTAGATCGTCAACTACTTATAAACTTGGTCGTGCACGGATACCAAAGTAATATAGAGATTCCACTTACCTAGTCTCAACCAAATGTTATATGTCGCTATGAAACTCGCGTAGCAAATTTTGCATTGATCTCATAAACAAATAACAAATGACTCACACTTAATTTATTTCTAAAGTTTTTATTCAACCAATTTGTTAATTATATTAATTAGACTACTATCTAATTAACCTCTTGAACCAATCACAACACACACTCGTGCCCAACTTTTACGCTTGGATTAAAAATTCATGCTCCATGAAAATTCATACAATAATACCCTCACCTTTCCACTGAGAAAGACCTGCGACGTCAGGGAACCATAATTAATTAAAAAAGGGCCTATCTCATTATCCATCTTGGACCAAAACTGGAACACCAAAAAATAATCCAACCCACCGAAAACCTCCACATGCAAGTTGGATTGGGCCTGGACTAGGCCCATCACTAAGGATGTAACACATGCTTCGTTGTGGATACGTCCGCCTACTAAGTCAACTAATTTAAGTTCGAATCGGAAAAAACTTTTTAAAGTTTGAAAGCTCTTTCAATAAGTATTTAACACTACTGTATTTTTAAAAACTCAAACTTGAGACCTAATAATTAAATTAGAATAACTCTCTCGCCAGTTTGATCCAAGTTTTTTTCATATCCATTTTGACTCTTACTACGGTTTGGGAGGATGTGCATTCCATGGCAACCGTGATCCATGTGCATTAATTTCAGTGACTCACAGTTGTCAACTTACATTATTAATATTAGGTGGAACTTTTTATCATAAGTTAAAGCGAGCTGTATCCATTAGAAGGGAGGAGTACAGGCAATTTTCCTGATCCGAGATTTTTTTTTTTAACTATGATCCGAGAATTGAATTTGCTTTTATTGATCTCACAAAAAATAATCGGTTTGTTGGATTTTAGTAATCAGCAACAGCTAGGAGATTGACTTTCCTATAGACCATCTGAAAAATTCAATTGGCTGGCAGAATGATTAAAAGAAATGGGAGGGAAAAAATTAAATGGGAAGAAGAGAAATCGGATTTTGATCTTTTATGCATCAGCTTCTCTGCCTTTTGCCTCTCTTATGTGAAAACCTTATTAATTGCTAGGGCATGTTTTAAGTTGCAATTTGACGAACTGATTTACAAATTTATTTTAAAGAGTTGGGTCCAAGTGAATTTATTAAATTTCATGAAGATCCACTAAATTTAGATCATTCACTCATGTTGAATAAAAAAATTTTTGCACCAAAGATTTAGAGAATTTATTTTCTCTAATTAGGCGATCTATTTTGAAAGTTTAGTTTTAGAAACTTAGGCTTAGCAATTATGTTCTAGCAAATTTTGGTTTATTTAGGCTAGCCTTTCACTTTTTTAGCTTTTCTAAATGACCTAGATTTGTTTCCTTTTTGAGCCACACTTTTGACATATTCGGCAGTTATTTTCACGAAGAAATTTTTTTGTAAGATTGAGCCTTGAGCCTTAAGCAATGGAAAAAGTGAGAATATTTTTATTAAAAATCACGAGCATTGTTCTCTCTTGGTTCTACGAAACTGTTTAAATATAACGTATTAATTACGTTGCGTTCTCCATCGACTAATCAAACAGATCTTTATCATTTTTTGTGGCATCTTCGACATATCGAGATCAGGTCGAGATCTTCCATCACATATATTGATCTACAACGATCATTCTCTAAAAAAAAGATCCGGCAATTCTCTATTCTGGATGAAAACTAAAAAAGGTTGTTTTGATGGAAAAGAAATGGTAGGTAGCGATGGGGAAAGGCCAGCTTTCACGGAAAATGGGTACGTGCAATGTATCGTAATTGGACCCTGAAATTAAATGTGTACGTTTACCGTAAAACATAGCAGATGGTCATTTTTCCATTAATTCAAATGGTGCCAACAGTAGAAATGAAAGGATGTCCACCACGAAGACGAAGTGGACAGGATCAGATGACCAATCTCGCCACTATTCTGAGGAAGCACGACGCAGCGAGGAGTGAGTCTGATGAGTTAGCGCCGCAGATTTCCACAATGTCCAAACTCACATTGGATTGGAGCCTAAACGCGACGCGACTCGACTCCTCTGTACATGTGATCTCCGAGTCAGCACATGTGTCTAGTCTAGTATCTCCCTTTCCGCGTTAATGATGCCTTGAGCTTCCAAACTGACTACTGCTACAACAGTTACCGGCTGACCACCTTTTTCCCGACCAAATTTGGTACTGGAGTGATATTTCCAGAACGGTCCTGTAGTGTTTTACACATCCAAGACCAAATTCACTCCCTATTTCGGTTGCGCTGTTAGTTATGGGGCAGAGTAGCTGCCACCGGTTCGGAAGCCTCCTTGGCTAAATCAATTATGTATGCAAAAGCAGCATGAAATTATTTATGATTTACACAAATTTCATCCAAATGGATAAGATTTTTCATTTTTTTCACGGGTTAAAAAAATATTTATACACAAATTTCATCCTATTACAAATGAAATGCATATAAAAAAAAGACTAATTAGTATTTGTAAATAAAATAAAAATTCCATATTCTTCTAATCAATGAAACATAAAAATTTAGATTTGTAAATCACTTCTCTAAAGTAAATAAATTATATCCCTAAAAAAGCAAAGCCTAAATTACTTGAAATGTGTATTATGTTTATCAGGTAATAGTATCATAAGTTCTCCATATATTTTCCTATTAACATACTATTAAAAAGAGCACTATCACAAAAGTGTGAGTCAGTTGACACAGTGCTTGTCCTAATTAATCTTGACAGTACCTCTAACCACATTTCATCCGAAGTATTAACATCAGCACTTTCGGACCTCTACTTAGTTTCATTCAAGTTTGATAACGGTCTGGATAGATCACCCAGGTTGAGTTGGTTTTGGCTCAAACATCACTGACATTTTGATTAGCCAATTCGATGAGTTCAGACAAGAGAAAAAATACACAAAACAGAAAATCTTAGAAAGGAGAGGATCAATAACTTGGAAAGCTATGTATTTACAAACTTTAACAAGCTACAAACAACTTCCATTCACCATGTATAAGAAGGAAAAAAAAGAGGAACTTTTGCATGGGGGGAAACACATGATACATACATTTAATGGTGAGAAATACAAAGGCAGAGGTTGTTTTTGCCCCTTTCTGAAGTGACAAATAAGAGGGAAAATTTTGTAGATCACCTCTACTTTGTTTGCTTAATTTGTTGCACCTCAAATTATCACAGGAAAATTGGCTCCATTGACTTCTCTGTTTCCACTTCTCTACTGTTTGCTGGGTTGTTGCTCAGGGCCTTCTTGTATACTCATTTGCGTCATATCAACTGAATCTAATGCTCCGCCTTCACTGGCAATCGTGGACTGCGAATCGAACCCCGAACTCGCTTGGATCTCTTTGAACATGGCCATGACTTGGAACATTGTAGGGCGCTTCCGCGGCCGATCATCCAAGCAAGCACAGGCCACTTTTAGGTGTTGCAAGAGCTCGATCTCGAGGCACGGATCCTCCTTCATCAATGTCGAGTCGAAAACGTCACTTATTTTCAACTTGGCATGCTGCTTTACCCAGCCAACCAGATTATTGTCACCGAAGTCGGCCGAATCGGTCGGCCTCTTTCCCGTCAGCAACTCGAGCAGAACGACTCCATAGCTGTAGACATCCCCTTTCGTCGAGCACCTGAAACTCTGGTAATATTCAGGAGGCACGTAGCCAGGAGTGCCTGCCAGTGTGCTGACACTCAAATGTGTATCCATTGCACTCATAAGCCGGGCCATTCCGAAATCCGAGACTCGGGCCTCCAGGTTCTCGTCAATCAGTACATTACTGGATTTCATGTCCCTGTGAATTATATGAGGGATGCATTTGTCGTGAAGAAACGCCAATCCCCTCGCAGCACCAAGGGCAATCTTCCTCCTTGCAGCCCAATTCAGCTTGATCCCGTTGCTCTTTCGGTCATGAAAGAAATCTTCGAGGCTTCCAAACTTCATATACTCGTAGACCAATAGCCGCTCTTCGCCCACCTTGCAGTAGCCGAGCAGAGGAACGAGGTTCCGGTGCTTGATCTTGCCAATGGTCTCCATTTCAGCAGTGAACTCTCTATCACCCTGGCCACTGACATGCTTCAACTTCTTGATAGCTACAACAATTCCATCTTTCAGTTGTGCCTTGTAGACGTCACCAAACCCGCCCGAGCCAATGAGGCTATCATTGTGGAAGCCATTTGTAGCTTCAAGAAGGTCTGCAAAGTTCAGCTTCCTCAATGGTTTATCGAACGCTACGAGGTTGATACTCAATGCTTCCCTCGTGCTTAGCTTCCATCCCGTATTTCCTGCACCGGAATGTGAATTGCTGTCGATGTAGATATCAAGCGCAGTTTCTTTCTTCTTCTTCCGTTTCTTCGTTTCGATGAGAACAATAATCGATGCGACAATACAGAAAAGTGAGAACAGCAGCCCCATGGCAACGCTCCCAGCCAAAGATGCCTGCCTTCTGTGAGACTTATGCTGAGGTTTCCCATCGGGGCCTGCAGTCGATCCGCAAGGAGGAAGAGGAATCCCACAAAGGTCGGTGTTGTTGACAAAGCTGCGAGCAGAAAACGTTTCGAACTGGCCAGCTTCGGGGATCATTCCAGTAAGATGATTGTTGGACAAGTCAATGTCCGTAAGCCATGAAAGACCAGTCATGGATTGTGGAATTATCCCATCAAGCTTATTGTAGGAAAGGTCCAGGATGTTCAGACCCGTCAAGCTTCCAAGCTCTAGTGGAATGCTCCCAGAGATATTGTTATGCCCCAAATTCAAGATGTAGAGAAACAGCATTGTCCCAATCTCCTTCGGGATCTCCCCGGACAACGCGTTGTGCGAGAGGTCGAGGAAGATCATTGATCCATTGTACTTGAATGTGGGCTGTGTGTGACTTATGTAGATTCTAGTGAAGTTACAGGGATGCCTGATGGGGATTCTCTCCAGCTCCTGGTCTCGGATTCCTGCAAACTCGAGCAGGTTTCCTGTCCCGTGGCAACTCTGACTCTGCTCGTTCCTCAGATAAACGTACCTCTTTCCACTGATGAAGTTCACATCAATGCTGCCAGATTGTTTGAACAGCTCAGGCGGGATTGTTCCATTCAACAAATTGGAATTGAGATCCAACCAAACCAAGCTACGAACATCTCCGAGCTCGCGTGGAATCCTACCGGAGAGTGAGTTGTTGCTCAGCTTAAGAATAGCAAGACTCGGGAGGAGACCGATCGATGCTGGAATCTCACCGCTCAGCTGATTGTTGGACAATGAGACCCAGTTCAGGTTGGTGAGGTCGCTTATACTAGACGGTATTGGCCCCGTCAAGTAGTTGAAGTCTAGTATCAATGTCTCCAATGTCCTTATATTCGTCAGCTCCGGCGGTATCCCTCCCTCGAGCTGATTGAACAACAGCTTCAAATCCCGAAGCTTCGGAAGCGATCCCAGGCTCGAAGGGATGGTCCCGTTGAGGTAATTGAAGCTCAGATGCAGTGCAGTGAGCTGAGAACAATTAGCAAGAGCTGCAGGGATAGAGCCAGAGAACAGATTGTCCTGGAGATACAATTCCTTGAGGTTGAAACTAGGATCTTCGCAAAGACCGGAAGGGAGAGGCCCGGACAAGTAATTCGCGCTAAGATCCAAGGTCTCCAAGCTGGTTAGCCGAGACAAAGAGTCCGGGAATAAGCCATGGTACCCATTAAAAGACAAGTCAAGCTCCCTCAAGCTGCTCATTCTCAACAAAGTATCAACAGGCAGTGCACCAGAGAAGTTGTTGGAGGAAATATCGAAAGACTGAAGCAAAGTGCAAGAAGCGAACCCAGTTGGGACAGAACCAGAGAGATTATTACTAGAGAGGTCAAGCAGTGCAAGACCTGGACAGGCATCCACAAGATACTCAGGAATCCCACCCTGGAAGTGATTGCCACCCAGAGAGAGCACCTGCAAGCTCCCAACTGGGAATTCGGGGACCGGACCGGAGAGTGAGTTGCCGGATACATTCAAGTAGGAAAGCATCTCGCAGGAGCCAATCGAGCTGCCGAGATCGCCGTAGAACTTGTTGGAGGACATGTCCAGGTGGGTCAATGCCAAGCAGCCCCCAAACGAAGGGACCCCAGAAGAGAAATTATTCGAGGAGATGTCCAAGTGCACGAGGCTCTTGCAGCTGGAGAAGTCCAAGTCCCCGCTCACTTTATTCCCCTTTAAAGACAAGAACTTTAGCCCACTACAGCCACCTGATAGAACAAAGGGCACCACATTTGGGCCATTGATCAGGTTGAAGGAGAGATCAAAGGACTCGAGTTTCAGCTTCATGGAAGGTAAAGATCTCTCCTTCACAGAGAAATAACCAAGTGAGTTGCTTGAAAGGTTAAGAGTGGACAAAGCTGGACAAGCTCCCAACTTTGTAATATCAGAGACAGGACCCGAAAGTCCATTCTGTGACAGATCCAAGTAGCCAAGGAGGGAGCTGCACTTGGATCCAGAGGGGATGGAGATGGACCCAGAGAGGTTGGTGAGCCTCAGTGCGAGGGACTCCAGGCTCTCCAGGGTCAATAGGAAGGTGGCCACTGTGTGGAAGTCAGTGCTTAGTTTGATGGAGCTGAGGTCTATTGAGGAGACTGAGCTGGTTCCTGCTTGGCATTTGACTCCATGGAAGCTACAAATGTGGTTGGTTGGGAGCCAGTCTTGGAGGACAGATGAGTTCGCAAGTGTGGCCTTGAAGCTGATGAGGCTCCTCTGCGCCTCCTTGTTAGTAGTTGAAGCTAGTGAAGTTTGAAGAAGGTGCAGTAGAGAGAGACAGGTCAGGGAAAGGAGCAAGATTGGCAACTGGGTTTTCATTTTCTCTGGATGAAGAGAGAGGGGAGGGAGGAAGGAAGGAAAGCAAGTGGTTAGGGTTTGAGAACGTCCTCCATTAGAGGGAGAGCTCCAAGCTCTGGCTTTTGGTTTGGTTTGGTTTGGTTTTTGTTCTGTTATTGTTTCTGTTTCATCTTTGCTTTTGTGCTTTGCCTTCGTTTAATAAGTTAAAACAAAAAATGTGAATGATTAACACCACTTAAATTAATCGTGAGAATATTACTCTAATTTAATTTAAAAAAATTGACCGAAGAATGCAAAGTATTAAATACTTGAGAATTTTGTTTAAATTTTTTTATCAAATTCAAAAACTTAAGACAATAGGTTGGTGGAAACTATTCCACCACTCTTGCACTTGTTATTCTCAACATGTACTCTCAAAAGAAACTCGCCGGATTGATGATTGCACGGGTCTTGACTTCTCCAATGTGCGAGAAATGAGAGTCATGCGAGCACAACAATAGGCATGGGATCAATCCGCTCTTATACCATGTTAGAATCTTGATATTCAACCCAAAATTTTAAGATAATGGATCCAGGGGCGGAGCCAGAAAATTTGGGGAGTGGGGGCAATATAATTTTTTTAAAAGTTCAACGTATGTAATTACAACATTTATAATTGTCCTCTACGATTACTCATGCGTTGAAATCGCTCCATAATAGATATATTGTCAATATAATCAAATACGTCTTTCTCGATATATGTAATTAAATAATCAACTAGCAATTGATCTCCCATCTTGTTGCGAAGACGATTCTTCAAAATATTCATGGCGGAAAAGACTCTCAACACTTGCAGTCGCAACCGAAAATATCAAAGCTAATTTCAGGAGCAGAAATACCATAGGATAAATGAGATCTCTCTGTGTTTGCACCAACTTCTGAGCCAAAATATCGAACATCTTTATATCATAAAATTCATCATTAGGGTTGGATGTTCCGTTTCTTTCTTTTTTTTATTTTTTATAGGGAGCTCTACGGTTGGTTCCTTATACGAGGAGGAACTTCAATTCAAAATATAACACTAGTTATTCTATTCAGAAAGGGAATATAACTCTTTTGCAAATGGTCAAATTCTATTCGAACTCGATAACTTGTTTGACATTTGGAATACACACTTTCTTAGGCCCGACTAGCATATGATAAGTCGGTAATTGGCCATTCTGGTTTCGATTTTTAGGTTGATTAATTTTTTAATATGATCAATTTTTAATTTTAGTGGGGACATACATTAAAAAATATACCTAATTATCAAACATTAAAAAAATTAAGTGGGGACAACCCACTCCCCTAAACTCCCTCCGCCCCTAAATGGATCGGTAAATTTTTTATACTTATAAACTATTCCACCAATCTTGTGCTAAAGCAATGAAATATTCTCAACATATTTTATTATTGCAAAAATTATGAATTTGTGGGTTTAGAGAATGTATGTGATAGTGTTAAAAACAAAATAAATAAATGAGTGAGATATATATAGAGAGAGAGAGGGATGGTCAAAAGACGAAGGAAGGGTAAGAAGAGTATTTATCAAGTGGGGGAGTGGTCACAGCTGTTCCTCACATGCCTTGTTCCTCTCTCTCCCAAGATGTTACTATTTTAACCATGTCTTGTGTCTCCACTCTCTTCATGCTCGGTCAAGCTTTTCCTGTTCCCAAAATTGAAAGCCCACCTTTTGTTGTCTCTGTTATTTTATTTTATTTTATTTTTGGTATACAGAGTCGAGTGGATCACCTTAGATATTATTTAACCGTCACTCAATATTTTATTTTATAACCGTAGCTCAGTCGGAAATTTTGTAGGGGAAATATAAATATGGAGCTTGGTATTATTGGACTAGTAATCACGATTCATTAAAAATCAAAGATTGTTGTAGTTGCTATCTTAAACAATGTTTATTGCATCTACAATCTCTTGTCACGCAGACCAATGTGTTAGTACTTCAATAATTAATTATTAGTGCAGTGATTGATGATTATGTGGATAGAGTTCGGTCTCCGGATAAGTGATTAACCTTAATTTATTTGTCTCCTCTAGCTTTTTTTATACTAGCGGACGTGTGATCAATAATTGGACCATCATTAATAGGAGATTCCATTCCATGCGTTAATTAATTATGCGTCCAAAAAGCTAGATCTCTTTGCTCACGATAATTAATCAAGTGATTTTTGCATTTATGTGACATCTTTTATCAACTTATTGATTCTGGCATTCAAATGCAACGATGTTAGTTTGTCCAGTTTGAATTTTTAAAATTGATCGTGGTCAAATTTACGGATAAAAAAATATTAAAAAAAAATTACTTTTAAATTTATGTAATATTATAGTTAATTATATGTTTAGAAAAGTTTAAGTAATATTAATTTTATTATCTATATCAACAAGGTTTATTTTTTTGGCAAATATCTTTAAAGAACTCCAACGTATGTTAATTTAACGTAAAATAATTTGATGACGAGTGACCTCCTGAAATAATACATGTGAAAATAAAATACGCTAAAAGAATTCAATTTGTTCGATAAAAATAGTCGATCACATAAGAAACCGCACATTAAAAATTGAGATCTTCTCCGTATCATATCATGGTATTAAAGAAAAGTCATTGGAAGGGAAACCCCATGTGCTAAACCGTGTACTTTCTCTTTCTCATGTCTCGTCGCCTCTTAATTTGCGCATTGAGCACTTGTTTTTGGGCTCTTTTTTCGCTTAAATTTAATGGCCTTTTGATATGGTTATCAATCATGGATTTTATATCCATCTGCTGGGCCCTACCACAATAAGATTAGCCAATAAGTGCAACTAGATTCAATTACACGTGTGGCTCGGAATTGTTTCTTGCTTTCCCACTCTCTTCATCATTATTGTTACAACGACTTTTCAGTACCAAACTAACAAACACTTAAATTAACTAGTGTTAAATTAACCGACGAAGATATTATTGTAATTCAATTAACTCTCGAGTTCAAATTTTTTTGGAATACACTAATGTTAAATACTTATTGGAAGAATTTTGAAAAATCTGGCTCGAAATTCGAATCTAAGTGTAATGACCCGCGATCTGATCAACTGTCATGACAGACCAATCCCAAAATCCTTTCACTTTTCGGATGTGGATCGGTCTATCCATGTCTCCCTTCATATAGAATACTTGTGAAGAGCCGCTCATTGTTCGTGCACTCTCACACTGATGATCGCTCTCCGCCCTTTAGGCTCTAGGCGTCACATGCCCACCAGCTTCAGCTTGGTTAGTTCCCGAACTACAACTGTACTAGTCGAGGTCTTGCTCTGATACAACTTGTAATGCTTCGTGATTCAATTGACTGTCTCCACAGACCAACACGAGCCTTTTCTAGCATGTTTTATCCTCACTCACACGCACCATGATAAATTTCCCACGAGGTCACCCATTGAAGAGTAGATTTTGGGGTCCATGTTGCAATAAAGAGAGTACATGTGAAATGTCAAACCACAAGAAGCAGGTTCAAGACATCCCGAGTGAATTACAATTAAGATTAGGTTGAAAAGTATTTTATGAATTAAGTTGGGTGAAGCAAGCAAAGACAAGACAAAGTAAAAAGGTTGTAACGTCAATTTAAAAGAAATTAGGCTAGGTGCCCTTCACACTTCCCTACGTGCTTGATCTCTCTTGGGCTTTATTGTCCGTGGTGGGCCTAGGTGAACTATGGCATGATGCTTCACGGCTAAGTACTTTACGCCACAAAGAAGGTACTGGGGATTTTCAGTGAGACCGTCACTCACACCTAATATTAGTAAGTTGTCAACCTCACCTAGGTGTCGAAACTACCACAACTTGCCCCTCCTAGACCTCACTCATTAAAGCACTACCCTATGGCCACTACACACCACCATCCTTGGCGAAGTCAATTTTTACGGCTATGTCTGTCAGGTAAATGTGTAGTCTGACGGTTAGGCTTTTCCATGCTCCCCTTCACGGCTAAGTACTTTGGGTCATGCTACAATCGATTGGAAAAGACTCTAGGTCGTTATTAACGCTCTCGTCATTAAGTTCCAATATAGGTCCATTATATAGTGCATTATACCTACTAATCGCTACACGCTCTAAAGATTAAACCCATTCAAAATTAAGCATTTCGGGGGTGCTAAGGCACCCGACCCAAAAGGGAACTACTCACACATAGTCATTTAAGCAAAACAATTATGCATTCAAAGGAACAATGTCGCAAAAGCGATAAAGAGAAGGGAAAGAGATTGCTCAATCATGTTGAAGAGCCGCTCGATCTGAACCCGGCATCCACTTCTTGCTCCTCGAGCTCCTTCTTCAACAACTAAACCCTAACTTTTAAGTCTTTGGTGTCCAAGCTTACAACTTGATGGGTTGGGAGTATTTATAAAGAAGTCTTCCCCTCAATCCTAAAATGAGATTAAAAATTCAAAATGCCCTCAAAATATCTAATTTTCCCATGCAAAATTTGGCAAAAATATCGGCTGGTGTAAGTGGCGCCATCTGGCGAGCTGAGCTGGCTGGCGATTATGGAGTTTGGGCGCGGACCGGCGGGTGCGGAGTTCAGGCGGCGACATGGGCGGAGACAGACGGGCGATTTCGTCGGTCGGTAGATTCTTTGTGAAAATGCTCGCCTCACTCTCTTCTGGCGCAGCTCGGCAGAAATCGGGCATTGCCCGGTAGGACACAGGGGGTTCGGAGAAATCTGGATGAAGTCCTCCCGTCGTTCGTTGGAATAAGCGTCGCTCGGCGTGTGCCTGCAGGAGAGACACCGGCCGATACAATTTTTGCTGTTTGGCGGGTGCAGTTTGGTTTCGGCTGGCTGTCTCTCGGCCCGATTCTACCAAAGCTCGCCTCCTCTCACTTGGTCATTGCGTCCCTGCAAAATCCTCCTCCAAAAGACACGTGAAACTATTCTGGGTAGCAGACCTAAAAATGGCATAAAATGACTCAAACAGACTCAAAATTGGGTCTAAATGATCCTAAATGAGGGGATAAATGAGTTCTTCTTGCACTCATCACACATCCTGAAATTATCTCAGGTCAAGTACGTTTAATCTCGTAGTTCTCTCAAGATGTATGTCAAAAAATAGGTCGTTGATATGGATAGTATCAATCAATCACTTGAGACTTTCTGAACACATTAACATTTCTGAACACATTAACATGATATCACACTAAATTAATCAGTGCAGTGGGTTTGGATATCAAATGATATAAACCAGAAAAATATACGGGATGCTATTTTATGTGTTACTTTTTTGTTTATAGCACTCGGTATCTGATATCTACTAAGTCGACTATTCAAGTTCGACTATTCAAGTTTGAAATGAGTAGGAACTTAAAAAATGATAAAATTCTCTCACCAAATTTTTAACACTGTTACATTTTCGATGACTTACATAAAGCTCTTGATTAAATAAGAAAACATCGTCACCATAGATAAATTCACTTATTAGTTGTTATGTATTAATTTATTTCTCTCTCTTTTTATGAAGATTGAATGTTACCAAGGACCAATCTGACGGAAACCCCCTGGCTCTGTGCTCCATAATGACAAGCGCACCATAAATGGCTGGACCATTTTCACGAAATAGCACCTCTCTCGGTTTAGATTTTGGTACTTTTTTAGCTTTCTGTATATGAAATTAAATTCTCCCTCTCCTTCCATTCTCCAAAATAAAATATTGGGAGTGAAGTCATTTTGAGAGTTCAAGGTTGCAATTTGCGGCATGTGATATTTCCTTAATGTTAGGTTAGATCTGATTTTGTTTAAATATGAACCAATTTGTTAGTGTAGTTACTATTAATTGCTTAGTGATAATTAAATATTCAATTTAGTTTGGATATGGCCCAATTAAATTTTAAGGTTACATTTTCAATTGATGAATAAAAATAGGGATAATTACTCTCAGGCCCCTGGTGTTTGGTATATTCGTCTCTCACCCTCTGTCGTTCGAAAATTGATTAAAAACTCTCCAAAGTTTAATTTTATTATACTCTCAAGCCCCTTGCTGACTTCAGCAAATTTTTTTTATTTTGGGTGGAAGGGCTTTCCAATTCCATGGCGGTGCTCCTCTTCCTCGTTGTCCTTTCCGTCCCATTTCTACTGTCTTACAAAATTAAATAAAGCTTTTAAATTAATACCATAATAATTCGTTCAAAATAAGGAAAGTGATAAATGAAATTGGGAATAGAAGAAAGAAGGGGTCTATTACGGTGAAGGAAAAGCCACCATCTTATAATTACACAGTGAGCAGTCTCACACTCACTCGAAAATGGGTTTTGACCTGAGAGGCGACGAAGTGAAGCCAGAACATCAATTGGTTCGAGAAGATGAATCAGGAAGATGGAGATGGTTTAATTTGGTGTTCTTGTTGGATTTAATTAGGTGTTTTTGGTATTTTAATTGGATATTCTGGGGTGTTGATTTCTGGATTTGGTATTGGAGTTCATGGTGAGATAGATCTAGAGGTTGAAGAGAGATTTTTTTTTGTTTTTTTGAAGAGTATTTTTGTCATTTTCATGACAAAAAACGAAAAAATATATGCTGGCGTGAACAAAGGGCCTGAGAGTATAATAAAACCAAATTTTAGGAAGTTTTTAATTAATTTTCGAATGACAAAAAGGTGAGAAGTAAATACAAGAGCCTGACAGTAATTATCCCATAAAAATATATTGGTTTTAAAGAATTCACCATTGAAGCTACGCTAATACGGATCCTGTTCCATCTATTCTCGGTCGCTGACAACAACGAATCTACTCAACTGGGTAAAAATTCTCGGGTAGAATTACCTGTAATAATCTCTACTCACAACAATACTAATAACATATTTTTGGGAGGGAAAAGTAAATTACTAATCCGCCGTACAAAAAAGTGACACTTTCTGAACATTGCATGTATAGATTTTTTGGCTGTTAACTTATTATGTTACGTTTTACCTTTTTTTATCAAATGGTTCTTATACCAAAATCAGGAAAATGGTTCGACCGATAATAAACATCAATTTCTATTGATCCAATCAGTTGGTTCATTTGTTGGATTAGTTGGTCCAGATATAAATGACCAAAATTTATTTAAAAAATTAAAAATTAAAAATTAAAAATTAGTTAAATTAAATATGATTATATTACGGTGGGAAATAATTTTGACCCTAGATCGTCAGAATTCAGGAGGGAGGGGGAGAGAGATTCTATTTTGTATGATGAGGGGAGGCTGATATAACTGTCACCCTGTCACAGTCACTCTTTCATATCTTTGTATCCGTGTAGAACGTGGGACCCATCATACAAGCTATCATTTTGAAATGTAGGCCCCACTTAACTCGATGTTATCATTCATCCAAAAAATGGGCACTGAAAATTTGAGAGATGGGGTTTGGCTTGGGAACTCTGGAACTCAGGTGTGGGTGGGTGTAGATTGGCATAAAAATAAGAATAAAATAATAAAAAAGTCTATTTTAGTACCATGTGGTATTGCAAGAAATCAAGTCAGTACTCTATAGTTTAAAACGTATCAATTGAGTCAAACTTATTTCAATTAAAATCAATTAGAGGCCCGAGCAGCTGCCCGGACCCTTCCCGTCCTGCCCGAACCTTACCCGACCATTTGGACCATACACATCAGCAGTCGTTGATGACATGGCACCACGTAGACATCCATTCTCTCCCCCTTCCCCTCCCTCTTCTCTTTCTCTCTCCTCCTCCCTCGTTCCCTCTCCTGCAACCTCAAGCCACTTTTCTTTGTTTATTTTTTTCAAAATCCAAGACCTACGACAGCAAGATCAACCATGGTTCACCGGCGAAAGTTTTTTTCGACCAGAAGAACGACTCTTGAGCCGAGAACCACTCCTCACCGCCGAACTTGACCCCGACCAAAAGAATTGACATCCTGGCTCCGCCCAAATGCCCGAAGGCGCTGCAGAGCCCAAACCCCGGGACTGTGGCGGCAGCCCTGAAAGATGGTACAGTGGGAAGGTCGTCGACGGTGAGTTCGAATCTGCACTTTTTTAAAGAGACTTCGGTGCTCCCCACTTGGGAGCCTCCGATACGGTGGGAAGGACGTCGACGGGAGCCCACAAACCAAATAACCTTCCAATTCAATCCAAATTCCAGAATTCATTACCGATTAAATGTTGGGTTTGAATGCATAATAAATGTATTTGGCCCAAGCTGAAAGGCCCAAGCTGGAAAGCCCAAGTTGAGGATGGGATTACCACATCAGAAATCGTAAGAAAATTTTTCCTGTTTATAAGGAGAAGCTCCAAGCTGGTGTAACATTAAATATTATACCTGAAGAGTTGACCGAGGCTGCCTGCGAGGATGGTGCGAAGCACCATTCGAGCACGAGCACGAGCACGAGCACGAGGGGCTTGTGCGTGTGCGTGTGTACATGACGCATTGGACGCAGGTCGCAATGGGTGCTTTGTAGCGCACTTGGCACTTTGCACGTGCGCATCATCGCGAGGAGCTGGATGAGCCTTAAGTATTTTGCCTGAGTCTGGAAAGAGCTACGAGGGGCTGCGAGCGCCTTCCAGGATGGTCACCGAAGAGGCACGGAGGGCTGAAACATCCAGACGGCCGAAGGGTTGTGAGATCCCTCACGAAGGAGTGCGAGCGTTGGTCTGTCCCTCCGAACGGTCACAACCCGATCTGGGCGCACCTGGAAGCTTTCAGATTGCCACCGAAGAGGCACGAGGAGTGCCTGGAAGGCTTGTGGCCGTAGAGACACCAGCATGCATCCAGGAGCCCTGAAGAGACACCTACGGGCATCCAGAAAATTGGTGTCCGAAAGGGTGCCTTGGCTCCCAGAAATGTGAGAGCATGGTGTCAAGCATTCATTAGTAATAGTTGTTCTTCTCTCCCTCTCTCAGAAAGTTCCGAATTTTTAAGGTTCGCCTGAAGCTTCGAGGGTCGTTGTGCTACGAACTCGGAAGCAGCCTAGTTTTTGTATCTTGGGGACGATTGCCGCAGCCCGTAAGTACTGAATACGGGGTAATCTCGTCTTACGAAGAAAGACTCTAACTCTTGCCTCGACTATTAAAGATCCTAATCAAGTAAACCACCTCCGACAAACAACAATAAAAGCCCAAATAAACCCTAATTACAAGAAAAACTCAATTACTGTAGCATATAACAAGCGAGAGAGAGCGGAATCGACACCGTTTATTGGGATTGCACTTCAGTCTCGAAGGTCGTCCCCTTCAAAGTTTTCACGAAAACCTTCATTTTCTTTCTCTTTATTTTTTTAATAGTTCTGTTATTAAGTGTTTATTCCTTCTAAAAAAGTGTTTAACGGTTTCTTTAACTTATAATTCCTAACTTATTATGGTACCTAGCCGTGGTTGATCTTGTTGTCTTGGTCTTGGATTCTGCAAAAAATTAACAAAGAAAAAGTTGGCTTGGGGGGGAATGGATCACGTTATCAATGACTGCTGATGTATATGTTCCAAATGGCCGTGCAAGGTTTGGGCAGGACGGGAAGGTGCCCGGGCCTCTAATTGATTTTAATTAGAATAAATTTGACTCAATTGATACGTTTTAAACTACAGGGTACTGACTTAATTTTTCGCGATACCATAAAGTACTAAAGTAAACTTTTCCCTAAAATAATTAACATTAGAGGAAAAAATATCAATAGATATAAAAGTTAATATCACTTAATATTCCTCTTTTTTTTTTAATAGATCACCAATATTAAGACCTGGCTAAATCATATTTGAGTTTAGTATGATTTTTAAAAAGTGACAAAATTATTCCAACAAATATTTAATATTGATATTTTTCTATGACTCGAAGTCCATACCTTAGTTAAGTTTTTATTTGCCTATACCACCTGACATCCTTTCTATTTGGCTCATCCTGATTTGAGCTGCCGGGTAGAACTTTTAATAGGTGATAAACCAACAAATATTTAATCACCGTTATATTTCTAAGAGTTCGAACTCAATATATAATTAAACTAGAACAATACCTTAGCCAATTAATTTAATTGTTAGATTTTCAAGAAAAAAATCTAAGCATTAGTTAGTGGATACATTAATTAAGTTAAGACAAACAAACCACGAGTATAATATAGTATAGTACTAATATAATTGCTTGGTGGTACTTGACAGGGGTGAGGCGTGTTTTTGAATTGCTGGTGGTGAGGCGTGTTTGGATGTGGGGACAGGTGGTACTTGACAGGGGCCCCACAGGGCTGCTATCAACACGTGCCTGTGTCCGAGCCGGAGATGACGTGGCACAGTGACACACGTTGATGGTAGGGTTCCTGGGAGAATGGCGGTATATGGGAAAAGCATCAATTGGCTTTGACCACCTCGCTCGACGACAGCCTCAGCCAGCCTGTCACTGTTCCTCTAGCTCCTCCCTCATGAGTCATGACCTTCCTAGTTTCTATCCATGGGCCTGGGCTACTTCCATTAAAGGCAGTAAACTTCACAAGTACAATTTTTATTTTTGGTATAAACTTCAGATGTTTTCTTTATTTTTCCAGTCTTAAAAATATATAAAATGCTATTAGAAAAGCTACCCCAAGTCCCTGACGCTTGAGTCTGATTATAGAGATTTACCAAAAAGTATATAGCCATAGATTTCAAAACAATCCAAAGCCAAATAGTTTAAAGTCGGACAAAGCCGATTAGAATAGGGAGGGCTCGTCACTGTGATCCTTTTGGGATTTGTATTGGGTACGAAATGCCCCCGAACCGATTGGAGTGAAGATACGCGGTAGTTTTTTTTCTCGCAAAAATGCTAAAACTTAGGGACCAAAATGAGAAAAGTCATGCAGGTCGGTATCGTAAACGGGACATTGCTGCTGTCGCAAACACAAGCCGGAACAAAGGCCGGTATCACATAACGGCGCATGCTAGTACCGTAACCGGGGTATGCCGGTATCGTAAACAAAAAATGCCAGCACGATTATCCTTCACTCCAATCCGTCATGAATAATTTTCTTCACTTCGTGCCCAATCCACAGCCATCCTTTTAGGTACATTTATCATACGGCCCTATTATAAAAAAAAAGTGTTGCAGATTTTTCAGCATTTCAAATTTAATCCTAAAACTCTTTCCTTGGATATTAGATGGCCGGTAACTGATTAACTAATATGTATTAACTCAAGTGCACAAACATATAACCTAACGTAGTTTATTTATAGAACTCATTAGAGGATTTTGGCCTATGAAGATTTCTTGAAATTCATGAAATGCTTTTGCATATAAAAATTCATCATAATATGGAATTTATTCTTAGTTTTATTCCATTTAAAAACATAATTGGCTCTTTATCAGATTACTTGAAAACATCAGAGTGCACATTAACTATAGATCAATATCACGTTGTGGTTACTCAAATAATATATACCCATTGACATTCTTTACCGTAGATTCCATCTCATATTTATTGTTTTCCTTGATGATTAAAAAAATAATCTCCTCCTGTGTTTTTATTATGCTACATATGTAAGAATAATAAATAAATAAATATGAGTGACCTTAAACATAACTAGGGAGCGACAAAAATGGGATGAATATTTTTGGTAAGAGAATTGGCTTTATTAATTTTGGGGGCCGTGGATCATTTCAAAACAGCTGACGAGAAAAATATCATCAAGTAATAAATAAGCGATGATGCTCATATTCTATTTCTGACCTAATTCTGAAATCAAGTTTTTTGTTCAAAATTAGATCGATGTTCTTTCACACCTAAGTCCTCTGTACGTAGACTAATTCTTTGCCGGAAGAGTTGGACTTGGACACCGAAATAACTGCTAAATAAATTTCTTAATAAAAGAAAAATAATTGAAGTACATATTTTTCGGTTTCTAAGTACCACAACAGAATAATGCAAATGTAATATCACAAAGCTACTTGCACTATGTAGTGATGTACGGTAATTTGAGAATAATACTATTAAGTTACTGTAGATTAAAACCGTAAACAATATACCATATGTATGGAACTTGCATTGAACCAGAAAAATAATCTAGCTGGAAAAAAATTAAATAGAAATCAAGGATTGAGCTATATAGGCGTGTAAAGGTAAAACCCACAAGTGAGGTAAATTCTAAAGATGGCTTCAATTGGTTTGCACACCCTACAAGTTCTTGGTTGGCTTAAAAACTTCTAATTTAGATAAGCTCTAGACCTTTTCGTTAGAATCGGTCGATTCTGACAGCAATGCATCATGCTTCTGAGCTTTGCTGCCGTTCATGGAGACACTGCGACGCTCCTTGCCTCCCGGCTTAGACGAGGCATTCCCGTACCAGATCATCCCCATTACTGCAATGATCATTCCTATTATCACTTGAATGTTTAGGCCCTCTTTCCCGAAGAAGACAGGGCCTAAGACCAGAACAAGTATCGTCTTCATGTGACCAAGTACTTGGAAGGATACAGCAGTGAACCTGCCAATGCAGATGAATTGGCTGAGGTTCGTTCCCACTGCGATACTGCACGACAGGACTATGAAGAGCTGCAGAAGGAAAACATATTATAACAATTCTCATCTGTAAGATCAGCACAGTATTATATAACTGCATTATGAACAGCGGCACCCTGGACCTCCTTGAATTTGATAACGCCTTGTGCCGTTAGGCTACATACCCTTTGGCGTAATTCAATGAAAATATTTGGTCAATCTTTTCTTTAGTAACTTAATGCCCTTATTCTCCCTACGGCTACATCCCACAGTGTATATGCCAGCCTGCTGTTCTTGACACTTTTAATTGCCAGGACGCCTACAAGCGCCTGCAGGTTCCTTGAACCCACATATCGAATTTGTTCCAATTTGACCAAAGCCAACAATTAGAAATGCAAAACTAATGGGAAGCATGAAGCTTTTGCCTGAATGCCATTACAGTCCCAGGCAGGCTGGAACCCACATATGGAATTTGATCAAAGCCACAACTTGAAATGCCAAAATCAAAGAGAAGCATGCAGCCTAAAAAAAGTCTAAGCATATGCTTATGCAAGAAACTCTAAATATGCTGGCGTCCAGACAGGAGCGGAGCTGACAAAAAAAGAGAGGAAGAAAAATCACTACTTTAAGATTCTTTATATGAATCTGCATTTATGGAACAACGATATCTAGAATGTGAACTAGGATGACAGAAGCAGACAGTTTAACTCACCACTGATGCGAAACCATAGGAAAAGGAGAAGACCATTTTATTTGTCAACCAATAGTCCAAAAAGGGCCCTACTAGTAGCAGAGATAATGCTTGGGCAGGAGCAGTGTGGCCCAACAAGTTGAAAGACCCCAAGGAATATCTCCTCTGAAGATAATGTACATACTGCAATTTCAACATGGTAGTATAAGTCACAGAACAGAAGAAAGTCCTTAGAAAGTCACTTGGAAGCTATAATATTGATACAGAATCATGGAAACATAAATGCTGGACTGCCCCAGTCCAACCATACACAAAATGTGAAATTTATGGGCAGCTAAATTCCTGAAGCGTGACTGAGGGTTGAATAATTTCTTCATTATATAACCGTCAGATGGTGGGGTCGAATAACACAGAGGACTCTTTTCACTAAGGAAGTTCAGATGCTACTTACATACTGCTGAAGGGAAGTGCTCCAGACTGCTATTACTGCAGCTATAAATCCTTTGGCATTGAGGCTCACATCAGTAACAGTACAGACAGCAACACCAAGGAGAACTACTCCAATACTAAGCTTTGTATCCCTTGAATATCGCACATTGTCCAATACAACTTCCAGAAAACAAGATACTGGAATCATAGTGAGCTTTGCAATCTGAAAATGGATGTCAAAGAGGGGAGGAAATATGTTAGCTCGATAGAAGCAGAGATATATAGAGAGAGTGCGTGTGATGAGATGAAACGTGTCTTACCTGATAAAATCCAACTGAGTTCCACATCAAACTCACATTCATTCCAACAATTGAGAAATTCGCAAATAAAACAAACTTGACAAGTTCGGGAAATGGAAGATGAGAGGGCTGAATGTAACCCAGCCACTTGAGAATATAAGTCAGTAATGTTGTTGTGAAGAAATGGAGGCCAGTCAATGTTGTAGCTGCACAAGACGACCATACAACACAAGAAATTAGAAAGATCCATGAAAAAGGTCTTAAATGCAAGTAAAATGGGTTAGATTTTCATTTTGATTCCACAATGTTTCTATGTGCTATGCTCGAAGAATCATATCAAACAAATGTCAGCCCAAATCATTTATATCTTATTAAACCAAACATAGCAGGATATACTGATACATTTACAATAAAATGAAAACATACCAAAACTAAAACCATAAGTGGCCATCAAGGCTTTATTGACTAGAATTATTCCAACCGATGTGACGACATTGAACATCCATGATGCAGCATCCAGAGATGCTTTCTTGTCGGCCTTGCTATTCATCGAAGACATCTTCTTTATGATAAATGGTGCTCTCAGCAGTCACTTCAATGATCAATCTTCATGAGAGAAAATGTTAACTTCAATTGGATACGAAGGGATCTGACCACACAAGTTGCCTACAGACTCCCGATTACTGCATATGAGGAAAAGCAAAACTATTAGTGTGCTAAAAAAAAAGGAATAAATTCTTGACCAAAAACTTGAAAGAGCACACCAAGACAATAGAAAACATGGAAAGACAAATCCATCTCCAGCCATTGGAAATTCATAGAGTTGCTTGCTTCTAGCAGAACCTTCTGCAAAAAGAATACAGAAAGCAACTGAAGTAGGTACTAGTACTTGATCTTTGTAGGAAACCGAGACAACCTAAGCAATTCGTTCCACTCTCAGGACTCGGATCCAACAATAAAAAGTTCTTGAAATGTAGGATATCACAATCCATCTCGATAAACAACCGCGACATTCAAGCAACTGTCTGGACGCGTATGCCACTGTTCCAAAGACTAGATCCAAAAACGCGAAATGTGTGAACGACCGGGGGTTCCAGCCCTCGAAGACAAGAAAGTAACCCACAAAAAGGGTAGACTTGAACAAGCAATTCACAACGGTGCAATCCGGAAAACAATTCCCCTAAAATGAAGGAACCCAATTCGCCACATTCGAATCACAAAACCAATCAGTAATCGGGACCCAACTCAAATTTTCACATCAAGTTCCCAACTTTCAATCGCTACGCAGCAGATCGAACCTACTTGATCACAGAATCAGCATTAAAAAATGGGAATTCAAGAGACGAAACCGAATCCATCGCACAGGATCACGATTCCTAAAAAAAGCAGCAAACTTTAAAACGAGGTAAGCTTGACAAGAACTGGGCAGCTACCTGATCAAGCAGTACCTCCCGAGAAATGGAAAAGCCCACTTGGTGTTTGATTTTTTCCGGGAAAAATACTTCTTTTCCCGGCAGGCGAAGTGACTCAGAGAGAGAGAGAGAGAGAGAGAGAGGGAGAGGGAGAGAATGTGGGGTGGTGGCGGATCTCAGTTCGCAGGTTACAAGTTATAATGGCATAGGGATTTACGCACGGTACCGTTAGTGAGGGAGAATGACAAGACGAAGAGAGTTTCTTTTATTTCGTGCTTTTGCATTAAAGGGAAAGATTAGAGAGATGAGAGAGACAATTTGGGAATAATTCAGCAATTTTGGCATTGAGGGTTGGTTTGTGTGAATATGAGTGTTGGGATAAAAAACTTGAGAGAGAGAGAGAGTTGCCACTTTTTATCACAAGTACATAAAAACTTCCTTCAAAAAATATGAAAATTTTCTGTAAATAATTGTTTCAGAATTATAAACTTTATTAATTTAAACATATCAATTAAGTAATAATTTTTCATTTTAAAAATTCCTAGAGATGTCCAATTTTTTCAAACAAGGGAAAAATATATTAGAATTCTTCTAAAGTAATATCGTTCAACTGGAGAAAAATATCACTTTATAGAGATTATCAAATAAGAGAGACTGACATTTTCTTAGCTTCGAAAGGATCAAAATTGAGTCTTTCTGCATATCATCAACATAAAGATTCATAATGATCATATACTCCTTTGTAACTCTTTGCATTTATCAACTTCGCTATATCGTGACAATATTATCTTATCAAAATTTTTGGTGTCATTGCTTTGAACCTTGCTTAACACCATTTAAAGAGTTCATCAATTTTCAAACTTTCTTTTCATTTCTAGGTGAAATGAAACTTTCTGGTTGTTCATTCTATGTATACCTACTCAGATTGATCCACATTGAAGAAAATTATTTTAACATCTATTTGGTGTACAATAAGTTTGTGTATCAAGGCTAAGGCCATCGACACTCTTATAAAAGTGATCCTTGCAACTTATATAAAAAAGGTGATCCTTGTAATAGGTGCATACATGTCAAAGTAGTTCACACCGTCCTTTTGCCTAACACTTGTTGTCATCAATCTTGCTTTGAAGGTTTAAAGTGATCCATTTCTATGGTACTTATTCATAAATATTCATTTGCAACCTTTTGGCTTTGAATCAAAAGGTAAGTCAACCAGATCCCATATCTTGTTAGACATCTAAGAGTCCATCTCGTCATCTATCGTCTTCTCCAGAAATCAGTGTCTCTTGAAGGAGCAAAAATAAGTTCACCATTTTCTTTTCTTGCTCTATTACTTCTTCTAGGCTCGCTGGAAGATTATCATCAGAATTCTCTTTCCTACTATTTTTATGGTAGTAGATAGATTTGATCCTGATGTTTATATTGATTCGTCGATGTTAGACTCCTAGAAAAATTCTACGTTCATTGATTCTACTATGACACAAAAATCTACATCCAAGGATTATAAACATTTGAATTTTTGGCATATACTATAAACATATTTTTTCGAGTCCTTGGTCCAACTTTAATACTCTTAAGATCAAAAATTCTATAAAGAGCTAGACATCCTCAAACTCGTAGATATCCCAATATCAGAGATCTTCCTTTCCATAATTCATAGTAGAAATTCTATTATGCATAAACAATGAGTAATGATTCTCCCATAAATTAGTTGGCAAACCAGAACTTATATCACGACATTTATCTTATCTTCCAAAGTCTTATTTTTCCTTCCAGCCAATCCAAAATGTTAAGGACCATAAGGAGCACTACAATGGTGAATAGTTTCATGTTCATCACAAAATTCACTATAACATCTAGAAAATATTCACCACCCTTATCACTTCTAAAAAAATTAATTTTCTTTTCCAACTGATTTTCAACCAATACTTTATAATTTTACATGTCAAAAGCTTGATTCTTATGTTTTATTAATTAAATGATTATCTATGAAAGTTACAAAGTAACGATTATCGCTTTTAAGGTGCCATTAAATGCAAAATATCTGAACAAATTGATTTGAGAGGTTTGAAATTTCTCATAACCTTAGGGAATGACTTCTTACTTAGTTTAGAATGCACACACACTTTACTATTTATTTTCATGTTCACTGCCATTTTCAATCAACCACTTTTAGTCATGAATTTTATAGATCGATGTCCAATATGTGCTAATCGATTATGTCATAAATTTAAAAAATCAAGCGTGCGATCATAAATTTCAACTTTATTAATATTGATTTCAGACATGCGTTCAAAACTATAACTCTTCCCAAACAAACATCTCATTTTAGACACAAACAAATGATTTGTGTCCCAGATACATACAACATTGAATCCCTTCTTGATTGTCAATGACTCAGATATTAAATTATTTTAATATAGGGTACAAAAAGTAAATTCACAATAGTCATGACTTTTTCTAATAAATGGTAGGTCAACATTGTCTTTACTAATAACCTTAGCAGTATTGCTATTTTTCATAAGTGCTTGTTGATTTTCAACACTTTCAAACATTTTGAAGAGAGAATGATTATTACGCATGTAGATAGTTGCTCCGGAGTGAGACCACCCGTCATTAGACTTGTTCTTAGTTATCATATTTAATTTCACGATCATGCGTATATGCATTTTGAGACCATGGAAACCATATTGGTAACATCCACTTCATTATATTAGTTTCTTGTCATCGGTTCTCACTTTCTTCCATGATCGACAATCTCGTTTGTAGTGTCCATTTTTGCCATAGTGGAATGGCTTGCTTACCTTGGCGGTGTTGGATGAAAAATCAAACTGCTTCTTCTACTTTCTTTTATACATATTGAAAGTCTTGATGCTACGTTTAATATGGTGCAATTTAGATTCCAACTGCTTATATAATCATTTATCACGAATCCAAGATTCCTCATTGATTCAGTCATGTGTAAGAGGTTTATTTTTGGTGAGTATCTCTTGAATGTGAAACAATTTCTTACGGTGATCATTCTAAGATTGGTAAAATTTAGCAATAATTGTTGTAATTTGGACTAACTATAAAATTCTCATCTTTAAATCTTTGAGTTTAGATACTAGTACTTGTAATTCATATAACTGATTCACAATAGACTTTCCAACAATCACATTAAGCTTGAAATACTTTGTACAAAAGAATTTATCATGCATAGTTATACTTGATATCTGGCATTGTCCAGATCCTCCGTCATGGACTTGATTGATCAGTAAAGATCATATAACGATCAAAATAAAAAAAATATAGCGAATCAAAAAGATATTGAGAATATAGCATCGACAAAAAACCTCATCATTGTCTAACTTATTGTGAGCAACCTGAGCCATGCTTGACTCCGCCACTAAAATATTCTCTCATTCCATTTGTGTCGATGTGAGTTTCACAGAGACTACTTTCGGAAAAAGGGCGAGCCACACGAAGTTCCGAGTTTACTTCTTGGAGAATGTCTCGGAGGCTGATGCTACCCACCTGAGTAGGGGTCTTGTCATACAAGTGACCAAAGTCCTAGATTGCTATCTGGGGTTCCCTCCCTTCACCAACGTGTACAAGAAAGAACCTTCAGCTACTTACTGGAGAGAGCTCAGTCGTGGCTTGTGGGTTGGAAGATGAAGCAGTTGACAAGAGCTGAAAGGCTCACCTTAGTCCGATCGGTACTAACAGTGTTGACCATTTATGTGATGCATGTGATATCGCTCCCTAAGGGGCTTTGTGATAAGCTGGAGAAGCTGTGTTGTGACTTTTTGTAGGGTGATACAGAGGAGAGAAAGAGAGTTCATCTGGTGAGTTGGGAGGAAGTGTGCCAGTCCAAGAGGAATGGAGGTCTTGGCATTCACCGGCTTAAGGAGGCAAATGGGTCATTACTGATAAAAAAGGGGCAGTAGATTTCTAATAGAGCCACTAGCTACCTGGGCGATGGTACTAGAATATAAATACTATCATGGAGGTATAAGGAGCTCTCAAATAGTGGATACGGTAAATCAATCTGCCAAATCAATCTCTCCGCGTTCGTGAATGGGCTCCCCAAACTTCTCTGAGCCCCTATCTACCATGCCCAGGTGTACTCTGCCGCATGCCTTCTTATGAAGTTAGCCTTATTCCCCGGCGGGTCGGAACCCGCGAACACCCTATCATTTCTCCATCTCCATAACCACCAACACCCAATGGCAAACTGTGATCTCCACCGAACACCATCCCTGATTACTGCATCCTTCTTCACGTTACCACTAAGCCACTGTAATTACTCACACCCGAGAACATTGCATGTCCAGAACGAGGTACGAGCCCATTCACGAACGCGGAGAGATTTTGACAGGCAACGCCTTACTGTAAAATGTGCAGTTGTATCCTGGAGACAGCTCTGCGCTTGATGAGGGATTGTCCGCACAGTAAGGCCATCCAGTGCAGATAGGGGCTCAGACAAGTTTGGGGAGCCCATCAAGAGGGGAGCGAGTGGTTATGTGGAAACTCCTATCGATAAATTGGTTCAAACTGAACACGGATGGTGTCGCTAGGGGTAATCCGGGGCCAGTTGGTGGTGGAGGAGTGATTAGAGATGCAAAGGGCTTCTGGCAAGTGGAGTTTGTGAATAATACTGGGTACTGCACCTCTCTGAAATCAGAGATGTGGGCGATTTAGAGGGGTTTGAATCTGACATGAGAGAAGGGCATCATGAGAATTATTCTAGAGATAGATTTGCAGGTGGCAGCGAAGTGTCTAGCTGAGGGAGTAGCGTCGTTGAATCCGCTATCCACCCTCGTGAGTAAGTGCAAGAGTCTCATCCACCGTCACTGACAAGTGGAGGAGGTTGTTCACTGTTTTTGCGAAGGCAATCAAATAGCTGACTGGTTGTTGAATTATACTTTCAATTTTTCTTTAAGATTTCATGTTTTAGATTTGCCACCTCAAGGGTGTCTATCGCTCTTAGAGCAAGATTATATGGAAATAGGTGCTCCCCGACTTGTTCGTTTGCTTTGTGGTGATGTTGTTGAATAAATGGGTGCATTATCCACCCACCATATTTACCAAAAAAAAGATTAAATAATAAATTAAAGTTTTGATACTTATTATAAATATTAAACTTCGCAATAATATTAATTTTTTAAAATTATTGGACATTATAATACTTAAATATAAATTACGACATATATAATTATATGTTTAAAATTTTCAATATAACCAATAATTCAATTGAACCTGAAAATGGAAGAAAAGTTGGGAGATTTTCCAAAAGGGAGTTTATTTCCCCGACAATTCTCTGAATGAGATTGTCAGAGAAAGTTTTCCTTGTCTGGGGTCGAGCCAAAAACTGCTCAACCGGTAGTATTTTCCCTTCGCTCGAAACCGCTGCTCAGGCAGCGTTTTCGAATGAAATCGCTTCACTTTCGGTCAAGCCGAGCACTCGGCTCGGCTGGCCGGAAACCGCTCCAATGGGAGCCTTTTTTTTAATACCGGGGGAGCTTTTTTTTTATACCAAAAACTGCTCCCACGGGAGCTTTTTTTTATACCAAAAACCGCTCCCGCGGGAGCATTTTTTTATACCAAAAATTCCACTAGATTTAATTCCAATTGTCCCATTTCAACCAGACCCGTTCTTAACCATTATACACGTAAACTTGCAATAAATCTCTTAAATTTTTGTCCTAATAAATCTTTCCATTATTTTTTTAACTTTTACATGTATAATATATATGGTAGTATACAATAAAAACTTTAAATTTATTTTATTAATTATCTGAAAATTAGAAAATTAAAATTGAAGTGACCGCCCAAAAAACGAAGCATTTTTTAATACCAAAAACTGCTTCCGAGAGAGCATTTTTTTTAATACCAAAAACTGCTCCTGATGGAGCTTCTTTTTAATACCAAAAACCGCTCCCGAGGGAGCATTTTTTTAGACCAAAAACTGCTCCTGGGAGAGCTTTTTTTTAATACCAAAAACTGCTCCAGAGGGAGTATTTTTTTAATACCAAAAACTGCTCCCGGGGGAGCTTTTTTTGGTACCAAAAAATGCATTTTTTGTTTTTTTCGCAAAATATTTTTTTGGCCAAAAACGCGATTTCCAGCTATTCAATTCCAATTGTCCCATTTAAACGGTCTTAACCATTATACATGTAAGCTTGCAAAAAATCTTTTAAATTTTTGTCGTAATAAATCTGAGATTTCATAAAGTATATATGGTATTATATGCTATTGGGCAAAACATTGACAACATACAATAAAAACTTTAAATTTATTTTGTTAATTATCAAAAAATTAGAAAATTAAAATTGAAGTGAACCGCCTCAATGGCTAAAAAAATAATAAAGCAACACAATATATTACAACAATCTCTAAGATGAGTGCATTTTTACCGAATTCAAGGAACAATAAAGCAATACATATAGAGATTATATTCTCAAGTTGATGAAGTTTCGCCATGTTTGTTGAACACTTTGACCATGTTCTCATTAGTACCCTTAAGCAATTTTTGGCCATCCCCAGTATCATCCACTTTGACCTAATAAAATAACACATTAGTAAGTCAATATTTTTCAAACCATTTTATGGTATCATATGACAGTGATAAAATATCTTACATTTTTTAGAACCAACACACATCCAGCAGCGACACTACCTGTGAAGTCACGTATGATACCAAAAAGACTACCTGTAGGGTCCACTAAAATCAAAATGCCCTTAGGAACGAAAATTTTCACATACAAAACCATCTACAATACAAACACGAATAATGCTTTATGTGGTTAATTTTTCTGAGATTTCATAGATAAATTAAATTTCTGTAAAATATTACCTGTGAAATTATACTACCACCGGGCTTCTTATTGAACTCCTCAATAGGTATCCCAATAAAGGTATTTCCAATTAGCATACCTAAAAAATATGTATATATATATATATATATATATATTACCACAATAAAGATGTAATAAGATAATTTAGCTAATAACATGTGATACCTTGAGCCTTAACAAAGTGAACGATAGATGTTCATGGATCTCTTTTAAAAATTTCGTCGCTACACTTGGGGACAAGAGGTAGACAACGTTTAGGGAGATTTTTTTTGTAGTCCTTCGGTTTGCCTTGAAGCTCTAGCCGTCGATCTTTAATACATTGTTTCATATCAAAATGTGAGCCATAAAGTTTTTTATAATCTATACCCTGACATTGAGGAGAAAGCTGGGATAGTGACAATGGACAGTAAGATTCTTCTTCGCTCTCTATGTCTATATATTCTTCCCAATTTTGTGATGGATTCATTTTCTAAAGTTTTGAGATTTTGAAGGTGCGAAAGAATGGTGATGTTCACACATATATATAGATCGGATTGCCCTTATCCCTAGTATGTAAAATCCAAATCTACTTAGTGCTTCTTATAAAGATGTAAAAATCTGAGCAAATTTATTTAAAATGTCATACAGTCAGCGTGTTAACATAAAATGCTGTTATTAGAGCGTGGTACCAAAACTGCTAAAACTTTAGCATTTTCAGGCCTTTTCTACTGTAACCCATTTGTTTATCTAATTTCTGCTATGTCATGTCTTACCCTACACCTATTATGATATTATGAGCTGTAACATATTTTATTCAGGAAAATTGGGATTGTTATCCAAAATCTGGAAATATGGATATCTTTATGATAAATCTAAATAATCTAACAACTCTATATATATGCATGTATACAACAATTTTCTTTCACACCTTTTGCAGCTTTTCCAAGTCAACTCATCTTTTATTAAAAAAAATTTTACTCCAAAAAATAGATCCATTAAACAATTGGAAAGATTATTTACAATTGGATAGCGATGATGAATCGTATTATTCTTTGTCCCTAACACAATCTCTTCCTCCTCAACCTCGAACTAGTAGAATCGCTGGTCCTGCTGGCCACTACCAAAATGCTACACGAAGGGCGTTAGCTAATCGTCGTGATGGCATTAGCTCCCACCCTAAACTGACAACTCAGCATGCCATTTATAGAGAATTCACCAACCCAATCTCTGACGACATTTTTGAAACAGATCCATGGACAACGGCAGTTTCCTATATAATGGCTCAAGGTATGATGTACAACATCTTCTATAATTTCCTTTTATCTGTCTGTATGTGATATTAAAAATATTATGTTATTTTTATAGGTTTGGTAGATAGAGATATTTTTATGACCACTATTGATGAGGCTAAACACACCAGAGATGTGCATAAAATTATGCAGGTACAAAAAAATTGTTATATATTAATATATTCGATTAATATTTTATTAAATTATGCAGGTACATGCATATTTTATAATTATTGTAGATGGTTGCGATGGTCGAGACTTTCACTCCTAATAGTTTAGGTGATGCCATGGTAGTTTTGAAGGTATAATGATAATAATTTGAAATATCTCCATAATTACTAAAATTTTGACTACTTTAATTAATTTAATTTTTTAAGGACCCAACCGGTACTCTGCCTGCTAGCATACATCACCGTGTCTTCACTGAGGAAAATTTTGTGATTGGTGCTGGATGTGCAATAATATTATCAAATGTGAGTATATCTATTTAGCGATGAAATATTACATGACATTATTATTATCAGTGCAGTTATGTAACAAATATTTATTGCTGTATTTTTCAACAGTTTGTCGTTTGAGCTCCATTGCAGCGGAATGTGTTCTGCGGTAACATAACTATCAATAATGTGGTGGCAGTGTTTGCACCTGGTTAAACCATGTAACCATATGAGAGTTTGATTTTTTGTACTTTTGTCTACATTTTGCGATGTTGTATTTTCCCGACTATGTAACAGAAATAATGTGTTGTTATTAAAATATATTTTTATGGAATTTTATACGCTGTCTTTAAGAAAGTAACAACCATATAACCTGAAATAAAAAATACTAGCATCCATCTCAAATAACACAAAAGAATACATAACAACAATCTCTAAAACTAAATAGTAGTCTCAAAATAATACTATAAATATTTATTTTTTGATGACTTAATCGATTTTTTATAAGGACTTCAAATTTGTCGTAGGAAGGTATCTTTATTCGTTTGAAAATATACCTATATTTAGAGTAACATTAGATGCATTAGTCCATACGCCAAATAACAAAAAATGTGAAAAATATAGCATTTTATTAACAACCTTTAAATTACTAAACAAGAGCAGTCTTGTCCGAATAGTACAGTCGTGGCTAATGGCTAATAACATCCAAAGAGTAATAGCATCAGCTATATTGATTCGTATCCAAAAACTAATATGAGGGCCAGAGATAGGTTTGTCATTTTTTAGTAATAGTATGCCCTAAGCATATTGATGTGTCACGTCATTCTGTGAACTGAAACATCTATTATATAGTATATTGATTTGTTTCCACAAACTAATATTTCACTTTACAAAAAGTATATTTTAATTCACAGGCATGTTAGGTCTCACACGCAGCCTTTAGGGCTAGTTTTGTCGTATTTTAGTAATAGTGTGCCCTAAGCACATTGATGTTCATCATTCTGCCAACTGAAATTTCTATTATATAACATGAGCTGTATTGATTTGTATCACTCGTTCTACGTAGGCCATCTTAGCTTGCGAAAAAGTGTAGTGCAGTCAGGGCGGTCGGTCGTCGATTCAGGCTTGAAACTTTGACCTGACCGAAAACTGCTCTAGAGTAAGCAGTTTCACGCCGGCCAATAACATCAGCTATTTTGATTTGTTTCCAAATTTTTTTTTTTCACTTTCGAAAAAATATACTTCACCTATTATAGCGAATACCAAAAAATGCTATGAAAGTGGCATTTTAATATACACAAAATACCAATATCTTCATGTACCATTATTCTTATAAGTAACAAGTTACGATTTCATACTGAGTTACTAAGTTCTTCTACCAAAAAGAAAAATGTAACTATTTCAGAGGAAATTTTTTAATTTCAACAAAAGAACGAGGTATCTTAATAAAAATATAATAATATTCGACAAAAAATATTGTTGTCTTAGCTTTCACTTTCCAAAAAGTATATTACACCTATTGTCCAAAGAGTAATAGCATCACCTATATTGATTCGTATCCAAAAACTAATATTTCACTCTACAAAAAGTATGAGGGCCATTTAGAGGCCCGTTAGGGCTAGGTTGTCAATTTTTAGTAATAGTGTTCCCTAAGCACATTGATGTGTCTCGTCATTCTGTGAACTGAAACGTCTATTATATAGCATATTGATTCGTTTCCAAAAACTAATATTTCACTTTACAAAAAGTATACTTCAATTCACAGGCCTGTTAGGTCTCACAGGTAGCCTTTAGGGCTAGTTTTGTCGTGTTTTAGTAATAGTGTGCCCTAAGCACATTGATGTTCGTCATTCTGCCAACTGAAACCTCTATTATATAGCATGAGCTGTATTGATTTGTATCACTCGTTCTGCGTAGGCCATCTTAGCTTGCGAAAAGTGTAGTGCAATCAGGGCGGTCGATCGCCAATTTAGGTTTGAAACTTTGACCTGACCAAAAACCGCTCCAGAGTAAGCGGTTTCACGCTGGCCAATAACATCAGCTGTCTTGATTTATTTCCAAAATTTTTGCTTTCACTTTCGAAAAAGTATACTGCACCTATTACGATGAATAACAAAAAATCTCTGAAAGTGGCATTTTAATGTACTAAAAATACCCATATCTTCATGTACCATTATTCTTATAAGTAACAAGTTATTCAACCAAAAAAAATGTAACTATTTCAGAGGACATTTTTTAATTTCAACAAAAGAACGAGGTATCTTAATAAAAATATAATAATATTCGACAAAAATATTGTTGTGAAATGAAACGTCTATTATATTGCATATTGATTCGTTTCCAAAAACTAATATTTCACTTTACAAAAAGTATACTTCAATTCACAGGCCTGTTTGTTAGGGTCTCACACGCAGCCTTTAGGGCTAGTTTTATCGTATTTTAGTAACAGCACATTGATGTTCGTCATTCTGCCAACTGAAACCTCTATTATATAGCATGAGCTGTATTGATTTGTATCACTCATTCTATGTAGGCCATCTTAGCTTGCGACAAGTGTAGTGCAATCAGGGTGGGGGGCCGGCCTACGAAAAAAAACTGCTCCAGCGGCCGGTTTAATTCCAATTATTGTGTTGGAACCGCTATGGGTGTAGCGGTTGTAGCAGTTTTTGGCCATAAAAATGGCTCCCAGGGAGCGGTTTGTGGTATTAAAAAAATCGCTCCCGCCGGAGCAGTTTTTGGCATGTTTAATTCCAAAAATCTGATAATATTCTATTTAATTCCAATAAATCTCTTAAATTTTTATTTTGTTGAAACCGCTCTAGCCATGGCATTTTCTTGCACGTTTAATTGTTATAAATTTTGAATTACGATTTCATTCATACTTACCGAGTTTTCTTCTACCAAAAACCAAAAAAATCAGAGGACATTTCCTAATTTCAACGAGAGAACCAGGTAATTTTAACATTTCGTAAAAAGTTACTGAATTTGTTATAACTTCCATAGGTTATATTAGACTGATTTAAGATTTTTTTTTGTAGTGGAAGCATAATATGGTAGCAAAATTCTTGTTGAGATATGATGGTAATTACTATAACAGTCCCGAAGGTCTGGATTATATCGGGGCACGGAACAAAGTGATCAGATTTGAATATTCAGTTAAATATAACAGACTTTGTGGAGCCATTAGAAGCAAGATTGGATTTGATGAAAATGAATATATAAGTAGGCTTCTGTTTAGATTGCCGATATTATTAGGACCACCTATTCAGTTTACTTGTATGGCTGTTTGTGATGATGCTGATGTGGACACCATGGTTAATAGTATGAATGATTTTCCTGGTTTAAAATATCTACAACTTTATGTTGAGAAAGGAGCAATTGCTATACCACAAAATGAATATTTTGTGGATGGTCAATTGAATGTAAATAGTACTTTTGCTTCTGAGTTCACGAGTACTATGCAATATAATTTGAGTAGACCTGGAACTTCAAGAGTGAATGATTTGGATATAAATTCTTTTCCTACGGATGAGCCTCAGCGTCATTATAATGTTGTACATGACCCAGAATTAGAAATTCCAGTACAACGTCATGAAAATGATGTGGAAACACTGTATCCAAATTTTGATTCAACTGATGACGAAGATGAGCCAAATTTAGATGGTGATGCGGATGATGTACGTGAGGCATTGGTCGCTTATGATGAAGGTTGGGTCGTCAACAACCAATCAGTAGAAAGAGATGCTGATTTGAATGAGGATATGATTTGGGCAAATAAGAAAGATGTGATACGAACAGTGAAGAGATACTCCATGAAAGTTAGCTGTGACTAATTTGTCGAAGAGTCAAAAAAGTATTGTTGGGTCGTTAGGTGTCTTCATGCGGAAGGGGGTTGTAATTGGTATTTTCGGGCATCAATTAAAAAGGGTTTTTAGGGGGTTGCCAAATACCGATATCCTCACACTTGTACTGGAGAAAGGGCGTCTGAAGACCATAGACAACTAGACTCCAAATTTATTACTCGGTGCATACGACGTCGGGTGGAACATCAACCAACTATTCTAATTATTTCTATTATTACTGAGATTCAAGACCATCTGAAGTTTAAACCCTCTTATAAGAAAGCCTGGGCTGGGAAGCAGAAGCCAATTGCTATGATATGGAGAGGGGAGGGGGGAAAGAATCATACAACATGTTGCCTAAATAGTTTGCTGCATGTCAAGCGGCAAATCCAGGAACAATAGTAGAGTGGGAATATCAGTATTGCTACACCGCCACCAATATTCTTGTGCCACCAAGAACTAGAATATTCAAGCGAGTGTTCTGGGCTTTCAAGCCATGCATCGATGCCTTCAAGAAATGCATTCCCGTTTTGCTAATTGACGGGACGTTCCTATACGGAAAATACAAGCAAACTCTGTTAATTGCAACTGCAGTAGATGGAAACAATGCTATCATTCCGATAGCATTTGCACTTGTTGAGAGTAAAAATATTAATAGCTGGCCTTAGTTTCTGCTTCAAATTAAGATTCATGTGACATATCCTTCTGGAATATGTATTATTTTGGATCGTCACCCTGGCATTAGAAAGGCAATAACTACTGATATTTGTGGCTGGGGTGAGTCGTCAGGAGCAGTCCATAGATATTGTCTTCGCCATATTGCGAGTAACTACAACCAACACTTCAAGTGCGAGAGAATTAAAAATTTAATAAAGGTGACATGTAACTCATTTTGAATCTAGTGTTGTACGCAGACTATTAGTCAGTTCACATTTATACGGCAATGATGATTATAATTTTTTCACAGGATCAAAAGCGCAAAAGAAAAAGTTGGACAATGATTTGAATCGGATCAGGGAAGCCCATCTTGAGTCATACCAATGGATTGAAAAGTTGGGAAAGGAAAAGTGGAGTTTAGCATATGATCACGGATATAGGTACGGCTACATGATAACATATATCGCAGTTATTTAGTAGTTAATTATTTATGAATGTGTTCTTTCATTCATGCTAGGTACGGCCATATGACAACAAATATTGCAGAGTGTGTTAACAATGTGTTTAAGAAGGTCCGTCATTTATCGGTCGCAGCTTTGGTTACTGAAATATTTAAAAAGTTACGTGACTATTTTTAGCAAAGAAGAATAGCATGCTCACAAGAAGTTGCCTCCGGTGTGAGGTATTCCGAAAAGGTGAATACAAGTTTGGAAAGGTGGAAGGCTAAGGCTCGGGGTCATACTGTGAGATTATTTGACTGTCAGCAAGGCATATGTCAAGTTACTATAGGAAGGGATGCACACTTCGACAAAGGTGGACACGATTTCGAAGTCAACTTGAATGCCAGGAAGTGCCAATGTGGAAAATTTCAGGCACTGCATTATCCTTGCTCACATGCAATAGCTTATTGCGTGGCACTAAATCTCGACCACAGGTTTTTTATTGATAAGTGCTACAAAATGGCAAACATAAGAGATTGCTACGAGCAATTATTCCATCCACTTAGAAATGAATCTTATTGGCCACCAGTTGACTCTCCTGATGTGATACTTCTTCCAGATGACACATTATTGAGGCAAATAAGTCCTCCAATGAAAAAAATACAGAATGAGATGGACCAGACACCTCGACAAGTTGTGTGTTCATTGTGTAAGAATGAGGGCCATTCTACCGCACATTGTACTAATGTTGAGAGTCTTGCCAGTACGAGTGGAAGAAAACATCGTGGGCGTTGAATTCACCAAATTTTTTGGGGTACTCTTTCCCATGCTATCATTGTTGCTCATTTTATTTCTTGGTAGTTTCTAGGATTGCTTGTCACTTTCCCTGTTGTTGTACCTTGTTTATCGACAGTTATATTTGCTCGTAATATAATGTTAAATCTAGTGTTTAAATTGGAAGTGTGGAGGTTGTGTTTGATACATAATTATTTCATATTGTTTAGCAGGCCCAATGACGCATTATACTCCAGCCGATATTTTCTTCAATATGGGTCGATGGTGGGCCCTAGAAGATGAATTTTATTACCCATTCGACCCGTTGCTGATCAATTCACCTGCTGTAGCCCGCACAATGGTGAGTGAATGGTCTTTTCGTATTAACCAATCACATTATCTACGTTCAGATGCACGGAGAGTAAATGTTAAGGTTCCTCGACCTATAGCTATCAACATGCCACGTTTAAATGCCGAATTTATGCAGAGAGCTCTTTTTCGAATAAGGGAAGAAAATAATCGTATTAAGATACGTTTGAACCGATATGAGTTGAAGCAAAGCATCAAAGAGTTTATTGAATATGGTGATATTCAGAGAGCACGAGAATATATATTTATGCTACAAAATAGCACAAATCCAGTAGTGGGCAATGAAGATGGCGAGTGCGTTAACAGTGAAGTCAACGAATTTGCATCAGATATTAAAATGTCAGATGAAGATAGCTAGGATATTGATAATTTAGTCCTCATCGGACATGTACTCATCAGACATATATTTTGCATTATTAAAAATACTATCACGATGCATATCTGATAAGTCTTTACCTAATGTTGATACTTGCTGTCTTGCCAAATCAAGCATATGATATCGATTTTGTCGCAGCATCATGCGATTATTCTCATGACGGATCATGATCAATGCTAATTCATATGAATCTATCTTACTTTTTTCCACGTCCAGTGACCTCCTCTTCAAAACGGGCACATTCAATATTCGCAGACCTGCAACAAGTATTTCAGACTCGGCTACTCGAAACACCCACTCTCTTTTTAGCCCAGCAAAATACTCTCTTCTATCTGTATGATGTTCTTGCATATAATCATCATTAAATTGAGGAAGTATCCACCTCTGGCAGTTTTAGTGATTCATTTATATATTTTTTATTTTGCTATGCAAATACCAACATCTTAAGCTTCTTATTTATAGACTTAAATTCGTGTGACTTTTTTCAATCCGTGAATTTGTAGTTATGAAAAAAATAGTACACCTATTATTATATGTGTCCAAAATCTCAACTGTTGTGACGTGAGTGTGCATTTGTACTAAAATATTGTAATAAAATTATTTTTCTGTCAATGGCAAAAAATGCTGCTCTGTGAAAAATAACTTCGGGATCAAATTTTATTTCCTCAGGATCAAATTGAACTAACATGTATATCTTCGGTAGAAAATAACTCAACGCGAGGTACAATCTACCAAAAAATCAGAGCATTCTAAATTCACGAAAATCAGCCATAAGAATATGAACAATCAAATTGCAAATAATACCATAACCAAGCGAGAGTTTTGAATATTTATTAAAAAGAGAGTTTTCAACCAAACTAAAATTCAACATATATCACTAACAGTTTTTTCAAAACAGTGTCCCACCATTCAGCTGTGTTTGCCTCTACATTTCCAAAATATATTTTTTTCACTAGTCGTATACGGCTCTGGAACATGATGGTCTCTACTGCCTCGGCGTAGTTCCACAGGTTGATTGTCACATTCTCTTTCCTCTTTAGTGTCACTTTCACCATCAACCTGCATGTCTTCATTGTTATTTATCGGTTCACTCACAACCGTTGTTGGGTGTGCAACATTCGGTCCACCAATATCATGTTGTACTCCTGGACTTATTTTGTTCATCAAGTCACCAACATCTGCAAAAGACTCCGAGACATGGAAAAAAGGCGTGTATGACGATGTACCAGCAAAATTTTGAAAGGTTGGAAGTGCTGGTGTCCCAAATATCTGCGGTCTATACAGATTTTGCTGTGACGATTGTTCCCCCATCTCTGAATGCCCATAAAATTGATGGGAACTTGATCCCGGAACACCAGGATCATGAGGTGGCATGTAATCATTCCATTGGAGGGGCAGCATAATAGGATTACAAGGTATCGGTTGCACACTCGGAACTGGTCTCCTGCCACTTGCAAGAGTTTTTTTACGTCTACCCCACGATTTCTAATAAGATAAAATTAGGTAAGTTAACTTAATATATTTAATATTAAAAATTAAGCTAACTTTGTAACACATTCTACCTTCTCTTCTTCTCGAATTCCATAATCCGCATTGAATTCGACACTATAGAATTTCTCAGAAATGGGCATACCAAGATAGCGGCGTTGCTCTTCAGCTACACCAAGTGCTGATTCTGCCATACGACGAAGCTCATAATTTTGAGACATCTGCCTCATCCGTTCAATTGCATCAGCCTATTATACAAAATTGTGAATCATTAGTATATAATATTAATTTAAAAGATATCATAATTTTAATTTATATAATAAATTTACTTACCAATATAGATTGTACGGCACCATGCGGTGTTATAAAGCGTACCGTTATTTTCCTGTACCAATCCAAATATTTACCGTGGAAATGAATATCCATATTATTTGCAGGAGGACCTCTTACCACATGCCTATGGCGATTTATCCACACTTCCACATGACATTTATATTGGACTTCTCAGTCTATATCAGTTCTACCTCTGCGCCCTCCCGCATGGATACCGTCGTCGGGCTCAGGATGCTGTGGGTTGGGTTGCCCTATCCCAAATTATCTCAAAATTCGATCTGGATAGTGCCACTCCACTGCATGAAAACTAATTAATGGTACTCGAGCTTTCCAGCACTGTACAATTTCTTCATCAAAGCTAGGTTCTATTAGTGATTGATAAGGTTGCTAAATAATCTACAATAAAAAAGCAAACTTAATGAATTTGATACAAAAAACTATGAGCATGCATTTTCTTTAAAGATGATATGTAATAGAAAATGTAAGATGACATACATCTGAGGGAGAAAGATCTTCAAGCACTCGTCTTATATCAGTCATATTTGTCTTAAAAGACCTCTTCTGGTTAATGACAAAAGTCCACCTGCATTAGAAAAATAATTGTCAAGAAAAAATAGATAATATAACAAAGACCTATTTATATTTAACTAATTATAAATTCCAACCTGATGCCTATAGCGTCTCCAGGTTGTGGTATTCGTTCTTTTTTTAGAACGGGACGACAAGGACGAATCCGCTCCCAAGCCCACATACAAATCAAATAAGTGGCTCCAACGATTTCGCTACTTTTTGGATTGGTAGCAATACACGATTGGTTGTACAAATGGGCCAAACATGCGCTACCCCAGCTATATGTATCAAGAGATTCCAGATCCTCGAGAAATGGCAACTAGCAAGTGTGAACATAGCTATCACTCTTCTCGGAAAAGAGTAAGGCTCCCATCAAAAAATATATGTTTGCTCTAACATACTGCCGAACCATCTCTTCTGGGGCATCTTCACTTAGATCAGATGGATTGAATTCAGATAGCAACTAATTAAAACTTATTGTGTTACCCCTGCTACCATTTGCATATTCAGAATGATCTTTACCAAAAAGATTAAAGCACAACGCTCCCCAATCATTCGGAGTCTGCAGTCCAGTGAGCGGTTTTCCATCAACTGGCAGCCCTAGCAAAACTGACACATCTTGAAGAGTGATGGTAATTTCACCATCAGGCATATGGAAGGTGTGCGTCTCATGACACCATCTCTCCACCAATGCAGTTATCAAAAACCAATCGATGTGCTTTATAAATCCAATGCACACACATGCCCAAAACCCGATTCAGCCAAATAACGTGCAAATCTCGCATTCTTAACTGGCCTCTGTTTGAATTCTCGACGAGGAACTCTTATTGGTTCGTCAAATTTGTTGTTGAACGCCTCTCCACGTTATTTTTTAACTTACACAAAGTTTCACAAATTAATAAAATATATAATTGAAAACAAGTTTTTAACAACAAAAAACGGTGGTGAGGTGTTACGTTTTGCTCTGCTTCATTTTTTTTATCAAATTATTTTTCATCCCGAGTATTAACTAGGTCAACTAATATAAATTTGGGTAATTTTAAAAATATAGAATTTTTTCTAACAAATTTTTTACGTCGTTTCATCTAAATTTCAAAATAGATAAAATAACAAAAAATGGTCATGAGGTAGTTCATATAATTGAATACAAGTTTTTAACAACAACTGTCATATCACGACTAAAAAAAATCTTGAACTATTTTACAAACAATTTTATACTATACGAACCTCGTTAGTCCATATAGCCCTTGCACGATGAACATTAGATAATGTTAACAATTCTCTAGATTGCGATGTTCCTTCATGTCTGATGAAATCAGACGAACATGGGCGTTGCTCCATCTGTAATAAAAGCAACAATCATTTAAATTGCTATTTTTTTATCAATAAAAAAGAATTCTGTCTAAGCATCTTTACAATCATCAATTTACTAGATTTTTATACAAGTCAATAAAACTACACGAGTATAGTATAATATATTGTTTGCCAGGTAACACAAAATATTATAATATAATTCTGTCTTGGACCAATTTTCTATTAACAAAACAAGTAGAAAGTAAATGTAAATTAATCAAAAATTTTTTTTCAACAACTTCAAATATCCTTTTCCAATCACACACTAAAGGACACATTTAATGAATGATGCAATTATTAGATAACAAGCTAAACAATAATAACGAAGCCAAAAAAAGCTACAAAAAAAATTAATCGACATGCAATCGAGATAACAAGCTGAAAAATATCAAATCAATGGAAGCAAAAAAAAAAGGTTGAAATCGAAATTGAAAGCTAAGTGGGGCATTTTCGTTTTACCCAAAGAATGTATAAGGAAACAAAAAAAGCATGTATCGGAAACATGCAAATTGGGGATGTCTCGTCAAATTGGGGATGTCTCGTCAAATTGGGAGCCTTTCTAAAAAAAAGAAAGTATAACCGAAAACGCTTAAGGTGGAGCGTTTCTAATGTTCAAAAAAAAAACTGAAAACGCTCAAGGTGGAGCGTTTCTAATGTTCAAAAAATAGCTGGGGTGTCAAATCGGAAACATGCAATATCGAAAAGACGAAATTAAGGAAATTCCTTGGGTCTCCGGTTGTCGGGGATTGGGCTTCCTTGGGTCTCCGCTGGTCCAAGTCGGCCTACTTTGGGTCTGTGTTGGTAGGAATTAAAAAGAGAGGAAATTAGAGGAGAGGAAAATTTTTTTAGTCAAGGAGGCGGAGAGGAGAGGCAAACAGCATAGAGGAAGGAGGAGATAGGAGGTAGGGTTTAATTAATTTTTGTTTCAATTACAGAAATAACCCTGGTAAAAATATAATTTTGAGGGTAAAATTGTAAGCTTACCTTGCTAATTTTTTGGCAGGCTTTTTCCGGCTTTTTTGACCAGAAATTTTTGGTATAAAAAAATGCTCCCGCGGGAGCAGTTTTCGGTATAAAAAATGCTCCCCCGGGAGCAGTTTTTGGTATAAAAAAAATACTTCAGTTTTTTAGGGGTCACTTCAATTTTAATTTTCTAATTTTCAGATAATTAACAAAATAAATTTAAAGTTTTTATGGTATATTGTAGATATTTTGCCAAGCTGGACTCGTTATTACAGATGTTAATTGTCCAATAACATATACTACCATATATATTATACATGTAAAAGTTAAAAAAATAATGAAAAGATTTATTAGGACAAAATTTAAGAGATTTATTGCAAGTTTACGTGTATAATGGTTAAGAACGGGTCTGGTTGAAATGGGAATTAAATTTGGTGGAATTTTTGGTATAAAAAAAATGCTCCCCTGGGAGCGGTTTTCGGTATTAGAAGAGACGCTCGCATTTGAGCAGTTTTCGGCCAGCCGAGCCGAGTGCTCGGCTTGACCGAAAGTGGAGCGATTTCGTTCGAAAACGCTGCCCGAGGAGCGGTTTTGTGCGAAGGAAAAATACTACAAGTTGAGCGATTTTCGGTTCGACCCCAAATAAGGAAAACATCCCCTGACAATCCCATTCAGAGAATTGTCGGGAAAATAAACTCTATTTTAGAAAATTCTGCAGAAAAGTTGATCGCGATCATTTTTAAAAACATTTGCGAAAGTTCAAAAGAGCCCGTTTCACGTTTCCGCCAAAATTCCCTTCAGAAATCAGTTTCCCGCCATCTCTGTCTCTCTCTTCCGGTCCCAGGTAAGATCCGAATTCTCCTCTTCTTCTTCTTCTTCTTCTTCTCAAAGGAGGTAAGCTCATAGTTCTTGATCTTCCAGCCTTCCAAGTTTCTCCCCCGTGAACGGTTCGGAGAAATTCCATCTGCCGTGTAACGAATCAGGTTTAACAAGAAATTAGGGTTCCGTTTCCGATTTCTTCGAGGCGGCTGCGAAATAACCGCTTCTTGCGTGAGGACAGAGGCTAATTCTCGGCGGTTTTGGTTATTGCAGGAGTCGAAATTCACAAGTAGAAAGAGAGGGGAGTCCCCATGAAAGCAGCCAAGCCGCGGTCCTCCAAACCTAAGCTCCGTAGAACTCGGTCCAACTGTCTCAAACCTTCAGGGCGGGTTGGTTCCGAGTCTTGTTTTGTTGATTCAGGTAAGGAGATCGGCCGTTCTGTGCTGGATGAATGTAGATCGGAAACTGTTGGTGTCCCGAAGCTCAAGTTACAGCTCTTTCCGGTTGATGAGGGGACTCGGGTTGGGTTGGAGAAGGTAAAACTGATGGCACAATAGAGCTTGTTTTTTCTTCGGTTTGGAACGTTCTTGCCCCGAAGGTGTATGATTGATTGTCTCGTGTCTTCCGCTTCGTTTTACAGGATGGTTTTCATCCCTACTTGGAGCTGACTCTAAGTATGCGCAAAAGAATATGTTCAGTTCTTAGACACTTCAATGATAAATGGTCAAAACCGAGCATTGTCCGCGGGGAGCCTGTTCTCTTCCCGTATAACGCTTCGGGTGATCTGGCTAGCCGTTGTTGGACTTCAAGTGATAGTGAAACTAGTGCAGGGGATGTTTATGCAGCTATTGGCACCCCCTCTGTCTTCCGCTTAAGGTCCTTCGGAGTCCCAACTTGCTCTCTTATCTTTTGTAACTCGGCTGCTTACCCCTCGAGCTTCTATCTTAATTACAATTTTCAGGTATGGGTGGATATCAAATTCAGAAACTAAAAATGTTCAAGTGCCTCAAACAAGGAGTCATTCTGAAACTCCTTCTCAACCTGATGGTGTCCCTGGGGACATTGCAAATATCAATGTTGCTGGTAGTGAAGGCAGAAAGGAAAAGGTGTGTCATGAGCTTCGGCCGGGTACAGATGCTTGCGTAACGGATGGTATTCTGGATGATAAGCCGTCCTGCAGGATAGTTAACCAATCCCAGGTATCATTCTTGTACAAAACAAAAATTAAACAGCTCATTGGATCAGTAAATGCTCGAATAGAAGAATTTTACTTATTCTGCATCCCCTATGAGTGAATCTAGTCTTTTACTTGTTTTCTGCTGGTGATGATGATGAAGTTCTGAACTCCAATATAAAGATGAGATTTACACATCAACTGTGTCGAGTTCGGTGGAATTGTTTATAAGTTTTGAAATTCCGCCTACCAATTGTCTAAGATTTTGGATTGAATATAGAAATTCTAGCATAAACAAATTCTAGAAGGGCTCAACTTGGTAATCTAACAATTAAATGACAGGGGTGCTGGTTGAACTTCATGATTATTTATATGCCTAAGATTTTGGATTGGATATAGAAATTCTAGCATAAACAAATTCTAGAAGGGCTCAACTTGGTAATCTAAACATTAAATGACAGGGGTGCTGTTTGAACTTCATGGTTATTTATATGCTTAAGATTAAGGTGAAGAACCCGCTGTCGTGCAAAATTTGATTGCACAGTTTTATTCCATGGTCTTCTCGTTGCTTAGGATCTTTTACTATGTTTATGTCCCATGCTTCTACAAATTTCCTTATTCCAGATTTCCTGTAAGGTACTTACTCTCTTGTCATGGCTACCGAGTATGAATCAGGGCGGCGAGACGTCTCCAGATGCGGTAGTTGGGCAGTCACTAGCTATATGGGACGATAACTTGACCAACATAAGTATAGGAGGTCTGCTTTCTGAGGCATCCTTGCAAGGAATGTTTCGCAACCGCAATCCTAAATCAAATGGCAACAACAGCGATCTGCAACCATCTCAATTGGTCTCTGATTCATTTGATGCTTTCATTGCATCTCAAGCAAATTATTCTCAAGGTCCCAGGTCAATGCCTCATGGTTCAAGCATATCTATCTTGGATGCCGAAGATACATGCCAGCCATTTTCTTTCCAGAAATTATCTTCCTCCTGTGTAAATCCTGTACCCATGAGGGTGAGTGCTTGCTCTCATCAAATTTCAAATAGATTGGTGCTTGTTCATATTTCTTTTCCTGGTTTTATGCTTGCCGACAAGTGATTATAACTGCTGATTTGAAGCTTGGTCTGGGTCAGATATTAAAATGGTGGACTTCTTTTTGCTCCTTGAATGTTGATTATCTTGATAACCAATGACGAGTCTTGTAATTCAGGATCTAGACAACAGAAAATCAGGGTAGTATATCGTAGGTGCTTTCGTTATGCCGAGCACCCGTGAAGATTCCGTTTCTTATTTCTTTGTTCTGCAGGCGAACATCCAATCCGGCCAATTGCAAGAGCAAAGCGGGAAAGAGTCCCGTACAGACCAGTCACTTTGTTCTCAACTTAATAACGGCGAAAGCAGCCTTGGGCTATCAGGAATAAAATGGGTAAATGGCTTTGTAATTAGAACTTTCCTTACCTTGCTGTACTTTTATACTGAAGCTTACCAACGCTTAGTATGTCCTTTCTATGGTTGTTTCGTGCAGACCGAGTCTTTGGGGCCTTTCGACTTTGGCAAGTCTTCTTCTAGGAAGATTTCTTGAGATGACAGTTTAAGCCTTGGGAGAATTCTCAGTTAGGAACCCTGTTGATTTTTGAATAACTTCTGTTGAAATTTCTCGAGCGTCATTTGTGAATATACAAAGGAAAGGAGTCCAAATAGCTCACTAATCGCACTATTGCTTATTTGATGAGACTTGAACGTTTTCATGCTATTCTTTAGAGCATCTCGCTTAATTGGACAGCTTTTTGGTCTATAAACATATGGATTCCAAAGTTTAGCATTATGGAGTGGGTGATTTTCATATTGTTGTATGCTTCATTTGGAATGTTCGAACTCGAAACATATCATTTTGATGATCTAAGCCCCGTACTAGTTGAATTTGTCGGGATTTCCATAGTGCTAGTTCCCGTTGGATAGGCAAGCCTCGAGTTGCTCAACCCGTCAAATATTTGCATCATCTCCCAGGCAGAACAAGAAAGGAGAATAATCTAATTTGTTCCTTGAGATCACAGCCCAAAGTCATTGGATAATGTAGGAAACATTTCCTTTTCAACTTTCCTGCAATTCTCTCAAGGCAGAAACAACGCTAAACAAATGTTATTATTCCAATATCGCCGGCCCAAGGACGGCAGTACTGTCATTTTCTTATTAGATTTTCTTGTTCCATAGAAACAAACAAACGATCTGGTTCTGCTCCTAGTCTTCTCCTTCTTCTTATCATACCTATGCAGAGACCTTGTTATGAACGTATTCTCGATTCTCCGAGGCGAATCATCTGAAGGGAGAAAGGGAGATGGGGTGTGTTCAGAGCGGAGGATCATTGCAGTCTCCGCCTAGAGATCACAGGAGCCTAGAGCGAGGACATGGTCCAAACGGAGTACAACGACAGCAACCCGGGAAGGATAACAACATCAACAATCCTGATCAAGGGAAGCTGTTCAAGCAAGAGCAGCTGCATAATACGAAGGGTGCTGTGGTTGTGCTCTACGGTGCTAACGTAGCCGCGGGCCGAGAAGTAGGCAAGAAGGGTGGTGCTGATGGTGGTGGTAGTCGTAATGCGTCGAAGAGGATAGTGCTGAAGAAGATAGGAGCAGAAGAGCTTGTTGATGGCTGGCCTAAGTGGCTTGCAGATAACATCTCCAGGGAAGTTCTGGCTGGTCTGGTCCGAAAGAGCGCTGACTCTTATGAGAAGCTAGCCAAGGTTAGTATAGCACTATCTCGACATCTATTGAATCGACCAGTTCGGCTTTAACTCCGGAAACTTTATGCTGTGCATCACAGATAGGGCATGGGACGTATAGCAATGTGTACAAGGCTCGAGATAGGGACACCGGGAAGATCGTGGCCCTAAAGAAGGTCCGGTTCGACACGTCGGAGCCGGAGAGTGTGAAGTTTATGGCGAGGGAGATAATGATGTTGCAGAGGCTGAACCATCCCAATATTATTAAGCTTGAAGGGCTTGCCACCTCCAGGATGCAATACAGCCTCTACCTTGTCTTCGATTACATGCAGTCCGATCTCACCAGGATTATTACCCGCCCCGGGGAAAGGCTCACCGAACCTCAGGTAAACGAGATTTCTTTGTCCTCTGTTACTTTACAATTTGAGATTACGACATTGCAGTCCGATCCCATACTCGTTGTTGCTTGCACCACCTGCGATTTATCGAACGTTGGCGAATTCAAAATTCGTACTAAGAAGGTATATTGAGATTATCATATGAGTTAGGCCGTCAAGCACGAAATTTTACTGTATTTTTGGTTTATACTATTTGGTATCCGAATAAATTAGACCGAGTAATTTAGATTCAAGTCGGGTGTGATATTTGAAAGATGAAAAAGCTCTCCCAATAAGCACTTAACGTTGTTGCGTACTGAAGGATTCGAATTCCTGATCTGGTTAAGTTAGAACAACACTTTAATCAGCTGATTTAAGTGCTTCTCGGTATAAAATTTGAATATGTTATACAAACGTATTTGATCTTATATAGTCTCCTCTAAAAAAATCTTATACAATCTTAATCTATTACTTTAAAATTTTGAGTTGGATACGGAGATTCTAACGCTTATTATTTTGGAGGTGAAATGCTACATGGAACAGCTGCTGGCGGGGCTCCATCACTGCCACGAGAAGGGGATATTGCACCGCGACATAAAGGCGTCCAACCTGCTAATCGACAGAGATGGGATGCTCAAGATTGCGGATTTCGGGCTGGCCAACTCCTTCGTTCCCAAGCCCCAAAGGCCCCTCACCAGCAGGGTGGTCACCCTCTGGTACAGGGCCCCTGAGCTCTTACTGGGTTCCAGCGACTATGGAGTTGGGATCGACCTTTGGAGTGCCGGATGCTTGCTCGCCGAGATGTTCTTCGGGCGGCCCATTTTGCCCGGAAGAACCGAGGTAGAAACAGTCTTTTAAACGAAGTTCATCAAGTCGAGGATCGCAATAATGAACCACGAGTCTAATAGGAATAAATGATTGTGATACTATGTTAAAATCTCCGTATCTAATCCATAATCTAAGATAATAAACTGATGAATTTTCAATGCAATAACAGACAAATAAGATTACCATACTTGTAACTACCCATGCGATAACAGGTGGAATATATATATACAGGTAGAACAACTACACAGGATATTCAAGCTATGTGGGTCACCACCAGAAGATTATTGGAAGATAATGAGGCTGCCAACGAGCTTCCGGCCGCCCCAACATTACAAGCCAAGTTTCCAAGAGGCCTTCAATGATTTGCCTGAATCTTCATTGCCACTTTTAACGACCCTCCTTGCTTTGAACCCCTCCTACCGTGGCACTGCTGCTTCTGCTCTCCAATCTCGTGTAAGTATAATTTTTAACACCTTTCTTAAACGAGGTTCATCACGCGCGGCACTATTTTTCTTTTTGAAAAATACGCAAGTCTTGCAGAATATCTGTGCAATTTCGAAGAAAAATGAAACAAACATTTTTGTAGTTTGATTGAGGTTTGCCAACCAAAATAATATGTAATAGAATTTTTACTTTTAAGGAAATGAACGTGAAGCTTAAATAGGTCCAACGAATTTTCACGATAATCCCATTTCAAACAAATTTTCACTTGTTAATGACGTGATTAATCCCGATAAATATCCTGCAGTTCTTTAGTACAAGTCCATTGGCATGTGAACTATCCGGGCTACCCGTAATCCGGCGAGAAGAAACGGAGCCTACTCAAATCAAAGATCGGAAAAAGTAGGTCAAATTCTCCTTCCTTATAATTTCACTCATATTATATGTAGACTTTTTTTTTCTATACAAATAGTTATTTGAGTATCTAATATGCCGACTAATTCAGGTTCGAGTATTAGACAAATTGTCCCACCAAATATTTAACATTTCTAGTAACATATTATACGCATTTAATCAATTGTAACATACAATGTGTTGTGTTGCTCAGGCGCAAGATTTCTTCAAAAAACAAACTTAGTCGTGCAATTATTGAAGATGGGACGGTTCTCATTGCTCCACGGCGAAACGAAGACAGAGAATCTTCCAAGGAGGTACTATCATTCTCATTGCTTTTACATTTAGTTTCTTTTAAATAATTTTTCACGAAGCTGTCATGGGCATAGGTAATGATACTTATCAAGTGTTAATACTCTTTATGAGGAATGGCTAGATTAGAATATTAGAGGACATATACCTATAAGCATGCTTAATTTAAAACCCATTTCGATCGGTCGGGCTAAAACCCAACAATAATACCAGATTAATTCTTATGCAAAATCTCACAAAGCAATATTGACTACTGATTTAACTATTCAGATTGGTCATTTTATCTAGTTGGATCCACTGGTCCAGACAAAATTATCCAAAATTTATTTGGCCTGCGTGAGGCCTAGTTAATTTCGTTTTAGAATACTGGTTAATTAAAACAGGCACATTTTGAAAATTTAGTAGTAGTTTATTTTTCTCTACCTTTCATTACATATATAGACATGTATAATATGATTCGATTACTTTAATACAGCCTGAGAAAAACCAGGAGGCGACCACCGAAACACACGAAGAAGCAAGACACAGTGGAAGTAGCAGCACCGTCTCAACCCTCAAGCCGGTGACCGAGGACCGGAGCCTCTCCGACTTCTCGCCGATCCGACGGTCCCACGAAGCCGTGGCACGACGGAGCGAGGCTCATCCGAATGCTACAAAGAACATCCAGAATTACACTCTCTTGCAAGCCTCCATTATGGACATTGTTAAGCACAAAGGAGCTGGCAATGGGATGCCTGGTTACCGAAGATCTTATTCGACGTTGGATTTTCGTACGATGGACCCAGAAAAGGTGTCGAAGCTCTTTGGGGTGGACAAAGATTAATTAGGGATGCAACTTGTTCCCGTTGTTATTATATCTTTTTTTTCCTTTCCAAGGTGACCATATGTCTGTTGGTTGGTCATATTCGGTATATGAATAAGACTATTGAATGTATTTCGTTCTATCAATAATATATTTTTTGCTGACTAATTTAATCACGACAGATTTTAACACTTCTAGCGTTTCAAAAATTTTCATTTTCCCCCTCCCACAAGATAGATGGAACAACTAAAAGCAATAGTTGACAAAGAGCGTTCGGTCTTAACAACACAAGGCGCGTAAAAAGAATTGATAGAATTCAGGGTTCAACTCCTGACAGCTGTAATTACTCGGTATAAAAATTTACATTAAAAAAAAAAAGCAATTGTCATTTTCATTATGTGACCTATTAAAAAGTTGATACAAATACCCAAACACCACAAACATGATAGGCGTGTGTAAATACATATGCCTTGTGCTCCCTTTAAATTTTCCTCCTGACGCCCAATTTCTTTCTCCAGCCCCTTTACACCCAATGTGAGTTTCTCCAGCCTAAGCTTAGTTTATCACCTAAACTTTGGATTAGAACTAAGCTTCATCTGTTGTAGGTCATTGTAACTAATCATGATTCCATTGAAATTAACTTAGTCTAATGAAACTATGACTAGTTTAATAACGCTCTCTAATTTATAGCCAAATCATACCCCAATTTGTCTGGCTGGGAATAAAAGGCTATAAAACAATTATATAAACTTAGGAAAAAGGAAAATGAAAATTATGAAACCAGAATTCTAGGATCAACATATGTATATATGTACACAAGTCACACTCGCACCAGGTTACATCAATGGATACAATCAAAAAGTTCTTGGCCAAGTAGCAAGAGAAAGGGTAAAAGAAAATTAAAATTGAAAGGAAAGGAGGAAATTTAATGTAGCCATTTAAAGTATTCACTCATCAAAATAATCTTGGACAAACTTGCTCTTGAGCCACTTGAAGCTGTTCCTCAATCCCAACTTGAACTTACCTTCCACGGTGTACAAGTTATACTGGGCCACCCTTTTCCTCCTCTTCTCCTCCGGGTTACCTCCACCGGCGAGCTCCTCGACGGTCGGACCGTTGAAGCTGTACGACTTGGCACGGTCATCCAATCCGAACCGGACTTCCGAGTAGTTGTTCGGATACCCAGAAAACGATTTGCTCTTCTCCATTGTGATCAGAAAAATATGGCATGCAGTAGTACCTAGTAGATAAGGGCCATGCTTTTATTGGTGTATATACGAAATGGTGATGACAAGAAAGCACTAGCTTGTTACTTGTTGTTAGTGACCCACTTATTTGATTTATGCTGGCCCTTTTTTCTTTTTTGAAAAACCTGACCCGTTTCCATTTGGGTGACGCCAAGTTGCAAATTTTGATAGTGATTTGATTTGTTGATCCCTAGTGCAATAATGCATGAGAATGATTAATCCCGGGCATCTACCTCAATAATGCTCCAATTAATCATTAGAAAAATAAATGTAATTTCAGATACATGTCAAGGTTTATGTTGTGGGGGGGGGGGGGGGGGGGGGGGGGGGGGGGGGGCGGGGGTGGTTTGGTGGGTTTATTATCTAGTATTTGTTGTATTTGATAAATTTCAAATCCCAACGATGCCCATCATTGATGTTCATTATTATTAAGAAGTTGGTTTAGAGCAGTTAACACTTAATATTGTTTACTACAAAATGTCAAGAATTCAAATATTTAATTATTTTAAAAAATATATAAGTTCGTTTAGAACATGTTTATTTTTTTAATTTGACAATTCTCGATTTTAAAGTAGCTATAAAAGAAAGAATTTGTATGTTCGACAAGTCCTGCCAAAATAAAATCGAAGATATTGTTATATCCAACCCAAAATTTTAAAATTGTTATATCTAAAGACAAGATTTGCATCAGGACTTCAACATTTTACTTCGTATGCGTTGCAGTTTTGATACCATTTTAGATATTTATATATTTAGCAGAAATTTGAAGGAATAAAAAATATTTAAGCTAATAATATAAAACGAAGCATAAAAATAAATTGATACAAGTATAGGAATCAAATCCCGTGAGACGAGATATTCGGGTGGCTAGCTCAAAGTGGAAATCATTACAAGTACAGAAAGGTGGCTAACAATAGATGATGGAGTTGCAATAATATAGAGCTAATGGTTCCCACCAGAGTTAGGTGGATCACAAGGAATCTTCTTTTAGATATTGCAGAGAGTGGTTTCCAACTCCCCACCCGTCGGCTTTGTCCCAATAAGGACTACACACGAGCGAAGCGACACCACCAACATCGTTTCTTTCGTGGGGCCATATTGTTGCTATCTTCTCTACTCATCAACGTCCACTGAAATTAAGATCCCCCAACCGGATAGCTTGCTTGTTGCGATTCAGAAATAGAAGCGATAATGTTCGAGGTATTAATTACCTCGAAAGGCGTCAGACTTTAATTAAGAAATGAAACGATTATCCAAAACGAAAATCCGAAATATCCAAAGAGACTTAAATATTCAAAAATCTGAATAAATGCTAAAAACTGAAATTTTGACAGTCTTTATTATTTGGGCAGAAAATCGTGATGATGCAAGCAGATGAATTACCCTACTCCCGATCCTGGGTCCCAACGATCTGAAACACATACAGCTATGGTGAGTTGATAAACTTTGTAAGTGGAACGAACAAAACTAAACAAAATACAGGACAACGATTTCACCTTGCAAACCAAAGAGATCCCCTATCCGACTATCTAGCCAACTAAGCAAATCAGAATTTCGGAGCATAACATATCCACACGAGTATTCTCTAACCGACTATCCTATCAAACTACCCTAACCAACTACCTTAACCGACTACATATCATAGCATAACAAAACTTATCAAAATTTGAGTTTCGGATACAAGTACGCACAAACAGAATTTAACACCATTACAATTCGGACAGAAATATTACGGTTTCAAAATAACACAGATCAGGACTTCGAGAAATTGGCAGCATCATCACAGATTATTAGAAGTAAAGGGATCAGCTTAAGCCAGATTCCGAAGTCAAGCCATACGTATTCTAGACTGAGATGTGAATTGTCTCAGTGACGAGCCTAAACCAACGATATGTCTGGGAACCCCTCGAATCTGACTCTTTCTCTCACAGATTCATCTTCTCCACCTTTTGTTTGAGAAGCAAACACGTGACTTATCACTTGAAATCGAGTTTACGAGGAAAGAACAGTGTTAGTAACTTACCCTCCTCGTACAACGATCCCTGGACAGTCTCGTCCTCTCTTAGCACCTCCTTTCGAGTCAGATTTTGCTCCTCACCTTCACAGCGAGAAGAAATCCGTGGGTATTATTTAGGCTGACAGAATAGACGGCCTATAGGCCTATTTATATAGCCTTTCGAGGCTAAAAACTCTAATCCGTTACTCTAATTATGGAAAATTATCCTTTGTTCCCCCAAATTTTATAAAATTCTCACTTTAGTTTTTCAATTCTTACAATACTCGTGCTGATTTATTTTGCACCCACTTGGGTGCTGATGGACTCCACTCGCTAACAAAGCAATTCATTTTAGCTCAAGAGACAGTTCTCAATTTGTTACCTAGTCTAACTTTTTGTGGGTCAGCAATGGGTCGTAGTACGTTAGATAGGGGTGGTATTCGAGTAATTTTATTGTGTACAATATCGAGTTTATCAGATAATGTCTATTACCATGTTATTTGTTGATAGACATTATCTGATATATTTGATGTACTTTAGTGAAATATTGGTAAAATACAACTTTTATTTATCAAAAAAATATATGTTTGACGTATAAATATTCAAATTTTGTAGACTCCATCATAAAATTGTCAATTGATAAAATGCTAACCATTAGATATACTGGGTCATATTCATGAAGAAAATATCGTAAAATTTTGATATCATATACTTCCATATCAGATTTATTTGTGATTTTATATTTTATTTTAAGTTCTTTGTTAAGGTCTTTTATCAGATAAATTTACAAATTCTACGTTTCGAAAAAAGAATATCCAAAAAAAGTCGTTGCTTTTTTTTGAGGGAAAAAAAGAGTCAATAGTACACATCACCCTCTGGCATTTGACGGAGAGGGGGCACTAAGTTCTACCGACGTCACAATTGAATTTGGTTTGCTAATAGCGGAGAGGCCGACAATAATGGTCACGAGAGTATACTATCACATCGCATGCACAAGTGGTGGCTTTTGGGACCATTTCAAGAAACCTTTAGTTTCTCTACAGATGCGAATTTAAGCAATTTGGGAACAGACCAAAAGACTCATTTGTGCTGATTGCGAGTTGCAACCGACGAATAAATCCTGCACCGCGTGGCCTATATGCTTAGGCCAATGGAGATATTCCTATATGACCAGAACAATTCTCTGTGCAGGCATTTTCCAGTGAAACATGGAATCTGATAACAGAAGAAAATTTCAAGGACAATTGCAAGTACCTACATAGATCTGCGGAGGGTAGAGACCCCTTTTCGAACAACCAGAATTTATTAAGACACTTGGTGCTGGAAACGATCCGCTCCATCCTCAACATCATCCGTTTTAATGCTTCCACTCTGAGCCATCAGTATTCTGTACACTCGCTTTGAACAAACCTGGCCTACTCTTCTTTCACCGCCGAGCAGCCCTTCCATGGTCAGGTCCTGAAGTATAAATTCTTTCTCATGCACCTAAACGGGAAATATGCAGAACGGATGTCTTAGACACTGGAAGTTCAATGTAAGAAAGCATAAAAAGCAAAAGATAGAAGAAAATGACGCTTAAAAGCACGAAGATCTGCCCTTGAGGGGTTCATGAACGTTATAGGATGTGAAGTATGTTGTCTCAATATAAGAGAAGGTTGGAAGTCGGATCGGAATAACTCATTTTTACAAACTATGGACAACTCTTTAACATAGCATGCCATAGTCTCTAGTCTCAGTAACCGACTGCGTGCATTTTCAATTACTTGATCAGAAGCCAAAGAAAAAACAAAATGAAAGACAAAAGAAACTAACTCAAAGGAATGGATTGGACAAATGATCTTGTCTCAGATTGGTTAGTTGTGGAAACAGTATACTTGAGGGCAAAGCAATCATATGAATTTGGCAAATGGGTTAACTAGGAAAAGTAACAAGAATACACATGAACCCATATATCAAACCAAAACTCCTACATTTATTAGTACCTAGTGAAGCAGCGAGAATTAACATTAGTTTTATTTATTTTTTGCACAACAACAGAGATTCCTTAAAAAAAATAGAAAGATGATGGGCAACAATAGTGCTGTTGTGTCTACAAACACAACAGTCAACCACTAGGCATAACTTGCAGAAGAGCAAGGTAACTTATGAAAAGCAACAGAATAGTGCCTTTCACAGATGGAGCTGGATATATGAACCGTAGCGTGCCATTCTGCTCCAGTAAATGCTCTCTAGTATTATTACTCATTTAAAGAATCTACAAGAAACTCGTATACTATAAACCGCGACGGTTCAGTGTACAAGATTGATTTAGATTTGCAATCTCAATGCAAGCATAGACCTGTATCTTCTCAGAGCCTTTCACTGATGGGATGGTGACAAATTTTCCATTTTAGCAGGTGAAGCACAGTATAAATGCATTCACACATTACATTCTCAAGAAAAATATATGCATTCACACGCTAGCATTTAACAAGTACCAACTCCTCGAAATCAAGATCAGACCATGCTTCTTAGGATGCCATACAAGGAAACAAAGGGGCAAACCCCCGACCATTGCCTACCGATTTGGTGGGGTCCATGTATTCCCTCAAAAGAGACTTCATGGTAGGATACTTCTTCCATATGGCAATAGCACACCGAGGTTGCACTTTGGGAATAGCTACCAAAGCTTTTAACCTAAATGGAGAGAAGAAGCGCTTACAATAAATAAACAAATGGTACACAAAATGCTGCAAAACAGCAAATGCAGTCATATTCTAAACATTATCAATCAAGACATCTCCTAACCTGATTCTGCAGTTATTAAGACGAATAAATCCAGATGTTACTACTTGTTTCTGTCAGCAAAGTTGAATGTCCAATGTTGCAAATCAATGTTGTCTTTATTCGGTTCAGTTAAGAAGACCTTCAACTTAAAACATCATGCTACAATATGGCTGATCATTTAATCTATGAAAGGACACATTATGTTATACGGATTGTCCAATGGCAGATTTGATCTGCATCCTAACCAAGTTGATCCTAGGCTTCCAGAAGCAATCAGTTTAACCTGCTTAATTGAATTACGCATACACGTGCAATAGCTGGATAGCAATCTAACGACGTCTACAAAAGAAACATAAATCACTAAAATAGCAAGCAACATGGTTACTCCGAAAACACTTCCATTTAATCTCTACTATGGTCAGGTCTCCTCTAATGACCATCAACAAGTTATATTATCTCTTTGACTTGCCATGATACAGCTATGAATTATCAACTTCATGTGATTTGGGACACACCATCACATTCGTAGAAATTTTGATTACAGATGTCGAGTGACTACATGGTACTGTTTCCTAATCCATTCGCGAATACTTTAGGAAAGAGCCTGAAGTTAAATGGACAAACAATATCCTGTTCATATGATCGGAACAAATGGTGTGGCTGTCAGGGTAAACATTTAATAGATGCACCTGGGTAAGTAAAACTAGAGCAAAGACATTAGGTTACCCTAAAAAGATAGAGGTAACATTAAGTTATTTTATAACAAAAAGAAGAATTTGTCATAATTCACGAAAAATCAATATCATGCTTAACTTTTTTGTCACGAAGGTCAAAAGGAAAACTCACCATGTATTCTTTTTTATCAAGTTTCTCTCAACACATCCCTGTGGGACAACAGAGCCATTGGCGTTAACAGAAAGTCTTGTCAACTTTGTTCTGGAACAATAGAAACTACATTCAGTAATAAGTCAATGAAAAAGGAAAACCAGCTTAAATTCAAGATTAAATGGGTAATTTCACTAGCCATCCACAGTTCATGTCAACCTTCAGGGAAAACGGAAGTCGGGATAAAGAGAGGTAAATTATGCAGAAACTCCAGATGGCTCTAATTGTATCAACAATTAGAACATATCAAACATGATCAGATGATGAGTAAAACAAACTTGAAGTACTCACTACCTGTATTGGCATGAAGCAAGACTACAGGTCAGACCCACGACGTGTTCAGCGACTTCAGCCTCATCTCTGCAGTGCCTATAGTGTACCCTGTGATAGTGGGTAGTTAATTTTGCCAAGACCTGTATTTGAAAGTTATAAAAATGCAATTGTGACTATGTACCACGAGAATATCTAAAGATAACCATCTCAAAAGGTTTATCAATAATCCATGCATTTTTATTTAGTGGTTTAACCTCTTCAATAGGAGGGCATCTCCAACCTCCGTCTATCTCTGGATTTTTGTACAATTCCCTTTCCCTACAAGTACCACAAAAATGAATCCATCAGTTGAATGAAGTAATACATTATTACTGGATACAGGCTCAGGATATCTGGCAAACCAGAAATGACAGCATCCAACTGCCATCAAAACGTTACAAGTTCTTGCTATCTGGATTAAAAGTCAGATCCCATTTTACAATAATCGTGGAAAATTAGCGCCAGCCTAATAGGTTACGAATTTGTACTTTTATCTGATCCATGCACCGAGATCATCTATCATCTAACGAATCTATTAGTTGACAAATATCACATTTACTATTGACCATATAAGTTCAGGGACTGCTAACACTCCTAGAAATACAATCACCATAAGTCACCATCATCTCTATGAGATTAGCATCAACATATATACAAAAAGGCAACCATATGCCTTGATGATAGTAACACTACGATGCATGCAACTTTAAAAAATCTACTGTTGACTACCACTTGACTTAGTAGCATTACGATGCCTGCAAGTTTTGAAAATGTTTTTGTTGACTACCAGTTGACTTGGGAATGATCCAAAAATGATGTTCAGCCACTAGTGAGACATCTGAATCGTGCAATTCTACAATATCAATTCAGTACAGAACCCATGTTAGTTTCGAATTTCAGAAATACAAGGAGCAAAATAACTGAACATTATACCCTAATAATCTCCAAGTTTTTCCATGATTCCAATTTCAAGACTCTTAAAACTGCTTATAGGCTCAAAAGAAGCTTTCTTTAAAGATAACGAGGGGCTAAGTGGTGGGCAGATAGAAATTAACTATTTGCTTTCAACTGTCAACAACAAAGGAAATTATTTGAAATCCCGCAATGCAATCTAAGAAGAAAAGACTTGCAATTAAGTACAACAGGGCCTTATCCCATCAAAAGGATCTGGTACATAGATTCTAGCATGCGTTTGTACTCGTCATAAAAATTGAAAGTTTCATATAGTTTGTGAATAATAGTTTCTCTGATAATCTACAGAGTTGGGACCCCTCTCCAAGTAAGCATGCCTTCCTAGTTTATATATTTATTACCATGGCCTCTGCAGGCTGTGTAATATCAATACATGACAAGCAGCAGGCCATGACATAAATCATGTAGCTTCTTTTATATGAATTCCTGATCTTTCAATTCTCCATTTACCTAGAAGGAGTTTCAGGCATAGTTGTTAAAATAATGAGGAGAGGAGAAGATCAACTGAAGAAGGAGGAGAGGAGAGGTAAAAGGAAAGTCTCAAGGGGCTAAGACCGGCGACAAGTGTGGAAGGAGTGACAAGCGTGGACCGTGGATATATTTAAAAAAATAATGAGAATCATTATAATAAAAAAAAGGTTCTTCTAAGGACTCAAACTCGAGACCTAGTTAAACTACTTTTATATATAGTTCTCCTAAGGACTCCAAATCGAGACCTAGTTAAACTACTTATATATTTTTTACAAGTATGTTTTGCTTAAGACTTGTGGCTTTTATTTCTAATTATGAATACTTCATGAATTTTGAGTAATTTATTTCGGTTTTCAGCAATTATGTGTTTATTACTATTAATTGTATTAGTGTCCGCATCGACTATAAAGCGCCCGCTCCGCGCTACCACTCTGCTCTATTTTTTGGGTTGGCCGCGCCGCGCCACTATTCCGCTTTAGCAACTATGCTTTCAGGTATTGTTTCAAGCTTAAGATAGCTACTTTCTTTCATTTTGAGATGGTGATGAATGATATCATATTGAATTTGCTCGAAGAATTCAATAAGTCTTCCCTAAGAGAGAGAATAGGATACAAGAATGATATTTATCTACCATAACTTTCACAGGCATCAAAGACAATAGAAAGCAGATGGATAGCAAGACCAGAGAAAAGCAGTTGGCACCTTTTATTGATATAAGCCATCAACCTATTCGTGAGGTAGCAAATTGTATATGACGGATAATGACTTCGAACTCTAGCAACGTGATCCAAAAGTAATTCATTAGCAACAAGGTTGCAGAATTCTTCAGCATCATATACTAGCAAAACATATTGGACTGCAGCCACTTCGGGTGTAAGCTGCAGAGGTTTAACAGTATAAGTATAAGCCAACATCCATACAACCATAATTTCAAGAAACAAGCAGCTTCATAGACAACATGAAGAGGTCAAAAACAAAAAGTTAACACCACTTGAGACTTTTGGGCCGGTGAAAGTCAAACCATTTATTGGCATCATCAGTTACCTGCGAAATCTTCTCAGGGATGGTCATTCGCCAGAGAATACATCTATCAATTGGATTTGTTGTTATCCGATACGCAAGACTCTTCTCCGAGAACTTAGTAAGCAAATGCCCTATACTAATGAAGAAAATATCAAAATAATTAGATTTGTTAATTATTTCAATTGTACAGATCGACAGCAGATATGTCCTGAAATAATCTCACCTCCGATAGACCCTTGTTCGACTACTTTTGCATCAACTTCAGCAACAATAGATTTCAGCGCAAACTTTCCTGTTTCCCACTTTTTCTTTTCATTCTCCAGCTTTTTCATCTCTGCTGCTTGTACTTTGAGTGCTTCTTTCTGCAGCTTTTCTTGAGCCTTCAAAGCTGCTTTTTGCAACTTTTCTTGCTGTAATAACCAAAATTAGACAACATATTGATCAAACCAACTAAAAAAGAGACTAATGAAAGATTCACTGTTGTTAGTTCAGAAGAGACTTACTTCTTTCCTCTGCTTTTGTTCCTCTCTCATCTGATCCCTCTCTTCTTTGCTTGTCTTCTTTCTAACTTGTTTATCTTCATCTAGTTTTGCTTCTAAATTAACAGAGGTTCCCTCATTCATATTGCCTAGTCCATTCCATTCATCCATGGCGAAGTTTTGTTTATTACGATCCTCGATCTGGATATTCACAAATCATCAGGTCACTAAAAATAGTAATAACTGCAAGTAGTTACTAATTGTATCATTCAAACATCCTCTGGTAGCAACGAGTAGAACTCTCAGTGGAAGGGGAAAGATTAGCATGGAAATCCAACCATCAACCGGTATTTGCACATCATGAACTTCATTATCCACAGTATCCAATCATCTAAGACAAACACATGTCACATGCAATCATCTAACCTAGTAATTTTCACGTGTGCTTGCTCAATCATCTAAACAGAGGCTCGCTTCTAGTCTAACTTGCTCCCTGTCTCATATTCCTTCTCTGGCTGCGTCCAGATATTTTGTTGGATGTTTGAATTGGGTGAGTTTTCCCTCCCTTGTTTGCGTTTAAGTTAATCTAGTTAGGCGCTACACAAGTGTCTCCTATCCCTACCACAAAAATCTAACCTAGTAATTTCAGTTCACCGTCAAAGGACAACAACAAAAATCAAACAAAGAAGTAAGAAGTAAGACATGAAAGATTCTTCGTCATCTTTTGGGACCCTCAAACGAGATTTGCGCAAAAAATGTAAAAGATTCACCTGGTATGCACAATCATCCTCCACGATAAGTTGCCGCGAAGAGCCTGCCCCCAACGCACTTGTCGACCTCACATCACCTTGAAATAAGATCTGTCACTTTTCGAGTTGGAAACTAGTTCTCCTATACGACAGAAGCTAAGGCCAGTTTTAAGCAACCTACCACGCATTTGCTGCGAGCACCAAAAACGAGGAGGACTTGGCGAAAATGCCTCAACATCAGCTTCAGCAGTCACATTCCCCTCTCTAAACTCCTCCCCCGGCCCACTCCCCGGTTCATCGTCTTCCGATTCCAAGCACATAATCCCTTCGGTGAACAGACGCACAACGACACAATCCGATCTCAGGAAACAAACAACAGTTAACCAAAAGCAAATTTAGCAACGAAGACCGAAGAGACACTAACCGGAGAGGTCCTTAGGGCATATCCCAGAGGCGGAAACCCTAGCTGCGGGTGCGGAAGGGCCAACAGAGCACTCGACGATGGAGATGTCGGATGCTGGGGTCTCGGGGACCACGAGGGAAGCGAAGCAGGAGAGACGGAAAGGCGGGGATATGGAGAGGTCCTTAGGGCATATCCCGGAGGCGGAAACCCTAGACGCGGGTGCGGGAGGGCCCACCGAGCACTTGACGATGGAGATGTCGGATGCCGGGGTCTCGGGGACCACAAGGGAAGCGAGGCGGGAGGAAGAGGAGGGAGGGAAAGGCGGGGAAATGGAGGTGGGCGCGGGGAGCGGTTTCTGGGGAGTCGGATCGTCGTCGAGGAGGATGATGGTGGGGCCGGGCTCGGTTCGGGGCTTCTTCGGGAGCGGAGTGCTCGGGTTCTCCGTCTCGGTTTCCTCATCGGAGAGGATTATCGGATCCGACATCGGATCTGAGAGGGATAGGGGCGGTTAGGGACGGCGGTTTTTGTGTCCGCTGTTTGGCATTCGAATTAGCGCGGGATAAGAGAGAACAACTCTGGAGGATCTGAAGCGCTTAACATTAGAAAGCCCATTTTTTTGGGTTTATATTAAAGAAATAAGGGATTGGGCTTATTGTGTTGTGGGCCCAAAAGGATCACATTTTGTGTATAGATAGATGACTACGGTCCGATTAGGATTAGCAAAAAAAAATCCGGATTGGGCCTGTTGTATCTATGGATCGACATTTAAAGTTAGGAGTTGGGTTTGGATTGAATCTATATAGACTCGGATCCTAACTCTAACTCTATATACAGATCCATAAATGAGACGATATCCTGATAAACCTTATTTAGATCCATCTAGATTAGTATTCAATATGAAAAATGTCAAAATTTTCATTTGTGAGCTCAAAATTAAACATTAGTATTTACATTGTTGAATATATCAAAATAAAGGTAATTGTGCGTCTATTTTTTTAAATAGTTTACATTAAAATATTAAAATTATTTAGTAAGTCAATGGGTCAGTATGTAGGACATGATACTTAAATTGCACACTGAGGACCCTAATCCTTACTATAAGGTCTAGGATATAGTCTGATTCTTAACTCTAAATCTAAGTTTGAGTTTTGATTTTATGAATCCTACCATACCATACTCTACTCATGGTCAACTACTAGGTCCGATTGTGAACTTGGCCATTTTGGTTCAAAATTGTTGATTTTTAGTTATGATTCTATGCATTTATAAGTTATAGTTAAATAGTCAGTAATAAAAGATGATTTCATCAGCTCGAGGTTACTTGGGAGGTATATTGGGCTCTATGTTGGCCTATTGATCAACGGAACTTCCTTTTTTAGCTGTTCAAAATGTGGGCTAGCTGGAGATTAGATAGTAGAAACGTTGTTTTGCTTTTTTTTAATAATAAAGCTCCGCAATTTATTTAAAAAACAAAAGATGAATTCGCATAAAAATGGGAGGAAATATGAAATAATGAAAAATTAATAACTGTTATTTTACATGTTTCAAATTTTAATCACGGGCCAATGTTTTTGTTTTTTAGTGAAATTCTTATATGTTTAAATTTAAAGTATTAAAACACCTGAATAATCAATAATAAAAATGTTAGATTTTGAATGCATAATTAATACATTTGACCTAAGCTGAAAGGCCCGAGCTGAAAAGCCCAAACTGAGGATGGGAGAACCATTACCACATCAGAAATCGCAAGAGAATTTTCCCTGTTTATAAGGAGAAGCTCCAAGCTGGTGTAACATTAAATGTTCCACCTGAAGAGCTGACCAAAGCTGCCTGCGACGATGGTGCAAAGCACCATCCGAGCACGAGCACGTGCACGTCGTCTAGAGGAGCCTGCCTCTACTCCATCCAGTGCCTATAAATAGGCCCCTCCCCTTCATTTGCAAATCATCCCAACTGCAAGTGGATAAGCATTGTAGTTCTCTCTCTCTCTCTCTCTCTCTCTCTCTCTCTCTCTCTCTCTCTCTCAGAAAATTCGAAATATCCAAGGGTCGTTGTGCTACGAACTCGGAAGTAGCCTAGTCGTTGTATCTTGGATGGGAGAACCACTACCACATCGAAAATCGCAAGGAAATTTTCCCTGTTTACAAGGAGAAGCTCCAAGCTGGTGTAACATTAAATGTTCTACCTGAAGAGCTGACCAAGGCTGCCTGCGACGATGGTGCAAAGCACCATCCGAGCACGAGCACGCGCACGTACACGTCGTCTAGAGGAGCTTGCCTCCACTCCATCCAGCGCCTATAAATAGGCCCCTCCCCCTCATTTGCAAATCATCCCAACTACAAGTGCATAAGCATTGTAGTTCTCTCTCTCTCTCTCTCTCTCAGAAAAGTCAAAATATCCAAGGGTCGTTGTGCTACGAATTCGGAAGTAGCCTAGTCGTTGTATCTTGGGGACGATTACCGCAGCCCGTAAGTACTAAATACGGGGAAATTTTGTCAGAAGGTTCCTCGACTTCCAGATGGTGGACTCCAAGAAGGTCATAGACCAAGTCCAAGAGCTGCAGCTGATTCTACACGAGATTCACGCCGAAGGCATGCAACTTAGCGAATCCTTCCAGGTGGCTGCTCTAATCGACTCTGTGGAAGGACTTCAAGAACTACCTCAAGCATAAGAGAAAGGACACGGGGTCGGAAGACCTGATCGTGAAACTAAAGATCGAGGAAGATAACCGAAAGTCCAAAGTCAAGACCGGCAGGACCAACTCTGAGGCTAAGGTACACCTCACTGAAGGAGGTACCGGTAAGAAGAGAAAGAAGCCCGAAAATAAGCAGGAGAAGCAAGAGCCAAAGTAAAAGAAAGCTAAGAAGATCAAGTTCAATTGCTACAACTGCAATAAGCCCGGTCACATGGCCAAAGATTGTCGCTTGCCGAAGAAGGACGATCGTGAGAAGGCTAACCTGGCTGAGGACTTGTCTGAGCTACACCTATCTGCTGTGATGTTTGATGCTAATCTGATGGATAACTCTAGAGAGAGGTTCATAGACACAGGGACAACCCGACATAACTACTCAGACAAGGAGATATTCTCGACCTACACATCCATCAACGGGCAAAAATTATTTATGGGTAACTCTGCAACTTCTCCCATAATTGGACTAGGCCAGGTGGTGCTGAAGCTGACCTCCGGAAAAGAGCTGACCCTCAAGGACGTGCTGTATGTTCCAGACTTCTGTAAGAATTTAGTATCCGGCTCACTATTGAGCAAAGCTGAGATGAAACTAGTATTCGAGGCCGATAGGTTTGTATTGACTAAGGCTGGTACCTTTGTAGGAAAGGGTTACCTCGAGAGGGGACTTTTCAAGATGAATGTATTAATTATCAAACACACCTTTAATGGCCCTAATAAAGTTGTTAAATTTTCTTACTTGACTGAGTGTTCTAACTTATGGCATAATAGATTAGGACACGTAAATTTGAGCTTACTAAGGAAGTTAGTAAGTTTAAATTTATTGCCAAAAATAGAGTTTGACCCAAACAATAAATGTGAAGTATGTGTAGAGGCAAAAATGACCAAAGCACTTTTTCATTCAGTGGAAAGAAGTACTACACCTTTAGAATTAATTCATACCGACATATGTGATATGAAATACGTGCAAACTAGAGGTGGAAAAAAGTATTTCATCACATTTATTGGTGATTGCACGAGGTACTGTTATGTACACCTCTTGAAAGGAAAAGACGAAGCTCTAGAAGCTTTCAAGAGTTATAAGAATGAGGTTAAAAATTAACTCAACACTAAAATTAAAATGATTCGAAGTGATAGAGGGGGAGAATATGTAGCTCCGTTTGAGGAATTCAGCCAACGAAATGGTATTATTCATCAGATAATAGCTCCATACTCACCTCAATCAAATGGCGTAGCTGAACGCAAGAATCAAACTCTTAAGGAGATGATGAACGCTATGTTGATTAGCTCGAGCTTACCATAGAACTTGTGAGAGAAAGCTGTGCTCTCAGCTAATCATATTCTAAACAAATTGCCATACAAGAAAAGGGACAAAACCCCATATGAATTATAGAAAGGGAGAAAGCCTTCCTACGGTTACCTTAAAGTGTGGGAGTGCCTAGCCAAGGTAGAAATACCTCTACCTAAAAGGGTAAGAATAGGACCCAAGACCGTTGACTTCATCTTTATCAGATATGCCCACAATAGTAGCGCATACCGATTTCTAGTGCACAAGTCTGAAAACCCTGAAATCAACGAGAGAATGGTCATGGAATCAAGGAATGCAATATTCTTTGAGAATATCTTTCCTAAAAAGAAAATGAAAGAAGTAAGCTCAAACAAAAGAAGTTATGAAGCTACACAAGGCTCTGATCAAGGTACCGGAGAACTTAGACGGAGTAAGAGGACTAAAATAGCCAAGTTGTTTAGTCCAGATTTTCTAAACTACATGTTAGAAAATAAATCTGGGACAGTCCAAGAGGTATTATCTAGTCCGGATGCTCCACTCTGGAAAGAAGCTATCAATAGTGAGATAGAATCCATCATGCAAAACCACACATGAGAAATTATAGATCTCCCACCAGGTTGCAAACCTTTAGGTTGCAAGTGGATCCTTAAAAGGAAATACAAAGCTGATGGATCAATCGACAAATACAAAGCTTGGTTGGTAGCTAAAGGGTTCAAGCAGAAGGAAGGATATGATTTCTTTGACACGTATTCGCCGGTCACAAGAATTACATCTATTAGAGTGCTCATAGCTGTCGCAGCACTCTATAACCTCGAGATACATTAGATGGATGTAAAAAATAGCTTTCCTAAATGGAGAACTGGAAGAGGAAATATATATGGAACAACCTGAAGGGTTTGTTGCCCCCGGACAAGAATATAAAGTGTACAACCTGGTCAAGTCACTGTACGGACTGAAACAGGCACCGAAATAATTGTATGAGAAATTTGACAGAACAATGATGTCAAATGGCTTTAAGATCAATGAGTGTGATAAATGTGTATACATTAAAGGCACACCTGATGCTTACGTGATTGTATGTCTGTATGTAGATGACATGCTAATCACGAGAAGCAGTAATGATCTTATCGTAAAAACTAAGAACATGTTAAAGAACAACTTTGACATAAAAGATATGGGTCTAGCTGATGTCATACTAGGGATTAAAATCTCTTGGACGACTGAAAGAATTATCTTGTCACAATCTCACTACGTTGAGAATGTACTCAAAAAATTCGATACTTTTGACAAACCCCCGGCTAAGACTCCGGTACACCTGAGTCTACACTTAGCTAAAAATAGAGGGGACCCAGTATCTCATCTGAAATATGCAAGAATCATTGGGAGCCTGATGTACTTGACAAATTGTACACGCCCTGATATTGCACACTTAGTTAGCAAGCTTAGTACATTCACGAGCAATCCAGGACCAGACCACTGACTAGCTCTGGAAAGAATTTTAAAGTATCTAAAACATACCATGAATCATGACATACTTTATACTAGGTATCCAGCTATATTGGAAGGATACTGTGATGCGAATTGGATATCGGACACTAAAGACTCCAAATCTACTAGTGGTTATGTGTTCACCATAGGTGGAGGAGCTGTGTCCTAAAAATTCTCTAAACAAACGTGCATAGCTCGATCCACCATGGAGTCGAAGTTTATAACACTAGACAAAACTGGGAAAGAAGCTGAGTAGCTCAGAAACTTCCTAGAGGATATTCTATATTGGAACAAGCCTATGCCTCCTGTATTGATACATTGTGATAGCATGTCAGCAATCGGGAAAGCACAAAGTACTATGTACAACGGAACGTCTCGACACATCCATAGGAGACATAATACCGTTAGACAATTGATCTCAAGTAGAGTAATAACTATGGATTATGTAAAGTACAAGGACAACATAGCTAATCCTTTGACGAAAGAAATCAACAGAGATCAGATGTATAACGCAGTAAGAGAAATGGGGTTAAAATCTACACATTAAAAAATGTTCATAGCGATAACTCAACCATGATGAGTGGAGATCCCACAAATTTGGTTCAATGAGATAACTAAATTATGGATGATTCAGATGATTGTTTGTGGGATAACTAAATTATGGATGATTCAGATGATTACTTGGAACCCATCCCATTCTCAGAAGCTGCCCAAGTACAAACCTGCAGAGGTGTGGTAAGGTTAAACGTCTACGCTTTTAATGATTCCTATACCATAAAAAGATAGAGTATGGCAGTATACTCCTGATGGGAGATTAACCTGTATAAGTGTGAAGTGAGACCGCTTCAAAAGAAAAAAATACTTATGAATCCAAGATAAGGTCCATGGCCGAAACGGACACAACGTGAGAACCAAAGGATATTAAAGATATCATTGTGTAAATGTTATTATCTTGGTTTACATAAAAAAGCTGACCAGTTCAAGACACCGCATTCACTGAGCAGCAGATAAATCCGATAATATCTTACTAAAGAAGGTTCAAGGCTGTAAGCTACCTATCTCGATGCAATGATATTTCGTTGGAATTTTTCTTAAAAGTGTCAGCATACATTAATCATCATTCACGTGGGAGATTGTTGGGTTTTGAATGCATAATTAATGCATTTGGCCCAAGCTGAAAGGCCCAAGCCGAAAAGCCGAAGCTGAAAGGCCCAAGCCGAAAAGCCCAAGCTAAAAAGTCTAAGCTGAGGATGAGAGAATCATTACCACATCGAAAATCACAAGGAAATTTTCCCTGTTTATAAGGAGAAGCTCCAAGCTGGTGTAACATTAAATATTTTACCTGAAGAGCTGACCAAGGCTGCCTGCGAGGATGGTGCAAAGCACCATCCAAGCACGAGTACGAGCACGAGCGCGAGCGCGTGTGTGCATGGTGCATTGGACGCAGGTCACAATAGGCGCTTTGTGGCGCACTTGGCACTTCGTATGTGCTCATCGTCGCGAGGAGCTGGAGGAACCTTAAAGTTTTGCCGAAGCTCGGTCGAAGAGGCAGAAGGGCTGGAACGTCCCAGAGACTTCCAGAAGGTCGAAGGGTTACGAGCCAACCTGAAGGGCGCACAGGCGAATCCAGAAGCTCCCAGAATACCGAAGAGACGCGAGTGTGCTGGCTGCCTGCCGAAGGAGTGCCAACGACCTCCGAAGAGCCACGAACGAATTGGCTGAAGAGGCACCTGAAGGGCAGCCTGCCTATTGGTCGAACGGACGTGTTTCCTCAAAATTGCTTCGTGCCTCTTCAGAAATGCCTGCCTCCACTCTATCCAGTGCCTATAAATAGGCCCATCTCCCTCATTTGCAAATCATCCTAACTACAAGTACATAAGTATTCATTAGCATTGTAGTTCTCTCTCTCTCTCTCTCTCTCTCTCTCTCTCTCTCACAGAAAAGTCCGAATATCCAAGGTTCGCCTGAAGCTTCGAGGGTCATTGTGCTACGAACTCGGAAGCAGCCTAGTCGTTGTATCTTGGGGATGATTGTCGCAGCCCGTAAGCACTACATACGGGGCAATCTCGTCTTACGGAGAAAGAGTCCAACTCTTGCCTCGACTATTAAAGATCCTAATAAGTACACCACCTCCAACAAACAACAAAAAATACTAGTTTTGATTAAATTCTGCTTAAACTGATGGTTCAAACGATAATTAATTATTTGTGTAACCCTTATTTGTTAATCCTAGAAATGACAAGTAAATAAATGAAGGACCTTAAGATAATTTGTATTTGTTATTTTGTCTAATGAATTTTAGCTCAATGAATTATTATATATTTTTCTTTCTTCTTTTTATGAAAATGAGCTACTCTTATCCCTTAGAAAACCAGATCGCCCAAATTATATTTCAAGAGTCTGTCTACTCAAACTAACGCCTAACTTATCAAAAGAATAAATAATTTTTTTTGGAAGTGGGGAGTATCATGCACTCATTAAATTAAAGGAGCAAGAAATTACAAAATAGTAGTCTCGGGGCACTCCAAACATAATAAAGAGAGTTATCTGTCCGGCGGAGATCTAAAACATGCAGTCCCACAGAAAAATCAAACTCAAAATTAGTTAATCAATCAGCTACTTTGTTATAATTCTTCGGACAATAGTGAATCTCAAAATAACTAGTACTTAATAAATGGAGGCACCTGTCCGGCGTAGGTCTAAAACATGCAGCCTTATAGAAAAACCAAACGCAAAATTAGCAAACCAAACACAAAATTAATTAATCAATCAGCTACTTTGTTACAATTCTTTGAACAATAGTAGATCTCAAAATAACTAGTACTTAAGAGGTGGCGCTAGCTCCAGATGGGCTCATATTTGCCGTGAGAGCGCGAGTTTTTTTTCCGGTTCATAATATCAATAAAATTTATAATTGTTATAAAAAGATGGGCTCACTTGTTGAAATATAAAGAGATACACACGCGGCGGTGACTAAAGCGTTTGATATTTTGTGTCGACATGATTTCTTGGGTATGAATATATGATATTTTGTGTCATATTTAATTCAAATATGAACTAATCGAATCAGTAAATAATAGATATAAACTAAAGCGTTTTGCCCGAGCCCTCTTTTATTTATTTACTTTTTCTTTAGTTCACTTTCATTGAAATTGATGGTGCTTAAGCTAAAATATTTTATATTTTACCGTGCATCTTTAAAGGAATAACATATGCATTTTTCTCTCAATGATCTGCTTTATTCTTTTCACAAATGGGAGTTTAATGGATTCTGTAATGTACCATTTATTGATATGTGTATGTTTATTAGGAGTTAATTAGATCTACCTGCCTATTCAGACTTTACGGGTATTCTACAATGTTTGGAAGAGTATAAGAAAATACAAATTAATTTCTTGGGTTTGGTTGTTTAATTTTGCCATCCACCTTTGTCCACATCAAGCAGTGCAGTGTAGATGGCCAACACTAGCATGTGATGTTGCTCCCTTACACCTCTCTATTTGTCCCATGCACCAAAAAGGAACTCATGCATAGTCCAAGCAACAAAAAATGACTCAAATGATAAATCCCATTATGGCGTCACAATTTGTCCACGACAATACAATAATTAGTGATACATTGAATTTGTACTCAGATATTATATATCATTAGTGCGTTTGATATGTGTTATCAAACACCATTGGTTGATTCTTTTGAAGTGAATGATGCTTTACTTATCAAAAAATTGGTTCACTTAATCCCATGTACTTTCCAAAATAGACCAATTAACTCTCCTGAATTATTTTTTCGGTCACTGAAGACACATCATCGCCTTGCGTGGATCTGTGTGATTTTAAATATGCCACATATAAGTCCCCTTTACCCCGAATTGTTTCATACCCCACTACGATTTATGTTGTTAGTAACTTGGAGGACCTTTGTAGTGAGAAATTGGAGTTGGGAGATAGTTTTTTAGCCAAAGCTTTTTTCCATCTCTGGGCTTCTACTGTGAACATGACGATCGCGGGTGTCAATTGATCTATATAGAGAAGTACGGGAGATTAAGTGGACCAATTTTAAATATAAGGTGCTTATTAAATTTTTTGGATAAGTAAATAGACTATTTGATATTTATTTTAATTTAATTTGACGTAAAGCGAAAAAAATTTCTAGGACTTGACAATCTCGCAAATCCTCTTGAAAGAAAAGGGTGTCCTCGAAAATGCGAATAGAGCCTTGTTGTTGTCAGCTCGTGTTGTAAGGTACAAATGGTCTGATTTAGAATTTTCTAAGAATATACTTTTTTTTATAATCCTAAGAATAAACTTAGTCAGCCCACAAAACCATCCCCGAGTTTTCTACTGTTGGACACTTTACTAGTAACATTTCTAACACCATTAATATGGTATGATGTAGTGACGACGGTGTGGACTCGGTAGTTTTGTGCTTACATTACTTGAATATTAAGCAAACAAAAGTTGAACAAAACACGTCTGTGTCTGATTAAACTTCTTCTCTGCCTCCTCTTTCCGATGAAATGGACGAGTTTATTGTAAATATAAATTACGATCAAATTTTAATTGTTCAATATATTAAATTATCTTTACACTGTGACCATAATAAAAATCTTCAGTTTCTTACACTGCCACCTCCATGTCCAAATATATAATTAACCTAACACACTAATAACAGTCCAATCTGAAATCCCGTGCTTTTAGGGTTGCTTAATCCCATCGGGTCCGTCACGTGATAGACCAATTGCCACCTGCTCTTGCTTTTTTCTTCTTTTGAAGAGAGCCTGATCCTAGCATATATACCTAGTATGAGTTGTCATTTCAATGACAGCATAGTATTATTGCATAATATATATCATGGTTTTTTTTCAAGAAATAAAATTTTATACCAATTATTACATCTCCCAAAAATTAACACTAAATTTTTATCAATTCATGTACTTTGTATCACTCGGATAGGTACCCTTTAACAACCGAAATCTTATTTTAAAAATTTCAAATTTCGAGATGTTGTTTAAAAATTAAATTTCAAGTAACTCAAACTTATTTTTTGGTAAGTGCATTTTACTTAAATAACAAAATTAACACGTTAGAATGAAAACTCCCGACCTACCCCAGATGTACGATTCTCTTTTTGGAGGTTGCAATCGCAACTTCAGTAAAATCCTACTTCAATAAAACCTTGTAGAAAAACCGAGATAGAAAAAGAGGGTCTCACGTTAACATTGCAATCCTCCATTAAAAACTGGAACTTATTATCGGTGGATCGTATTACACCTACCGCGGTAGACCATCAATCGCAAGGCAATTAATTCCTGGTTGGTGATTTTGAGTGTGTCTAATCTTGCCGGGCGCCTCAGGGAATAAGGCTGGGCGGTGGGTCTTATGTGCAGCGTTGCGTTGGCTAAAAATATAGGGGAGAGAGGGGTCACAATCTTCTTCCCTCTTGGTTGTTATAACTTTGAGGGGCTGGTCACAGTTTCTGGTTACATGCAAGACACCGGCAAGTTATCTTGTCTCCAATTAACACAATCAATGATTGAACCATGATGTATGAACAAGACTAAAATCAATACGAAGTCCAACACACAGACAGCGAAAATTGATACTTCAGTCTGAAACAATAGCAACTTGACAAATTAACGGTTTTCCAACTCTACTTTAACCGCGATCATTCGCATACTGGATTTGGACAGGTAATATTCCGATAAATCAGTTTATATATATATATGTATGTATATATGTATGTATATATATATGTATGTATATATATGTATGTAAGCGAAGTTCGAACAATCTATACACAGAATGTAATAAATCATACATGATATTATAAATAGCAGAAATTAGCCAAGCACAATAATCGGAACAAATATACATGAAAATGAAATTACATACCCATGAAGTCGGAACCACCTTGGCACAAAATTAAAACAACTAAGCAAATGAGAAAAAAGTACTAATGAAACCAAAGTCAATTATAAAATGGCAAAAACAACAATTACATTATGTCATAATGTTGTAACCATTTTAAAAAAATGAAAAAACCACATTTACATAAGTATGTATAGTGAGAATGACGAAACCAATCATCTACCATAAAATGACATAAACAGTAACCATATTATACATAAAGATAGAACCACATGTACATAAGTACAGAACCACATTTACTAATTGTGAAAGAAGATAAACCAATCATTAATTAGTGAACGGAGGAATGCCGACAGCGAGAGAGATATACACTCGTTATCGGATAAGCTAATGAAAAACTTCAGAACATGCCAATGAAAGTAAAAAAGATCACGTGAAAATCACATGTGGCAATCTGCTTAATGGACCCTTTGCTCTTAAGCACTCTAAACACGACAATCTTGGCAATTAAATGGACAAGAAAGAAGATAACCGACGGAGTAAATTAAAGACTAATAAGACATAAATGAGGACGAACGCTTACATACATGAGAGAATTTATTTTAAAAGTTTGATACGGCCGATTTTTATTTTAGTGCTTTGTGATATTTTTTATAAATATTTTGTGGTTTAAAGTGCATAAAACGAATCAAAATTTTCTTTTTTTTATTTAGAGAACCCGGACAGCTTTCCTCAATTGAAAAATCGGGGAACGTGAAAAGCTGACCAAGTCTCCTAAGTAAAAAAATTGAAAAAAAATTAGACTAATTTTATGAATTTTACACCATACGATACTAAAATGAAAACCGACCATATCACACTATCTAATGCCATTAGTATCCAAGCTAGCCTTGACGACTTCTTTCGATCTCATTATTTCTGATGTACCGTGAGTCATGAGTTTCTTGTGTACTTTGATGAATTGAAGGGATTAGTCTATCGAGTTGTACCCCAACATTTACTCAAATTGATTTATGAATAAAGGTTGGAGGCATTTTGCCTCTCGTTAATAAAAAAGAAAAGACCCTGTCGCCGAAGATCCTAGAGAGTTGTCGAAGGCCACCGAAGTCAATTGCATTGCCTAAACAGAAATTGGGTTGTTCATGTTATCCCGTCGTATTAAATAACACACAGAAAACAAGTGTAATTACCCCCAAAAAATTGATGAAGTAATTGATAGCACAGCACCAAGAAGCTGAAAAGTTTTCGCCCTTATAGAAGGCCTCTCCATGTTCCTGGATTTCAGTGTTAGCCACTATGTTCTGGTGGGTGGCACGGGGGGAGATTCCACGAGGACAAGGTTAGTTTCCAGATTTGGGGACTAAAGAGAAGATTGTGGCAATCTAGGTATTAATAAAATAATTAAGAATAAAATTGAAAAATTAATAAAAACAAAAGGTAGATGGAAAATTAGTTAGCATACTTTTTTATGGAAAGACTAAAAATGTAAAAAATAAATAAATCTCAAGTGAAAAGAGAAAGGGACTCTTTCTCTCTCTTTAAATTATTGTCAACTTCAAAAACCCTACTAGCTACCAGATTTTTTTTAAAATAAACTCAAAGAACCAAAGAATGAAAATTCAATAGAAAATCAATATTACTACATTCGAAAACCAATATCACTGCATTCGGAAACCAATATCACTACATTCGCAAACCAATATCACTACCTTCGGAAATCAATATCACTACGTTCGGAAATCCAATATCACAATGTTCGGAAACCAATATCACCAATTCGAAAACTAATATATCACCACATTCAAAAACTAATATCACTACGTTCGAAAATTAATATCATTACAGATTAAAACTAATAGCATTACTTACTCAAATTAATATCATTACAGACTCAAACCAATATCAGTACATTCGAAAACTAATATATCACTATATTCGAAAATCAATATCACTACGCTCGAAAACCAATAGCATTACAGACTAAAACTAATAGCATTACTTACTCAAACTAATATCATTACAAACTTAAACCAATATCATTACAGACTAAAATAAATATCAATACATACTCAAACCAATAACATTACCGACTAAAACTAATATCATTACATACTGAAACCAATATCAATACATACTGAAACCAATATCTTTACTTACTCAAACCAATTTCATTACAGACTAAAACCAATATCAATACAGACTAAAATTAATATCAATACATATTCAAACCAATATCAATACATACTTAAACCAATATCAGTACATACTCAAACCAATAGCATTACTTACTCAAACCAATATCAGTACATACTCAAACTAATATAATTACATTCTCAAACCAATTTCATTACAGAGTAAAACTAATATCACTAAAGACTAAAACCAATATCAATACAGACTCAAACCAATATCAACACAGACTCAAACCAATATGAATACATACTCAAACCCTAAATTCAACAACTCCATTGAGCTGGACATCAAGGCGGCGGTTGCGATAGTATGTCTTCTGGCAGACCTAGAGTTCGAGCTCGTGCATTTACTGGAGATAGTACTGCCTCAGCCCATCCCCTTGCTGTTGCTTCCTGCTACTTTTAGTGTTCACTGTCCAAGTGTCCTCCGCCTTTCTCGCCACTTCAACTTCCAGCACCGCCATCTCCTCTCTCTCCTACTATTTCGCCGATTGGGGCTTCTTCTTCTTCTACTTGTACTACTCGTTGAGAGAGAGAGAGAGAGAGAGATTTCTCTTTTATGGGAAGAAAAAGAGAGATTTCTTTTGTTTCAAGAAGAAGAGGTGGCCACAATTTTTTTTATAGCAAATTTAGGAGATAAAAAAGTTTAAATGGATGGGGGTGGAAACCCTAGTTGGTATGGGATGGGTAAAAGGTCAAAAGTATCCTTGATAGATTAATGGCCCTTGGATTTGTAGATACTGTTTTAAAATTAAATCTGACGGCCTATATTTAACTCCCCACCTATGGACAACATTTCTTTAATCCCCACTCAATCCATTCTCGGGTGGCATGCCCTACTTAGTTTTTTTGGGGAAAAGAATAAATAAGTACTTTGTAGTTTCACTTTTTACAACGGGGTACTTTGTAGTTTCAAATTAGTAATTCGGTCCATATAGTTTGCGAAAAATTTCCCGGGCAGGTCTGGAGTAGCTGCCCCGCCCATATGGTCTTCAAATGATATCGTATTTTGTCCGACGTGGCGGACACGTGGGTAAGATATTGGTAACTTGTAACTTGGCTAAGTAAATTTTTTTCAGAATGATCCTGTTTTTTATAAACACTCAAAAAGACCCTCTTCTTCCCCACCTCTCCATTTCTCTCCGCCCCCAATCCCAACCTCTCCCCCCCCCATTTCATCTTTTCACAGAATCAAAGCCCCCATTTCATCTCCTTCTCTATCTCAACATCTCTCTTCCCATCTAAACCCTAATTAATGACCAATTATAGTAAATAATTCCATCTAAACATGTCTCCTCCTCTCGATGGCCTTGACGAAATCGAGGCCCTCGACGACCTGGCCGAACACGACGTGATTGTCATCCAGCCAGAAGGTCTTGACGGTGCAGATGAAGAATTGCAAGCCATTGGTGTCGGGACCGGCGTTGGCCATGGAGAGGATCCCGGGGCCACTGTGCTTCCTCACAAAGTTCTCATCCTCGAACTTGGATCCGTAGATGGACTCCCCTCCGGTGCCATTCCCGACGGTGAAGTCGCCTCCCTGGCACATGAAGCCAGGGATCATATGGTGGAAGCTGGATCCCTTCTAGTGGAGGGCCTTCCCGCTCCGCCCTTCCCCTTCTCGCCGGTGCACAGGGCACGGAAGTTCTCGGCAGTGGGTTAAAGTTTGGATCTTTATTAGGTTGGAAGTGATGGGTTGGTTGTGGTTGTCGGAGACTGAAAAAAATATGTAATTAGGGACTAAATATTTAGATAAAGGATTATTTGAAAAAATATAAATTAATTAGAGAATAAATATATAATTAATCATGTTACCTACGTGTCAGCCACGTAGGACCAAAAATGACATCGTTCAAATACCATATGGACGGGTAGCTACCCTGGACTTGCTCAAAAAAAATTTCAAAAACTACAGGGACTAAATTACCAATTTGAAACCACAAGGTATCCCATTGTGAAAACGTGAAACTATATAGTACTTATGTGTTCTTTTCTTTTTTTTTAGGGGACATGCCCTACTTAGTTACTACAAAGCGTCTTTGCTTATATTTTATGATACCGTGGAGGGTTAGCATAAGCATCTTTTGGTTTATGAAAAAAATATAACATAAGAGAAAAAATATTTTATGTGTTGTAAAGTTCTTCTAAATGAGGCTTATATTTTTAGCTCAAAAATTATTAAAATCAAGTTTTTGGTTAATAAATACGTAAATATTAATAAAATATTTTATCTATATTCAAGTCACCAAAAAATATTAAAACAAGCAATCTCAGCTTATGGCATTATTCAAATGCTACAATCGATTAAAATATTTTTTCTACAATAAGAAGGCAACCACAAAGATTATTTAAAGACAATTTAGAAGATGAATAATGATGTAAAAATGATCAAACAAGCAAGTCTAGCTCAAAATAGTATTTTAAAATATTTTGCAAGTCTAGCTCAAAATAGCATCTTAAAATATTTTTTAAATTTGTAAAATATGTAAAAATATATGTATTATTTCAAAAATTTCAGTTTATGCGAAAGTTGAGAACGAGATTTAACAATAACATTTTCTGAAAAAATATTAGTTATTACGATAGAAGAGTTACTAAATTTTAACACTGGTCCTGGGTCGGGACCAAGATTTTTTTATCAGTTTAGAGAAGTATCACTTTACAGAAGATCAATTTAGAGAGATTTTGCTGTATATGATATTCGAATATCGCTAGATTAACTAATCAAAGTTTTGCACCGGCTAGAACTTTTGAAAGGTGGAAAAAAATTTCCAACAATTATTTAACATTGCTGCATTTTCAAGAGTTCGAACTCGAGACCTATTGAATAAGTCTAAACAACTACTTCATGAGTTGATTTAAATATTTGTTTGCATAAAAAATAGAAGTTCCCTCCACTTGCTTCTGGGGCAAACAGCAGGCCAATTGTATGTGTTACATGCACAGAGACACAAAGACCCCTCCAACTGGAGAGGAAAGAACAGAGAATTGGTTATTTCTTGCTTACAACAGGAGGAGGTCTTGTCTTGCCTAGCACTTTCATGCAGAGACAGGGGTGAGACAATGACAACGACACTTAAAAGACCACATTTGCTCACGTCGAATTACTACAAAATTTTAGGTCACAGGTTGATTTGAAACCCTTGACACTGTTTCTACGGTAGCAAGTACTACCCTCTTCCTATATAAGAGAAACATTATGAGTAGAGGGGACAAAAGAAAAGAATTAAGCAGTTCATAACTTTGCCACATAAACCCCAATCAAAATGGCCAAGACTCCATCCCATAAAGTCATTTTGGTTGCCCTCCTATTACTTTTCTTTGTATCTACAAGTGTTAAGGGTAAGAGCTTCATCAATAATATTTTTAGCTCCTCATAATTAGTTCCAAGTTCTGAAATATTTTCTCATTTGGGTTTTGATTGCAGCATCCAGGACCTTGAGAGTGGCTAACAACAATGAAGTAGAGAGAGTTGCCACTACGGATCTAAACCCGAATGAAGCAAATGTTGTTTCAGGTGTGGATGATCTGGTGGGGATGGATTATACTCCGGCCAGGAAGAAGCCTCCAATTCATAACTAGGATGGAAATTTTTTGTCACATGTTCCTACTCTTAGTTATGTACATTTATGGACTTTGTTTGATGAGAGTATCAGTAGAAATGCCGGTTTCTTAATACACACGGTTTCCTTACCTTGTGTAATACATAGAGTTAAAATGCTCATCGGAATGTAACCACTCTGTGGTTTTACAAAGCAATATTTGGTTTTGCATTGTTAAATTCTCTCCTTTCGTTATTACAAATAAAACACTATACGATCTTTAACTCATAATACAAGACCAAGCAACGGAAAAATATATGTAGCTTGGTCCCTTAGCTTGTTTTAATTGGTAAGGGAAGGATATGGAAATGGACATGTCAAAAGGAGAACAAAGGAATATCAAATAAAGCAATGGATGAAGGGTTAAGGGAACAAGACCAGTCCCATGTATGGAGGCAGAGAGCAGAAAAGAAAAACCCTTTCTAAGAGCACAATTCATTTCTAGACAGCTTCAATTAATGATTGGTATACATAAAGCCAAGGCAGTGCACAGATTACTTTCTAGACTACTAGTGCTTATTAATGTTTGTTGGTCCACTTATCAGACAAAATGCACATCATTGGTCCACTTTATCCTATTTATAACAGCATCGACTAATTTAGAGTCGAACTATATTGAGTCTCGTATCAAAATATTTCAACTCAAAATTTTAGCCGTTGTCATCTTGACACATTATATATCAGCAGATTATTCAATTCAGATAGCCGACAGACTTTTCACATTTCGCTCATAATAACGAAATTACACTGCTGATGATGAGAAAGGATCTTAAACACCAATAGGAAAAGGTGAAACAGAGGAAAGTGAAGCGGGCAAGAACACGTCAATTTCTGTGCAAGAAGCACTAAATCAGACCATGATTTGGAATTTTCCGGATTCGCGTATCTATACTGATCTCTTTCAGAAAAAAAGATAAAATCCCATTGTTGGGGTCTTTTCGATTTCTCTGATGGGGAAAATCATGCACTCTTTTAACATAGTCGCAAAGCCATGTAGCTCTAATTACAATGCTGTTAATAAAGCTGTTTGCAGCACATGCGAGGGAAACCAAGAAGCTTGTGGTTCTTCCATTGTCTGTACTTGCAAGTCAATTTAAGCCATAATAATATGGAAAATGGAGACCATGGCATGTGCATAGGTGAGAATACTGAACCTATTTGGTTGGAAATAAAATAGAATTTTATTTATATCAAAATTTCTAAATAAATTCTTTCACGAATGAATTGCTTCGTTAAATCTGTTAGGATTTATCTCAAATTCTTAGTTTAGAACCCTATTTATATTCTATAGAATATTGGGCTTGTCTTTTATAAATAGGAGGATGAATATAGACGTTAGTTTGCTTGGCTTGATTTGATATATTAACAAGATTTAGGCTCGAGGCGTAGCTTCGTTATGGTTCATCTATCATTGTATCTCCACATATAAAAGTAAAAATTGTCTCGGCCACGTAGATATAGGTCTTACGACTGAACTATGTATGTTATATGTCCTCTATTTTTCTTATCACTCACTATTATTTCTTATGAGTGTTCTAAACATTCATGTTTGCTCTTCCACTAACCTAGCAAATTGGTATCAGAGCTTTTGAAAAGTTTATTGGTGAAAATCTAGTGTAAATGACTATTTTCATTAAAGGGTAGTTTGGTAATTTTGAAAAAGAGTATTAGTATTTTTTTAACCCTTGGGTGGCAGTCATTGTTGCTCAGGCAGTGTCCGCCGCGTCTGAAGAAGAGAGGCTGACTCGCGTTCTGCAGCACGCCCATCGGTCCACATGCTACCACTTAGCCCGCCTTGTCGTTGCAAGGAATCGCTCTGGCAAAAAGAGGAGGAGTTATCTTCGCGCCCTGAAGAGAGAAACCTAGAAGAGAGTGTCAAGGAGAGATAGAACAAGGAGGGCGGGCCGCCACCATTTCCCGTTGGCCGAGGCAGCCCACTCAAATTCGTGTCACTGTCCAAAATTACAGATAAAGATCATAAGATGACAATGGGAAGAATAATTTATGGATTTTCCTCATATTGCATCCATGACATAGATTATTAAGCCATTTATTAGAAAAGAAAAGAGAATGTGAATGTAGTGTAGTTTTAACAGCCTTAAAATGGGTGTGACCTAAACGGTGGTGCTTAACACTAATAGAAGGAGCGGAGAAAAAGTTGACTCGTGGAGAGGAGTCGGCAAAGGATCCATGGAGTGGATAGAGACCAACGTCATTCCCGCCTTGATGTAAAATCTCCTTCATCACCTGATTCTCAACAAAAAATTGATGACCACAAAATTCAACAATGATATTATAGTCACGGGTTAGGGTAATAAGATAAATGAGATTAGTGCAACAACGAGGGACACAAAGCGCATTATTTAATGAAATATATGACTTGACAAAGGAAAATTCATGGTACCAACATGAGAAATAGGGAGTTTTTGGCCATTACCAAATTGCACTCCCTCGGGACCGGTATATTCAGAATGGATAAGAAGATTACTTAGATCCGACGTGACATGGTGTGTTATTCCAGAATATAGTTTCCAAAAAGACCCTTGTGGTGAGGTGATATGATGAACCTGAGGCCCCTAGACTCGTTCAATCCAAAACGACGTGCTAAAAAATAATTAAGAAATATGTGGCCATATCTATTACAGTTGTGACAATGTATATCATATTCTTCCGAGCTCCAAGATTGTTGTGGCCCATTTGTTGAAGGGGAACGACATGAGCCTGGGCCTGCCCCAATATACATGTTACCCCATTCGAAAAGGAGAGTCCAGAGTGACCCGAGTGCCCACCAGATGACGAGAAAGGCCAGCGGCCACCACGACCTCAACTGTCATGTCTGCCACAGCCTTGAGAGAATGTATGTGTCGTAGTTAATAGAGGGAACAAGTACTACGGCTAGAGCAGACTTCATAATGTTTTGTTCTTCATTGAGAAGCAAAGGTGAAGGTCCTCAGTGGATAGAAGATCCATTCGGGCCTCGACTGACCTAACAAATGGTATGTAGGCATCGTCGAGTCCATGAACAACTACTTCAACAAGGTTTGTGGCAGAGATTAGCTCACAAAAAATGGCAAGTTAGTCCACAATTCCTTTTGCACGTTGAAGATATGTGTCAATGGTGTCGGACCCCTTCGAGAGATCATAGAAAATTTGTTTCAGACGCTGGATTTGGGCAGGACATCCAATGCTATAGATCCAAGAAAGATGGTCCCAGACCTCATCCTATCCTTCCAGCCAACAATCTGAGGGAGAATGGCATCGATGACAGAGAAGGTGAGGAAAGAAACAGCACGCTGGTCGTGCCTGAACCAACTTTTGAACTCTGAGTTTAGAGTATCAACACCGTCGGTTGTGATGATTTAGGCAGGTTGTGGAAGGCTACCATCAACATATTCAAAGAGATCATGATTTTCGAGTAGCGAAGACTAAGATAACCTTAACATTCAAGGTAAGATAATGAAAGATAACATGAAGCCACAACTCGAAGGCTAATTCATGATGGAATTCTTCCTTATCATGATTAAAATCAAAAGAGAGAAACTCCAATTGCTGGCTGATGTGATCTGCAACCCTAGATCACTCAAAAAAATAGCAATTGAAGGTTAGTCAACCGATCAATTTAACTGCAAAATTTGAAATCTCAATATGCATAGGAAAGATCTTCGACCATTAAAGGTTAGTCGATCTCCTTTGTCTCTCTCTTACATCAAACTACAAGCATTCATTTCCACAAATCAATATCAAAATCTTGAAGATGAAATCAATTTTACCGCAGATCCAGAGTAGCAAACAGAAGAGATAGCATATGTGAATCAACACAGCTCAAATAATTTGAATATGCAACCACAAAGAGGTAATTATTAGGCTGAAGCTCGTGTTTGTATACGTCGATGCATTAAAATGATAAAATGGTTCGTGATGTTAGGATGTAATGTTATGACATGCTATGATTAAATGGTTCGCTTTGTTACGATGAAATGGTTTATTCTGCTATAATGAAATTATTTGTTCTGTTATAATAAAATAATTTTTCTATTATGATACAATTAGTTTGTTATTATGACACAATAGTACGTCTGGCTATGTCATAATTTTAATACCCTTATCATGAAATGATGGTTTAGCATGTTAGAATAATATGGTTTGTCCTGTTATGATAAAATAGTTTGCTATGTTACGCTACAATAGTTTGTTATGTTATCAAAGAATGGTACGTTATGTTTTTTTTCCGCACTTGAAAATTTGGAAGAATTGGAAAAACAAGAATGCTAGAAACAAAAATAATTAGCAACATCTGAAGAAATGCTACAATTCTACAAATCTTATGCGCACTAAAAAGGATTTGGTGTGCGTACTCAATATAGGAGAAGACGGATTATCAATAGTCTGGATATCATATACTATGTCAAATATGTCTGTAACAAATAGAATTTCCGTCGGCCGTCTAAGGAATTGAAGGAGAAGGATGCTCGGCCTTATGAACAAAGAGAGAAAAGAGTTGGATGCAATGCAATTTCTTTCCATTATTCGATATAGAGAGCATCTTATTTTATAAATGAATGGGTTGTGTAACATAATGATCACGAGCTGCACTATGAGGCGTGCTCCCATATGCATAGATCAGCTAGAGCTGTCAATCCTATACAACAACACATAGCTAACATAAATAATGATGTTGGTATCCCACTCAGATCATCTTACGAGTTGATGGCAGTGGCTGCTGGAGGTAAGAAACATCTTGGTTTCCTTCGCATAGATCTAAAAAATTATCTTGGGAGTTGAAAGCAAAAGTCAATGAAAGAAGGTGAAGCTACTGTCCTGCTCAAGTATTTCAGAACGAAAGCATACCAAAATCTATCTTTTTACTATGAGGTAGAAGTGGACAGCGAATGGTATGCATAAAATGGTATGCATAAAACCAGTGAATTGTTTATTATTGCCGTTGAAATGATACAAATAGTTTAGTCTGTTCTGATTGAACAGTTTATTCCCTTACGAGTAAATGGTCTGGTCTGTTATGATTCAATAGTTTCTTCAGTTATGATTGAATAGTTTTTTCAGTTATGATTAAACGATTTATTCTGTTATGATTTAATGATTTGTTTTGTTCTTATTGAATGGACTAATATATAGTCGTCTATACAAACTAATTATGGTTATCACATCATGCAACACTATTTGTTAGGTACGACAACCATCGCATTTGCTGCATTTTTGGTACAGCACTTCTGTTTAACGAGGCGATGGATTCATTTTAATGGTTGTTAAGAACTTTTTTAAGGTGCATAGATGACAAAGCACTAGAAATCATTTTCACTGACCAAGACTCGGCAAAAGCAAATGCCATCGAATTAGAGCTACCAAGAATATACCACTGTCTATGAACATGGCTTATATTAGAGAATGCGAAAAAGAATATCAGTCATCTATACATATCTAAGGTAGCCGATTCATTCCTTTATATGATAAATGAGGTAAATGGTGAGGAAGTGTTTAATTATGAATAGAATCTCATGATGCAAGTGTGTTTCCAATCTATTGGACACAAATGGCTTGCTTTTATACACAAATCCAGAAGAAAAAAATGGTTGTGAGATTCCATTTTTTACACTTGTAAGGCAATAAATATGTAAATTTTTTACACTTGTAAACAAGTCAACCGCTCTTATAACTAACAATGTGATAATCTTAATAATTTTGCTAGATTAGAAATAATTAATATAAAATTTTGATAATTGTAAATGATAAATTTGTGCAAAATTAGAGAATATTTATAACTATTTGGTATTTTACTGCTAGATATAATTAATAGTATAATATTTAATAAAAATTGTCTTAGCGACAATCAAATTGTTCAAACTGGTTAGACTAGAAAATTGAGAACATGTGATGAGTGTGTAAACGCTCATATTTTATTATGTGCTTCATATGTATTTAGTCAAATTTTTAGTTATTTTCGTCATGTCATATCTAGTTTTGGGATCGTTTTAGTACATTGGTATTCAGAAGTAGACTTCTACATCTTTTTATGTTTTGGGGCAGGTACTTGGAGCGGTTCACGAGCAGTTGGAATGAGGACGGAATGAAAAGGAGATTCTGGCTGGAAAATGAAGACCCGGCGGGCACTTGGCATCCGACGATCGCCAGTAGGAAACTAAAAGTGAGGACCCGGCGCTCGCCATGCATCTGACGGCCGCCGGGAGACGATTCTAGGCTTTTTTGGCTTCCTAGTTTGTTAGATTTCAGACCTAATTTGGATTTTTACGACTTATGGCCTCCTGTTTCAGTCCTAGGATCCTAGTTATGTTATTTTTCTTAGCTAAAAAGACTTCTTATTTAGGTTAAACCTCCTCTATGTTTTCCTATTTTCTAGTTAGTCGTTTGGCTATATATAGGCCATTAGCCTTAGTTTTATATATACTTTTCTACTGCGATTTTGAGACAGTGTTTTGGAGATCAATAAAGTCAGAATTCTGTTCAGCTTCGTGGAGGAGATTGGCAAGGCTTTCTCGAACGACTAAGCCTTCTCTTTCCCTATAATTATGCTTTTCGTTATGATATTTTTTATCAATATCTTTTACTTTATTGCCATACTTAGCGAGTAGATTTCTTAAGAGTGCGATGCCCGAACATCTGATTGATTGCTTATGCGAGTTTATGGTTCGAATATCTTGCGCATTAGTTGTTGATTGGTGTGCTTAATACTTAATCTAACTTGATCACTTAGGTTATGATTAGAATTGATGAGAGTGGACCGAGAGACACTCGAATTAATGGAAAAAATAATTAACATATTCTTATGTATTAATGAGATGTTTTGATATCGTAAGAATAACCTGCTCGAAGAAATTTTTATAATTGAGATTAGTAAAGTTCTAAGTCTAATTGATGAACGAAAGTGTTAATTGATAACTTAGGCCCTTGCTATCTTGGTTTTATCTCTTTAATGAGCGAAAGCGTTAGGAGGATGCATTAGAACACTCCGGGTACTAGTTAGAGCTTCATAAGAACTATAATATTGTCATAGGTAGTCAATCCATAGGGTATCGTGCTCGTTTGTCTTCACTGAATCACAACTCTTTTATTTATAATTTTGATTTTGTTTATTTACTTGCAAACTTTTACAACCTTTAAAAATCTTTTAATTCTCTCGCTTCACATAGTTACTTGCTTTGATTTCGTGTTCAACCTCAGTTCGAAACCCTATTTATTCACTATACTAATTAATTATGTGTTTAATTGTTCGCAACTTCTCGTACATCAAATTGGCGCCGTTACTGGGGATGGTCACAACACAGGTGGTTGAATCCTTTAACAGCATTATAAGGCGGTATTTACAACCCGGCTACAATCTTCTATTTTAATAATCTCATGGCCTGTAGAAGGCATGAAATAACTAAGGCCGATTTTGACTCCAAAGATAAGAGGAGCAATAATAAAAAAAGACGAAGCGAAATACTTAATTCAACATAAATTTATATACATTGTATATATGGAAAGTTCCAGAAATAATACATTGTATCTGCTGACTACATGATTGACCTATAATGAGACAACTAACATATGATAGGTAAGTGACTTTAATGGTATGATGTTTTGTTCTGTAATGACGTAATGTTCTGCTCTGTCACTGAATGTTTTTATGCCAAATTATTGCCCAATGGTACACATTATTTCTAATAAATGGTATGAACTGCTATTGACAAATGGTCTTTATTAATACCGTGTGCAGATTGTATCAAATACTACAATATCTATATACTTTCAAAAGAAGACCCTTTACTTAAGCTAGATGAGAGAATGATGCAGATTCAGAAGTCAAATATGATACTTTCATGCTCGTGTCGTTTGTATGAAATGGTTGGGTCGTTTTGCAGACATATACTTAGAGTAATTGAAACTTTGAGATCCTTGGGTGAAGAAGAATTCAGAGAGCTGCCTAATCATTATATTAAGAAAAGGTAGACAATCTTAGCAAAGGATGAATTACAGTCATCTGAACTCCCTATAAGAAACGGTCAGGGGAGTCACTATAGGCAAAGCTTCAATAAAGTAAAATACGAGCTAATGAAGTTGGCAGATGAAGCCTCATTTGATCCTGAGAATATCAAAATTCTGCAGGACCTAATTGATAATGTGAGACATCAAATTCGACAAGGTAAATACACTCAAGCACCATCAACACAACCAGATGATGTTCGACCATCAACATCTCAACCAGCCGGTAAGAATATAAAGATGAGAGAGAATAAAAGGAAGTCAAAAACCAGAATAAAGAGTACAAACGAGATGAGACAGATGAACAAGAAGGCAAAGTACAAATATTTAAGATAGACTTGAATATTTCAGCCAAATAACAAGGTTTTTTTATGTTTAGGTTCATTTATATACATATGATACTGTGGGGACATTGATAAATGACGTTATTATTTTTTTTTAATTCAGTGGTTTGTTCTTTAATGATCAGATAGTTCACAATGTTACGATACAATAGTTTATCATTTTATGATTCAATAGTTCATCCCATATTAAACAACTCAGAAGTCAGAACCAAAACCCAAACACAACCAGCCACCTGTAATCCTATTTTTGTTCATATGCCAGTCTTCTTCAACTATTGAGGCATTAGGCCAAGGCATTCTGTGGCTTTTCTAAATAATTTGTTATGTCATGATCAAAAGGTTTGTACTGTTGTGATAAAATGGTTTGCCCTATTATGTTCAAATAGTTTACACTGTTATGATTTAATAGTTTACATTATTATGATAAAATGCTTTGTCCAGTAATGTTTAAATGGTTTTCACCGTTATGATCTAATGATTTGTACTGTTATGATGAAATAGTTTGTCCTGTTATGGTCCAATAGTTTGCACTACTATAATAAAATAGTTTGTCTTGTTATGTTCAAATAGTTTTTAATGTTACAATAAAATAGTTTGTTATATCATGTTCAAATTGACACCATCCTATTACATCAAATATGATAGAATAATCTCATACATGTCCGTCAATGTTTACTACAATACATCTAGAAATGACCTACATTACTCATTTTTTTGCGTCTTCTTTGTGAATTTTGGCAATCTCCATTTTTTGGCATTGTTCAATATTATTGGCAAGATAAGATTATCCTGATGTACCACCATTTTCTGGAATATCTTGTTCCTGTCATCTCTGAAAAATGTAGGGGTTCGCCAATTCACCTTGTGCATTGGATCAATCCGATCTAATGCCCACAAATTAGTGTAGAGTTCATAGAAGAGGGACGCATAAATTCTACAACTGCAATTGTCGGATTGCTTCGAAACATTATGCAAGACAAGAAACTTGTAATCATCAATGTTTACTTTTCTGAAAGTATTCAGAAAGTAAACGAAAAGACCCACTATCTTCTTTGTACGGTTCACCAGCAACTCCTCCTTCTCGTCCTTGACGTCTAAGCTGTCCAAGACATAATAGCCTTTCTCAACGACATCGATGACGAAAACAATGAAGTGATCATTGTAGAATAATGGGAAGATCCACTGCCATCAACATAAACAAATATAAATATCAACAAAAAACTTGTCAACAACAAACAATGATAATTAAAGTAAAACATCTTCATCGAACTTACATAGAGAATATTCTTCTTGTCACCGCGTTTACTAACAAAAGGGAAAATTTCATTAATATTTTCTCGATATCTTGCACGTGACTATCTAACAAATGGTGTGGAATGTCATCAATGGAGGGATGGTCAGGCTTCAACTACTTAGCCTATAATGATATAAAAAAAGCGAAGATCAGACAATCCACATGAAATGGTTTGCACGGTATGATAAAATAGTTTATCCAGTAATGTTTAAATATCTTTATTACTACTGTGTGCGCATCAAACATGAAATGTATGCACTGTTAGCATCTGAAGAATAAGAAAACTCACAGCTGTGAAGATCGAGAATATCACACGATCAATCCTTCCCCCATTGACTTCCTTACCTTTGAGATGATATCTAAGATATCAATCAACAGCTGATGATGACATCCAATTTGATGGGGAAAGAGATTCTGTGTCATCCCACACTAATTTTATATTCCCATCCCGTCTAAAAATCTCCCTTCTGGAGAAAAAATTAGCAAATATTACAACCCATAAAAATCTTATAAAACAAAAGAATTAATGACATATACACATGCAACTTATGCCATAGTCTCTAAACTCTTCTCGGTTGCATACTGCGAATTAACTTCTTTCTTAGAATCTGTAATCTTCATGTAGGCATCCTTAGCTGCCTCTTATCGACTAACAAATTCTTGAACCCGCTGATTGTATCTGGCAGGTGGTTTGTTAACCATATGCGCTCTTCGAAGCACTTCAAGCTCATCATGGTCCAACTCATACGAAGGAGTCCATCAAATGTCATTAGCAACAACAACTGCTTTTCTTTTGTTCTTATTGCCCTTCTTAGGATGAGAAGGGGGGAAAATGCTAGTAAATCAGTTACAACTCTTTTGCTCTATTTCCCCTCTTATGATGAGGAGGAGAATCAATTTCTGGTACATTAGAAGCTGCTACTCCTTCGTCCTTATTCCCTCTCTTCCTCTTCTTCTTCCCCTCCGTATAAAGAGTATTGATCTTAATACTACTATGCTTTGTACGCTTGGCTTGCATGTCAGAAGCACCTACTCATCCTCCTCACTAACACCCGGGACATTCAATATTGGTGCTACCAAAATTACCCACCTTCTCCTTTTTTCAGCAATTAGCTCTAATGAAACCTCATATACATGTGCACAAAGCAAATGTATAAAATTTGGATCATCAAACATGCCCTGCGAATCAGAATCTTTGGGCTTTGATGAAATCTCATCTATATAGGCAAAAAATAATTGTATAAAATTTGGATCATCAAACATGCCCTGCGAATCATAATCTTTGTGCTGACTTGCAACTCCAGATTGATGAGAAACACCAATTGGATTAAAATCAAAACCTAATGAGAAAGAGGGAGGATCAAAATTAATACATGGCCTTTCTACACCCTCATGCCTACTTACTTCATCACTAAGAGGTGGGTCATCCTTTTTCTTATCACCGTGATGATGATCCACCTTTGATTCCTCAACATCAGGACCATTAAAATCTTTGGTCTTGTCATCATCTGAATGAACAACCTCATGAGTCAGACCTTCTGCCCTTAAAATAACTTCTGGCCCAATCCGTGACGCTGTTGCAAAAGTGTTGTAATCCAAAATAGACCGTCGACCTCCCCTCAACTCTCCCAAAAGCTTCGCTTATTATAGTTACAAATGACAACAAATTGTTAAAGAAAGTAAAATGTTAAAATGGTTTGTTCTACAATAATAAAATGGGTTGTTCTGTAATTCATGGATGTTGTGTGATGTGATGATAAAATAGTTTGTTCTGAAATAATTAAGTGGTTTGTTATGTTAAGATAAAATAGTTTATTATTCAATAATAAAATGAGTTATTCTGTAAATAAATAAGTTGTTCGTTATGTTAAGATAAAATAGTTTATCCATACCTATATGTTCTGACCCCTGTTCTCTTTCTTCTTTGAAAGAAAATAACTTCTCAAAAGGTCACGCTTAACCCCATCTCCATTTTTTCTTGAACCCTCGCCTCCTCTTATGTCCCCTCACCATCATTATCTTGATGCTCTTCAGCATCATACTCTTGCTGCTCTTCCCCTTTCACTCCTTTTCCACTCTAGCCTCTTCCTTCTCCTCGTTCTCTTTCACTCCTTTCCCCCGTCCTCTCCCTATCATCAAGTGCATCCAAGATCTTTCTTTTAATAGATTTCAAGCCATTAATCTAAACTTGAATCTTGCCTAATTCTTCGTACATCTGCTAAAATGATTAAGTAATTAAAATACTCTGAAATATTAAGGACACAATAGAATATGAGAAAAATAGAAACTACAATTAAGTATTCTCAATGACGTTCGGAAGGACTACCCTGGCACTTATCACTGGCATGTGAGGAAGAAGGGATATCTCCATGAGCACTAGGTTGTGCAATATGGGTCTTGTACCGCATCAACAAAGGGATATTACCTCCATACTTGATGGTAATATCAGCTGTACTCTGCAAACTAGTTCTTAACCCATCATTTGCCTTATCGAGAATAAACTTGCACCAGTTGTATTTTCTCGACTAGTCCAGCAGATTAATTATGAATCTAACTTGACATTCACCACCTTGGATGTGGCAGGGGCAAAGAAAACACCAATGCCAAAGAGGATATAGATTTGGGTCACATCTGCATCCGATATAGGTTAATCCCCCACCCCACCCCCAATAGTAAATTCTTTACATCCTTGATTTTGATATGATGTCCTTTGCTCTGATTCAATCCATAGCATTCCAAAAAGTCCTTTTAATTGGACCTCCTATCTTGTTTTTTGAATTCATTTAGATCTAGATCAAAATCAAGATTACCAATCAGGATGCCGTAGCTCTTGTTAACAAACAAGGCAGGAACAAGAGGAGGTTCATTTTCCATGCATTCATTAACAAAATCACCCATATCTTTTGGTGTTATATCATTCTCTTTAAGTTGAAGAAGGTACGCCAAACTAGTTTCCTTGATAAGCATTATTCGTTCTTCAGCACAGCTACGCTATTTGTTCCAAACAACCTGTCATTAACTGTCTTCATATCACTTGACTTGCCGCAAGACTTGTGAGTAGGGGACCATCTGCATAACAGAATAAATAATTTAATCATAACAGGACAAATAAATTCATCATAACATCATAGACCATTTTATTATAACATAACAAACCATCTCATCATAACATCACAAACTATTTAATCATAACATAACAAACTATTCCATCAGAACTGGTAAAACTATTTTATCTAATGCACGAACCATTTCATATTAGCTTCGGTAAGTAAAAAAAAACTCGTGCATGAACCTAAAAATACTAATAATAAACAAAAGACTAGTACACAAACAACTAGTACCTAACCGAAAAATCTCATGCATGAACCCCAAATCCTAATTAATAAACAGATCAAGCAAAGATGAAGAAAAATATACAGCAAAAAACCTAAAGCATGAACCCTAAAAATCTCAATTAAAACAAAAACCTAAACCCTAAATATAAAAGAAAAAGTACGAGAAAATCAAAACCTAACTGCATAAATCCTAAATATACAAAGAAAAATCACAAGAAAATCAAAACCTAAAAATCTACAAAATAATAAACAGAACCTCACCTTGAAGTGTGAACGATGAGAAAAAACAGGAGAAGAGAACAAGCGAAGATGATGAACAACGAGAGAAAGCTAAGGCGATTAAGAGGAAATTTTGGGCAATTTTTGGATTTTGAAAATTAAAAAGGGGGAGGGCGAAGGTGGAGGAGCAAATCTCGGAACGGTTTATTTCTTTCTCTAATATTCTCTCTCCAACCATGGAAGCCACTAGAATTCAAGTTGTGTTAGAAGGACGAAAATATCTCCACTTAATTTTTGTCCATCACATCAGCAAAAATTTAATTTGAGCTCATTTAACGGTCGCGATAAGTTTAAGGACGGGCTTTCAACATCCAGAAACAAATTCGGTTCAAAAAAATTGACTCGTTATAGCTCTGATACCATGTAAATAATTGAATGCTTGACATTTATTTCTTAGTTTTGTTGTACATCTATACACATTACAGTAGTTGTTAGAAGGCTAAATCAAGGAGGCCAGTAATGGTAGCTAGTATTACGGGATTAGAACAAATATGGATAGCTGAAGTGATGGGTTGGAATTCAAAGAAGAATAATCTACAGCCGTGAGATCAGCAAAGGAAGGATTTGCATATATTATGGTAAATGAAGATACTGCTAATTGGATTGAACCTCCTCAGCAGGAGGAACCGTTGAAGCACTCATCCAAGAAACATTGACATCACGAGTCCACCAAGTACATAAAGATACGAAAGCATTAATCCTAATTCCCAAAAAAATCTCAAGAACCTTAAATCCCTAAAAAATCTCAAGAACCCAACCCTAAATCCCTAAAACATTGATCTCTTGGATGGATCAAAATCGGGACAGAGCGAGGATTCTTGGTGGTTTCTTGGTGCGTCGATGGTTTCATGTTGTCCGAAATCTTGCCCAAAGGTTGTCGAGCTGCGAAATCGGCCGAGTCGTGGATTGTTGGTGAGTTTTTTTTCGAGAAATGTAGAATGAATCGGCCACGTGGGAAAGCTAAAGTCGAATCAGGGGATGCATAGGTGAAAATCCCAAAATGCCCCCCCATATAAGATATTTGCTCTAGGCCATCCGATCTTGCAACATAAATTAATTTACTTAATCAAGGGTGAAGGTTTATTTATGCACTGTCTGGACCTGGCTAGAACGGTCTGAACCCAATCCGACCACTTTTTTTTTGACCCGCTAGTTATTTGATTTTGAATGATACTCGAAATTCAGTTAAATCTAGCCATATTTACTTACTGAGTTGTTGGCAAAATTTTTTTTGCTTTTATACTGAAACTCTTGTTCAAACACACACTCTTTCTCAGTTTGATTTCTTTTTTTCTACTTTTTTAAGCAAAAACTCATGTCCCAACCCACATCGTTTCTTGAGCTGATTTCGTCTTTTATGAATTTCGACAGGCGCAACAATCATGAAATCAAGGGATATAGCTGAGCGAAGGAATTTTTCCCAATCAGGTGTGGGTTTTTTTCTAATTTTACTATTTTAGGTAAAGATGACAGAAATACACATATTGATCGAACTCTACTCTTATCCTAAAATTATAAGGTAGGTTGACTTTAACTGAGTTTTTGATAGATTTTGAATATGGGTCCATGTTTAGGGGGTTGAATTTGATCATATACGTGTAAAACAGGTGAGGAGAATGAGGGGACCAGATTGAGAACGGAACCCCCTATCCTGGACGGAGCGGATGGGGGGTAAAATAGTAAAAAATAAACCAAAAAAGGGACACACATATGGGACTGATGCGCTAAAGAAACTAAGATGTGTTCCAATGCGTCCCCACGCGGCTTGAAAATGCATCTTCATTTAAAGCAATAAAGACTACGAGTAACATTTAATGTTACGCGCATGCATTTTTTTTATCTTGTACTTTTTTTAATAGCAATTAGTTCCATATTATATACTGTAGTTTATAAATTGTTTATCGTAGTGAATCAAATTGAGATTATTTAATCTATTATATAATTTTTTATTATAAGTATTATTTAATATTAATTATTTTAAAATAACAGGTTATGTTATTTTGACTTAACAGTTACATCATTTTTTTAAATCAGGCGTGCCATTTGACATACCGGGTATGCTATTTGATATAACGAGACGTGCCATTTTATCATAAGCGGGGATGCAATTTGACATAACTGGGATATGCTCATTTGACATAACCAGACTTGCCATTTTATCATTAACGGACGTGCCATTTCGTCATAATAGGATTTGTCATTTTATCATTACCGGACATCGCCATTTAACATAAACGGATGTGCCATTTTATTATAATCGGACGTGCCATTTTATCAGTACCGAACGTACCATTTGGTCATAACGGGACTTACCATTTTTTATAACTAGGTATTCTATTTTATTATAACCGGATGTGCCTTTTATCATAAAAGGGTGTGGCATTTTATCACACCGACAAGTAAAATATTTACCATGATCGAATAAGGTAAAAGTAAATATCATCTCCATGATAATTATACAATGCCAATTTTAACAATTCTTGAACGACACTAGATATCATCTCCAAGAGTACAACAAAGTACAATTGAAACCAAAAAGTGCATAATACTAAGGGCAGGGGACGCCATCTTCATAAAAACATCACCGAGCTCCAATGGCTAAGATCTCCTCGTTCCAACCGATAGGTGAAAATTCTCCCATAGGCGTAACCACTAATTAACCCCTAGATACACATTGGGTACTAAAACTGATATGAACAATTGATTTATATATAACCATGCAATTAATAATAAAAAAATTATCTACCACAGAAAAAGGAATAAACAATGAAAATAATAAAGTCGCCAGTATCTCCATTTAACTAAATACAAACAGGAAGCCGTCGACTTCTCGTCACCGGCGGCCAGAAGAGATCTCCGGCAACGCTTCCTCCTGCCGGCCAGAGGAGATCTCCGGCAATGACATTGACGGCGTCCCTGACGTCGACGACATTCTCCTTCATTAACTAGCTACAGACGAGGAGATCTAGACAAAGAAAAAAGGGGAAGAGAGAATGAGGAAGAGTGGTAGAAAAAAGAGAGAGGACAGAAGCAGAGAAAAAGAAGGAAAGAGGGAAGAAAAAAGGGAGAGTGGGACAAAAGACAAAAATGTTCCTGACGAATTAATACCGTTGGATCTCCCCTTGTGAAAATTTTAATGACGTGGACGACCAAGATCTTTTTTCGTTCGGGCCGGAATGGGCCTCTCTCTCTCTGTAGCCGATCCACTTCCGAGAATGAGAGGGTGATTTATGAGTGATTAACAAATTAAATGCAAGGCAATTAATAAAATTCAAAATTCAAAAATTCGGACAAATTATTTATGAGAATGAAAGAGGTTACTTATAGTAAATTGAACAAATTAAATAGGGTGTCATTTTTCACTCACCAATATTAAGCTTTTTGCGTGTTTATTATTAGTTTTAAATTTAGTACACTAATATTTAGCTGTAAAATTTAAATTTAAATTTATTATTAATTTTAAATTTAAATTTAAAATGTTTGGCTATAATATAAAAATTTTGTTACGAAAAATTTTAAAAAAATTAAAGGGCCATTCTGTACTCACCAATTGATAGGCCCTCAACATTAGTAGTCAATTTTGAAATTTTATAATTTGCAGTTAAATTGTTCCATTCGTCATAAATAAATTTTCAATTCGTCATAAATAATTCTTCTCAATTTTGAAATTATGGATTTAATTTGTTCAATTTTCAGGTAACCCTTCAATTCTCACAAACAACTGTCCAAAATTTTGAATTTTGCCATCTCATTAAGTGCCTTATCAATTTGGCACAAGTCTACAATGCTCAAAATTTTGTAAATCTTTCTCGATCACATAAATCGACGAGAAAGATTCTAGTCAATCTGTGACGAGAACAAAACGGTTGAAAAGACAAAAAAAAAAGAAGAAAAGGTCTCTCAGACATCCAAGGAAGGATAAGGAACAGCATAAGCTCTCAAGCCCGGAGAAAGGCGAAAGCTCTTTAGGCGGCCACTGCGAATGTTCATGAGAAACAAGCCTTTGAGTTTATCATCACCGACCTCTCTTCTTATTCCAATAATTATAAATAAATAACAGAAAAATAAATAAATTTCCCACCCATATAAAACCAACCAAAACCCGAGAGTGATTAAAGCCGATAAAGTGAAGGGTGGAATTTAAAATTATTAGGGACTGGTTCATCCCTGACGCAACAGGGGCAGACTTTAAAGTCCCCGTTTCACGAACTTTATCGATTGGCCCTCCAGAGAAACATACACGAAAAAAGTGAGATGGAGGATCTGGACCCTTTATTAAAAAAATAAATAATCGGAATTAAAGAATTGGGTTGAGTAGTAGCAGCAAAATATGAAGGGAAAATTACTAATAACTCACTGTGTTTGATTTATTCGGTACTCACCTACCTGTCTTTCGAAAATCGATTAAAAATTTCTTATAGTCCGGCGGAGACTCACATAAAATGACCAAAATATCCCCTTTCTTAAACAAAACGAAAAATTGTTTTCCAGAATTGAAACCATTTCCGACTTTGGGCCTCCTCTCGTAGATGATTGAAGATGCAAGCGAGAAGAAGGAGGTTGAACGATGGAGATAACGCTGTCGTCGTTGCCGAACCCACCGTTGTCGTCGTTGCCGAATTCACCGCGGCTGTCGCCTCGCGTCGCAGAACCAGAACCACCAAAACCAGGAGAGGGCTCACCGTCGAAGAGGGAGATGAAGAGGGCTCGCCGTCGTCGGAAAAGTGGACCGAGGAACCCGCCGAAAAGTAAAATCGAATCGAAACTTGAATTGATTTGGGTCCCACTGTTCGAATAGAAGATTTGGGGCTGGAACTTGGTGTTCAAATCGATTTTGTTCTCTGCAAAAATTTTGGACGCTTGAATTGATTTTCGAAGACTTGGGATTCTCCTGGAAATTGATTTTGGATGCTTGCAATGAAATTGATGTTGTTGATTTCCGCTCGTTCTTGATCCTTGTTCTTCTTTGATTTTTTTCCTTCGATTTTTGCCAAGTTCTTGGAGGTGGGAGGAAGAACACGAAGGGGAGAGAGAGATTTTTTTAGTGAAAAGTACATTTGTCTCATTTCATATGGTACCTCACCGAAAAAAAACTCTGATTTCGGTTTTAGGAGTTTCAAAGAACACTTTTTTCAAATTATGAAATTTTTTAAATCAATTTCTGAAAGATAGGGGGTGAGCACCAAATAGAACAAACACCAATAAAATATTAGTAATTTTCTCAAATATGAATAAAGAAAAATAATGGTTTGTCCGTGGTCGGACAGGGGCGGATTTTTATGAGGAGGAGTCTGAACGATCCGTAGGGCTTTTGGAGGGTCTCAAGGGACGGCCCACACATCTCCTTGAGCAAAGGAAGGATCTAGACCCTAAAAGGAAAGATCTAGACCTGCTATATGGGCCTGGATATGGTTCCGGGCCAAGTCCACAAAAACCACCAGAATGAATTTACTTTTTTTTGGGTCAGGAACGAATCTACTTTGTATCGACAGAAAATTGATAATTAGTTCTCTCTTTTTTTTGAAGGGGGATAATTAGTTCTCTTAAATAGAAAAAATCTATTTTAGTACCTTATAGTATCGTAAAAAATTACTTTAGTACCCTGAGATAAAAAATTCATCAATCGAGTCAAACTACACCCAATTAACATCACTTAGGTCTACGGGCAGCTGCCCGGACCAAGTCCGTCCTGTCCGGACCCTATCCGGTCACGTGGACGAATCACATCAGCAAATTTTGCTGACCACATGGATCGTCGAGGGCGATGTCGAGGTCTGCATCATCATCCTCCTCCGCGACGATGTTGTCAGCGGCAAACTCTGGGTCTCGGGTCCTCGTCCAAGAATTCCATTTTCCTTCGTATAAAGCTCTCTCTTCTATGACGATTGATTGATTTTCTCTTTATTATATATACAGCCCCGATTAAGTGACAGTGACGATTTGACATTTTTTTGTGTGATTCATGACGATTGATTTTGGTTAGAGAAGATGGTGGGTCAAAACAGGGAGGGAGGAGGAAGGTGGGTCTGGGAGAGAATAGAAGGGGAAGAGAGAGAGGGAAGAGGGAGGGGAAGGAGGGGAGAGGAAGAGGAGGAGAGAGATAGGCCACCTCAGCAAAATTTGTTGATGTGGCTCGTCCACGTGGCCAGGCAGGGTTCGGGCAGGACGGGTTTGGTCCGAACAGCTGTCCGTGGACCTAAGTGATGTTAATTGGGTGTGATTTGACTCGATTGATGGGTTCTTTACTACAGGGTACTAAAATAATTTTTCGCGATACTATAGGGTACTAAAATAGACTTCTGTAACATCTCCCTAACGGTCGCTAGCTGCGCCTGACTTTTCCACCATTACTTTTTCTCGACATTTCTCTACAATCTCCTCCTTGGCGAGAAAATCATCAATTGCGAAGAACCATGAAGTTTCACCCGAACTTCAACAAACTCCACATTGATGAAACCGCCCCATGAAGAACCATGAGAACTTGAGAAACCAAACTGACTCTAACTCAAACCATAGATAACCACCGTCAATAAGACCATCTCCATTGTTTCTCCTCCTTTTGTTCAATCACTTGGAGCCAGCCCCCAAGCTCGAGCTTCCGAGCTTGCTTGGCCTATTTTCTCCAATCTCCATCGAACCCGAACTAACAAGTCCACCTGCTGAAGCAACCTTGTGACCAGTAGATGCGCCCTCTATTTTTCGGTCAGCCCCATCCTTTGCAATCTCGAACTACTTTTCCACTAAATCTTCTTGCCTCATACCAATGCTACATGCCATAGCATATAAAGGGCAACTTTTTGTTCCACCAAATAGAACACTCGACATGCCTCGAACTCCACTGTTCGGCCTTAAGTGAGATACCTGATTCGCCCGTGGTGTCACCAACGGCTTTGCATGTCCAATGCCAAACCTACCCAACACCTTTGACATGCACATCCCTTTAGACAACCATAGCAGGGCCCAGCTAACAATGCTTCTCAAAGACAACCATGGCTCCTTGCCAACCATGCTTCCACAAAATAACCATAGCTCCATGAATCCCAACTACACTCAAACCATCCATGTTAAGCCTTTACTCCCTCATACGAACCAACCTCATATGACCTGAGCTTTTCTCCTCTCCATCGGAACCCAAAAATATGACTCCACCTACAATTGTGTCCCCCACTAACTTGTAGGTATTCCTTGCATCTCTTTCACCCTTCATCACTACCGTAGCATCATTCTCCACCTCAATATAGCCTGCCTACAACCTTATAGCCATACCCGCTACAATCCAAGGCTCCTAATGAGATCAAATTCCTCTCTAACTTCAAAACTTGCCTAACCCCACACAACTTTACTACGACACCATCTCACATCTTGATCCAACTATCACATATGCCAGTGACTCTACAAGCGAAACCATCACCCAAAGTCACCATACATGAATCAACGAACTTGTAGGTGTCGAACCAACCTCTCTTGGGCATCACGTGAAAAGACTAGGCGCTATCCAAAATCCTGGAATCAGAGTAATTTGGACCTGACAAAATAGAAAGACAGTCACCATCCGACCCGTCTGAATAAGAGGCCACATTGACGGAACCAGATCCTTTTCTCTCGCGATCCCGAGTTCTTCTTAGACAATCATTTTTTACTTGCCCTTTTTCTCCACCCTCGAAGCAATTTCCCTTGAACCTTCTTGACCTCGACTTGGATCCCCTTTCATCTTATCCTTCACTACAACCACCATGGCTACCCCTCATAACCAGCATTTCCATTCGTTCATCGCCAGTTTTCCTACTTTGATAAAATTCTAGTAGAGTATTTATGATCTCCTCTAACACTAGGGACTCCTTCTCCCAAGTTAGAGTTGTAACCAAATTTTCGTAGGAGTCCGGTAAAGAATTCAGGAGCAACAATATCTTGTCTTCTTCCTCGAACATCACATCAACCTTTCTCGAGTCGCTCATAAGTTGACTAAAACTATTAATGTGTTTGCTCAAATCCGAGCCCTCCTTCATCTTCATCACGTACAATCTTTGCTTAAGATAAAGCTTGTTCGACAAAGACTTAGACATGCCTCCAATTTCTTCCGCAGCTCAGCTGGTGACTCATCATCCATTACGTGATACATTATATCGTCTTCCAAGCACAAGCCAATTATCGTCACCGCCTTCGACCCCATCTCCTTCTACTCTTGCTCCTCCATCTTCTCTGGCTTCTTCTCCGAGAGTGCGATGACCATCCCTTATTACATGACGAGATCCTTGACACGCCTTTGCCATAACCCAAAATTTGATGAGCCATCAAACTTCACAAGAGCAAACTCCGCGATGTCTGTCATTCTCCAAACCTTAGCTCTGATACCAATTGTTAGGAATTAAGTAACTTCGAGAACAAAATGTGCAAAGAACACGGACACAAGAGGTAACGTGTTTCGGCCTAGTGCCTATGTCCATGGGGAGAAAGGAGAACTCTTATTGATAGATCTGAGTCACAAAGCCATACAAAATCCTTGGGTAATACGTCCTTATATAATAGACAAATATTTGGTGTACAAGAAACCTATCTAGGTCGTCCTAGGAGCCCAAAACAAGAGTCTGAGCAAAACAAAAAATGGCTGTCAGCACCACATAGCGGTCACTAGGGGCCTAGCGGCTGCTAGGTCCTCAGAAACCCAAACTTCTGTAGCACCCCTTTAGCGGTCGCTAGGAGGCTAGCAGTAGCTAGCTCCGCCCATTTTTTCCACCATTACTTTTTCTTGACACTTTCCAACACATTTATTATTCAGTTAGTCATTGGTTACATGTAAAAATATAGTGATGCATCTTAATGTGATTATCTAATCATAGGGTGAGGTACGCCGAGGTCGGATTCAGTACATAATGCAATATTATGTACTGTTCAAATCAAAGGAAGCAATAATAGCAAAATTATAAAAAGGAAAAGAGGAAGGGGGTAAACTTAGTATTTGGAATTCAAACAACTAACCATATTAATTAGGATATAGTTATGGGAATAAATCTGGTCCTAATAATCGTAATTTTCTATTCAAAAAGAGAAAATCAAGAAATCAATTTAATTACTTGCCGTTTCGTATCACAGAAGACAAATAAACAGTGATTGGCACTATTTATTACATACTAATTGGCGATTGAATATTAATAAATATTAATCAGACATATCATTTGTCATAACATGACATGCCGATTGTCATAATCGGGCATGTCATTTATCGTAACCGGACATGCCATTTATATCAATAACCCGAGCATGTCGTTTATCTTAACCGAGTATGCCATTTATCTTAACCAGATATGTTATTTATCGTAATCGGGCATGCCATTTATTATTATCGGGCAAGCTATTTAACGTAACTGGGCATGACGTTTATCTTAACCAGGTTTGCAGTTTATCTTAACTCGGCATGTTATTTTTATCGAAACCCAGGCATGCTGTTTATCTTAACAAGGTATGCCATTTATCGTAACCGAGTATGCCGTTTATCGTAACTGGGCATGCCGTTTATCGCACTCGAGCATTCCATTAAACGTAACCAGACATGCCATTTATTTTAACAAGACATGACATTTATCGAAGATGAGAAAAATAAATACCAATTCATTTAAATCAGATAAGGCTCCCAAAGCAAGATTGAAACCCACGCCTCCGTCACAATCACCACAGTCAAAGTCAACCTGATCATCAATTCATCATCATCATTAACGAAATCGTTAGCTTTGACCAGCACAACATTACCTGGGTTGAATGAAACTACAATTGTAGACGGCGGAGAGGCCTGGCAGAAGGAGACGACGGCGGAGAGGCCTGGCAGGAGGAGACGACGGCGATTGCCTAGCAGAAGAAGGCAATGACGACGTCGGAGGAGAAGGAGGAAGGCAAGAGATGGGAGATCCAGGAGAGGCGGGAGACCAGGAGGTGCGGGAGATCCAGGAGAGGTGGGATGAACCCTAAAATCACTAAAAAGAAAAAAAAACCTAACCTTAAAGCAGTCAAACGCGAATCAATGAAAAGGCAAAAAAAATGTGGAAGACGATAGTGAAACCGAGAAGAAATTGGTCTCGCATTTTTCAGAGTGAATAAAAATTAAAATGGAAAAGAAAACAGTTTTCCGGAATTTTCTCCCGTACATTTTAAATGATTTTTTCTTCCTTAGACGTGAACAGGAAAGAGAAGCAATTGATTGGTCTCTTTGTGTATGTTAAGTATCTAAAATGTCCCTCTTTATTCTCCTCCGTCCGATCTAAAAGAAAAAGGATGATGGTACACATCCGATGGCCCATAATGACTTATTTAGTGCACATAACCACTTTAGTGGTATGCACTACATCCAACTTCAGGTACGCCCAAAAACCTAATGCCAAAAAGACTAGCAAAGAAACCAAAGAACAATTATAATTAACGGAAATAAACATGAACCTTTTTCATATAAATTCCAGCTGTTAATTTAGCTACAATTCCATCATAAGCTTTAATAATAAATTTTCCAAACAATAATATTGTCAACGAAAACCCAAATAAATGAAGTTAAAAATGATACAGCAACAAATCAGAACAAAAACATAAAAATTCAAGAATAACATAATGACACAAAGTATTAGATATCATTTTGCATAGCCCCAGAAGTCCATCTCCCCTCGCAAGGAGAGCTGGTTGATAGGGTGAACAGAAGAACCATTTGAATCCTCAAACCTCACTCCTTTGGAGGAACCATCTTCGCCTAGCTGCGGAGTGACAATCCGGTCAAGCATAGCCCACTCACCGATCCCCACGGCCTCGCCATGAGCCGCCTGGTCGCCTGTCCCCACCTCTAACCCCTGCTCACAGGCAGCATTCGTCATGAGCTGCTTCGCCATGACGGGGTAGCTGTGATCGTGCTGAGGGATGCCTGAAGAGGCCGAGTAGTCGTAGGGCAGGCTGCTCTTGGGCATTATGTCTTGGGACTGGAAGAGGGGGTAGTGAGGAGGAGGTGCCAGTTGATGAGGGTAGTGGAGAGCTAGGTCAGGCTTGTTTAGCTCGTGATAAGGTTGGGTTTGGTGGGTACGCATTAGGTAGTGGTTTGTAAAAGCGCGAGGCTGGCTCGTGCTTGACGAGTTGAGGTGAAGTTGCTGATGATGGTTTTCGGATGAGTTCATGCTTGTGGATGAGCCAGCCTCGTTCCCCACCTTGAATAGGTTCTTCTTCTTGAACACCCTGCATACCACCCAGCCGTCCTCCTGCAATATAGTCAATGGCGAGCTTTAAACTACACGTTCAAATTACTCGATTAACGAATTGTTGTATGACTTGGTGTTTTCGACGGTTAAGATTTTAATATTTTGTTTCTTCAATTTTATTGAAATCTCATCAGATACAATATACCAAGATATGATTAGTTTTCTTCTCAATTTTGTTGCAGAGGCAAGAATTTGTTGAAAGTGCATGGCCATTCTGCTTTTTGAATATAAAAATCTAACACTCCAACCATGTGCACTATTTTTATGTAACTTTGTAAGTGTATTCATCATATATAGCAATGAGTAAATAATTTCTAGCTAGCCAAACATTTAATATATATTTACGCTGTTAAACATTTTTTTATATTCCAAGTCAAACTAAAACAAAGCTTCTGAACGTGTACTTCTTTGAACAGTTTTAATGTAATTATTTCACTTATCAAAAAAATAAAACAAAAGACTTTCTCGTCGATCACAACAATCTAAAACATGAAAATGGGAATTCAAAAGATGAAGAGATTGCCAAAAATTATTTGTCTAAATGATACGAAACGTATAAGAAGTCTGTAATTTTGTGTAAACAAAAAATATGAAATATCAAAGAGAAACTGAGAAAGGAGCATACAGATGAATTAGCTTGGGTGTCGTCACCATCTTCGAGTCGATACTCGTGCATGATCCAGTCGGTCTTCTGGCCATGAGGAGCCCTTCCTCGGTAGAACACGAGCGTCTTCCTCATACCTATCTTCTGGTAGCTGTTCCTAATGCACTTGTCTCTTCCTGTTGCCTTCCAGAACCCGGCATGTGTTGCCCTATTGGTTCTTGACCCAGTTGGGTACTTCCTGTCCTTGTGGCTGAAGAAATACCACTCGTTTTGCGGCGTTGACCCTATTCTACACCTCTCTACATAAACAAGAAAACATGTTTACTTAAGCATCATTCATAAATTTAATTGTTTTGATGAAATTAAAAGATTCAAAAATAAAAAAATTATGAACATTCATGCTCAGCAATTGATATCCTAACGAGTTTGAGATAGATAGAACCAATCATTTTGTAATATCAAATGCATCCCGCAAAATAGCCTGAAATTTTATATCCAACATAAAATTTTAATTCGGCCCAAACAAAAAAGAACAACGCATAATTTTTTTTGGGGTAGTAAATGCAGCATATGTTGTGGTACGTAACCTGATTCCTCAACTAGCATTTAATTTGAGTTGACTTTGTTGAAAGGATGGATGACCAAATCCAGGAGATCCTCATATTATTATTCTAGCGGCAGCATCCCCGTGAAGGAGACGGACCATTAATTTCTGTTTAGTATTAAACCATGCACGAGTGGTCAAAAGAAATCTGTTTCTGATGACCAAATGATCATGATCTGTAAAATTAAGTCGGATTATGGCGAATCCAAATATGCTTATTATGTAACATGTTTTCATATATATATATATATTCTCATTGTCATATCTTCAAAAAAAAATTCTCTTTTTATCATCGTTTAATAGTACTACTAAAATCTAATATGAATGAGTTGGTCAATAATTCTTTTGATACGATGTAGGTTCAAGGGAAAAAATAAATGGACCGAAACCTGAAAATTAAAAGAGTAGCAGGACTAATTTCCCGTTTAACATGTATATACTCATCCTACAATCCAGTTATGGACAATAAGGAGAATCTCTTCATTAAAAAGAAAACGGAAAGAACATACATACAAGTTACTTGGTCTAATTCTAGTCCATTATTCTACCAAAAATAATATTTTTTCCATTACCACATATAAACATAAACATGCCAAATAATATGGGTTAAATAGATTAAGCTGAAACATGTTGATAAGTATTTAAATTATGAACCCTATGTACCTTGCAAATCCCAAGGCTCAACCCTGTTAAGGTCAACCTCTCTGATGACCTCCATGTCAAATTTTTGGAAGGAAATCTTCTTCTTGAGGTAGTAATGGAGGAGCTCTTCGTCGGTCGGATGGAACCTAAATCCCGGGGGAACGCCTCCGGTTGATGACCCCATTGATAACTTGTAGTTATATATGTGTGTTTCTCCTCTCTTCTTAAAATTTTCCTGTGCGCTAACTTGGTTATGAGTTTGTGTATCGGTGAAGGTTTTCTAGCTTAAATACGAGGTGGGTTTTGTCAACGGTGGTTTATGGTTAAGTGAGAAAGTTGACGGCCGGTGACGACGCCGCCGGGGATGGTTAAAGATATCGTACATTGCAAGTCTTGGGAATGAGACCGCGCGTCACTTTTTACTTACTGTTGTAGTTTCTGTTTTAACCGTGGATTTCCACTTGGTAGGATGTTCCACTTACCACTTGCTCTTTAAGTGCGTTGCATGCACGTAAACCGTGAAATGTTCCAACTTTTGAGGAAAATGAAATGTTCCAACTTGAAAATGAACATTTGAAGATAATCTTGAGCATGTAAGAGCTTTTAATAGTGTGGTTCTTGTTGATAAAAATTCTTCAATTTTTTACTCCTCGTTGTGATCTTTCTTGGACAATTACTCTCTACAAATTTTCAATTTTGTTCCTGATATTTTCACAGAAAAAATAAATAATTACCAACACTTGAAGTATGTGTATTTTTCTAATAAGTTGATATTTTTTTCACAATAATATAATTGATAATCGTTCCAACTTGAAATGTTCCAACTTGAAAATGAACATTTGAAGATAATCTTGAGCATGTAAGAGCTTTTAATAGTGTGGTTCTTGTTGATAAAAATTCTTCAATTTTTTACTCCTCGTTGTGATCTTTCTTGGACAATTACTCTCTACAAATTTTCAATTTTGTTCCTGATATTTTCACAGAAAAAATAAATAATTACCAACACTTGAAGTATGTGTATTTTTCTAATAAGTTGATATTTTTTTCACAATAATATAATTGATAATCGTTAGAATCTTCATATCCAACCCTAAACCTTAAGGCAAAGAATTGGTAGATTTTTTTAATACTTATAAATTAGCTCACCGCTCTTGTACTAATCAATATGATATTCTCAAAATGTCCTTTCAAATGACCCATCAGGTCGGAGATTGTACGAGCAGAATAATGAGTACGTGATCAACCCACTTTGATATATGTTAGAATTTTTATATCCAACTCAAATCATTAAGTTAATACTTATAAACTAGTTCACAGTTCTTGCGCTAAGCAATGTGGTTGTAATGCCCCGTGATCCGACCGACTGACTCCACAGACCAACACATGTCTTTTTCAGCGTGTTTTGTCCTCACTCGCACGTATCCCAAAAACTTCCCAGGAGATTACCCATCTTGATCCTACTCCCGGCCAAACGCGTTTAACCTTGGAGTTCTCTTAGGATGTGTGCCAGAAAAGAAGGTGCACCTTGTTGGTATGGATAGTACTAATCAAATCACTTAAGACTTTCAGACAGAACATATCATTTTTGGGGTATCACATACACCCCTCCTTAAATACGCGACGTTCTCGTCGCGCCAGGTAGAACACAGAACAGTCATAGAACCATTTTTGCTATGATACCAAATATAACGCCCCGTGATCCGACCGACTGGCTATACAGATCAACACAGTTTTTTCCAGCGTGCTTTGTCTCCACTTGCACGCATCCCGAAAATTTTCCAGGAGATCACCCATCCTGATCCTACTCCCGGCCAAACGCGTTTAACCTTGAAGTTCTCTCAGGATGTGTGCCGGAAAAGAAAGTGTACCTTATTGATATGGATAGTACCAATCAAATTACTTAAAGCTTTCAGACAGAACATATCATTTTCGAGGTATCACAATAGCATTCTCAACAATTAAATATTTATATCATGGGGTGTTGAAATTCCTAGTATACATACGAGGTTGTAGTCGTCGATCTCATCAAAACGTCCTCGCAGTAAAATCATTAGTCGTCAGGGAAATTGTGGCAACTGTCATCCCAAATCGACCACTAAAAAAATTCATTCCAAACAGACAGGCCCAAGCCCTAATAGCCTAAGAGGAAGAGATCCCTCACGCGCTGTTCGGCGACGGGGCATTTGCTTCCAACACAACACAGGTAACTGGTAACTAAATAAGGTGTAATTAGTTTAGTTTTTTTTAGGGGTTGTGTACTTAGTTTAGTCGAAATAACAATCCCGAGGAAATAAATTAGCATCATGATTATGGGGTTATTGATTGTTCCCAAAGCAAGTCTTGAAGAAATATATGCAAAACCTTCTTGGGATTTTCGCTTTTAATTGGACGGCCCATATATTTTATTGCACTGGTAGCGAGTTTAATGTATCTTCATTTGCTTGAATCTTTATAATTAATTATTTAATTTGTGTTCAATCTGTTGCCAATAAGAACTTGGAGATGCTAGTCCCTGTAGCTGGGGGATTGCACATGTGGGGTTTGACTTTGAAGGTATCAGACTACTCAAACTGATTCAATTGCACGCCTTTACATCGGTAATCTTTTGTAATCTTTTGAATACTTTTTCCCTTTTTCTGCCATAACTGGTCTTGAAAATCTGCCTGTCTTAGCTGAGTTAATGGTTCAATTAAATCATACCTGCCCAGACATGTATAAAAAACCAATTAAAACCACGCCACCGGATGACCTAAAGATCGTGTGGTTGCTCAATTATCTCTTAATCTAGCTATGTTTGGCTCTTTAGGTATCTTTAAGAGCATCTAAGAAATCTTGACAAGTAGTTGGTAAATTAAAATTAGACTTGGCTCAATTTTTAGAATTAGAAGCCTTTGCACAATTTACTTCTGCTCTCGATAAAGCTAGTCAGCAAAAATTGGCAGCCCTTCGAAAAGGAACATCGGCTCTAATAATGCCGTTTCCGTCTATTAAAACAACAGGAAATATTTCAAAAAAAATAAGCGCATGATTCTTTATTCATAATTCAGAGGTTAGGAGACACAACATAGTGAGTTTACGTGCATTTTAGGATGTAAATATTATAAATTAATAAACTTTTACTTATAAAAAAACACAGTGATGCATAATTATTGAGAATTTATTAACCCATTACTTTATTATTTTAGAATATATATAGAGATTCAAATATAAACGAAGTTATCCAGTAAAATATTTTTTGTATAAGTAAAATTTTATTTATTAAAAAAATAATTACCATGATAGCAAATGATGAAGTTTGCTATTTGTTATGCTTAGTACTGTGAGCACATGTCGCCTAATAAACAAAAGATAAAAACTTATCTAATGAGCATCGAATTAGATAGAGGCTATCTTGAGATTAATCATGAACATCCTCTTGGATATTCATCTGCTTTATCCCGAGACATCTTGATAGCTCGATCTTAATTCGCTGGCTTTGAAAGTTATTTTTTAGGCTGTATTATTCCTAAAATTGATCAATTCATCTGTTATTATACCAAGCCCATCTTGGCTATCCCCCTAAAACGTTGCTCGCACAATAAACGAAAGTTTGATGGTCACCTTGAATGGATGGAACTTAAAATCAAAACAGTATAAACTGAAAATGAATAATGTGTTCACGTTCAAGAAAATGTTGATTATAGTTTGACAAAATTATTTCCCTATATATAAATATGCTGCTTTGTAATTATCAATAATTTAGTTACCATCTAATATACAATACATGCTCTCGCTGGCGCTAGAGTTGAAAAAAGGAATTAAAATGCCATGTGAAAAGGAGCTAACTTTATTACGAAGCTATGGAGTGGCATATGGTCACCTATATGTGGTTAAGTCCACGCGTAATAGTCAACATGGTTAATTAAATTGATAAATGCTAAATGTTTAATATCTAAGAAGAAAGAGCTGCATCTAGACGGCGGCACCGAGACCAGAAATTTATTTATTTGACGTAGTTCGCGTCGTTTAAGTTTCTAGTCTATGAGATGGACAACTCAAGATGGAACGATATGTGTAAGATTGTCCCTTTATTAGCAATTGTCCATGGAGCAATTTTTGTATAGGTGAAAATTAAATAAAGTTTATTTTCCCAATAATAATTACAAGGAAATAAACACAAGAAATTAACTCCGATATGCACTTCAAAGAACTTGAATCCTGAGAAGCTATGGACTACGGGGGGTTACCACGGTAAGAATCGTCGGTTAGAGTTCTCACATCGAATTGTGGTGGATGGTTCTGAAATTTTAATCAAAATTTTTATAAAAGGTTAAGGTCAAATAGACGGTTCTAACTGCTTTTTTTGGTAAAATATTTGGATAAAAAGTCATTTATAGCCTTTTACTAACTTTGTTATTCACATGTTATGATAATTTGGGTGTGTTTATATGTGAGTTTTTGATATCGATGAATGTAGTGCAAAAATAATAAGTGCAATTAAATCAGACTAGGTGAGTAGCTCTAAAAAAGTGGGATAACTATTTGGAATTTGATTTTTCTTAGAGAAAAGGATACTTAGATAAATTTTTTAAAAAGTAAGGATTTGAAACCAAGACCTATGTCAAAATCTTATACACGCTTTGTACTGCTATGCCAAATGTTATTTGCTAGACAATTTAATTATTTTATATATTAATTCAAGCCCAATTAATCTTTGTATTTTTTTAAGAATAGCCTACTGTTTCATGAACCAGCGGTTGAGGCATAACGTGCAGTTCTTAAACCGCCTTGAACCGTGGAGGGCCTGTTTCAGTTAAGATTTCACATTTCCGGTACCTTGAACCACAGTTCCCAAACCGTAACTGGTGGTTTGAGAACAGCACCACCCCTAGGGGCACTTCAAAAATAAAAAATTTAATAATGTATTGTATATTATTGTAACAGAACCTGTTCTATGTATTCGAGTAATTCTAACCCGGACAAAATTTAGAATACAGAAAAAAATCTGCATTTCTTTTCTACTCTCTATCTATCATCGAATCAAAACAGGACTGGGTGTCCGTTTGTGCCGTAGGATAGATGAAGAAACTGTCTACTTTGGACTTTGGAGAGTAAGTTATTCGAGGATGAAGCAAGACATTCCTGCGAACGTGTAATTTCCTCAATCTTTGAGACGGCAAATGACCATTCCAAAAAACAAACTGCAACCCCTAGGATGGATTACATGGAAATGAAATTTGGCGTAATGCACAAGTCATAGTAAAAATTAACAAATTTTAGGATTTAATTCGTGGTAGGTATAATTACATGGTGTAAAAAAATATATTAAAAAAACATAAACAATCGTATAGTAGACGTGGCATTTATAATTGTTGAGTTCTACGAGAGTGGACTTGTGTTTTGTCTAGAGTATAACTGATTTAAAACAAATGATTGGAAAATTCGTCGGAAAAATATTTTGAAAAATATGGTCGGACCATGAATCCATGTAAGGTTATATATTAATCCAAATACCCCAAAAGGCTAATAACACCAACTATATCGAGGAACCACAAATCTAGTTGTTCAGTGTATCGATTTGAGGGTTAAATCGGTAATACTATGAATTGTCCAAAATTTGTTCGGATCAGATAATTTACCCAGATTTTTTGGTCAGACTGGACAGTTCACCCAAAATTGGTAAAAAGAATATTCCAAAACCCTCGCCAACTCCCCAATTTTGCCCTATTGTTTCCTAATTTTGGATTTTTCTAGTGGTTGGACTAGTATCTCGGTGAAGAACTTCCTATATTATTTACATATATATATTTAAAATAATTTAAGAAATATAAAATTCAGGTCTGAATGTTCGGATCGTTCGACCCAAAGATTGGGACAAATCGCAGATCGATCTCCGTGTCACTTTTTAGAACTTTGAAAAATATGCAGTTCATTTTTCAAGTACTATAGACTGATCAACGTTGTTTTCAAAAATGACCCGGAGGTCGACCCATAAATTAGTCCGACCTCTAGGTTAACTAGTCTGACCGGTCAAACTACCAACCAGACCGAATGTTATATATATATTTTCCTATTTTAAAATAATATATAGTCTATATAATAGGTTTAAAAATTAATATTCTAGATATGTTAGTCAATTTATTTCATATCTAGTATAATTTTCTTTGTTGATTTAGTTTATTTTGTGTTGACTTGGAAAAATCGAGTGTGTACTCTGATTTTTTTTATTTTTTGGGTTGGGTAAAATCTGTTCGAATCAAGAGGTCTGAGCCAAAAAATTGACCAACCGATCTAGTCCAACCAGTTTTCATCCATTTTGTAAGGTGGGCGTCCTTACCACCTTTTAAGGCACTGGGTTCAGTCCAATTCGTGGTCTAATCAGTTGGACTGCCAGTCAGACGACATTTTTAAAAACAATGCTCATCAATAATTTTTCAATCTATTTTAAATAGCATGAATTTATTGTAAACTGTTGATATAAAAGGGTGGTTGACTTGTTTATACAGGAAAATTTATATACTAATTTTCTTACAAAGTTTAAATTGAATATAAAAATTCTAACTAACAAATTTGATAAGTTGTTCACACGAATCCCATTTTCACGAGTCAAAAAGTGTTGATTGTCGGAGGTGGTGTACTTGATTAGGATCTAGTATAGTCGAGGTAAGAGTTGGACTCTTTCTCCGTAAGATGAAATTGCCCCGTATTCAGTGCTTACGGGCTGCGGCAATCGTCCCCAAGATACAACGACTAGGATGCTTCCGAGTTCGTAGCACAACGACCCTCGAAGCTTCAGGATAACCGTCCAAATATCGGAACTTTCTTGAGAGAGGGAGAGAAGAACAACTATTGCTAACAAATACATATGCAATGAGTTGTGGGGTGAGATGCAAATGAGGGGGAGGGGCCTATTTATAGGCGCTGGATGGAGTGGAGGCAGGCACTTCCGAAGGGGCACGAAGCAACGCCGATGGGACGCGCTCGTTAGGCCACCAGGCTAACTGGCTGTGTTCGTGGCTCTTCGGAGGCATTGTGGAACCCTTCGGCAGACAACCCTTCGCTCGTGTCCCTTCGGTGGACATCTGAGCAGAGGCCTTCGCTCACACTCCTTCGCGAGGAGTCTCACAACCCTTCGGCCGTCTGGAAGCCTCCTGGATGTTCCAGCCCTTCTGCCTCTTCGTCCGAGCTTCGGCAAAACTTTAAGGCTCCTCCAGCTCCTCGCGATGATGCGTACGTGCGAAGTGCCAAGTGCACCACAAAGTGCCCATTGTGACCTGCGTCCAATGCGCCATGTGCACATGCACGTACGCGTGAGTGTGCGCGTGCGCGTGCTCGTGCGCGTGTGCGTGCTTGTGCACGTGCGCGTGTAGCACCATCCTCGCCGCGGTCCGAGTTGGCTATCCAGGTGGTCAACTTATTTCCTAGTCAATAAGGAAAGCCTCCTTATAAACTAGGAAATTTTTGTTGCACTTTCCAATGTGAGATTGCCCTTTCCATATCCACTTTTGGGCCTTCCACTTGGGCTTTCTACTTTGGGCTTTTTGCATTGAATTTTCATTCAATTTTCCCCAACAATCCCCCACATGAATGATGATTAATGCATGCTGACACTTTAAGAAAAGTTCCAACGAAATATCATTGTATCGAGATAGGTAGCTTACGGCTTTGAACCTTCTCATGTAAAATGCTATCGGATTTACTTGCTGCTCTGTGAACGCAATGTCTTGAACTGATCAGTTTTTTTATGTAAACCTAGACAATAACATTTACACAATGATATCTCTAATATCCTTTGGTTCTCACGTTGTGTCCGTTTCGGCCATGGACCTTATTTTGGATTCATAAGTATTTTTCCATTTGAAGCGGCCTCACTTCACACTTATATAGGTGATCTCCCATCAAAAGTATACTGCCATTCTCCACCTTTTTCTTGGTATAGGAATCATTAAAAGCGTAGACGTTTAACCTTACCACACCTCAGCAGGTTCGCACTTGGGCAGCTTGTGAGAATGGGATGGGTTCCAAGTATTCATCTAAACCATCCATAACTTAGTTGTCTCATTGAACCAAGTTTGTGAGATCTCCACTCATCATGGTTGAGTTACCGCTATGAACGTTCTTTAATGTGTGGGTTTTAACCCCATTCCCCTTAGTGCGTTATACATTTGATCTCTGTTGATTCCTTTCATCAAAGGATCAGCTATGTTGTCCTTGGACTTCACATAATCAATGGTTATTACTCTACTTGATATCAATTGTCTAACGGTGTTATGTTTCCTACGGATGTGTCGAGACTTCCCGTTGTACATAGTACTTTGAGCTCTCCTGATTGCTGACATGCTATCACAATGTATCAATACAGGAGGCACATGCTTGTTCCAACATGGAATATCCTCTAGGAAGTTTCTGAGTCATTCAGCTTCTTCCCCAGCTTTGTCTTGTGCTATAAACTCTGACTCCATGGTGGATCGAGCTATGCACATTTGTTTAGAGGATTTCTAGGACACATCTCCTCCACCTATGGTGAACACATAACCACTAGTGGATTCGGAGTCTTTAATGTCCGATATCCAATTCGCATCATTGTATCCTTCTAATACAGCTGGATACCTAGTATAAAGTATGCCATGGTTCATGGTATATTTTAGATACTTTAGAACCCTTTCCAGAGCTAGCCAGTGGTCTGGTCCTTGATTGCTCGTGAATCTACTAAGCTTGCTAACTGAGTATGCAATATCAGGGTGTGTACAATTTGTTAAGTACATCAGGCTCCCAATAATCCTTGCGTATTTTAGTTGAAACACTGGGTCCCCTATATTTTTGCAAAGTGTAGACTCAGGTCTACCGGAGTCTTAGCCGGAGGTTTGTTAAAAGCATCGAATTTCTTGAGTACATTCTCAACGTAGTGAGATTGTGACAAGACAATTCCTTCAGTCGTCCTAGAGATTTTAATCCCTAGTATGACGTCAGCTAAACCCATATCTTTCATGTCAAAGTTATTTTTTAACATGTTATTAGTTTTTACGATAAGATCATTACTGCTTCCCGTGATTAGCATGTCGTCTACATACAGGCATACAATCACGTAAGCATCAGGTGTGCCTTTAATGTATACACATTTATCACACTCATTGATTTTAAAGCCATTTGACATCATTGTTCTGTCAAATTTGTCGTGCCATTGTTTCGGTGCCTGTTTTAGCTCGTACAGTGACTTGACCAGCTTGCACACTTTATGTTCTTGTCCGGGGGCAACAAACCCTTCAGGTTGTTCCATATATATTTCCTCTTCCAGTTCTCTATTTAGGAAAGCTGTTTTTAAATCCATCTGATGTATCTCGAGGTTATATAGTGCTGCGACAGCTATGAGCACTCTAATAGATGTGATTCTTGTGACCGGCGAATACGTGTCAAAGAAATCATATCCTTCCTTCTGTTTGAACCCTTTAGCTACCAACCGAGCTTTGTACTTGTCGATTGATCCATCAGCTTTGTATTTCCTTTTAAGGATCTACTTGCAACCTAAAGGTTTGCAACCTGGTGGGAGATCCATGATTTCCCACGTGTGGTTTTGCATGATGGATTCTATCTCACTATTGATAGCTTCTTTCCAGAGAGGAGCATCCAGACTAGATAATGCCTCTTGGACTGTCCCAGGTTCATTTTCTAACATGTAATTTAGAAAATCTGGACCAAACGACTTGGCTACTTTGGTCCTCTTACTCCGTCTAGGTTCCTCAACACCTTGATCAGAGCCTTGTGTAGCTTCATAACTTCTTTTATTTGAGCTTACTTCTTTCGTTTCCTTTTTAGGAAAGATATTCTCAAAGAATGTTGCATTCCTTGGTTCCATGACCATTCCCTCGTTGATTTCAGGGTTTTCAGACTTGTGTACTAGAAATCGGTATGCGCTACTGTTGTGGGCATATCCGATAAAGATGCAGTCAACGGTCTTCGGTCCTATTCTCACCCTTTTAGGTAGAGGTATTTCTACCTTGGCTAGGCACCCCCACACTTTAAGGTAACTGTAGGAAGGCTTTCTTCCTTTTCATAACTCATATGGAGTTTTGTCCCTTTTCTTGTGTGGTAATTTGTTTAGAATGTGATTAGCTGAGAGCACAGCTTCCCCCCACAAGTTCTGTGCTAAGCCCGAGCTAATCAACATAGCATTCATCATCTCCTTAAGAGTTTGATTCTTGCGTTTAGCTACGCCATTTGATTGAGGTGAGTACGGAGCAGTTGTCTGATGAATAATGCCATGTTATTGGCAGAATTCTTCAAACGGAGCTACATATTCTCCCCCTCTATCACTTCGAATTATTTTGATTTTAGTGCTAAGTTAATTTTCAACCTCATTCTTATAACTCTTGAAAGCTTCTAGAGCTTCGTCTTTTCCTTTTAAGAGGTGTACATAACAGTACCTCGTGCAATCGTCAATAAATGTGATGAAATACTTTTTTCCACCTCTAGTTTGCACGTATTTCACATCGCATATGTCAGTATGAATTAACTCCAAAGGTGTAGTACTTTTTTTCACTGAATGAAAAGGTACTTTGGTCATTTTTGCCTCTACACATACTTCACATTTATTATTTGGGTCAAACTCCATTTTAGGCAATAAATTTAAACTTACTAACTTTCTTAGTAAGCTCAAACTTACGTGTCCTAGTCTATCATGCCATAAGTTAGAACACTCAGCCAAGTAAGCAGAATTGATAACTTTATTAGGCCCTTCAAAGACGCGTTTCACAGTTATTACATTCATCTTAAAGAGCCCCCTTTCGAGGTAACCCTTTCCTACAAAGGTACCAGCCTTAGTCAATACAAACCTATCGGCCTCGAATACTAGTTTCATCCCAGCTTTGCTCAACAGTGAGCCGGATACTAAATTCTTACGAATGTCTAGGACATGCAGCACATCTTTGAGGGTCAGCTCTTTTCCGGAGGTCAGCCTCAGCACCACATAGCCTAGTCCAACTACGGGAGAAGTTACATAGTTACCCATAAATAACTTCCGCCCATTGATGGCTGTGTAGGTTAAGAACATCTCCTTGTCTGAGCAGATGTGTCGGATTGCCCCTGTGTCTATGAACCACTCTCTTGGGTTATCCACCAGATTAGCTTCAAACACCACGGTGGATAGGTGTAGCTCAGACAAGTCCTCAGCCAGGTTAGCCTTCTCACGATCATCCTTCTTCGGCAAGTGATAATCTTTGGCCATGTGACCGGGCTTGTCGCAATTGTAGCAATTGCCCTTGATCTTCTTAGCTTTCTTTTGCTTTGGCTCTTGCTTCTCCTGCTCGTTTCTGGGCTTCTTCCTCTTCTTGCCAGTACCACCTTCGGCGAGGTGTACCTTAGCCTCGGAGTTGGTCCTGCTGGTCTTGACTTTGGACTTTCGGTTGTCTTCCTCGATCCTTAGTCTCACGATCAGGTCTTTCAGCCCCATATCCTTCCTCTTATGCTTGAGGTAGTTCTTGAAGTCCTTCCACAGAGGGGGTAGCTTCTCGATTAGAGCAGCTACCTAGAAGGATTCGCTGAGTTGCATGCCTTCGGCGTGAATCTTGTGTAGAATCAGCTGCAACTCTTGGACTTGGTCTATGACCTTCTTGGAGTCCACCATCTGGAAGTCGAGGAACCTTCCGACGATGAATTTCTTCATCCCGGGATCCTCCGTTTTGTACTTCTTCTCTAGGGAGTCCCACAATTCTTTCACAGTCTTGGTACATGCATAGACATTGTACAGGGCATCATCTAAGCTATTCAGGATATAGTTATGACATAGGAAGTCGCTGTGACTCCATGCATCGAGAGCGTTGGTCTTCTGTGGATCAGCCTCATTTTTCACCACTTTCGAAGCCTCTTACTTCAAGAATCGGACCAAGTTGAGCGTCGTCAGGTAGAACAACATCTTCTGTTGCCACCTTTTAAACTCGGTACCGTTGAACTCGGCCGGCCTTTCGGCATGGACAGTTTCCAGGACCGCTGGCACTGGTGTAGGTGCGGAGCTTGATGATGCCATCTTCAAGTACACTGATCTCGTCTTATGATTGTTGATTGTCGGAGGTGGTGTACTTGATTAGGATCTGGTATAGTCGAGGCAAGAGTTGGACTCTTTCTCTATAAGACGAGATTGCCCCGTATTCAATACTTACGGGCTACGGCAATTATCCCCAAGATACAATGACTAGGCTGCTTCCGAGTTTGTAGCACAACGACCCTCAAAGTTTCAAGCGAACCGTCCGAATATCAAACATTCTTGAGAGAGGGAGAGAAGAACAACTATTGCTAACGAATGCTTATGCAATGAGTTGTGGGATGAGATGCAAATGAGGGGGTGGGGCCTATTTATAGGCGCTGGATGGAGTAGAGGCAGGCACTTTCGAAGGGGCACAAAGCAACGCCGAGGAGACGTATTTGATAGGCCAGTAGGCTGACTGGCTGCGTTCGTGGCTCTTCGGAGGTATGCTGGAAACCTTCGGCAGACAGCCCTTCGCTCATATCCCTTTGGTGGACATCTGAGTAGAGGCCTTCGCTCGCACTCCTTTGCGAGGAATCTAGCAATCCTTCGGCCATCTGGAAGCCTCCGGGATGTTCCAGCCCTTCTACCTCTTCGTCCGAGCTTCGACAAAACTTTAAGGCTCCTCTAGCTCCTCGCGATGATGCGAAGTGCCAAGTGCACCACAAAGCGCCCATTATGACCTGCGTCCAATGTGCCATACGCACACGCACGTGCGTGTAAGCGTGCTGAGATGGTGCTACGCACCATCCTCGCCGCGGTCCGAGTTGGCTATCCAGGTGGTCAACTTATTTCTTAGTCAATAAAAAAAGTCTCCTTATAAACTAGGAAATTTTTGTTGCACTTTCCAATGTGGGATTGCCCTTTCCATATACACTTTTGGGCCTTCCACTTGGGCTTTCCACTTTGGGCTTTTTGCATTGAATTTTTATTCAATTTTCCCCAACAAAAAGCCCCTATGTTTTTTTGCTGGAACGGGAGGGGTAAATTGCCCATATATATAAACAAAATGGCCAACAATAAACCTACTTAGTACAGGGCCCCCTCTCGGCCTCTTATAAGGTTGCGACTGCCGGCTTCGTCAAAACTCTTTCACGAGAAAACCCAGTGTGAAAAACCCGTGAGAGGGAAAGAGTACCTCGGGAAGAAAGATCCCCCCTTGGCGTTTGGTATGTCACAAAGCTTGGCCCTGCACCATCACCATCTAAATAAACCCCAGGGGAAGGATCACCCCTAGTCAAGCTCGTACACATAAAGAGGCTAATATGTCGTAATTCATCAATGTAAATCTCCAAACAGGAAGCTAAGGGGACATCAAAAATATAATAATCCAAGAAAATCTTCAGAGCATGCTTGGAGAGCGGGCCCGCCAGCCAATTGCCCTCCCTCCAAGTATGTTGAATGTCGATCACCCAATCCCTTTCCAACAACTCGCGCGCCCTCAAGCTCAGCGTCGTCAGAGGGTGGGCCCGGTCTACATCCCGTCCCACCCACAGGATGGCTAGAGACGAGTCTACCTCTACCTGGACTCTCTGAAACCCTCTCTTCCAAGTCAGCTCAAGTCCGAGGATTAAAGCCTAGAGCTCCGCAGTGCAGCTACCAATGCCCTTGGCAAACCCACATAACCAAATACCACCCGAATCGTAAATAATACCACCAGCACCGGCAGTGCCCGGGTTGCCCATCAAAATTCCATCAGTATTGAGCTTGAGGAAGTCATCCGCAGGTCGCTGCCAGGATACTAGGATCTCGCGACGGAAGGGGGGGGGAGTGGAATAATCTGGTTATCCAAGATCTCGCGACTAGGATCTTGTAAATTGTATCTAGTATTGTAATTATTTATCATTTGCCAAAAAATGTGTCAAATACCCATTAAGTAAGTAACTAAGTTTATCTTAAAAAAGTAACTGAGTCTAATCATATCTCTCCCATCGTGCGGATCTGATTCTGCTTGCCTCCGACAGCATAGTCTGGACAATGTGAAAATGTCAGCAATAGGTGTGCCTAATGACATTTTTATAATATCAATGATTATGTACGAGAATTTTTGAAATTTATTATCTCTGCATTATGTTGAACTATTCTATGTGCATGATGCACTACTATAAATCGAATTGTACACTACTGTATGTAGCATGATAAATACAACATTTGTATATCGCATTGTGCACTACTGTATGTCACGTTTGTGCATTACTGTATGATGCATGGTGCACATATGTCGCATTGTCTACCCTATATCTCGAGTTGTGCACTACATTATGTCTCTCAATGTGAAGACTAGAAAATGTCCCTCAGTCCAACTCTAGTGGACCCACCATAGGATTAATCACACGTGCAATCTCTCCATTCAATAGCCCAAAATAATAATCCAGATGATGATACTCGCCTTATTAGTGACAACAATCAAACGCCAATAGTTTGGCATCATTATAATATGTTGTAATACAATGTAACATAACTTACCCCAAAAAAATTATAACAGAATAACTATCTTAAACGCAGCCTAGAGTTGCTTGTACTGTTGGTGTGGTCCGAATTACAATAAAGAGGAAGAAGAAGATAATGGAAGAAGTAGAAGAAGAAAGAAAATAGACGTAATCGTTTTATTTTTGGAAGTGAAGAGAAAATGTTCAATTACATTTTCGCCATCCAATGAATAACCAATTCTCCCAATAACACTAACCTTAGTCGCCTAACACTAACGGGCCGATCTCTACATAGCCAAGCCCAATGGCTTATCCAAAATCAATGGGACGTTGATTCGTAGAATTTTATTTTGGTTAGACCCCTAAGATCCATACTATTTTTCACATTCCTACGTTTTGTCATGAGTTTGTACTACATGAGCAACATTAATAAAAATATTGTCAATTTCTTGCTCAATTTCTTTGTTGAGATCTTACGCGAGTGTGTAAAAATATTGTCATGGATGTCTTCGATGCCAAGGCGAAGTAAAGTAAGGGAATCTTTGTTTACTTATCAACTAAGAAAAAATCATTTTCGAAATCACACAGAAAAAGTCCCCTCTTTTATATTTTTGTACAATATTTGACTCTAATTAATCGTATATATAGAAGTTAAAAGTGATGGATAAAAAAGTGGAAATAGAATCATTTGGTTAGGTAATTTGACAGTATTTGGTTTTGTTACAAAATATACATACATTGTATTTCATTATAGTTTCATAAAATTATTATAGCAGTTAATTTAGTAGCAGTTTTTATACAGTTACCAATTAATATGAAGATCACCTCAATGATAGTTTTGCGATTCATAATAACCTGAATTTATACGGAATCTCTAATTCTTATGCAAAAAATGAGATTTTTGGAAAAATTCTGGATTTTTTTTCCAAAAAAATCCATAAATGATTTTGAAATCCTGAAAAACCTTTCAAAATCCTAATATATAATCCAAAAAGAACAATGACGAAACTTTAAGAAAATTCGATATTACTCTCCGGTCCTAATTACAAAATAAGTTTTTCCAAAAAAAGTTGCTCTTATTGTGGCCCGAAAGTGATTTATGTTTGCGCATGTTCAATTATCGTATAATTATTTAGTTTGGAAAAGGAAAAATGAGGTTAGTAGAGATTAGAGAATAGAAGCGTTGAGAATTCGTAATCAGATTTTTTGATTTATTAAAGGTTGGTCGTAAAGCCAAAAAGCAAAAGTAGGCATATCGGATGGGATTGGATTTGAGGAATATCGTATATCATTAAACGGTGTATAATCAGTGTTTTCAAAAATTGAAATCCAACATATTAGAGTGTAATCTAACATTAGTAGCGGGTTGTTTTTATAAAAAATTTTAGATAATGATATAACGTCGTTGAGTACCGATTAGATCGATTGGATTAACTGTTAACACCAAATTGTACAAAATATTTTTTATTTTTAAAATTGGTGTTAGATGAGAAAAGATGAAATTATATTTTAATAATTGTAAAGGATAAATTTTACAATAAAATTGAAAATATTTCAAAATAATTAATATTTTTATAAAAATAATTTTGAATATAATATTTTTTATAAAGGAACCTCAAATTTGACCAACAGTTCACCCAATTGAATCAACAAAAAATAAATAAATAAATAAATTTGCATCATCTTGTGATCGGTTTTTTAAAATATTGTATTTTTTTATATTTAAAATAGGGCAAATTACTCTCACGTACCTGGCCTTTGGTCACCCTCCCTCTAGGGTCCCTGACTTTTAGAAAATGATTGTCCCGTCCCTAAGTTTTGATGATAATATACTCTCGGGTCCTTGGAGCTGGAATATTCTTTTTTCTCCGGTGAACCCCCACTTGAAATGACCAAAATGCCCCTCCCACTTAAAAAACTAAAAAAATCTTCTTTCCTTCTCCACTCATCTTCTTCTTCCTCCCACTTTTAATCAAAACCAAACCATATCAAAGCACAAAAAATAGCAACAACCAAACACGAAAAAATTTCAAGGCAAGCGATTACCCTAAATGATGTAATTAAATGAATCACTGATCTACTAAGTAGCTCACTAAGCGATTAATGAAAAAACCAAAACCCTAAGCACACACGACATAAACAGATTAGAATCCCTGCCCGATCGCTGGACGACCGGCTTCTCCCCAGCTACAAGTACGTCGCCATCGCGCGACTGCTCCTCGCGGGACCCCGAAAGCCCAACAAGCAACAACAGCAGCACCGGAGAAGAACGGCAGCGGCGAAGAGCCGGTGGCCTCTTTGGAAAAGACCGACGGCGGCGAAGAACCGGTGGCCCCTCCGGAGAAAAACGGCGACGACGAAGAGTTTTTGGCCTCTCCGAAGAAACCCCTGCGCCCGTTCGCCTCCCTATCGTAGTTTGCCCCCTCTTCGCTCAGCCTCGTCCATTTTTGCCATCCCTGATCGCCGCCCGTTCAGCTGCTCAGCCGTCGTCCACCGTCCTTTGTTCACTGTCCCTCGTCCGTTCCCGTTCCACCATCGTTCAGCCTTATTCACTGCCGTGGTCCCCACTAAACAACCCTATCTTGATATCTTCGTTACTTGTTTCTATCGAACCCTATCAATTGTTTCTACAAATAGCTTCCAATTTCAATTAATCAACTATTTCATTTAAAGCAGTTTCCAATTCCATTCACAATCTGTTTGTAATTGGGGCTATTGGATTTTTTTGCAAGATAAGGTGAGGCCGAAGTTGGGGGTTTAGGGTTATCATTGGATTTTCTTAATTTTTAGCTTCGTCGATTTGGGAGTTTATTCGTCTTGATCGTCCTTAGGTGGAATTGAAGCTGGCCGGTGAACGAAGCCTGACCGGAACTGAAAAAATAGAGATGGTATTCGTCTTGGTCATTGATGTTGTGTTATTAGTGTTTGGTTCTTGATGTTACAAGATTGAAGGTTGAAGATGGTATTTAAAGGTGGAAGATGATGAATTTTTTTTTGTTTAAGGTTGAAGATGGAGTAAAATTTAACAAGGGAGGGTATTTTGGTCATTTCAAGTGGGGTTCACCGGAGAAAAAAGAATATTCGGGCTCCAGGGACCCGAGAGTCTATTATCATCAAAACTTAGGGACGGAACAATCATTTTCCAAAAGTCAGGGACCCTAAGGGGAGGGTGACCAAAGATCAAAGACTTTGAGAGTAATTTGTCATTTAAAATATTTTATATAGTGACAATAAGGGCCACTTTTTCTTCCGTTTATTGCTCTTCCATGTAGGACCCGACCCCCACAGAGGAGGACGGGCCATAATTCGTGACCGGCGACTCCACTGAGTGAAAGGTCGGGATGCCTCGGCTGGAGGGCTTATAAAGCAAGACATGCTTTTCCCAATTTTGATGCACACAAAAGAAAAAGCAGATACGGTCAGAGACTGACTCGGCCCTTTTCTTTTTGTCCACTCTGACCTCACTGCCATTTTTCCATGTAATTCCAATGATCAGTTCAAATATTTATTATTTTCTGGGTTCGAATTTAGAATATTTTATTACGATAGTATAATGTTTTAACTAGTTAATTTAAGTAATTGTTAGTAGTTCAAATATTTGTTTTTACGTCCTTGTAAATGTACATGTTTGTGTTTATATATAAATCTAGTCAATATCCTGTGCCCAATTTCTCGTAACGTAAAAAAGGGAAATTGTGCTTTTTTTATGGTCAAGAAATTATAAATCGGAAATTGAAATTTATTTTATATTAATATCCAAAGATGTTGTTCGTGGAAAATGATATATCAACGCCTTTCTTTGCGCTTGATACGCTAGATTTTTCAAAAAAAAAGGAAGGTCAGACGATAAGATTAAACTTAGTAACTAGTAAATTAGTGCCGTACATGAAACGAACAAATTTATTGTTTGCTAAACGAGAATATAAACATAAAAAAAAGAATATAAACATAAAATGGACATAATATATTCTCCAGCACCGACCAGATTTCAATTTTGGTAAAGCACATTTGTCAAGTTAACATTCCTATATAGCCAAAGATGGGATCGGATTGGGTCCTGGAGGCCAAATCCAGTACGGTGCTGGAGGATTTTTATTGAAGGATACGCGGGGACTATTTTACAAAAACGCAGAAATACGGGGGTGCAAAATAAAAAAAGTTCACAACCATTGAATCATAACTGGGTAAACTATTGAATCGTAACTGAGTAAACTATTAAATCGTAACTGAGAAACTGGGACGGACTCCGATTTATCCGGGACGGGAAAAAACAGACCATTGAATCATAACTAGGTAGACCATTGAATCATAATTAAGTGAACCATTGAATCATAACTAAATCAACCATTGAATCGTCCAGGACGGTTCTGGTTGGATTTGACTTTTCAGGACCAAATCCGCTCCCAGCCAAAGATATGTCCAAACGAAGGATGGGACCGAGATTTACTTGGACCCGTGGTTGGAAAATCTTCATCTGTGTGTCCAAATGTCTAGACCGAGTCGTGTGTAACGGTGACTGAAGATTTAGTGTAGGCTCCCCCCCACGTTGATCACGCTTATTCCCAAAGTACCTACACCCAAGACACTAGCCCAGTTTCGGCCCATCAGCCTATGTAGTGTTTCGTATAAGATCATTAATAAGATTCTTATGTGTCGACTAAAGGCCCTCCTAGATGTGATGGTTAGTCCGACGTAGTCCAACTTTGTTCCAGGCTGCTATATGTTAAACAAGACCATCATACTATGGGAGACGATTCACTCGATGTCTTGTAAGACTGGCTAGACCGACTGGATGGTCATCATGCTTGATATTGAGAAAGCTTATGACCGCTTCAGCTGAGGCTTCCTCTGCGAGACGCTTCTCATGACAGAACTCACGACGCTCTTCGTTGATTAGGTTATAGAGTGTGTCTCGATTAATTCGATGTGTGTCCCCCATAGTAGTGGGAAGACAGAGGCTTTCTCCCCATCTCTTGGGATCTGCCAGGGTGACCATATTTCCCCTATCTCTTTCTTATATGCATGGAGTGACTTTTGCAAGCCATAGAGAAATTGGTGTAACATGGTAGATTGGCTCATGTTCGGCTGACACGTCGTGCTCCTCCGCTATCCTCGATGATGTTTGTTGATGACCTGGTCATCATGTGTGAGGCATCGGTAGATCAGACTGTAGTGGTACATGACCTCATGATGACCTTTTGTGGTTGTTTGGGACAACTAATTAGTCGTCCTAAGTCTAAGTTCATGGTCTCCCTGAATGTCAGCCCAGAGCTAGCTAATTAGCTCAGAGATTTGATAGGTATTACATGGACCACATACTTGGGACAGTACATGGGTTCCCTGATAACCATTAAACGGGGTCGCTGTCAAACCTATCATTATGCCCTGGAGAAGCTCTGGGATAAGATGGTCGGATGGAAGGCAAGATTACTAAGTAAGACAGGTCGGCTAACGCTCGCCCGCTCGGTACTATCTTCTATATTTCATATGATGCAGACGCAATTATTGCATGTGGCCTTGTGTATAGATATGAATGATGTATTCAAAATTTTATTTGGGGCTCCCATCAGGACCGACAGCATTTGCATCTTATCAGCTGGACCACCATGTGCCTCCCAAATAAGGTGGGTGGCCTTGGCCTCTGGCCTATACAACGGGTCAATGCCGCATATTTTCCCCAAACAACCATGAAGACTCCTTCAGTCCCAGGATGCCATCTCAGTGCGAGTCATGATTGGCAAGTATGGCAGGGATCACAGTGATCTCGATCTGCTACAGCCAAAGTCTGGTTTATCCTCTGTCTGCAGACCTCCTTCTGGGATGACCTGTTGCTCTCCCACTCTCCTCTTTGGAACCACCTCATTGGTAACCTTTTTGCTAAGGATGTCATGAGTCGAGTGGCCGAACACTGTTTATCAGAGAGTGGTTGGGATCTTACCAGGTTAGAGGCTTTCTTGCCTCCATATCTGATTAGCTCTCTGACGGCTACTCTTCTGTAAGATTCTCCAGCTTGGATGGATACACTGTCCTGGAGACTCATCCAAGATGGTCACTTATACATACAGTCCATGTATAGAGACTTGTGCAATGATGAATTGGTGCCACCAGTTGACTCGATCTGGAGTCTGATATGGGTCATGCAGGTCCTCGAGAGGATACAATTATTCACTTAGTTGTTTTGTCATAGCAGGTTGACAACGAATGTGGATCACGCACGAAGGCACTTCAAAGAGGATGGTACGTTCCCGAGGTGTGGTATTGATTTGAGTCACTAATACATATATCTCGCGATTATAGGTTTTCTAGGGTGGTGTCAGAGTCCCTTCTTCTACGACCTCCACAAAACTTCTACACAGAGATGGACCCCCACATGTGGCATTGGGCCAACATCTCATCCACTATCATCCCCACCGTCGGTCCACCATGGGCGACGACGAGACGATACTACGTTTTAACAAGCCAACACTCCGGGGCACCCCCACTCACTTATTATCTTATAGGCACATGAGTTTGCTCAAGTCATGACAGACTAGATTACTCCACTAGCACCTGACGCGAGATCCTGGTCTCCTAGGAGGAATCCTCGAAAGGCTTCGTCAAGCTCAACACAGATGGAGCTTTGATCTGAGAACTGCTGGTGCTGAAGGCATTGTCTGTGATTCATGTGGCTTTTGGGTATGCAGCTTCGCCAACGGCATCGAGAGCTGCACCTCTTTGGCTGTAGAGCTTTGGGCACTTTGGCCTTGAGCTGACATAGGAGAGGAGATTTTGGAGAGTCCAGATGGAGGTGGATTTATCACAAGCTGTCCTTTGCGTGGGGAGTGATGTTGACTGAGGTCACCCCTTGACGACTCTAATCTTTAGGGAGCGAGAGCTACTAGAGAGGGAGTAGGAGATTGACATCTAGCATACCTGGCGCGAGAGAAACCAGGTGGCGGGCTTGCTTTCGAAGTATGCATTGGAGATTTTCTTTGATTATATTGTATTCCTGTTAATTTATTGCATGCATACGTACTTTGATGACTTACGGGGAGTTAGCCTTACTCAATGTATTCGTAGGGCTAGTGATATAGATGGCACTGGGTCAAGTCTAACGGTGTCAACGTCAATACGAGTTTCTACCTTGCCGAGACGGTCTTTTCCTCTCGCAGATTTTTTTCCACTCGAATTTACCGCAAAAGAGTTCTACTGAGATCGATGGCTGCAACCTTGAAAGAGGGAATCCCGCGCCAAGTAGCAGCCATCACAATGATGAGGTAGATGGACCATTAGCTAGAATGTTGAGTTTTTGGTGGAAATGGTGGGGTTAGGCCCTTATATAAATACGAAAAGAGCACAAGTACGTCAATATTAGTATTCTACCCGTAACTTAGCCTCCTACGGTCTCAGTAAAGGGATCCCTTCTTTCGAGGTTGTAGCTGCCGGCCTTAGTAAAATCCTCAAGCGGTAAAAATCCAGTGGAAAAATCAGCGAGATGGAAAAAGTACCTCGGCAAGGTCAGGGTGACTTGCCTTGACGTTGAACCGCGAAGTCTGATCCATTCATATCATCCCTGGATGCACAAGTACAGCGAGGGAGGCTAACTCCCCGTAGATCATTTAAATACATCTTGTAACAAGAGTCTATAGGTACATCGGAGACAACATAATTGTACACAATCTCTAAAGCATATTTGGAGAGAGTGTCCGCCACTCGGTTGCCTTCGCGCCTAATATGCTAAATGTAAAAAAAAATATTACCGTTCCTGCCGCCTTCCAAAAACAAAAGTTACCATTTCTGCAAACCAAACACGCCCCAAGTTTGCTTACAATTTAAAATACCTTGGCATATTTTTGGTTGGCATGAGAATCCCACAATTATTGACCGGTACAAAATCGGAATTACCTTGATTAGCCACTTAATAGTCTCTATCTAGAGTGACAAGCGAGCGAGCTATGGGCTAGTTGGAACACTTTGGAATGGCCAAGCGTGTCTACCAAGTCTGGAAGGGACACAATGTGAGCTCTGGGTCTCATTTCTTCTTCTTTGGCCTGTTCCTCTTCTGGGTCCTTGTGTTTATGAGTAAACATGGCTTCTTTGATTGATGGGTTCCTCTTGGTCACAAGTTTGACTCATCTTATTAACCACGGTGGTTCCTGAATTGGTTTCACTAATCAAGTCTTGTCTTTTTTGGTTTGTTAGAATGGTCTAGCTTTGTCTTTTTTTTTTTTGATTTGATGGTTCCAAAGCGTAAGTAAACTCCTGTTCTTCTTTTTCCCTTTGGGGGTTTTTGATTATGGTTGGATTGGTTTTGTTGAGAATAGTGGTTTTCGGGTTTATTGTGCAGGTGTTCGTATTACAAGGGAGGCTTATGTTTGGTCCGGATGCTAAGTCACTGATTGTTACCATTTTGCTAATTGTGGTTCCTGTTGTTGTCTTCTGCTCTAATGTGGCAAGGAATCTCATCCACAGATTTCCCCAGCACAAAGATGGCTATACAGTTCTTATCGTAACGATTATTTTCACAATCTATGTAAGTGCTGGTGTATTCTTTTGTTAGGATCAATTGCACATTTCAACTTAGACAATTGAGTATAGCCCTGGCTCTTCCTTTCTTCCCTCGGATGATTTTCTGTCTTCATTTAACTTTAATTGTTGGTCCTGATAGGTGTTGGCGTTACTTCTTCTTACTTCATCCCGGGATCCTGGTATTGTTCCTCGCAATTTGCATCCACCCGAGGAAGAGCTTTGTTATGACTCTTCAACTTCAATCGACATTGGTGGGAGACAAACACCGACTCCGCGTATGCCCCGAACAAAAGAAGTCTTTTACAATGGTATCCCTGTTAAGGTGAAGTATTGCGAGACATGCATGTTGTATCGTCCTCCTCGCTGTTCACATTGCTCTGTATGTAACAACTGCGTGGAGCGATTCGATCACCACTGTCCTTGGGTGGGCCAGTGCATCGGAGTGGTATGTGCTCTACTTATGTTATCACCAAATTTGTGACTTTGTTCTGCGAAATGCCAAAATTTTGAAGGGAATCTTTGTAATTGTTTCCTTATATACAGTAATTGTCAAAGTTTACTTACAGAAAATGAAGCCAACTGCTAGATGATCGAGGTTCTCAAATTGAACTTAATGATACTTATTGGAATCAATTAAAGTCATCGTGTTTTTCATCGAGTATATTCACTTTAAGATCTGCCACTGCTTATGAAACGAGCTTTCTTGGTTCTTAGAAATTGATAAAACCAGCATTTAGTTCGTTGAGTGAGAGATATTCTCAAACATGTCACTGCTAAATCAGTGCTTGCAGACATTTGGCCCCACTGTTTTACGTGGGAAGTGAAAAAAGCCTCGACGCTGAACAAGAAAATTCTCCGATTTGTTATGTTCTCCATTCCTAACCAAGTAATTGCCAGACATTGTTTCTTCTAACAAAATAAGGTGCTTGTTCTCTTCTGCAGCGCAACTATCGGTACTTCTTCATGTTCATATCGTCATCAGCTCTTCTTTGTGTCTTCGTTTTTGCAATGTCAACTTTGAATCTGAAGTTTCTTATGGATCATCACAAAACCATCTGGAAGGCAATGAAAGAATCACCTGCCTCTGTGATTCTTATTGCCTACTGCTTCATCTTTCTTTGGTTTGTTGGAGGACTCACCTGCTTCCACCTATATCTTATCAGCAGAAACCAGGTAGGACGCCTATTTGCTTTCTTCCCTTGAACCTTAATTCCCATAGAAAGTTCTTTCTTCTACTGTCGGCTGAATGTGTTTCTTGGTTTCTGGCCTAATGCACTTATGACTTGTTGATTTCCTCAGACAACTTATGAAAACTTCAGATATGGAGCAGCGAACAGGCTCAATATCTACAACAGAGGGTGCTTGCGGAACTTCTTTGAGATATTTTGTACGAGAACAATGCCTAGAAAACTTAATTTGCGCGCCACCGTGCAAGAAGAGGCGCCAATGTCGTTCACACGTCAGAATCAAAATGCAACAAGGCATGAATTTGATGGTAACCGCCGAACCAAAGTAGAAGACAATCTGGAATTTGACAATGATCTTTTAAAGATCTCTCAGCGTCCGAACGTCGAGGAGGGTGATTATTATGTTTGAGGCTGACTCCTCAGTGCTTATTGATCATGGGAAGCTGCCGAGGTAACTAGAGAAAATTCCATGTTCATGCTATCAGTAGAGGGTCACAAATAGCTGAAGTTAGAAGTTAGAGAAAGAACTCTTGTAAATTGCTTTCATGATCTCCTTGGGTTGATTTCTTCCCACATTTCTATAACTTGGATTTCTGTGCTCATTTTTTGGTGGATTCTATACACTTTGGGAACATTGAGACTCTTTTTTACTCGTAAAATTCTTGAGTTTTTGGATTAGGTGTTACAAGTGGATTCCAATTATATATCGATAAATGATTCGATAAATGCATCACTTGTTATTCATTGATGATTAAAACGTACTTGTCACTTTATTATTATGTTCACTTTTTTTCCTCTCTTTATAATCATCCAAGTAGGGGCGAGGCGTGCAAATGGTATTAAAATTCTGTAAAATTTCACCAAATATTTATCAAGATCTTGAATAAACCAACGCACTAAACTATATTTTTCTAATTAAGTACAAAAGATACAACTTAAGTAGAAAACCTATCTCTGTCTCACATACTCTGTCGCACACCCGGCACCCTTGCAGCCCCCACTCTCACAAGACAACCCATTTCACCGCGACCTCTTCTATTCTCTTCTACCATGTTGATTTTGCTTGATTTAGGAACTGGAATTCCAATTTTTGGGGTTTGGATTCGACTACTCATGCTTCATGCCTTCTTAAGATTGTTTACCTTCTTCCTGTTTTGATTTTTTTTGAGGTTTTTTTTAGGGTTTCTACTTCCTCTTTCATTGATATTTACCTTCAGTCTCCTTAAGAATGTTTCGTTGTGAATCGTGATACATATTTTTACATGTTTACATTTTGAATTAAGTTTTTTGCCAACAATTTTGGTAAATTTGGTAAAATTCTAAATTTACGAAAATCTAATTTAGTATTAAATAATCCTACCAAATAGTGTTCGGGATGATCGGTAGAGATTTTTTTCTTTCAGTAATCAATATATTTAGTAGAAAAATTCAAATTCGGTAGCTCACCCTTAAATCCCAAGTATTGTAAATCAATCTTGACTAGTCACCTCTCAGAAATATTTAGTCTATTTTAGTATCCTGTAGTTTGATGATTTGACAAATATAGCTTTGTGGTTTGAACGCATTAAAAATGTCCTCTATGCTTTCCGGGACACATCAATTAAAGGCTCGAGTAGCTTCCCGAGCCTAGTCGACGTCCTAGAAACTTGCCACGTCGGAACGTCCTCATGTTTGGCCTATGTGGTACACCACGTAGAATTAATTCTTAACCAGAAGTTGTTGACGTGACAATGCAAAAAATATTCAAAATAATCCCCCATAAAACCGCCCTATATTATATATAAATGTATACCTATTTCTTCCGCTTTCTCTCATCGACTTACACTTAGTTGTTTCAACAAAACAACACTAAGCCCTAGCAATTTTGTCGAGGAAGCTCAGCTTTGCTTGTTGGCGAGGAAGCACATCCAAGCTCAGTTCAGCTTGTTGGATGACGAAGCACACCGAAGCTCAGCTCAACTCACTTATATTGGAGCTCGACATTTCCAACTTTGACGAGGAAGCATAGCACCGAGTTGGAGCTCCACAGTCTAGGCTTCGACATTTTTGACTTGGACGGACGAGGAAGTGGGTAATTCGACGGGAACCCAGCCCCAGCTTGGACAAGACAAGGTAATTTGATGTTTAAGTTTTGGTATGGATTTTAAAAATTATAAGGTAAAGTTATGTGGTCGAGGTATCCCCACGAATTTGCGAGTGGCGAGGATGGTGGAAAATATAGAATGGCGATTATATAGACGTGGTTGTTATGCTGAATGTGGTAAAAAAAAGGTACAATTTTTTATATATGGGTTGATCCATCGACTTGCAAGTGGGGAACAGAGTTATTGCCATCGCTGTTTGACTCCATTTGGCAGAAAAAAGAACGTATAGCAACCCTCTCTTCCAAGATGACATAGAAGCTAATATAAGGATGTTCAAAGACCATGCTCTTACCATGGAGATGGAACTACAAAAGAGTGAAGAGAAGTGTATTATGCTAGAAAACAAGATCAAAGAAAAATATGAACTTGTCAAAGAGTTAACAGATCAGTTAAGGTGGAAAAGAAATGGTTTCATATTTGTGATTCTAATGTTGTTTATCCAATATGGATCATTGTAATTTACAATGTATGATGGAATGAATAAGAGCATGGACCTTTTAAATTTTCCATTTAGGTAACTACTTGTCAATGTTGTTTCATATTGCGATATCAAAGGTTGCTAAAATGTGCCATAACATTTGGCAAAATGTGCCATAACATCTCAAAAGATCAAGTTTTCAAAATGTGACATAACAGTTGGCCATTATATCAAAGTTCTACCATCATACCCTCTGAACCATTCTATACAAAATGTGGATCTGCCCTATACTTGAGATCCGAGTGACTGTCATATACCCTAGTCACTAAAAAATAACCACCAACACTTGAGGTAACTTCATACTTATGATAGTTGGGACTGTTGACTTTCCAAAGTAGGGTCATCTCTGGCCTTCCTACCCTTTTTCTACAACACAATAAAATAATACTAAGCTTAAGGAATTATAACAAATTACATGCTGCATTTGTATAACCTTGGTAATTTTCTTGCCAGAGCTAGTTGATGGTTCAGAATTGAGAATCGATTGTGGTCGACGAGTTTTCTTTGCTAGCTCAATTTGTTGTCTCGTTGCCATATAGTCTCACCTGTTTTTGCAGCTGAGCAGTCTCCGATGTTATGGCCGATTTGATTACAGTTATCGTACCGTACTTGACCTCCAATACGAGGCACTTTGTCCTGATTTTATGGTTCACGGCTACCTTTCATCTCTTTTTCTTGGCCAGCCTGTTGGCTTCCTTATAAAAGGTGGATGAACATCTGAGGTTCTCAGACACATGACATTCCTCTTGGCTTGGCAGCGAAATAATATGATGACTATAAAATGCTAAATATGTCCTCCTAGATTAACACTCATCAACAAAACTTTCAAGTTGCAACCGAGATTCACAAACGGTAGCGGCCGCATGCTAACAAAGAATACACATAAGCTCCCACATCTGACATGTGCAAGTTTTAGCATTAATATCAATAACATTAGAAGAAACACCACATTCAACTTCAAACTTCATATCACTGGCTGGGGTTGTGAATCAATTACCTGCACTCGACTTGTTACAGGTAAGCACCTTAACAATGTTGAGACATATGATGCTGCCTTTGCATTTCATCATTGCCGCCTTCTTCACATAGAGCATTTTCTCGAGTTTTCTCCTAATCCACCCAAGCATCGATAAGATTGGCTTATCCCTACTATGCAAAATTGTCCCGTTGAATGATTTACTAATATTATTGACAATCAAATCAATCTTGCAATGAATGCTGAAATGACTTCGTGACCAACTCCGTGGATCATTCCTCATTAGAAAATTCAATGTCTTTTCACCTATTTGTTATTTTTCATCTTTTCCAAACAACTTGACATTTTGGCCATACTTTATGATGATGCAGCTTGCCAAAATAAGTCCTTGATGATATCCGTTAAAGTGTCGTTTGAAGTTCTTGTACAAGTGCTTAACACAAATACAATGCTCAACTCCAAGCATAAGCCAATTCATAGCTTCATGGAGTCCCTTCAAGACATACAAATAAACTATAACAAATAGAATCAGTCTAACAAGAACTTAAAGCTAAAATACTTATAGCATCAATACACATGCAAATAAATAAAATTAGTACTTTTTGCTTATCGGACATGAAGACCATTTTAGTGTCATTTGGGTGGCGAGAGTCATCAATTAAATTCTGCAGAAACTATCCCCAATAGGCTTTGTCTTCAACATCAACAACTGCTATGGCCAATGGAAACATATTCTCTTTCCCATTTTTGTCCACAAGAGACAACATTGCCCACCTGAAAAACATCCGTAAAAAAAATCTGTCTAAGCCAACAAATGTCCTCAAATCTTAAAAGAATGCTCGCCTTTCCGCAACAAGTCTTATGTAGGAGAAAAAAGAATTGAGGCACTTCTGGCAACAGCCTCAAGGTTGGACGCTGAGCCAACATTTCCATTTCTTTATCATAGCCCGGAGAACCCATTCACGTTGTTATCTTTATTTGACTCTCTTTATTTATTGCCAAAATTGCATAGTCTTGTATACGGTAATATTTCTTCTTCCCATCTCCATGAATAATCTTTAGAGCCATTCGCTTTGCTCTGTAACATTGTTGTAAAGATACATTTGTCAGAAGCTTCTTTTGAACCCTCTTTTGCATCGCATCCAATATCAATTTGGATTGTCTCTAATGTCCTCGAGAAAATTTTTCGCGATATACCTTAAACGTAGGGCAAAAGTATAAATAAATATTCAAATATTAGAAATAATAAACAAATAGAATCAAATTCATAAAATATTTCACTTACTTGGAGTCACTAAGTGATTTCTCCATTGTCGATGACAACTATGATCATGATACCATATCTTGATCTAAAAATATCCTTCGTCATTAATCGAGGATGCATGTATGAGGAACCCACACTCATTTTTCAAAAAAATTCACACCTCTTCTATTATTCTTCTTATACAAGAAATTAGTCATGTTACTAATAGACTACTCCTTCAAAGCTTTCCTCGATATGTCCAAACTCGTGAACTTTATTCCATTACAAAGATACAACCTCCCATCTTCCCATTTTGCTTCATGTTACAAAATACTAAGTTGCTCATATGAGAAGATAAGCTCAAAGCTTTCAATAAATTTCACAGCCCTTATATGTGGTCTATAAAATGTAATATAAATTTGATAAAATTTATGTATGGTCTACAAAGTGCAGTACTCACTTGATGCAATTATGACATGAGCGTCAAATGGACTGCTTACATGAGACTGTAACTTAATATCTACAAAATTCATTAAAAATCAGCCACCAAATGAGCTTTCTAAAGACTCTCATTGACCAATCTTGGCATGAAGTGCTAAGGAGCCAATAAGTCTAACATTAATTCCTTCTGATGTATCAATTGGACAAATGCCCCTTAGGGGGAGTGGGGTTGGGGGTGGTGGGGAAGCTCTATGTTTCTGATTTTCCTATAGCTGGATTCTCCGAAATTACAAGAATTCTTAGTTAGAATGAGATTCTCACTCAATCTGTAAAAAATTGATTTGTAGAAGAAGCCCTCGATCACGAATATTTGTGAACACATTAATTAACTGATCCTTGCGAGCACGACAAAAAATGAAAAATAATGACAATAATTAGAATAGATTAATGGTTGGAAATAGTTAAAATATTAGAAAAAATAGCACATTAACTATTTCACCCATAAGTGTAGACCATCATTAAATAGTTTTTTTTTAAATTTAGAAATTCAAATATTGAGATTCAAGAACTAAAAAGAATTTAACAATCGAGAGATAACTAGGAGAAAGATAAAATCAACATATTTTCAAGTGCATTTCGGCTCATGCCAACAGTTGTATTATACAATAAAGTATCATTAAAATAATTTAAAATACGTAAACTAACATCTCTTATTTCACAAATAGAAAAGCTCAACCAAACAATTTCTATAAAATTGGTATTTTTCATTAGGATTCCAACCTCATTAGAGTATTTTAATTGGAGTTAAAATTATTTCTACCAAATTTATCAAACTGTGTCATAACTATTTAAACTTGTTCAACTAATTTCGTCAGGAAAGATATATCATATAATGTCAGTGAGTTCTACCGAATTTAGCAAACTGTGTCACAACTATTTAAACTTGTTTAACTAATTTCATGAGGAAAGATATATCATAAAAGATCGGTCATCTTACGATTAGAAATAGACCATAAAAAGGGTCTATCATGATATGCATTGCCATTAAATAGAATATTATTATTTTCTTAATTGTCATCCATCTGGGGTAATTCGAAAATATTATAATCAGTTGGTGACTCAATGCAACTTTTATACAAAATTCAATTTAGGCCCATCGAGTCTTTTCCTGGACTACAAGTTAGCCGTATTTGAGCGATTGCCAAACGCCCAACTCCTTCTTTCACACTCTGTCTAGGGTTTAGAAAATCAATCCTTCTCTGAAAAAATTCCCAATCTCGCTCTGCGTCAATCGAACCCTAAAATGGTGAGTCCCCCCACTCCGACTACCAGATCTCGTCTTCTCCCCTCTACCAAATTTTCCTTATTTTTTCGATTTTATTTATTACTTGCGCTGAGAATATTAATGGCAGGCGGGGAAGCCGAATCTGGAGGCGGCGATAGAGCAGCTGCAGAACGCGGAGAAGCAGGCGAGGCTAGCCGGCGAAGTAGCCGCGACGAGGAAGGCGGTTACGGAGATCCTCCAGCTCTGCTTCGACGCCAAGGACTGGAAAGCCCTAAATGATCAAATTGTCCTCCTTTCCAAGAAGCGCGGCCAGCTCAAGCAGGTGCTACTGCCCGCCCCGCCCCTCGCTTTATCGTTTGTGATTAGGGCTGGGAGGATGTAGAATTTTGTTGACGCGTTGCGTGTTAGGGTATTTGTGGTGTTCGGTTTCTTTGGTCCTAGGGAATGGAATGTGGAGGTTGATGTTGCTCGCTGACTAATAGTCAATTTAGCGGGTCCCATGTCCTCGTCTTTGGTTGTTGTGTGATGTTGTGGCTTGAGGTAGTATTGTTGCATGCCCGGCTTTTGAAGAGTCGATTGATTGTTCTATGAATTCCCGTAATCAGTTTTTTGGATATATTGTTCACATGGGCTGTTGGCTTGTCATTCTCAGGCAGTAACTGCTATGGTCCAGCAAGCGATGCAGTATATTGATCAGACTCCTGATATCGAGACTCGCATAGAACTTATTAAGACCCTCAATAGTGTCTCTGCTGGGAAGGTAACATGAGCAGACAACCCTTGGCTATCTTGGTTCTACATTGTGTATCTGGGGTATCGTTTTGCTGTATTTGCCTACTGAAAAATTTTGTTCTGTAGATTTATGTTGAAATTGAGAGAGCGCGTCTGATCAAAAAACTTGCCAAGATTAAGGAAGAACAAGGGGAAATAGCTGAAGCAGCTGATTTGATGCAAGAAGTTGCAGTAAGTTTGAAACTCTGTTTTGTTGATTACTAAAACCAACAATTTGCATCCTTCTTGGTCGTTTCTTCTGCTTTATTCTGCTCTTAACTTTACTTTCTGGATGTTAGGTGGAGACATTTGGTGCAATGGCAAAGACCGAGAAAATTGCTTTCATTCTGGAACAAGTATGTCCTCCCGATGTTCATAATCTTATCAACTTTATGTTTTGTCTCTGTACCTCTTAGGTTCTGCTGACAGCTGACTAAAGTAGTTTCGACTGGGTAGTACTATTAAGATTTTGGCCTTAAGGTCCTCGAACTTGAAGTTTGTGAAAATTTGACTAATGAGAGTTGTAGGGTGGGAGAGGGAAGAAATTTTTCTTATTTTCATTCGAATGGCAATCATGATTCCTTTGGAGCAAGAAAAGATGATGTCAGCCCGGGTGAAACTCTGCCCTTTTATGAAGTGGCTGTGTGAATATTGGCTATCCTCTCAGCTCAAGGATCATAACTTAGTTATAGTCTCAGTCAAAAGTGATCTGTCCTGGGTCTTTTTCCTGAATAGTCATTAAATGTTGTCTAAATCTCTTGTTCGATCGCATTCGCAGGTTCGTTTATGCCTAGACTGTCAAGATTATATCCGTGCTCAGATCCTGTCAAGGAAAATTAGCCCTAGAGTTTTCAATGTTGATACATCCAAAGAAAAGAAGAAACCCAAAGAAGGAGATGGCATTGTGGAAGAGGCTCCAGCAGATATACCATCACTATTGGAACTGAAGAGAATCTATTATGAGTTGATGATACGGCAAGTTTTTCTTGTTTTTTGATTTCTTTTTTGGTGCGCTCTAGTTGTCTCTTGTTAGTTGTCTTGCTCATTATGGCCGACGCCTTGGACATCTTCAGTTGTCCGCGTTAAGTGTTCTGCCTACAATAGTTTGGTCCACTGTCTAGGATGACATCACTTGCTTGGCTTTCCTTGTAGTTCCATTCCCTTCCTTGGAACATTCTAAGGGCCATTTTTCTGAAAATATACACGAATAATTATGTGACGGAGTCTTTATCTTGGAGTTTCTGTACTGCGTCTTAATCGTGTTCGGCCAGGTTCTGTACTACCCCTTAATGAAGATGTTCTTGTCGAATAGGTTATCTTTTTTTTTTCCACGTACTGAATGTTTAGAGAGAAACTCAGATGTTATATGATGAGTTGATGCAGAAACTTGCAGAAATTTTTTCCCATCTTTCTGCGGCATGTGTGCCATGTGACTGAATGATGTTACTGTTTAAACGTTTTCTGCTTCAATGTCTTGGCCAAGTGTTGGATTCTGATTGCAGATTTCTATTCAAGATAACTATCTGTTTGGAACTTTGATTCAATTCCAGGGGATGCTATTCTTACACTATATCCCGACTCATTTCAGATATTACTCCCATGACAATGAGTACCTTGAAATTGCACGTTGCTATCAGGCGATATATGAGATTCCATCTGTAAAGGAAGATCCAGCTCAATGGACTCCTGTAAGTTTTATCTACTGGACTCTTCTGATACATTATGGAATTGTTATCTTCCTTGGATGCTATTAGTGTGTTACTGCTAAAATTATATCTTTGTTTTTGGTATGCAGGTGCTCAGAAAGATATGTTGGTTTCTGGTCTTGGCACCTCATGATCCTATGCAATCTAGTCTGCTGAATTCAACCTTGGAGGACAAGAATCTCTCAGAAATTCCTAATTTTAAGTATGAGCAGTAATATTAGTTTCTGCCAAATTGCATTTTTTAATATATTATAGTGTCATCTGACAGATACCTTTCGTTTTTGCCCCTACTAGATCATTATTGAAGCAGCTGGTGACAATGGAGGTTGTACAATGGACTTCTTTATGGAATGCCTACAACAGTGAGTTTGAATGTGAGAAGAACTTGCTGGGAGGTTCTTTAGGTGACAAAGCAGCAGAGGACTTGAAGCAGAGGATAATTGAGCATGTACATTTTCATGATCATTTATTGCATTAGAGGCTATTTACTGAAATACTTGTCTTCGGGATAATTGGCTGCTTGACGATCTAGTTGACGATAATTGGCTTAATGGTTTCCAGAACATCCTTGTCGTTTCGAAGTACTACTCAAGGATCACATTGAAAAGACTTTCCGAACTGTTGTGTCTCAGCATCCAGGTTTGTACTGCTACCCTTTGCTAACATATACCTGTTATTTGGTGAACGAAATGAAGGATGGATGTTTTCCTTTATCCAGGAAGCAGAGAAGCATCTTTCAGAGATGGTGGTATCAAAAGCACTGGTGGCAAAGATTGACAGACCGCAGGGAATAGTTTGCTTCCAAGTAGTGAAGGACAGCAATGATGTTCTGAACTCGTGGGCTGTGAACCTGGAGAAATTGCTTGATCTTGTGGAGAAGAGTTGCCACCAAATACACAAAGAAACCATGGTCCACAAAGCTGCCCTGAAAGTTTGAAGAACGGGATGCCACCACTATCACAATGCAGGTACAGACTTGCGGCTCGTCTGTCGTTGTGTTTCCAGCAATAGATGCACATTGATTTCTGATAATGGTTTTCCTCCTGAGCTTCTTGCAGATGTTCCTACTCATTCTTGACGTGTGGCGGTCCTGTGGTGGTCTCGGATTGATTAAAATGTGCGTTGAAAGTGACATGCATCCATCTCCACCTCGGTATGCCGTTTGAATTTCACGGCTTGTTTATTGTACCTTGACATCAGCGGAATCGTGGTTTGTTGTATACTCGATGCACGGATCTATAATCACGACCACTGGGGATGGCAGGCATGCCTGATAGACTTGGTTTTCATAGCAATTGGGAGTTTTTGGATATGTTAGTGGCTTCGCATCTTCATTTTTCTTTTGAGAAATTGCTTCTGCATTTTGAGTCACCGGTAATTGCATTGATAATGTTTAGTTGGTTTGAGATCACGAATCCGTTCACCTGCCCTATGTGGGTAAGAATTGGTCTATCGTTCTACTTTTAACGTGTTCTAGGCAGCTGATTGGTTGGAGGGTAGAACTAGGAGGGTAATGTCCTCGTACTATCCTACGCTGGTTTATAATATTGGTTCGTATGGAGGCTGATGCCTCACTACTCAGGGATTGCAAGTCTTTTTTTAATCAGATTAATGACATGAAGTTACTACCCCGAAAAAAAAATTAAGAAATTCAAATCTAATATCTTTGCTTGGCAACACTTCAAAAAAAATGTGTTGAAACAGAAAGTGACATAATAAATGTAATTATCGCGTACAGACTTAGAATAATGACAAGGGACCTCGAATTACGGAAACTAGACGGGAAACAAATTTCTTTTTGGCAACGCACGGGAAACAATTTGTGCACGTGGTGGAAGCTCTCGAGAATCTTGCAGAGACCGAATCCAATCTTTGAGCTCTTTACAAAAAGATAAATCAGATCTTTTTTGATTTAGTAAATTATATTGTGTGAGCCAATACGTGACAATCTTGATATCCCGTGAAAATGACAACTAAGAATAAAAAGCAATCTAAATACATAGTTCCAGAAGCAGAATTTTAAAAGAATAAACAACCATGATTTGACCACCTTCTTCCTTTTCCCACTCCCGTGAGCGTCGTTGAACTATCTACCTACCGATACAGGTGGAGTAGGTCGAAAGAAAATGGCAAAACGAAAAATTGACGACGTCAAAAGAAATTTCGATTCCTTTTAAAAAAAAAAATTGCGTTGAAGATTTATAAATATAAAAAATATAATTAAGAAATCGTCTTGTATACAAAGGACCAGAGCTCAATTATGAATACATAGATTGAAAAAACGAAGGACAAAATCAACCGGAGGAAGGTTTGTAGTAATGACTAGAACTGGACCAGTCCGGAGCTTGGAAGTCCGAACTTCCGCTACCACCACCACTCTGCCCACTACTACCACTCCCGCCGGACGGCAAGAATCCCGGCGAAAAGGTAGGCTGTTGATGTAGTAACGAAGAAGAAGAAGAAGATGAAGAGCCGGAAGAACCCAAAAGACCAAGAAACGACTGAAGCTGATGATGATGATGAGGTGGCATGAGACTAACACCACTTGGTCGATGAATGTCATAGCGTAGACCACTAGTATTCGTAAAAGGCTGCCCTGTACCTGCAATGGAAACCAATAACGAGATTTGGTCAAAGTGATAAATAATCCGCTATTAGATGTAAAGCAATGGTTATTCTACTGACCTGTACTATAGCCACCAACTCCGGTCACCAGCTGCGAGCGATTGAGCGGCTGGGAGAAATGGACTATCGGGTCCGTGCACGTCGGGATGGAGAAAAGGGTGTTGGTTCCAGGAGGACGAGCGGAGGAGGAGCTGCCGGCTTCGGCAGGTGGTGGGAGCGTGACGTTCTCGGGGAAGTTGAGCTTGGCTTTGCTGCCACGGAAGCGGAGGGCGGCCTCGTCGTATGCCCTGGCAGCTGCCTCGGCTGTCTCGAACGTGCCCAACCACACCCTCGCGGCCTTGAAAGGGTCCCGTATCTCGGCCGCCCACTTCCCCCATGGCCTTTGCCTCACTCCCCTGTACTTGCGGATCCTCGGCTGGCTAACATCCGAGTACTGCTGCTGGGAGTACATTGGCCCCGGTGGAGCTTGTGTTGGTGCTGTGTTGGCTTCCTGGATGCTTGGTGTTGAGGCCTCCTGAGCACCTGTCGACGCGAGTACAATTGTGCCAAGCTATCAACTCCCAGGTTACAACTCGGTTCGTATCACCATAAAATTACTCAATTCGAACCAACTAAAGAATGAACAAACACACTAAACACGATTTCATAATTCGCCAACTCATTTAGTATATGATCCTCCCACCAGGTTTTCGTAGTTAATGTTGAAATTTAAATTATGAAATTTCAAGTTCAACTAGGATAATTGTTGTATTGATCAAGAAAACTAAAGTCGTTTACCTAGGAATTTCATAAAATTGATAGATTCTGTTCTATCCGGAAGAGAATGGGAGGAAAGAGTAGCAGATGAAAAGGATGTGGCTTATTAGAAGAAACGGTACCCAAGTTTTCCCTCTGATCAGAACATATATACGTGTTTATATTTTGTTTATGTCACATGATATTCAGATATCGAATTTTAAATTCGAGCCGTCGTATCATTACTCTGTTAATTTATGTATCATATCGATGTATTGTATGTGCATGTATTGAAAAAGAACATGTGCATGCCATAAATAGAAAGTTTCGTGGCCATTAAGTTACCTCGGGCAGCAAACAAAGAAGGCGGCCCTCCATGCATCTCCCTATCACCCGGAAAAGAAGTGCACGGCCTTTTAGACTCTACATGGCCGACCTCATCATCCTCCCTCGTCCGCCTCTCTCCGACGACCGGAAAGAAGAAGTCCTCCTCATTCTGCGGCGGCGCCCGGGACTGGTCCTCCCCGGAGACCACGTGCCTCAGTGCAGAGACCATGGCGGACATCTCCCTCTCTCTGTTAAACCCGGAGAGAACCTGGTCCGCTACGAGGGGCTGCAGGTAAATATTCCACTGGCTAGCCTCGTCATAGATATTGCTCTCGTTCCTTTGGTCATCACCAACTTTCTCTCTTGGGTTCGCCACCTTGATCATACACATGCAATAAGATTTGGAAACGGAGGCGTATGGTGTAAAACTAAAACAAAATAAAATAAATGAAACTTTGTGTCACGAATCTAGAGTATTCAACGCCGGTGTTGAACAAGGTAAGCGAGTAACATTCAACCATTGACGAGAGAGAGAAAGAAATATAAAAGTTGAAGAAAGAATATATTTTGGTGCAACCTTATTATGTATGACTTTCTAGACCCTCTAAAATGAAATAAAGCTAGTTCTGGTTCAATATTGAGACTATATATAAACACATATATATATTTAATTACAATATAGAGGGTTTTAGGAGATAAAAGGTTCACGGAAGGGAAAGAAATAATTTGAGCGCCGCCTTTGCCCTTTGGGCAAGGAGTTGACCCAGTCGGTTTCTGGCTACAAAAGTAAGGTACTTCTCCCTCCACTTGAAGCAATCAAGTTGTTCTCTCTCTCTCTCTAATTTGGCGTCATCTTTTTTCTCAAGTGAACAAAGTGGTCCAATTTCTTTTCGTCTCTTTTTTAGATTTTCTCTCTCCTGGGTACTGTTCTTTTTTCAACTAAATTGCCGAAATTTGTATATCCTATGTTCAGGGGAGGTGCATATGGATGAATAATAATGGGACACGAGGTGCACAAATACTTCACGTTGTTCGTATGCATATATAATAATAAATATTGATTATAATAGTAATAATAATTAATATCCTTGTTTAAATTAGATGATATCTGGCTCACTGAACTAGTTAATGTAGGTTAAGTCGAATAAGATTTTAAAAGATGACAATTTTTTTGTCATCTTTAACACAATTGTGTTTTCAAGAACTCCAACTTCCGATTAAACATTTTCTTTATCAGTTGATAATTAATTAAAATATTTGTTGGGATAATAATTCATATTTTGTGGTGGGACGTGAGAACTAAGGAACCCTTTATTAAATATAAATGAGATGCATCCTACCGGAAAAAATATATGAGATGCAGAGAAGTGGGAACTAAGAAGGGACGTGGTGGTTTCCACGACCCATTAAAGATGGTATTTATGGGAGTCGGTGGTGGGAGAGTGATGAGGTGTACGGAAGAGGGGGCCGACAGATGATGCGTACATACCTGATGTCGGCCGTTTGTAATTACCCCATCGGGGAAATGCCCGATCACTAAAATTACTTTAATAATGATTACTGGGTTTGGATTGGGTACGGAGTGAAGGAATTGATTCCGAACGGTTTTGAGTGAAGGGGGACTGCAGCGGCAAGCGTAGGTATGTGATAATGGCAAGCGTAGTTATGCGATAATGACATTTGTTTTTGTGAAAATGGCAAGTCTCTGTTGATGATAATAACACGCATAATTTTTTTCATTTTGGTCCCCCGCATTTTAGCATTTTTGCAAAAAGGTCAAACTGGCATGTGTAGTTATGTGATACTCGCATGCGCAGTTATGTGATAATAGCATTTGTATCCGGCATGTGTTTGAGCATGGCTTTTTTCATTTTGGTCCTTATATTTTAGCGCATTTGCAAAAAAGTTTATGCATGTCTTCATTCCAAACGGTTCGGAATAATGGCATTCCGTACCCAATCCAACCCCATGATTACCAATGTGTTATGTGTAGGTAGACTTGAATATTGTTCCAATTCGAACAAATTAGAATTGAATTGGTTCGAGTTCGAATTCATCAAAAAAAATTTGAGAGATAATTCATTAAAAAAAAACCTTAAACTGTATTGAATTTGTCCAAGGATTAACCGGATACGAATTATAAACCTTTGAATTCGAATTAATTCTTTAATTTTTAATATTTAATACTGTATTTTCTTGTTTAATTGAACACGACTTCTCTCGAACCTTTACTTAGGCAATAATAACAACTCGACTAACTATCTACTAGCATTTAGATCAATCGAAATCAAAAAGTGTTGAATTGAAATTATTGAGAATATACTTGTGGTAAATATTTAGAGGAGAGTTTTCTCATCTTTAAAAAAAATTATACTATTTGAATCTATAACTACGTGTTATAAGTCGATCAAATAAATATTTGAATACCACATGTTAGTCTTAGGATTCAGGTTTAGTATTAGGATTAAGGTTAGTGTTAGAATTTAGGGTTAGGATTTACAGATTATGGTTAAGGTTAGGGTTTTTTTATACTAAATTACAAACTTTATTACTAAAAAGAAATGAAAAAGTTACAAGAAGGGGTAAAGAAGCACAGAAACCTAAGAAACAAACAAATAAAACCAAGGCCTAAACAAGTAACTATCTACTATCTAATCCGCTGCCATAAATAATAACTCTACCCAATCTGACCTATAAGTCGGGTAGTCATGAATAGATGCTGCCAAAACTAGTAACTAACGCTTGCTAATGTGAAACGTCATCTTCTTCTTCCAGGATCTGGTGTTCATGTACCGTGGTAATAATCATCATCGAATCACGAATCGAATTCTAATAATGGCCAGGTCTATGTGTAGGCTGTTAGTTTAGCCTCCCCAATTTTTCATGTAAACGGAATCGATTCTCTGTTTTTGGTTTCCGACGAGGCAGTTCATCTATGTGGTCTAGGCTAAAATTTATTGGGGATAATTACTCTCAGGCTCTTGGTGTTTGGCATATTCGCCTCTCATCTCCCTGTCTTTTGACAATCGATTAAAAACTCTTCGAAGTTTAATTTTATTATACTCTTAAGCCCCTCGCTGACGTCAGCATACATTTTTTTATTTTGTCATAAAAATGACAAAAACTACCCTTGAAAAAAAAACCAATCTTCTTCTTCCCCTTCATCTTCAACCAAAACACAAACCTTCTTAATAATTCTCAAAATAAAAACTAGCAGCATGAACACGAAAACAAAGGACCAAAGGAGATGAAGGCCCACACGGTTTTAGGGTTCCTCGCCACTTTCTTTCTTAGACCACCCACATCAGCAAACCATCCAAACCAGTTCACGCAATAAATAATTAATTTCTCTCTCATCTACACCAAATCCAATCCAATTACATATTTTTCTACCCACAGCAGCAAACCAGTTCACATAATAAATAATTAATTTTTCTCTAGTCCACATATTATCTACTATCATTTTTTGGAATACTAAATTAGATAAAAATACTCGAGGTACAAATGGAAGTCAGAAATAATAAATTACGAATACGAAAATTTTAAATTACAAATACATAAATTTTAAATTACATAATTAATTATCGTTCCCGAACTTTTGCCAAATATGCTCAATTAAATTACTTTTCAGAGCGTTATAAGCTTCTCTATTGCGAAGTTGTTCCCTAGCAGTCATGTAGGTGGATAGATTTCTGATGCGTTCAGTAGAGAATTGAAAAGGTTCTTCATTGTCCTCTTCATTACAGAATTTGGCCGGATCATGATAACGGAGATATGTGTCTCGTTCGTCCTCCACTATCATATTTGTGCAATATGATGCAAGCCTTCATAATTCTTCCTATTAACTCTTTGTCCCAAAGAAGACATGGACGTCGAATGAATGCAAAACGAGCCTGTAGAACTCCAAAAGCTCGCTCCACATCTTTTCTAGCAGCCTCTTGATGTTGAGCGAATAACTTGTGTATTTTCAATGAGAGACATTTGTGATGAGATTTGATTCTATTGAATAATATTGAAAGGCTTTTCAGTATAATTAAGTTTGTTATGGTCACAAATATATATAGAATTATAGGCCAAAGGTGAAGTGACAAGACGATAGGTACGAGACAAATTACCATAATTACAGGCGTGAGTTGGATGCCAAAGGTGAAGTGACAACACAATAGGTACGAGACAAATTACATGAAATGAATGACAAATTACATGAAATGACAAATTACATGAAATGAAGAACAAATTACATGAAATGACAAATTACTAATTAATTTCCAAACACTCGAGAAATTAGATTGCGCTTCATCTCTTCATCTTCTGGGGATAAGTGCTGTTTCGAAATCAAAACAGTCAACATGATTTTATTTAACTCCATATTCTTCATGGCCTCCCTTTTTTCATCTCACTGGATTCTTTGTTGCTCCCTTTGTTGCTCCCTTTATTGCTCCAGCTCTATTCTCTTCTTGAAAATTTCATTTTTATTATCTCTAGTTATTCTCAACGCACGAATTTCTGCTGCAACATCATCAGATGCCTTACCTTTTCCTTTCCTTCTTTTGGCAGCATCTCTACCCACAGGATGGGAAATTGTTGAAGATATGGTGATTGAATCTTCTGAGTTAGATGGGATTGAATAATCCCCTTCTTCGGTCGTCTTTGACCTCTTTGAGCTCCCACCACTTTCTATATCCTCCTCCTCGTTCTGCGAAAGAAAATATGTTGAACCGTGATCTCCTTCTTCAATTTGCCACTTGGGACATTTACACATAACTTCATTAAAAACAACAAGGTCAACAAATTTTTTGCCACCATTCCCTTCATAAAGTGTTTGAGCTTCGGTCTCAACATCGGCATCGCTCATGCCGCTCCATTTTTGTTTGAGTGCTTCTCGGTATGCAGCAACCCACTTTGCTCCATTGGCATTAAGTCGTTTATAACGACCTTTAATTGTAGGCACGTTTCTTTCATGGATCTCTCCCGGATTTTGTGCTTGAGCATTATGGTACAAAGCACTCACTCGGTACCATAGCGAAGCACTCTTCTGATTTTTTTCAATAGTGTTGTCTTGGCTACAGTAGGAGAAAGCTGACATTAGGGCAATGTCTTCTTTGACACTCCAATTACTTGGTGCAGACTTTTTAGTTTTTTTTTCCTAGACCATCGAAGGACAAATGTTGTGGCATATTTTGTGGGGGTTGGTGCTGAGAAAATGAAATTTGGGAAAGATTTGGCGATAATTGAGAGGTATAAAAAGGTTGAGAGTTTGGATAATCTCCAGAATTTAGATAGCCTGAAAGATTATAAGATTCAAATGATTGAAAATTTGGGAAATTATGATCATTTGGATCCATATTAGAAATAATATAACAGAGAAAATTTTAAAAAAATATATTATGTAGTGAAAGAAGAGAGAATTTTAGATGGTGTATGAAAATATGTTAACATTGAACTCTATTTATAGAGATTTGAAAAATAATAATTTTCATTTTTTTTTAGTTTTGCTAAAGATAAGGTCTGTTTAGATAGCCACGAAAATATTATCCCAAAATATCTGTTTTTAACGAATAATATTATGCCAAGTGGAACTAAATAGATAAATAAGAAAAGAAAAAAAGGCCAAGTGGCCATTTCCCGCTCGCGAGCGGCGATCGGGCAAGCAAACCGATCGGCCGCTCGCTCCCCATTTTCATTTGTTTTTTTTATAATAAAAAAATGGTCGATCGATCGGCCAAACCCGCTGCTGCGGGTAGCAAGGTTGTTAGGATCTAGAGTTAACTCCTGAGATCTTAAGATTTTACGATTCACCATGGAAAAAACGAGTCAGAGCCTGTACAAGATCTGGAGTCGAGCGGGATCTGTGGGATCTAAGTGATAACTCCTAAGATCCTAAGATCTACGAGTTAACTCCTAAGATCCTGAGATCCGAGCTAGAGCGATGGATATTTCTCAACGCTTCCACGGGAGAGAGAAGGATAAGGAGTTATTCTTCATTTAATATTTTAATAATATATATTATTCGGATAACTATACTTCTTTTACTGTACAGGCCAAAACACAAAAATTTACTATATTTTGTTTAATATTTTTTAATAATATTTGTTATTCGGATAATTATTGATCGACTAAAATACTTAAAATGACACGATTGTTGTTGAGCCCAGAAATTAATAATCTAATTTATATTAATTAATATCTCTGAGATTAATAGTTTTAGAGTTATTTAGATCTATATTTTCATCCTACCAATTTTTTACCATTTATTTCTTTTACATCAATTTTGATGTTTATTTTATTTTATGTATTGCTCGTCAATCACATTATGTAATCTATAGATACGTAATGGATTACCATTAAAAAATGTATTGAACTGAGGTTTTTGTGTGTAAATTTATGAAAAAAACTAGTCATTAGTGAAAAATTTATGGAAAGATTATTAATCTTAGTTATTTCTATAATTTTATCTATTTGGTGAATCTTACAATCCGTGTTACGATTTTACGATCTACGCTTTCTCTACGCCCGAACGATCTTTAGTGGGATCTCAATTTTGACAACCTTGGCGGGTAGTCTTAATGCTTGGTACGCGCTCCGACAAACCCTGCACTCTGAAGAGGACTCCTAGGGTTTGTCCGAGCACCTTCAAAAGCACTCCTGGAGCAGGGCGGCGGTGGATTCACAAAATTATTTTATTTAATTAATAGATGGTTTATTTAATTGACTCTCACAAAGTGGAGGCGGTAGGTTATTTACAGATTTTGGATTTTGCCTAGCTTGTAATTGAACTTGAAGATATGGACTTCGTAATGAGTAACTTTAACCTTTCGCCGGAGAAGATTTGGGTTTATCTGGACCTCTATGGGATATTTAACTTGGAACCCTAATTTTAGATTATTGATACGAATTGGAATTTTCAAAATTACGATTCTTCATATTTTGATCTCTCTAATTGATTTTCTTAAAAGTTTTTGCCGAAAGTGGATTTCTGTCTCTAGTTGGTTTTGGTTCTCATTAAGATTTTTGTTTTTGAGAATTATTAAGAAGGTTGGTGTTTTGGTTGAAGATGAAGGGGAGGAAGAAGATAGGTTTTTTTCAAAGGTATTTTTGTCATTTCTATGACAAAAAAAATATATATATATATATATATATATATATATATATATATATACATGTATGTGTGTGTGTGTGCTGACGTCAGCAAGTGCCTAAGAGTATAATAAAATAAAATTTCGGAGAGTTTTTAATCGATTGTCAAAAAACAGGGGGTGAGAGGCGAATATGCCAAACACCAGGGGCCTGAGAGTAATTATCCCAATTTATTGAGAAAATTTTCCTAAATTTATATTGTATTGGAATATTTGTTAGAATTTATCTCAAATTATTCTTTTTTAACGATAAATTTTAACACCATGATTATACCTGTTAGGAATCGAATCATGACCTCCGTCAAATCGTCATCGCCTTGTGCCATAGGCTAAATGTCCTTTGGCGTCTCAAATTATTAATTAAGATATAACTTATCATTCATGCTTTGTTTGTGGTGAATGCAGCCATAAAGCTAACCATTGTTATAAGCTTTATGAAATCGAGGACAAGATGACGGTGCTAATATCGCCGAGGCAAGCTTGAGTTCTGACCTCAATGACATGTACCGCATGACTGTTGTGTTCAAGGTGAATCTCGTTGGTGGGATCTTCAAGGAATGATGGGTGGATGAGAACTGCTACAAATGAATGTTTCAGACTAGTCAATCGGTGGTTGATCATCTACATAGAAAATTTGGCAAGGTTGAAGAAAAATGGACGGTTGTGCTCAAGATGAACTCGGGCAAAAAACTGACCTTGATCAATCTGTTAATGTGCGTGAGATCCAAAATAATATTTTTTCTATTGTCGTGTTCAACAAGAAAGGCTTTTGCTCGTGCTTGAGTCTGACAAAGTCATTATGTTCAAGAGTGAAATATTTGTTGGCAAGGACTATTTGACCAACGACCTCTTCAAGATAAATATAATGACTTTAGCACCCAAAGCAAAGTCTAGTGCTAAAATTGTTGTAGATGTTGTTTGTGAGACTAGTACTAGTACCAATGTAATGGACATTTCCAAGAATGCAAATGAAAAATATAAGTTTGTATATTCTCGTGAGTCATTACAATCGTGGCATGGTAGACTATGCCATGTGAACTATAAGTCTTTACAAAAGTTTATGTCACTTAACCTATTAACAATGTCGAACATCGATCATAAACACAAGATGACCTCGATTTCAAAATCGCCAGTTACTATTCTAGAACCAGTAGTCACAAGGTTTCAGATAAGTGGAACCATATTCGGAACCATAAAATATGGTTCGAATACGATTCTATGAATCCAACTGCCCAAATTTTTTTGGAAAAAAATAAATTAATATTGGGCTTGCACTTAATGTACCAAATTAAGTTGGCTACGTATCATTATCTCCAAGGAATCAAAGCTCGCGTAGTTATCTTACCTTTATGGAGCTACTTACCTAGTTAGATAAGGTTGTGCTTTCAGTTGTTCGGTGTCTTCCCGGGTCAATTCTTGTTGACGTCTTTCAACCCTGGTCCAATCATCGACCAATGTTTGAGCCTCCAAAGATTCTGGTGTTAATGAAAACTTGAATTCGTCCAAATTATCACCTCTAGCGCTAAATGCTTGTTCTACGGCAATCGTTGAAACCGAAGAAGCAAGTATCTCTTTTGCGATGGTCGATAAAATTAGGAATTGAACTGAATGGTTCTTCCACTATAATAAAAAAGGACAACTAAAAAGTGCATAATCACCTAAACTTAAATTTGGTGTTAATATATGTATCAAATTTTGAATTGGTTGTATGATACGTGTCAATTCACATATTTATTTATTATATTGTTTATATTGTTTTCGGTATATTTCATCTTTGTATTATCGTATTTTATTGCAGTTGAGTCGTGAGAATGGATGTTTACACTGTGTATTGTCCTGTACATAGTCAAAGTCTATTGATCGTGTTCGAGTGTGGAGCAAAGGAGCTTCAGATCGAAAGGAGTCAAAGGACTAGAGTCAAGTTTGGAAGCGTACGCACAACCTTTTTCCACGTACGGTCAGCCTTATAATCAGTTTTAGACACCCAATTCTATGTTAAAGTATGGACACATACGCTCAGCTCTCACCACGTACGCACAGTCTTTTGTTTTTCAACTATCCACGTACGCACAGTCTTCTTCACATACACTCAGGCCTCTGTCACGTTAGCAAAGTCAGGTGATTAAGTCATTTCTGTAGCGAGCTTTGAGAAGAATCTAGAACTAGGGTTTGTGAACTAGGGTTTTTAACTGACATGAACATTAAGCATAAAATAGAAGCATTTGCTACACATCATAGTTGGTCAAAATTGATGTTCACACCTGATGTGAATCCTAGAAGCCTTATTAAGTGCCAATCTGACCAATTATGAGAGAATGTGCAAAGCACTTCAAGTCACAATCCACGGGCTAATTTTGAAGCTTATTTCGAAGAAATTGACTCAAGTGAGTTTATTAAAGTCTATGGATCAAGAGCCACAAAATTCAGATGGGTTTATGACATTAAACAAGTTCTTGAAGGCCATTCCAGCAAGGAAGATCCAGAAGAGTGATTCTCTCTTATTTGGGCATTCTATTTAAAAAATAAAATTTCAGCTATGAGTATTATTTAGGAAATTAGTTTGAGCAACTTTTGGCTTGTTTGTCATGTTTTGGCTTTCCTAAAAGGCTTAGATTTGATTCCTTTTTTAGTTTATCTTTCCAGCCAAACTTCTGGCCAATTTAAGAAATATTTTGATTTGAAATCTCTTTGTAATATTGAACCTATTTATAGAGGCTTGTGCAATGAGAAGAGGAGAATATCTTTGATTAAAAATGTGAGCAAGTCTCTCTCTTGGTTCTAAAAAACTTCCCGAACACAGCGGAGCGATTCCGTTGAGTTTACCTTCGACTTATCAAGTAGATCTTCATCACTGTTTGTGGCGTCATCGATATATCAAGGTTCTTTATTTTAACTCAAGCAGGGGTCGAGGTCTTAATACCAAGGTTCTTGTTTGGTTGTGAGCATCGGGTCGAGATCTCCATCAAAGCTGATCTAGAATGATTTGGGATTTCAACATTTTGTGGACGGGTCTCGCGCATCGTTGGTGGGGTTCATATCATTTGGTATCAGAGCTCAGGGTTCTATTCCCATCCTCTTGAAAGAGATTTGTCCTCAAATCCTTGCATGTGTCATGCTTGTGCCAATTAAAAATCATGTTGGAACAAGGTTGAATCTTCGAACGTCGTGGTTATACTTGATACCTTCTGCTCTAACAGAATAGATACTTCGAACATAAACAATCAGAATTCACCTCCAAATCAAAAGTTAAAGACAGACTTGGTCAAATAAGCCTTTCTCCTGTCTTCGAACTATTCCACAAGTTAATCAACACTGATCCTCCAACATAATCAAACTTGTCAACTCCCAAGAAGTCAATATGCTCAACATATTCAACATGAAAATCTGGATACATGTAAGATATGGGCTGAGCCTCTTCCTTATCAACCACAACAACAAATTCTTCATGTTCATCATCAATAAGAATTATGCACTTCTTTATGTGAACAACATCCACCACATACGATTAGTCAAATAAATTACTCAAGTAAAGTAGTGACATGGTATGCTCATCAAAATAATCTCCATCAAATAAGTCAATGGAATATTCACAAAACTCCTCACATGTCAAAATCTCTTCAAGAACCTCAAGAGAAGAAACTTTTAGATCAACTTCAGAACCACATACCTTATTCTCAATGTCGCACTTAGTGTGAATGATGTTCTCACGTTGCACTTCACCAACTTCTCTTGTATGCAAGTCAATTTTCCATTAAAATGACATAAGTTTCTCCCAGTTGTCTTCATCATCCCACGCTGTAACTTTAACGGTGTTATCACATCTATTCCTAACTTCTTTAGATTTTCCTCTATGTCTTCTATTATAATCTCCTTCATCAAAGCCAACTCGTGAAGGTCTTTCACCTACAACCCTAATCTTCCTTTGTTGAACTCTTTTATTCCTACAAACATAAGGAACAGCTTGTACATGCTCCAAAAGTTTGCTCTCAATCTGGTCTATCCGTTTGTGAAACCTCTTGAACTCCCCGCACACCACGCACTTCATCTAACTCATCATGGCATCCATGAACTTTTGTGGATCAACCAATGACTCATCACCTTCAAAGTTTCTTCTTGAGTAGTTATAGGACATGATGTTGCACATTCTTTTTTTTCCACTTTTTTTTCAAACTTTTTTTTCAGCTTTCTTTCTTCTTTTGTAGGCTGCCTTCTTTCCTTTTTTCAGATTTTTTCCTCTTTTTTTCTTTCTCCAACTCAGAATATAATAAGAACAACTAACTCAAAATTAATGATAAAAATGAAATTTAAAGGATAGATAGAACTGAAATAGAACCCTGAACTTTGATACTAAATGATACCAACCCCGCCAACGATGCGCGAGACCCGTCTACGAAGCGTTGAAATCCCAGCTCGTTCTAGATCAGATTAGATGGAGATCTCAACCCGATGCTCACAACCAAAAAAGAACCTTGGTATTAAGACCGTGACCCGCTGCTTTATTTGAAACAAAGAACCTTGATATATCGATGATGCCACAAACGGTGATGAAGATCCGCTTGATAAGTCGAAGGTGAACTCGATAGAATCGCTCTGTTGTGTTCAGGAAGTTCCTCAGAACCAAGAGAGAGACTTGTTAATATTTTTAATCAAATATATTCTCCTCTTCTCATTGCATAAGCCTCTATAAATAGGCTCAATATTACAAAGAGATTTCAAATCAAAATAATTCTTAAATTGGCTAAAAGTTTGGCTGGAAAGATAAATTAAAAAAGGAATCAAATCTAAGCCTTTTAGGAAGGCCAAAACGTGACAAACAAGCCAAAAGTTGCTAGAATTAATTTCCTAAACAATACTCATTGCTGAAATTTTATTTCCTTAATATAATGCACAAATTAGAGAGAATCACTCTTCTGGATCTTCCTTGCTGGAATGGCCTTTAAGAACATGTATTAATGTCATAAACCCATCTAAATTTCATGGCTCTTGATCCATAAACTTTAATAAACTCACTTGAGTCAATTTCTTGGAAATAAGCTTTGAAATCAGCCCATGGATTGTGACTTGAAGTGCTTTGCACATTCTCTCATAATTAGTCAGATTGGCACTTAATAAGGCTTCTAGGATTCACCTATGCCTAGAATTGAGAGGTTGATGTGTGAATTCTACACTACATTTGAGTTTGTGAACAAGGAAAGAACCTGCTTTAAGTGTCGACTTTGTGATTTTGAATATGTTTTTTATGAAGATGTTACGTCAAATGCTTTTGGGTTTGAAAAAGAGTGGTTACTCTAAGCTTAAGGAGTTTAATGTGCATAACTTTTGGAAATCTCTCACCGGATTTACTCAATTTAATCCCGACAATTCTCCTAATGGCTTGATCAAGAATGGCCCTTTGTTAATGCTTCACAAATTTTTGTGCACTTCACTTTTTGGGAAAAAAGGCCACAAGAAGACTCAAATTTGTGATTTGTTTGTCTTGTATTGTGTGAAGACACATTTAAAATTTAACATAATATCAGACATATTTGATATTTTTCATCAACCAACTAAAAGAACACCGAAGAATTTACCTCTTGGCCATATGATCACTACTCTAGCTTTGCTCTTTTGCAGGGTTAATGCAAAAATCATCAAGTCATTAAAGCCACCAATCACGTTTTTGACAATGGATGGTATGCAAAAATACGAGGTCGTGAGCAGAAAAGTTTCAATGTTTATAGACCCAAAGAACTGAGAATGTTGAAAATCGCTTAGCGAAAAAAAGGGGATTACATATAAAGAGGAAGAGCAGGAAAATGATCAGGAAGATACTCATGGTGGGAGTGAAGATGCAGGACCATCTAGAACACGCAGATGTGATACCAATTGATGGACCGAGATTCTGGCTACGATGAATGCCCACACCAATACACTAATAGCCTATATGGATATAATGGACTCTCGGAACATGAGTATATATCTAAACTACATCATCAAGTGCACTACATTCAACAACTGGTTGAACGTCTGGATATGACATCCCTCTACCACCTCCATCTCTAACTCTAGACTAAGGGGAGTCTCCCACACTTCATCTTTATTAATTTTATTTTTTCATGATTCTGATCTTGTATGATGATGTCTTGTATTTTTTGTTAATTATTGAGTGATTTTTTATCGTTGATTTTGTTTTCTTTTGTTGAGCCACTTGATGGTTAGTGTGTTTGCTTGTTAAGTTTGATTGTTTAGTGTTTATTTTCCCTCCATATATTGAGGACAATGTGTATACTAAGTGTAGGGTGCCAAGTTGGAAAATGTGTGTTTGTTGTTGTGTTATATGTTGGTTTGTTTAGTCTTGTTTGTTAGTTTTGCTGTAGAACTTGGCATGTTTTAACTACCCTCAAATTTTCAAAAATTTGCTAGAATAAAATCACTCACCTAGTGAGGGATGAAACCCTGACACAAAGGATAGGAACGAGTAGGGATCGTACCCCCGGTTGTCTAGGCGCGTGGTCTTACCATGTAGACTACACTAGATCGCGATGAGTGACTAGTAAAGCATTGGAGTCGATGGGGAAACAACCGTCTCCATTCTTTCATGAGATGCCTTGGTGATCTAGTTGCTTGGGCATTGCATTACTACTTGTCTAGTCTGTTTGTGTGTTATAGTGGGAGTGGGACAATTTTCTTAAATCGATGAGCCTAGAGATTTAGAGCCTAAAAGCCTTTTTATCACTAGTTTGAACCCTTTGAGCCCAAGCATTTCTTTGAAAATACTATTATGTATGCCAACTTAAGTCAACATTCCACCAACTATCCCACCTTTGGTCACTTGATCCGAAGATGTGTAGTGTAGAATATTTTAGGGATGGGTGTTTTTTTGTTGTTGGTAGAGTTGTGCTTATTTGGGTGTATCATTGGGGAATTGGGTAGAAAAGAGGCTATCCAAATAAGCCAAGTTTTTGACAAGCATATGCCAAGTGATTGTGAATTAAAAAAATGGAAAAAGAAAAAAAGGAATGGAAATAAGACATGGTTGAGCTCAGCGATTAATAGGTGGGAGTGTTTAGATTAGATAAGAGTGTGATGACTTGTGTATTGTGCTCCTCGGATTGGGTGGTTTAGCTAAATATATATCTCATTTTTTACCCTAACCAGATTACAAACTGGATAAGACCCCTTAATCTCCTGTGCCTATACACTTTCATGACATGTCGAGTCGGACGTTCAATACTTTAAAATACGACCAAACGTTCTGGCTAGATTAGGAAGTTGACTACTTACATATAAGAGGATAAATTGCTAACCCTCTGAGTGGTTGGGTCTCTAGTGTATTTTACATGGTGTGAACACTTGGTTAAACATTTGGGTGGTATGGCATATACTTGTTCCTATTTGTTGTGTCTGTATTTTGAAATCGCATGACTGCAAGGTGGATTTTTGCGAATGATTAAAGCTTGATGGTTGTTGAATGATAGTGTGAGATTACCCTAGTTCTACTTATGTTGTTTTTGTTTTTGATGTGTTTGTAGTGATTATTTTTTGTCAATTTGTGTGTATCCATGGTTGAGTTTTGCTTGAGGATAAGCAATAATTCAAGTGTGGAGGTGTGATAAGTGTGAAAACACTCATCTTTGGTGTATTATTTAGAGTTTGTATTTGATTATTTCTAGTATTTTTGTTTGAGATGTATTGATGTGGTGTCTTATATCGTGCATATGTTATTTTAGTGTCATCGTGTGATATTGTGTTTCTTTCGTGTTTGAAGTTGGAAGACTTCATGGAGATGAGAAGGAGGATGTTGATGCACCTTGGGATGCGTTGTATGCGATCAGAGTTGCCGAAAAGGATGACTCTTTATCAAAACCTTGGAGACGATTTGGACAAGACTGATGTTGAGGGACTAAAATGAAGATAAGAAGCTCATCCAATTCCGATGGAGTCAAGTGAAGCGGTTTTGAAAAGAAGACATCTACGGCTACAAGTTTATCTTTGATGGTCGTCTTCAAATTTGGAGTCCAAGAGGGTGAAAAGCGAGTCCAAAGTCAAGCTTCGAATCTGTCAACTAGCTAGACAAAATGGGCCGGAACTTTAAGGGTAGAATAGTCATTTTGAGTATGGAAAATTTTGTAGAAAAGTCTTTTATGGCTTTTCTCGGAAGCAACCTTAGATATTTCTCAAAATTTTCTCACCAACTCTCACCTTCTCTCTTTTGGGAGAATTCTTCTTCTCTCCATTGTAGAAGCTTGTAATGAACTTGAAGGAGGAGCACTTTAAGAAGCTTTTGAAGACACTATGAACTTTCTCTAAATCTTTTTTTAATGTTCATACTTAACTTGCTTTGTTCAATGGATGTTTTATGTTATTTTATGAATACGTGTGAGTAGTTGATTAGTAGGTTAGGTGCCTTAATGATACCTACTTAGCCAAAGGCTTAAGGGGTTAAAATGCTTAGGATTGTGAACTAGTTGGTGAGCTTAGTACTTAATTTAGGTTAATTAGTGGGAGAGGTTAGGATTAATAGATCATTTAACTAGTTAATTAGTTACCTATTGATGTGGGACCTCAATAGGGGATTAGCTATCCAAAAGGTGGTTATTATAGTTGGTAATTAGTTAGATTAGGAGACTAATTAGTCACAGGAGTACTAATTAGTTTGACTAAGCCTAATTAAGGATCAATTTAGACTAATTAATAGCTAGAGCGTTAATTTGTTGCTTTTGAAACACCCAGACCATAACATGGTCTTAATAAACTCCCAAGCTAATTGGTTAATTAGGTTGTGAATGGTACCAAGTCCACTCTTTTCTTAATTGTTAAAACCATCATCTAGTTTAGTCGTAGTTAATTAGAAGTAACAAACTTGTATTTAAAATTGATAAATTCTTAACAATTAGTCCTAGACTAGTGATTATGTTGTATTTGCGGACTAGCACTTAATCCTTGTTGGACGACAATCTCGTACTTACACATTATTGCAAGACGACTAAAATTAGTAGCATGACTAATCGGTAATAATAATGTACTTCAATAACTTTTTCTAGAGGAAATGTACTTTAATAACTAATTAGTAAATTTGGGGAGAAAACTTGTAGAGAGTATTTATTCAATAGAATTGAGAATTGCGAATTAATGTTGTAATTTTTGAAAAGTATTTATAGTGTTTCGAAGAAAATCTAAAAAGAACAAAAATTGCAATGAATATTTATAGTGTTAGACCAATTGCTCCTCCCTAAGTAGGTGGGTGGGTAATTCGAACTGGAGAACATTGTGGCCTCGCCCAGAATTAAAAAGAATGTGGTCTTCAAGGATGAGATATTTTGATACTACATATTTACTTTTCTTATATGCAAATCATGTAAGAAGTTATCTTACCTAATATTAAGTTTCAATAATAACTATTAGATTTTACTTTCCAACAAACTCTAATAAATAGAAGAGAAGATGTCTATCTATCTCATTATCAAACTATTTTAAATTTTCGGAACCTACTCATCATGAGCCGTATGGCTCTGTTTGGCGACACAAATTGGGAGCAGATAGCAGAGAAAGTAAATAACAAATTGGGGGTAGATAGTAGTTTGAAGAATATGTTTGGTAAAATTAACTAGGTAATAGCATATTCAATTATTATATATTTTTGGTTAAATTAATTATTAATTTATTTATAAACTAAGCCTAAATAAAATAATCTAAATTATTTATTTAAATTAAATATTAATAATTTAATATAGTACTTATTTATATTTCTAAATAAATATTTTGATAAAGGACAAATGAATAGCTTATTGACTATATTAATTTCTTATATTTTGTAGGAGATAGAAATGATGATAAGAATAACAAGACCATATCATTTATTGTAGTAGATAAATTAATATTTTTTACAACATCTTAAAAAATATTGCAATATCATTTATTCTTATTCTTATAGTTACATCAAACTAAAAGTAATTTGATCTCTTAATGCATGCATTTGAGTGATCTTTGATCTTGACTGGTTTTATATTGTCCATTCAGGTCAATATCACCTAATTGATTAGGTAGCGTGAATGATGAATTTTTAGCGAAACTTGTCAAAATTGGATCTTCCGAGAAATTCAATCCAACATAATTATGAAGGCACATCGTAGCAATACCAATATCTCTCTCCGTCTTAAATGAGAATGAAGGCATGGCATGTGCCCAGCAAAATAAATCTCTTAATATTTTAAATAGTAGTTAAAAAAATGTCCTAATATTTATTTAATAGAATATAATCTTTAGTTTTTCAGATAATCACTAAGCAAAATAAAATATTTATTATAGTCAAAATTTATTTAACATTTCGACAACTAAAATAAATTACAAAAGAATTTAAACTTTGAAACTATTCCTAATTTACTAGTAGATTACAATCTACTAGTTTCATCAAATAAGTAGATTGTCAATTTAATCCCAATCTATTCCAAAACTATTATCTACTCCTATAAAATATTTCAAGGCGAATTAGCCAATGTTGTTGGCATGCATAAGGAGTAGCACTACAAAAAGGCTGCCGTTATATTAGAACAATATCATCCAATATAAAACCAATGCAAGTATGGCTGGATAGATATGGGTCCGCCCTTAAACTTGAGTTGAGAGGGATTGAATTCTAATACGGTCAAGATCTTGGGGATTTAGGCCAACCCTACCTAAAAAAAATACCATCCAATGTATACGAGCCGATTGGCCAACGTCGTTGGCATGCAGAAGAATTTTTTTTTAGAAGGTATGCAGAAGAAGTTAATCGGCGGAGCCTGGCAGTAAATTACCATATAGTTCTCGTCCAATATGCAGAAATAACAAGAAGACAGAGAGCATTTTCGATGACGTCTAGGTTCAAACTGTTATGCATGCACGGCAAAAGCTAATCTATGTACAGTACACTGAAATGTTCCAAAGGATTCCTCAAAAAATGCCCTGATAATTTTTTTAAAAAAATCCCTAAAAGCACACTCATATTGGTAGTAAAATTTTCCCGGTTTCCATAACTTGATTTTTTCCAAAAAATTATATACCAAAATAAACATCATGTCGATCAGCAAGCAGTGTACATAAAATATTGCTCAAGTAAAGACAAATTTGCAATATCAACCAATTTTTCGAAGAATAGTGGCAGTTAATTTGGATTAATCATATCTGTCGAAGGGGTAATCTTTTAGTAGATTTTTCATATTTCTCTAACCAAATATACAAACTTCAAATCTTTTGAATTAAATCAATATTTATGCATAATCTTATTTTTAAATCTTTTCAATTTTATGTGGTTAAAAGTATTTTAGTCAAGAAAACTAAGACAACTCCTTTTTGTCTCAAGGTAAAAAATAAATAATTATTTTTTTGGGTTCGTGATTTGTGGTAAAAAAAATAAATATTTGTTCCTAAAAATTGTTTTTTCTACGTTAATCCTAAAAAGGATTACTGCCTGAAATATTATACCGGATAAATAGGAGATGATACTAATATATTCGACAATATTAAACTATAAATATTTGAAAATATCTGAATAAAGTTCAATGGATATATCACAAAACAAAGAAAAGGACACCCTCTCAAAGAACCAAGTGCCCTTCCTTTCCCCTTTAGCGGGAGATCAAACCCATTGGCCCGTTAAAACAAATCCTGGGTACGGGTCCCCTTCCATTTCCACTTCCGATGAAGATATTTGCCGTCGTAGTGCCCTATAATCAAGACGATATTATATGGACATTCCGACAAGAAAAAGGAGATATTTTTATGGACATGCATTTTTTGTGTCTTGTGTCGTTTTTCCTGACATTTAGTCTCATCTCACCTCGCATCTCAAGTTGTAGTGTTTTCCTTCGATGCAGAGAGAAATCTATGCTTTTTACGGGTTTGGATTTGGTCACAGTCGGTGGAAAATAAAATAGTTTGTCTAATTATGATATAATAATTTATTCCGTTATGATATAATGATATATTCAGTTATGATAAAATAATTTCACGGGGACAGTCCTAGATAAATCGGTACCGTTCCGAGATAAAAAAAAGGTCGAATAAAATGGTCCACTCGGTATATATCCAATAATTTATCTCGTGTATATCTAATAGTCTGTCCGTGTATATCCAATAATCTACCATTCAGAACCTTCCTGAATGGGTCATTCTAGGACCAAATCGGGTCCCCATTTTTACATGCATCTTCATCTTTTCCAATCAGTGGATGCACCTAACAACTGTTGGTGATTAGGCTCCTTGAAAGTAAATAAATTTTGTTTCTTAAATAAATTTTTATACTGAATTACACCTCTTTCAATTCATGTCTATATTTAGTGTCGTTACGTCAAATGCTCTTTTTATAAATTTTGTGAATTAATTATCTAAATAATTAAATGGATGTCCATTGTTTCTATAATTATTGTTTATGTGGCACTTTTAATATTCATGCAGAATTATTATTAATAATAAAAACATTTTTTCATGATTATCACTTTCTCTTTAATTTGACCCATTTACTTCATAATGTGTATGTCACGCCTCAAAAATTTGATGGCAATAGGTTAAATTCTTAATAAAAAAGATGAAATTATTTAAGCGACAATAGATACTTGAATATTTATCACCGATAAATCATTGAATTTGAAGAATCTAAATTAAAAAAATTTATACAACAGAAAGAAATACAATTACTTAAAATTTCTCAAATCTCATGAAATACATCATGCCATGCTTAGGAACAACCCCTCAAAGTTTTGTTTCAGTCTGATAAAATTTCACTGTTGATGGCTACCGACAATCGAAGTTGTTTAATTAAATATCCAATTTAATTTTCTTCTCTAAAATTAGAATTTTCTCTAAAGGAAAGAAAAAAGGGTAAATTATCTTCAGGTCCCTGGTTTATAGTTTTATTACTCGCATATCCCTAACTTTCAAAAATAGTGTATGAGGTCCCTGCTTTTAAACAAAATATTGGTCGAGGTCCCTAGTCACCGGATCGATCTTCTTAAAAATCTCTGATCCGATGACTAGGGACCTCAGACAAATATTTTCTTAAAAAGTAGGGACCTCATCACCATTTCCAAAAGTCAGGGACCTGCGAGTAATAAAACTATAAACTAAGAACCTGAGGGTAATTTACCCAAGAAAAAATATGGAGGCTACTTGCACCCTGTATTCTAAAAACTAACAAAAAATTAATGTGTTTGTGTCCGACCATGTGGGTTTTGTATGAATCATGTCTCCGACCATGTGAGTTTTGTATGAATCAAACTTTCCCATGACCAGAGAAAAAAAAGGCATCCGCCCTTATTTAATAGAATAGTCGAATAAAAACGCAATATAGCTCATCCTTGCATGGTTGCCAACTACAATGGTGGTGGCATGGCGAGATAAAGGACTTAAAATTTTGTCTTTTAGAGATGAGGTGCACTGCCTTGGCTCGGATTAGCGAAAATGAGAACCAAGGAGGTCGGTTGGGTATTTTAGATGTTGCTCATTTAGAAAGTTAGGGAGGATTAATTACGATTGCATCCTGAAATTTTGAAATTTCATGTAGTAGCTCTGGCTCCTTGAAATTCGAGGGCGGCTTTTTTTCTCGAAAATTTAAAACTAGAATTTCATTAGGTATGGAAATCATTTAAAATGAGTTCCTTAAGTTTGGGTGGAGGATTTTGTATCGTATCCTTCGACGAAAGGTTAATTCTACATGTTTTAGTTAGCCAATTTGCGACATGGTGATCAGATTGAGCAATTCAAGAAGCATAAACGTTCATCTTTAGCGTATCTCGAACAGGTGGCAGGGGCGGAGGGACGTTGTTAATTGTGCGGCAATTCCCCCACAAATTTTTTTTTGATAATTATGTATATTTTTAAATGTATGTCTCCACTAAAATTAGAAATTGATTCAACTAAAAAATTAATCAACCTAAAAATTGAAACCAAATTTTAAAAAAATTTAAGCATTCCTTAATCTTTTAATATATATTATAAGATCTTAATTAGTCTAACTATACTACCATAAATAATAAAGCAATCAACTAAAAAAATCAAAAAGACAATACCTACCTACCTAGCTCTGCCAGTGGCCCACGCAGGCAAACACATAATGGAAAAAAAAAAGCAAAAAATACGCACTCCCCACGCAAGCAAATAAAAAAAGCAAATACAATAGTTTGCCTCTATATAAAGGCATGTTACCCAAGAGTTTTGTAAGACTTTGTGACTCGGATCCATCAATAAGAGTTCTCCTTTCTCTCCGTGGACGTAGGCATTAGGCCGAACCACATTACCTCTTGTGTCCGTGTTCTTTGCAGGTTTGTTCTCTAGTTGCTAAATTTCTAACAGGTGGTATCAAGAGCTAAGGTTGGAAGATGTCGGATCACGGAGCGAAGTTTGCTCTTGTAAAGTTTGATGGTTCATCAAATTTTGGGTTATGGCAAATGCGTGTCAAGTATCTCCTCGTGTAACAAGGGATGGTCATCGCAATCTCGGAGAAGAAGCCCGAGAAGATGGAGGAGCAAGAGTGGAAGGAGATGGAGGCCAAGGCGGTGGCGATAATTTGCTTGTGCTTGGCAGACGATATGATATATCACGTCATGGATGAGGAGTCACCGGCTCAGGTATGGAAGAAATTGGAGGCAAGGTATATGTCTAAGTCTTTGTCGAACAAGTTTTATCTTAAGCAAAGATTGTACTGGCTCAAGATGGAGGAGGGCTCGGATTTGAGCCAATACATTAATGTTTTCAGTCAACTTGTGAGCGACTTGAGAAAGGTTGATGTGAAGTTCGAGGAAGAAGACAAGGCATTGTTGCTCTTGAATTCCTTACCGGGCTTCTACGAAAATTTGGTTACAACTCTAACTTGAGGAGTCCCTAGTGTTGGAAGATATCATAAGTGCTCTGCTAGGATTTCATCAAAGGAAGAAAACTGGCGGTGAACAAGCGGAAAGGCTAGTTGTGAGGGGTAGCCTTGGTGGTCGTAGTGATGATAAAAACGGATCCATGTCGAGGTCAAAAAGGTTCAAAGGAAATTGCTTCGAGTGCGGAGAAAAAGGGCACATGAAGAAGGATTGTCCGAGAAGAACTTAGGATCGCAAGGAAAAATGATCGGGTTCCGTGAATGTGGCCTCATATTCAGACGGGTCGGATGGTGATCTTCTTTCTGTTTTGTCAAGTCCAAAGCATTCTGATTCCTGGATTTTGGATACCGCTTGTTCCTTTCACATGACGCCCAAGAAAGGGTGGTTCGACACCTACAAGTTCGTTGATTCAGGTATAGTGACTATGGGTGATGGTTCTACTTGTAGAATTACTGGCATAGGTGATATCTGAATCAAGATGTGGGATGGTGTTGAGAAGAAGTTGTGTTGTGTTAGGCATGTTCTGAAATTTGAGAGAAATTTGATCTCATTAGGTGCCTTGGATTATAGTGGGTACTACTATAAGGTCGTAAGCAGACTAATTGAGATGGAGAAGGATGATGTGGTGGTGATGAAGGGTGAAAGGGATGCTAGGAATACCTACATGTTAGTGGAAAATACAGTTTTAGGTGGAGTCACCTCGTTGGGTTCTGATAGAGGGGAGAAAAGCTCTTCTGTGATGAAGCGAAGGCTTGACATGAATGGTTTGAGTGGAGTTGGGATTCGCGGAGACAAAGTTAGCAAGTTCCCTCTATGGTTGTCTAAAGGCACGTGCACGTCAAAGGTATTAGGTAGGTTTTGCATGGGAAATGTAAAGCCGTTGGTAGCACCACGGACGAATTGGGTATCTCACTCAAGCTCGAACGGTGGAGTTCATGGCTTGTCGAGGGTTCTACTTGGTGGAACAAAAGGTTTCCCTTTGTATGGTATAGCTCGTAGCATTGGTTTGAGGCAAGAAAGTCCAACAGAAAAGTAGTCCGAGGTTGCGGAGCATGGGGTTGACCAAAAAATAGAGGGCGCGTCTATTAGTGCAAGATTGCTTCGGCAGGTGGACTTGCTAGTTGGGATTCAATGGAGGTTGGAGGGAAGACACCAAGAAAACTCGGAAGCTCGAGCTTGGAGACTGCCTCCAAGTGATTGAACAAAGGTGGTAAGAAAGTTGAGATAGTCTTATTGATGGCGGTGTATCTATGGTCCGAGGTAGAATCGGTGGAGTCAGATTGGTCTTGCAAGATTTCATCTCTTCATGGGGCGGTATTTCGTCAAGGTGGAGTTTTGTTAAAGTTCGGATGGAGCTTCATGGTTTGTCCACGGGATGATTTCTCGCCAAGGTGGAGATTGTTGAGTTTGGCGAGGAATAAGTAAAAGAGGAATTATTTTTCTGTTTTGTTTCAGACTCCTAATTGGACCTAAATAAATTACTTGATGTACAAGAGTTTGCCTCTATATAAAGGCATGTTACCCAAGAGTTTTGTAAGGCTTTGTAACTCGGATCCATCAATAAAAGTTCTCCTCGGATCCATCAATAAAAGTTCTCATTTCTCTCCGTGGACGTAGGCATTAGGCCGAAGTACGTTATATCTTGTGGTCGTATTTTTTGCGCATTTGTTCTCTAGTTGCTGAATTTCTAACATTTCAAAATGTTTGCCAGAAAAGTAGGCGCACCTTGTTGATATAGATAGTAGCAACCAAATCAGTTAAAACTTTCTAAACACATAATTTTCCGCCCTCAACATTAAGGCAGATTATTGATTGCAATATACCTCATGAGCTCCATGTTAACCCCTAGGTCCAGACAATTCTTGCTTGTATGTCCAATCTTTCTGCAGTAGTAGCAAAATTCGAGAAGCCTTTCATACTTAAAATCAATCTTCCTGGGAGGTAAGTTCCCCCCATCTGGAACAAAACCATTCAATATGGGTTTGTTAATATCCTGCTCCACCTTGATCCGTAGTATGCCATCCACCGATGAGTCAAGACACCGAGCTATCAACATATTAAATTGCTTCCTTACCAAAGCAGCAGTTTTTCGGTTAATCAAATTGGGTGGCAATCCATGAATCTGAACCCAAAAGGAGAAGAGAACCTCCGATAAATGAAGATCGGGGTTTCATTCCTTTAGGATAAGCAAATGGTTATTAACAGACCAAGGAATTCCATCCCAAACTCGCTTCCTTACCGCTCATCTGATGAAGGAAAAGGAGAAGAGGTGATTCTCTCTTTTTTGGGAGTAGATTGGGTACTGAGTGAAGAAATTACTCCGAACGGTTTGGAGTGAAGGGGGGCTCGCGCTGGCAAACGCAGTTATGTCATAATGGCATGCGCACTTATGTGATAATGGCATATGTATTTGCAACAGCGGCAAGTCCCGTTTATGATAATGGCGCGCGTGACTTTTTTCATTTTGGTCCCCATATTTTAGCATTTTTGCAAAAAAGTCATACTGGCATGCGCAGTTATGTGATACTGGCATGCACTGTTATGTGATACTGGCATGCGCATTTATGTCATATTGGTATTTGTTTCAGACCTGTATTTGCGCGTGACTTTTTTCATTTTGGTCCCCGTATTTTTGCATTTTTGCAAAAAAACTCCCACGTGTCTTCATTCCGAACGGTTCAGAATCTGGGTATTCCGTACCCAATCCATACCCCGCTTTTTTCTCTAGTCGCCAGAAAGTTGATTTTATCCAACATTCATATAGTCTGAGGCAAACATGGGTAATTTTTTAGAGTTTCTCAACACGAAGTACTAGTGTCCCTAAAATTTTATTATTTAGAAAATATATTTAAAATTAGAGTTTATAGAGAAAAAAATTCGTATTTTGTCTTGAATTAAAATTAATCACATATATAGAAAATTTTCGTGATCAATTAGCATATGTGATCAAATACTAAAATAACTGTAAGCATAAAGTACAAATATTGAGCGTCCAAATAATCACGAGGACACTTGAAGTGACTAATTTTGTTTTGGACAACAAAAAATATCATATCTTTATATAATATAAACATCAGTACTCACATACAATTATTTTATGCACTGCTGCTAATTGTCATATTATAGTTTATATTATATAAAAATGTATTGGATTGAACACATCTCTTCATATTCTACCTGTGCAACCTACGTAATTATACATTATCCTATTATATGAAAATAATATAACGAGCGTAAGTAATTGCCTAACCCATACTGATTTTATTTATAGTTAATAATAAAGAATCGTAGTACATATTGAAGGCATGCTTATTCACGATATTTATAAAATATATTACGATGTCAGAGATTTTAGTTATTTGAAGTAAGTTAGCAATATTACTGGCTAAAATTTATTATCTAACAAATTAAGAATTTTGTAATTTCTTTAGACCTTATACGAAGACAATACTGCATGTATGTCGATATTCAATAGATTTATTGAAATAACAATCCAACATATTGTTCACGAAGTTTTAACCCACAATAATAATTGAAAAAGAAGTCTATATATTAGTATTAGACGACTAGGAGACTCAAGTGGTATGATGAATAGAAATAATTAGTATAACTATACTCTTTTTCCTGACACAAGATTTTGTCCCAATACATTTTTCTGGTAAAATATTTAATAAAGTAGTAAAGTCCGAATACAATAATGTACTATATTTTTATTTAGATTTTTTTCACGATTTTTTCTAATATAATTTTAATAAATCATATTCTGTAAATAAACATTCAAGGAGGAGTAAAATTACTCCACCCCGGAAATTTTCTCATTATACCAACGAAGACATTTTATATGAAATCATAAATGTCACGTCCTTACCTCCAAAATTTTATTGCACGTGGAATTCTGAATATTGCAGATAAGGTTCACATACTTGTCGTTATCTATAAAAGGATTTGCTTCAGATGTTCATTCGCCCGGATTTACTTTTCGTGCATTTTCTTCATTGCTTTTGGAAACGAATAAAACGTCAATATGAGATATGCATATAATTTGGTGGGTCAACCCATTTGATTCATTGTACTTTTTTACTTTACGTCGATAGCTGATCACATTAGAAAACATAAGATGTGATCAAATTTGGAAATCTGAAAATTTTGTGGATAAGTTTAAAGATTGATTTCTCCAAGTACAACTGATTTCAAATTTATCATTGACATAATTTAACATAATTCAAACTCGAATCAAACAATCGAATAAAAATTTGAATTCAGAGTTGGAGGTAGAGTACCTTAAAAAAAAGTTGGAGTTAGAGTAGTTTAGATCAATAAATATCATATAAAAATGTACAACTTAATGATGTAAACAACTAGTAGATGCTTGAGATTTGAAGTTCGAATTATTTAGAATCTAATAGTGTTAGACACTTATTACAAAAACTGTCATTTTATAAATGTTCTACTCAAGTTAAATATAAATTAGTCAATCTAATAATATTAGAATATAAAAAAAACTAAATAATGCAAACCATTCTTTATCATAATTGAAAACCGCGTGGCGAACATTCTACCCATTCATTGAATCCTAGTTCCATCGAAGAATGTCCCAGAAAGTCAAAGTCCACAGTAAGTTAATGAAAAGCAATAGGTGGACCTGACCTGGGCGTTGCTCATAGATTTATAGACAGTAACAGCCTACAGTATCGTGTCCAAATTGTCAACTAGTATTTTATTTTATTTTGAAGGGTCAATTCAGTATTTTTTTTAGGGATATATCAGTATTTGGGACGAATTTGATAGACGAGTTTATTGTATGCTAGTGCTTTTCAAAGTTTGACAATTTTAATGGATATATATGGTAGAATCAACGACAGCCTTGCCTCTCAAAAAAACGACAGCCTCTAACCAATTTGGAGATCTTTTATTGGTTTTTAGGTGGTTGAGAAGTATAGGGCTTCTCTATACTAGGATCAATGTTTTAAAAATTGCGGTTTGATCGATGGTCCGATTGGTTGGACCACTACACGGGATCAAATTCGGGTCGCTTTTTGTTTAAAATCTAAAAAATAGTTCGACCGGTCAAAATCTGGTCGGACCATCTGGTTAGGTATTTTTGGGTGATCTCGTTCGCCCAGATCAGAAAAATTAGTGTTTATTTTTTCTATTTTATCGAATTTAATTTAGAAACAAACCTCAACTTCCACTCGGAACCTGTACATCACTTTTGTATCACAACAAACTTATCTTTTTAACAATTCTCGATAATATGTCAACTAAGTCAAACAAATTGGACTAATATGTTGAACACGAAAACTTGTATAATCATATTCTTGTACTTCTAGACTTATTTAATTCATGTTTGAAAGATTTGTTTGGATAAATTGTATAACAAAGTTGCTAAATATTTGAACTTATTTGGTATTTATCATTTTTTTATGTTAAGTTAAATTTATTAAATCTTATTTAATAATATTAAGGGGAAATTACTCTCGGCCCCCTAAGGTTTGCCTAAATCACTGTTTTAATCTCTCCTATTTCGAAACCAAAACTTTGGCCCCCCTAATTTGCTTTTATTGAACTCTAAGGCCCCTCGCTGATGTCATCATGCGATTTTTATTTTTAATCAAGAAATGACTATTATACCCTTCAATAAAAAATAAAAAAGCATCTTCTTCACCGACCACCTTCTTCACCCCTAACCTCTTCTTCTTGAAGCCATCTTCAAGAATACAATTAAAATAAAGAAATTCGATGAAATCAAAGAAATCAAGAATTCAAAATCAAGATCTGTAGGGCGCAAATCGCAAGGGCGAAAGGAGTCGGGGACCTTCTCGAGGATCTTCTTCCTCTTGCCATTCTTCGCCGGCGACCAGAAAATCTGCCAGAGAAGCCACCGAGATTGGGACTCCGCCCCGAGGAGCCTCCTCCCATTATGGACAATGAACACGAGGGCCTCAACAACAACGCGGGTGAACAGCATCGACGAAGAACCCGTCGGCTCCGGACCCCGCGGCCATGTCAAAGTAGTAGCAACGACAGGGTTCCCGGACTTTTCCCTGAGGAAAGCCTCGAGACTGGCAAGGGAGCTGCGACGAGGGCGCTGTCGGTGGAGCTTGCCATCATTGGTGACGTCACCATTTTCGAATAAGAACCTGAGAGCAGCGGGGAGGTTAGAGGGAGAGAGAGGTCGGAGTCGATTTCCCTTATTTTTGTTTGGGTGATTTTTAAAGAGTGATGAGAGCAGTGGTGGCGAGCTCAAAGTCGAGGTCAGAATCGGCTCGATCTCGAGGAAGAAGATGACTTGTTTATCAAAGAAGATGTGAGGGGTGAAGAAGATGCATTTTTTATTGAAGGGTATAAAAGTCATTTCTTGATTAAAAAATAAAAAATTGAATGATGACATAAGCGACGGGCCTTAGAGTTCAATAAAAGCAAACTAGGGGGCCAAAGTTTGGGTTTCGAAATAAGAGAGGTTAAAACAGTGATTTACGCAAACCCCAGGGGGCCGAGAGTAATTTTCTCTAATATTAATATAAAATAGTAGTCCTGGTCCGACCAGCAATCCTACCAGTCGAACTGGGTGAACCAAAAATTTTAATAATTTTGGGTCATATTTCGGGTCGGTTTTAAAAATATTGCTACGATGAGAAATGGTCGTGCATTTCTAACTTTGAATAAATCGCCTGTTTCTTTCTAAAGGGAAGACCTACACTGGACATCTTTTTCAAAGTTTAAGGTGCTTAAAGAAGCAGATAATAATTGATGAGAATTCCATTGGTATGGATTTTGATTTATTTGAGTTCAAAATTTACAAATTTAAAATATATCGTTAAAAGTAGGGGTGAGTATTTAGTATATACCAATCCCGAATACTGAATATCAAATTACAAAAAATATATATATCGATTCCGAACCGAAATTATTTCAGTATCTACTGAATACCGAATTAATATTTTGGTATTATACCGAAAATACTGAATTTGAAACCCCAAATCAAAAATCCTTATTCAAAAACTCCAAATTGAAAACCCTAAATCGAAATCTCAAACGAAAAACCCTAAATCGAAAGCCTATCTCCCTCGAATGCAGCAAACCAAATCTTCATCCATACAAGGAATTCAAGATTATTTATACGCACACCATCCCAAAATTAACAATCTAATTAGATAAAAATTAGCATGCATAAACTGAACAAAAATTTACAACATCAACATGCAGCAAGTCAAAACTTAAATTAGACACAAATTGATAATCTAATTTCAAAACTCCCAAATACAAAATCATAAATCGAAAAAATTTACTAATTAGATAGAGACTGAGAGAGGAGAGGAGAGGAGTGTGGTGGAGGAGGGGAGGACAGCCACGGTGGTCGCCGGGCGGTGTCTCATGGCAGTGGCTCTTCGGATTTTGTAGGTGTGTGGGTTAAAGAAGAAAGAAAATGGAAGGAGAAAGAGGGGAGAGGTTTCATTTTTTTTCTGAATTGAAGGGGGAAAATGGAAGGGGTGGTCCCGTATGGGGGGAGATTGGATGGGGACAAGGGTAGTCCCCAAATTTGGGGACTAAAAGAGAGATTGTGGCAATTTAGGTATTAATAAAGTAGTTAAGGGTAAAATTGAAAAACTAATAAAAACAAAAAGAGAGATAGCAAATTAGCTTGCACACTTTTTTATGGAAAGACTAAAAAGGTAAAAAAAATTTAAACCAATCTCACGTGAAAAGAGGAAGTGACTCTTTCTCTCTCTTTAAATTATTGTGAATTTCAAAAATCCTACCAACTACCAAAATTTTTTAAATAAACTCGAAAAACCAAAGAATAAAAATTCAATAGAAAATCAATATCACTAAATTCGAAAACCAATATTACTACGTTCGAAAACTAATATCACTGCGTTCGAAAACCAATATCACTACATTCGAAAACCAATATCACTACATTCACAAATTAATATCACTACCTTCAGAAACCAATATCACTATATTCGAAACCAATATCACTACATTCGGAAAACCAATATCACTACGTTCGGAAACCAATATCACGATGTTTGGAAACCAATATCACCACATTCGAAAATCAATATCACCACATTCGAAAACCAATATATCACCACGTTCGAAAACCAATATCATTATAGACTAGAACCAATAGCATTACTTACTCAAACCAATATCATTACAGACTCAAATCAATATCAGTACATACTCAAACCAATATCATTACAGACTAAAACTAATATCATTAAAGACTAAAACCAATATCAATACATACACAAACCAATATCAGTACAGACTAAAATCAACATCAATACAGACTTAAACCAATATCAATACATACTCGAACCAATATCATTACAGACAAAAACCAATATCATTACATACTCAAAACAAACAAAAGAGGTCACCAAAATCAATATCAGCACATTCAAAAATCAATATCACTACATTCGAAAACCAATATCACTATAGTAAAAAATCAATGTCAATACATTCAGAAACCAATATCGATGCAGACTAAAACCAACATACTAAAACCAATATCAATATAGACTCAAACCAATATCACTACATATGAAAATCAATATTAGTACAGACTAAAACCAATGTTATTACGTACTCAAACCAATATCAATACATACTCAAATCAATATTATTAGCAATTAAAATCAATAACAGTACAGAGTAAAACCAATATCAGTATAGACCAAAACCAATATCAGTATGTACTCAAACCAATATCATTACATCTGAAAATCAATATTAATACATACTCAAACCAATATCATTAGCGACTGAAATCAGTATCATACAGACTAAAACCAAGCCGAGCACTCGAAGAAACCCTAGATGAGCTCGATCTCATCCTCGTCGGTCCACAGCTACTGGAACAGCAGCCGCATCTCGTCCAACGGGAGGGGCTTCCGGTCGAGCTGCAGCGGAGAAGGGAGGACGACCGCGTCGTAGGAGGTGGGGCGGAGGTCTTCCTCATCGACATCATCATCCATAATCTCGGGATCGTCCTTAAGGTGGGGCAGAGGTCTTCTAGCACCGCCATCTCCTCTCTCTCCTACTGTTTCGCCGATTGGGGCTTCTTCTTCTACTTGTACTACTCGTTGAGAGAGAGAGAGAGAGAGAGAGAGAGAGAGAGAGAGAGAGATTTCTCTTTAATGGGAAGAAAAAGAGAGATTTCTTTTATTTCAAGGCCACGATTTTTTTTATAGCAAATTTAGAAGATAAAAAAGTTTAAATAGATGGGGTGGAAACCTTAGTTGGTATGGGATGGGTAAAAAGTCAAAAGTATCCTTGATAGATTAATGGCCCTTGGATTTGCAAATACTGTTTTAAAATCAAATCTGACGGCCTATATTTAACTCCTCACCTATGGACAACATTTCTTTCATCTCCACTCAATCTATTCTCGTCCCGTATACCTCCTTATATACCTTAAAAAAACTATTTTGGTACCTTCTTATATAGTTGGTAAACTTACACTTTAGTATTTTGTTATTTTCGGTATTTTGGTATAATACCGATATTTTATCAAATTTCTACCGAATATCGAATTTACCAAAATTTTCAAAAAAATTCTGCCGAATTAAATCCCGGTTACTAGGGGTGAGGAAGAACACGATTAAACCCGCCAAACCATAAAGCCGATCAAACAGAAGCACATAAAAACATTAAACCGAACGTAATTATGGTTCGGTTGGTCGGTATCGGTGTTAAACCGACTGAGCGGTTATTCTTCGGTGTTACTTTTAGTCATACCGACCCCACCGTGAGACCGAAGGAAACGATGTCGTTTTGTATAATTATAAATATCTATACAAGTTACCCAGTCTCAAAACCTAGTTACTTTGCCTCACCAGTCTTTGATTTTTCTTTCTCCCACTCAACCCTGAACTCAACCTTTCCCAATCGCACCTCCTCCTCCCTCTCTCGACCCCTTCGCAGCTCCTCCTCCCTTCCCAATCGCTCCCGCTGGGCTTCTAACGGCCTTAGTGACATCTTCCTTCACCATTCTTCCCTTTCCCGACAATCCCTTTTGTGAGCCAGAAACCCTAAAAACCCAAAATCGATAATGTCGTGTTCCTAGTTCACTTCTCGCTCTCGGGGCTATGCAGGTAAGATTTTCCTAGGTATTGACAAGGTTTTCTCTTCTGTATTAAGACGGTATTTACAAGGTCTTCTCGGGGCTCTTACTAATGTTTTCTCTTCTGTAGGTTAAGGTGTTCATCGACCCTCATGTTCCTCATTCACTTGTCGGGCCCGACAAATATTGTCTCTCTGATGGTAATTGACAATCTTACTACAATTTTCTTTTACACTGGTTACTGCCACTATTTTATTGTGATGTGTATTAAGTCTTCTCCTCTCTGAAGTGAGCTATTACTCATTTTTATTAGGACTTTCCCTCTGTGAAGTGAACTATTATTGTCTGTGCTTGTAACTTATTACTGTTTGTTACATGCATTGAAATTTATGAATGATATGCAAAGTTATTGTTTGTTTGCACAGGATGTTTATCTTTGTTTATCTACTTATGACTGCCTTTCTTTAATAACAGGCTTATGATGATGTTAATGTCTCAATAGAGATTCCAAGTGAGGTCATTGATACTTCCGTCCCTCCGGTTATTGAGCCTAATGCTTCTAGTAAGCCTCCTCTGCCTTTGAAAAGGAAATTGAAAGCAAGTAATGTTATTAAGAATAGGAGAAAAGTGAGTGATGTGTGGGAACATTTCAAAAAGGTTTCGGATATGGAAGAGGATGAAGAATATGCTTCTTGTAACTACTGTGGTCAAGTCTATGCATGAATGGGATAACCAAATAAAGGTAGATAAATCAATTGACACAAGTACTGATTTGACTAAGTTTTTGCAAGATCCCGTGGAATTGAATTGTGACAAATTTGATATATTGGCTCGGTGGAATGTTAACTCGGCCAAGTATCCGATTGTAGCTGAAATTGCACGAGATGTGCTAGCGATTCCTGTATCCACTGTTGCATCAGAATCAGCTTTCAGCACGGGTGGACGTGTACTTGATCCTTACCGAAGTTCTTTGAAGCCAAGTACCGTGCAAGCACTTTTGTGCTCTCAAAATTGGTTGAGGGGTAAGCTTCCAGTGGGTGTGGATGAATATGAAGACCAATTGGGTGACAACATTCTTGGAGGTAATCCTCATTCTCCCTCTGATTTTATGTTTGATATTATGTAGTAGGTTTGCAATACAATCTGATAAAAAATGACTCTTTTATTTGTACTACTGCAGAACTTTGTGGTGATCATATGAACCTGGCTTAGTTTGTGAGAACTTTGGGTTATTTTTGTCAATCGCAGTAGGTTATGCCTTGCATTATTTTTCTATTTTTTTCATGCTTGCTGCCCTCCTGTCTCTTATTTATCTTGTGTTCACTTTGGTTTTTAGGTAATGCATTTTGAAGGTGTTTTGAAGGAGGGATGCTTGCTGCCTTCTTGTATAAGCTTGAAAACACGAAGTACTTTTTGAAGGAGACATGTGTTTCTGTTGTTGCATTTTGAGAGACAACTTGCAATTTTCTTTTAGACACATTTTGGATGATGGATGGATTGTAATTTAGGTTAAACACTTGAACCCAATTCTTAGTTCTACTTTGGCAGCTTAATTCAGCTAATTAAGTGCAGATTACTAATAAAATCTGCAATTCCCAGTTCATTATGGTTTATGAAACGATGGGCCAGTAATGGGCCAAAGTGAATTTGTTTGAAAAAGATGTTGACTTTACAAATCCATAAAACCGTGACCCCGAACTTAGAAAGTCTAAACCGCCACCCCGTGAGACCATCGAAATAACATGAAACCGTGGAACCATCGGCAATGCTAAAACAGAATTCTTTCTCTCGGTGTCGGCTGAACCTCAATTCCTCAACCCTACCGGTTACCAAACTCCCGAATACCGAAAAAAATACAGTAATACAGAATACCGTTTGCACACCCCTAGTTAAAAGAGTCATTTCTTAAAATGGGGTCCAACGATATTCGGCTTTGAATACCAGAGATTTCGGCTTTGAATACCAGAGATAAAAAAATACCAGGTATTTAATTGACAACGATTATTTTAAATTAACAAAAGGTTGTAGCCCAACGGCACAAATCGTTGTAAATATCTAGCAGGTCTATGGTTCAAACTTTTGCATTATCATGGTATAAAAATTTAAATTAACAAAAAGTACCAAGTTCCAACTCTAACATTAAACTTAGTAGAAATAACTTTTTTTAGCATCTGATCCAGTGAATTCCTCCTCTTCAACACTCATTGCACTTGGCGTTCTCTTGCTCTCACAAGCCTCCTGCATACATACATTGATTAAATTGATGCTCAAACCTCAAGCAGGCACAAATCCCCAACTTAAATCAGAATAATCAACCAAAAAATGGTAATTTCACAACAGGAATCTCCACTCCGATCTTCAAATCTATCATTTACATAAAAGCCCATCACACACATAAAAACTGCAAGGCTACTTGCAGCAGTTTCAGCACAAAATCCAGAAGTTCTTTAGAAAATGTTTCGGATATTAAAGCGAACATTCTTAGTTAGCATTCTGGAGCAAGATTTAGCAGCAGTTTGGGCATTTGTTGGTTTTTTCTCCTGAAATAAAGCTCCATGGGAAATTCAAAAGCAAAAAAATGAGCATGATGATTTAAAGAAGATTGGAGAACATCTAGTATAGAAAGAATCATCAGGCAGAGCAAAAAAGTTAACAATAATCAAATTCTGGATCAAGTCCTCCATAAGCAAAAAACCCATTACTGGTTCAGGTATACAAAAAATGCAAGTAAGACTATAGTAGCACGCAAGTAATATTCTCTGTCCGATAGCATTCAACGAGTCTGAGACAAAATCATATCTTGTGTCTACAAAGGTACAAAACCTATAAGCATGTACTCTTCTTTTTTCATTTGAAGAATATGACAGTATCTTTCTCTTTTTTTTGGTTTTGAAACCACTTGGTACTGGGCCGACTAATCCAAGTTCCAGCCAGGTAAGACCTTTGAAAGATGGCAAAACTCTCCCAACAAGTATTTAACACTACTGCGTTCCCAAGAACTCGAACCCGAGACCTTAGTTAAGCTAACTCCCTCACCAGTTGATCTAAGTGTTTGTTGGTGAATACGCCAATATCTTGGTTCTACACAGAAATTATTAACCATATTTTAATTTAAATCATTGAAATCTACAGTTATCCTAATTCAATTCTCTACATAGTCATATAAAGTTTTCCCCGGCTAAACCTTACCTTCTGCTGACCCTTGGAAACTTCCCCTGAGCAATTACCAGTGCCTGTCCCTGTTGTTTTCTTACCAGCTGCAGTAGTGGCTCTATTCTCTTCCCGCTCCTGCCGAATGTAGCACGCCACACATTGAAGAAAAAAAAATGCCTATACGCAAATTCAGGTACCAAGAACAGCTATGCTTCTCAAAAAAATGCACTAAGCATCTGCAATGCCACATGCTAGTTTTTTCCACTCATGATTTATCCAAAGTTAAATTAATTAAAAAGATTTATGATTTAAATCTGGGAAATTTTTTTAAAAAATTTAAAAGAGATTTGATGGGGATAGAAGTTATTATACGGGATAACAACTCAATCTCCTAGGATATCCTTTTAATATGGAAAAAGTGGAGCACGAGATGAGGAGGAGGAGAAAGGCTTCTTTTTCTCTCAAGATTCTCTATGAAAAATGCACAGAGATTTTTAGGCTATGATCTTTATTTAACGGTTTATGTGTATAATTATGATCATCTGCAAATCAGCATAAACCATCACCAAAAATATGATTTGAGATACCGTCGGACTCCCAGATTCTGCATTCTCATACTCAACAAACCGCTTCATCGACGTTGCTTCACAGACACGGACCGACCACATCTGTATCCATTCGAACCATGGGAAACGTAATCAAGGTGAGGTCTAATTCCATGCAACTATGCAGAAGCCAATTCACAGTACAAAATACCTGCCCACCTGCGTTTTTAATAAACGTGACATCATTTGGAAATTTATCGAACTTAAGAATCTTTCCACACCGTCGACAGGATCTACAAAAAAAAACAGAATCCAAAATAAATAAAAAGATAGACAAAAGGAGTGGCTATCGACGGGGAAGACAAAGAGCGTACGAGAATCCATCCTCGCCGCGATCCACGGGCACGTCCCTGTAACAGGATTTGCAGAACATCATCCTGCCAATAGAAAAACGCTTAAACCCTAAACCGCTAAATGCGCACTCGTATCGAACCGCTGGAAATAAACAAGACGATGGAGAGAGAGAGTAGCTTGAGGAGATGGAGAGAGTCTTGGTTCAGCTTCTCGCTAAAGAAATAGATAAATGGGCTGTAAGCCGGGCCGCACTGTCATGAAGTGGATTCGGCCCACAGGTTTCCATGTGTAACAAATCAAGGTTTTAAAAAATTCGATCCGATTATTAGTTCGACTGGTCAGATTACGAATTGGAATGGACATCTTACCGAACTTGAGGGTTAACCCAGTAATCTTGCATATTGCCCTAAATCAGGGCGGCTTAGATTTTCTTGATCAGATCAGACGGTTCACTAGAAAATAAAAAAATTACAAAACACTAACAAACTCCCGGATTTTTGTCCAATTTTTTGAAACTTCGAATTTCACAAATAATTGGATTCTGGAATGTATAGTGAAACAGGTCATTTCCAGACATATATTTAGTTATTTACTCATATTATTTACTTATTTTAAAATTTTTAAAAAATTAAAAATGTCATGTCTGACTGATGGCTTGACCGGTTGAACCGAACACAAAAATCGGACCAAAATATGGGTCTACCTCTGGGTCATTTTTTAAAAACCATGGTAAAAAGCCAAAACCTTTTTGCGGGACATCCATTTCTAGGGGTAAACATTCGGATAATCCGAATTCGCCATTATCCGAATTGGCTATTTTACTATCCAAATCCGATTAGTAAATTATCCGAAATCTAAAAAAATTTCGGATACTGATCCGAATTAAAAAATAAAACTCCACAAAAATTTCAAACATAAACTTTGATGATTGAAACCCCAGACCACACGAGAAAAGCTCTCGGAGAACGTGGACTCGCATCCTTCAATTTTGACTTCAATGAAATCTCCAAGCACATAAATGAAGTAGAAGAAGTGACAAATTTACACAGACCAAACCAAATTCCCAAACTTGCATTAACACAAACATCACAGGGACAAGTTTACGTTGACCAAAAGAAATGACAAATTCAAGATCCAACAAAAAAATCCCAAACTCCAAGCCGGTAGGGACGAGGAGAGCGACTAGCAAAAGAAAAATTAGGGTTTGAATGTGGAGCGGCAGCCAAGTTTACGATTTGGGAATGAGGATCTAAGAGTTTTGTTTTGTCATCTAGGTAGAAGGTCTAATTTTTCACTAATAAGCCCACAAATACCCAGCCCAAGCCCATATAGAACAGGTCTATTTTAATTTGGACATATATTTTGGATATTCAGATAGTCCGAATTTATAATTTTGCTATCTGAGTATGAATCTGAATCCGAATTAAAAAATTTGGATAATCCAAAATCCGAATCTGAATACAATTTATTCGAATTTGAAATATTTTTCGGATATCGGATTCGGATACTAAATAATTTACTTACCCTTATTCATTTCCATGTCATATCTGACCAGCGGCCTAACCAGTTGGACCGAATACGGAGGTCAGACTAAAAGTCCACTTTAAAATGATTTTGTATTTTAAAAATGTCTTTGGAGTGATGTACTTTTCTTTAATGAGATCATTTTTTAGTATTTAAAAAAAACAACTCAAGTGTCATTAAATTAAAAATCAGAAAAAATTGAAAAATATGAAAAGTTCATACGAAAAAATATATATATAATTTCCCTGCCTGCTGCCTCTTGATGAACTTGCTTTTTATGCAATGCGCAACAACTCATCACTCAGTAATCCATTAACAAAGGCAATGAATGATTGCTTATTACTGGAATTTTTCATTGGAATTTATGGAAGAGATGAAACGAACATCCTCGATATGAAAAAAGGCTTTTTCTGATTCTATGTAGTCAATTTCCTTCTTTTCTTGGCAGAAAAGAAAATAAGTAGCCCCCAACGCATTACAACTCTAGCCTTCCCCTTTAACCTGTCTTGTTTGGATTCTAGTGTCGGAAGCTCCTCGGTGGGTCAGCCTCCTCATCGCTTAACTGGACAGCGGCGTAGGTGCCAGCTCCGGCGAGGGCTCCAAGCGTCGGAGCCACCAAGTATATCCACAGTGCTTTGTAATTCCCTGCAGCTACAGCCGGTCCGAGAGTCCTCATCGAACCACCGGTCGACGGCCTGCTTCCATGCATTAAACGCATTATTAGCATATCAATCAGATATATTTTTTGTGTGTTAGAAGGAAGAGAGATTTAGTGATTTACCCACCCAGCAACAAGAATGTTGAGCATAACAGTAGCTCCAACCGCAATCCCCGCCAGCTCTCCAACCGCACGTGTGTCGGTCGGTGACGACAAAGAGGATATTGAAAGTGATGAAGAACTCTAGCGCGAAGGCCCGGCCGTCGTTCACGGAGGGGACGGGAAGTTCCGGAGGGCCGCGAACGCGATGGTCGGAGACGGGTTCGGGTGGGCCCCGGAGATGTGCCCCGTCGAAAGGATTACGATGGTCGCCGCTACCGCGTTACCTGTCAGCGACTCCGCCCCATTGTACTCCAATCTGCACCACTTAATTATCATTTGGCTGACATATACATATCCATTTGGCTATAAAAATATTCTTTGCGTTTGCTGTCCGAAAGCAAAATGTGTAAATTGTGTCGTTGATTAACCTGCCCCTTTGGAATTATTCCCTCCTTATCCTTGCATTTAAATGTCCATGCTCAAACTATTGCGACGATACTGTCCATGCTCAAACTATTGCCACGATACTGTCCATGCTCAAACCTACGTAATGAAACTACTAACTAAGCTACAGTACTGATAATATTATTTTTTTTCGGCTTTTTATGGTAGAAAGGGAACAATTTTAATTGTTTGTCAACCAAAGAGGAGCGGGAAAGGGGGAAGGGAGTCTGAAGATTATGCAGGCAGGCGAGGAGCATTAATAACTAGTAAGCTGTTTATATAGGCAATCAAAATAATATTAAGACTATCTACATTGGTGAGCCGATTTAATCCGTTCACCCAATAAATAATTAATTTCTCTCTCATTAAATTACTATTCAATCTAACCTAATCCAACTCAATCTTTTACCATCTTTATTAGTGATCTCATCCAATCCGCTCATCAAATAAATAATTAATTTCTCTTTTATCCACATATTATCTATAACTTAAATTATGTTTACATATAAATTACAATAAATATATAAAATAAAAAAGTCAAAGGAGGAGGAATGGGGAAGGGATCCAAGAGCTAGCTGTTATGAGAAAAACAAAAAAGTCAATGGACATCATCCCATCATGCACAAACCCAATTACTACTACTACATTGCATATTATAATTACTTTGAGGGATGTAATTTTGTACATGGAGTTTTATTTAATAAAATTTATTTATTTTTTTGAAAAAGATAAATTTTATACCATGATTACATTTGTCACGACTTAAACTGGTTGTGTCGTTAGGTTAATTGTTCATTAGGAGAACACGTACAAGTTCCAATTTATTATTAGTGTTTAGGCGATTTTGCATTAATCCATAACATATATAATTATATTGGAGATATATAAATAATTACTTATTTAATCTGTTAAAATCTCTATATTCAATACAAAATTTTAAAACAATGAATAAATTTTTTCATATTGCCAATAAATATTTGACCTAATGGTATAGACATTTCTTAACGTACCACCTAATTCCTAGTACAATTAAAGTTGCCATTCAAAATTCGAAGAGGCTCACCGTATTTTAAGACATCACTCCAATCACATGGCCATGACCCTCTTTCCCATTCAAAGTGGCTAACCGTGTTTTACGACATATATACCATTTCAAGACTTGGCAGTCAATAGTATCAATTTATTTATTTTTTTGGTGGAAAATACTAAATAGTATCAATTTATTTATAATAAGACAATGACGTAAAGTAGCAACGATACTGTTGGAAGTTTAGCTGCATATAAGAAACACATATGTGTTCATCTTCCATAATCCGGTTCTGTGGACGTTCCAAAATTAGCAATTTCATCAAGCTCTCGAAATCAATAAGTTGCTTTCATTTTACTTCCTTCTAATAGAACTTTTTTTAATCAATATTGTGTTTAAACAAGTTAATTGAACATTTTGTTAATAACCTATTGACTTCTTTTGTTAAGATACACTAAAATAACATATCAAAATTTTAGAGCCAGCACGGTAATAGCATAATTATTAACATTTTGTTAATAACCTGTTAACTTTTTTAAGATACACAGATAATAGGAAAAAATTTATTTTAGTACCATATGGTATCGCAAAAAATTACTTTAGTACTGTGTGGTAAAAATCAATCGAGTCAAACCACAATTAATTAACATCACATAGGTCTACGAGCAGTTTCCCGGACCCTGCCCATCCACATCGACATGCCACGTAGTTCCTTCTTTCTTAGTGTCATGCCACCTCACCGTCTACTAACTTATGTGGTTAGTTGTATGGTAAAGTATCCAAATAATACTAACTACTTTATAATATACAATAAAGTTTTCTATTTGAATATACAAAACCCACAAATCCCTAATCAAATTAACAATCAGGGAATCAGATTCAAAAGGCGGGTTCTCAATTAAACCTTGTATCATATTCATATTCTTCCCCTACTCGCCAAATTCCAAGCCGCCCAACATCATCTTCTTTCCCTTAAATTACAAAGCTCATAACAAAAATTTTAAACCCGAAACCATCAAAGACTCCTGGAGATTCCTAGAAAACCAACTAAAAATGAAAACAAAAAATTCAAAGTTGTGGAAAAAGAGTACAAACTAAAGTAGCTTCTGGAGATTCGTCAAGGAAGTCTATGAGACACTTGGGGCAAGCCCACAATGGAACAACTATGTACCGACTCTGGTCGCCGATGTAATGAGCCCTGATGATGTCTTAAACAGGAGGATATTTTAGGGGGTTTTGGGAAGATGTAGGGTTTGTGGTTTTGGAGAGGAGATGCGAGGGAAGAATTAAGTGAGAGAAATTAGTGGGTTTGGGGTTTCTCTTTCCTCTGCTTGATGGTGAACTGGGGAAAGCCGAAGAAGTCGCGGAGGACAGGCTTCAGAGAGTCGCTGTTGGGGAGGTAGAGGTACTCGTCGACGTCGAAGAAGAAGGTCCATTTGGTGGAGTGGCTATAGCAATGGAGGCCCGCGTTGAAGACCCCAGGGGACACCTCGAAGGCCGTAAAGGGGCTTGGAGGCGAGGCTGACGACGGAGAAGGTGGAGGGGCCCCCGCGGTAAGAACCCATCTAGACAAAGAGGGCGGCGACATTCCCGTAGGCCCAGAAAGTCCGCTTATTGGGATCGTCTTTGCTGTCCACCAGCTTTGCCAAGAAATTAGATTCATTGGAAGAAGATTTGTTAGTTCTCGTTTAATTTTTATTTTGTTCCTGATTTCTGGTTTATGAAATTAGATGAAGATGAAGGTTTGTCGTTGAATCTATGCTGAAAATTAATTCGTTCAAAGAGGGGAGGATGAAGAAGAGGAGAGAGAGGGGAAGAGGAAGTAGAAGGCAAGGATATTTAAACAAATAAGTGATTATTTCATAATTTTTCATCTTGTCACGTAATACACATAATTTGTGGAGAAAATCTGACGTGGCTCGCCACGTTGTACACTAAACGCTGCCGTTTGGAAAGGCGGGGTTCGGGCAACTGCCCGTGGACCTAAGTGATGTTAATTGGTTGTGATTTGATTCGATTAATGGGTTTAACCACAGGATACTAAAGTGGACTTTTTTCCGGATAATAAGATATTAACATTTTTAGAGCCGAGCCGGGTAATATAGCATAACTATTGCAGCCAGGAGCACTATTTCTCGAAAGCATTTAGAGAAAAAAAATGAGCAGAAGATAAAAAGAAAGTATCTAATATTGAAATTGATGTTTCAATGCATCACAATATAAGCGGACAAAACATAGTGGAAGATCTCCATTCTTCAATTATGAAAGTTGAAACTCAATCGATGGATGATGTATAGTTATTTCTTTTAAGTCTGTCCTCCGGGTCTTTAGTATTATGGACCTAGTTCAAGCTCAGTGTCATCCGTGGAGATTGATTGCGATTGGCATTCTCCTTTGTCAACTCGGACGTTCCAATCAATTGGCAATTGTAATATCTTGTGCTTGGTATTAGGCAAGTTTTAGTTGACTTATCCTTTTGTAATTTTTTTCAGAGGTAAAATAAAGCTTTATTATCACCAAAAAGTTCCAACAGGGGAATACAAGAGAGAACTCCAGTAATAGGCCAAAATTAAAAACCAAAGCTCCTAGCAATACTAAGACCAGTGGTGAGTTACAAGAAGTAACAGCCAGAGACAAAAGGCAAAAAATACCAAATACATTCAGAAAACTCAGAACCAGAGTACTAAAACTACAGCAGTAACCCTCCCAGTTGATGTCGAGGGAAGCAGATCAGGCGGTGACGAGCGCAGCAGAAGGAACAGAGGTTAACGAGGTTTGTCTGAAGCTATCCCAAAAGGAAACATTCCCAATCATCTAGCATCCCGAAGAGAAACCAGCACTGACCACAGATCCTGAAACTGAAAACCAGATGCCAAACCCGACCAAAATATCCACTCCAAGAAACTTATAAGTATAGATAATAACACACTATCCCAACATGGCAGGCATCCATAAAAAATTATTCGATTTCTAGTCAACCAAACGTGCCAACAGCAAGAAGCAAACGATGTGCACCACAACTTTCTAAGGAATTCTCCATGCACAAGACATAACCAATCATCCAAACTTGAGAGGACATTTCTCCCCACACACCAACTTATCCTTATGTAATTTCTATGTTATTCCGCTTTTTCAAAATAGAGTTGTGAATTGGTTGTGTAAACACAAGAGATTAGGTTTATTTTCGAGGGATTGGTTGTTTGTCCATCCCTTAGAAAAAGATGTTCTCTTTTTTACGGACTTTCAAATTCGAGTTTCAATATACAAGTAGTATGGTTTCTCAAAATAAAAAATTTAAGATTAAACTCTTCGCTATTTCTCCATATAATAAATATTTATATCTTGTGGTATTTGGTATCTGGACTTAATGAGCTGACTAACTGAGATTCGAACCAAATAAAACTTTTGAAAAATAGAAAAGTTCTCCCAACAAATATTTAACACTATTGTATTTTAAAAAATGAATTCAAGACCTGATTAATCTATACAACACCTCGCTTCTAGAAAAATGACCGGTGACAACTTTTATTCTAAATCAAAGAAGTGTCATTTGTTAGCAATTAAATGTTTATATATGTTCTCTTGATGAACAATGAGCTTGCTTTTATGCAATGCGGATTGCAACAGCTCGTCACTTAGTACTTCATTAATAAAGTCATTTGGAATTTGTTGAAGAGAAACGATCATCGTCAATAGGCTTTTCTGATTCTGAGTCGTCAATTTCCTTCTTTGCCCGATTGTTACTGGGGAAGCTGGGCCGCACTCCCACCAAGTGGATTCGGTCCACAGGTTTTTAGGCTCTCGCATTTTATCCAGCGGTACCCACAGGTTTTTTTAATTAGTATTCATTATTTCACATTTTTTGACAAATTTTTTTTTCTAAATAGTATTAAATAAAAAATTTTGGAAAAAACATAAAGATACGAAAGTTCATATGAAAAACTTTAGTAAGGCGAATTTTTCATAGTTTTTTCTAAAAAAATTCAATTCAATTTTTTCATGAAATATTTTTTATCTAATTTTTTTTAAAATAGGAAAATGTCAATTAAAAAATCAGATATTTATCAGTGTGTTTGCAGATAGAGATGGTAATTAAATTCTGATCCTGATGGTCTATTCGGTCCTACATCCGAATGATCCATAAGCTGTTTGATTTTAATCGTTTCCAGACTAGAATCTTTTTTTTTAGGATAAGATGTGTATATGAGTTATATAACCTTGCCTGGTATTTAAAGATTATATACACACAGTATATCTAATGTCCAACTTGCTCTTTTTATACCTTCCAAAAATCAGTATTTCTCTTCGGTCAATTATTTACCAGTGCTCGAGATCGATGATTTTGTTTTTTATTCGACAAATGATCTATGGTTGTGTTCACTTGCTGGGAGCCTATTATCGAGGGTCAACATCCCAAATATTTTTCTATTCATGTGCAATGTTGTATTGTGTTGGCTAATGTTCACTTTTGCATATTAATTTTCACATGTTTTATGTTCCTTTGGGATTGCTCTTTTGAGCGTAAACGTTTGTTCCCAAATTATGGATCACAGGTTTGCAATTTTTTGTTGATAATTTGTTGCATCTAATGCTTTTTTGCTTATATGTTTTAGTATGGATGATAGAAATATGGGAAGTTTCATGAAATTATGGTTATATATTATTCATTCAGATTATCTCTTATCGATATTCATTAATTTCATGATGCTAATTCTCTCTCGTGTGATTTATTGGTATAGTTTCTAGATGGTTGAAAATGGTCCAAACTGTCAATTTATCACTGTCTTGAAAAGTTTTTCTATTCACTATTAAATCAAAATAAATTGCATTTCAGTTATGTATTTTAGATAATTATTTTTTTAATAAAATTTAAATAATTGTTACTGATCTTCAATGATAAATTTCAAATCTTAAACCCGCCAATCCAGAAAAAAAGGAAAACCGCTCCACCCTCCCCCTCCTGTTCTGGTGTCGCCCATTTTCCCTCCATCGGCTAATTTAATTTGGCGCCAACCAATTTAAAAAAAAAACAAAAAGCTTCTCCCACAAGCCGCTCCCCGAAAAGGAGGAAGAAAAAAAAAATGGAAGCATTCAATTAGACCTCACTCACCTACCCAAACCGTTTCCCCCCTCCCCAGAAAAGGACAAAATTCAAACTCCCCAAACCCTAAATCCCGCCCCCTTCCTTCCCTCTGTATAAAACCCCGCGCTCTCATCGTTCTCTGTGCACGAGACTTGTTCGACGATATTCCTCACCGAAGAGAGAAGAAGAGAGAGAGAGAGAGAGAGAGAGAGAGGATAAGGAAGGATGTATGTGGTGAAGAGGGATGGGAGGCTGGAAACCGTGCACTTCGACAAGATAACCGCTAGGCTGAAGAAGCTGAGTTACGGCCTCAGCAGCGACCACTGCGACCCCGTTCTCGTCGCCCAGAAGGTCTGCGCTGGCGTCTACAAAGGCGTTACCACCTCCCAGCTCGATGAGCTCGCTGCCGAGACTGCTGCTGCCATGACCGCCAACCACCCTGACTATGCCTCCGTCAGTTCCCCCCTCCCTCCCTGTTATTGCCTTCTTTAATAAAATGATTGAAGGCTGATGTTGTTGCGACTTGCAGTTGGCTGCAAGGATTGCTGTTTCGAATCTCCATAAGAACACTATGAAGTTGTTTTCGGAGACGTAAGTTTTGTCCGATGTCACTTTTGGAACAACGGGTTTCTCACGCGGAGACTAACAAATGAATGATGGTTTTGGTGTGCTTTTCCAGGATAAGGATGATGTACACTCATGCTAATGAGAGATCTGGGCTCAAGTCTCCCTTGATTGCGGATGATGTCTACGATATAATAATGAAGGTGATTTTGTTAATCGTATTCTCTTCGTCCTGTGTGATTGAATTTGGAAATGTCCTATAACAAACAATGGTTTTTGTTTCTCCTTGCCGCAGAATGCTGCTCGTTTGGACAGCGAGATAATTTACGACCGTGATTTTGACTATGATTACTTTGGGTTTAAAACCCTTGAGAGGTCCTACCTGTTGAAGGTCCAGGGAAAAGTGGTAGAAAGGCCGCAGCACATGCTTATGAGGGTTTCTGTTGGTATCCACAAGGATGATATTGAGTCGGTTATTAAGACGTACCACTTGATGTCTCAGAGATGGTTCACTCATGCCTCTCCCACCCTTTTCAATGGTGGAACGCCGAGGCCCCAAGTATGTTTTGCGCCCCTCCCACCCACTTAATCGGGTTTATGCTGGAGTAGGTTTAGTGCTAATGTATGCTTCTGCATTGTGCAGTTGAGCAGTTGCTTCCTAGTGTGCATGAAGGAAGACAGCATTGAAGGAATCTATGACACATTGAAGGAGTGCGCTGTTATTAGTAAATCGGCTGGTGGAATTGGTGTGTCGATCCATAATATCCGTGCTACTGGTAGTTACATTCGTGGAACAAATGGGACGTCAAATGGTATTGTTCCTATGTTGCGTGTTTTCAATGATACAGCTCGTTATGTTGATCAAGGAGGTGGCAAGAGAAAAGGTATATGTTTGAAAACTCTTGTAGTTTTGGATTCTTGTAATCCGTGACTCTATTTTGACTTGCTGTTTGAATTTGTAGGTGCTTTTGCTGTCTACTTGGAGCCATGGCATGCTGATATATTCGAGTTTCTAGACCTCAGGAAGAACCATGGGAAGGTGTGTATTTTGTAACCTGCGGGAGGTAGTCCCACCAATTATTCAGTTTTGATTGAGTTCTTCCTCAGTTGTTCCCTGCGCCTTTGGCATTTTTCTATTTGATCCTATGTCTAATCAGATAAGTAACTCTTTGTGCATATAGGAAGAGCACCGAGCCCGAGATTTGTTTTATGCTCTTTGGGTTCCTGATCTCTTTATGGAAAGAGTTCAAAGTAATGGTCAATGGTCAGTGTTTTGCCCCAATGAGGCCCCGGGTCTGGCAGATGTATGGGGTAAGGAGTTTGAAGACCTGTACACCAAATATGAAAGAGAGGTATAATTTGGTTTGATGATCTTGTTTAATTGTTTGAATGATTGTTTTCGTTTGTTGTGCTGAGTGTAATCAACTATAGCTCAAATTTACCTGTAGGGCAAGGCCAAAAAGGTTGTTCAGGCTCAGAACCTCTGGTTTGAAATCCTGACATCGCAAATAGAGACGGGGACTCCTTACATGCTTTTTAAGGTGATAAGCTGAATGTATTTAGGATTCCATGATTTGTCTTCCACAGAGTTTATGTTCATCAAAAATTTCTGGCTTCTTATACCATAAGTTGCTTGCCTCAGGACGCTTGCAATAGAAAAAGCAATCAGCAGAATCTTGGTACCATTAAATCTTCAAATTTGTGCACTGAAATTATCGAGTACACAAGCCCAACTGAAACTGCTGTGTGCAATTTGGCCTCTATTGCTCTACCCCGGTTTGTGAGGGAGAAGGTGAGACATAATTTGGCACCTTCGTACGGAGGATATATGTTGTCTGTTGTGCTTTGTGTTATTTTTGTTTTTTGTTTTTTGCTTTTGTAGGGCGTTCCGCTGGAGGCACATCCATCCAAGATTGTTGGCAGTCGGGGTTTCAAAAACCGATACTTCGACTTTGAAAAATTGGCCGAGGTATGTGATCCATCGCATATCGGTCTTAACTCTTTCTGAGTATGCTTGTTATCTTGGAAGATTGACATTTGCTTCCCCTTTCTGTTGGTGTTTTAATTGGGTTTTTCTCTTTCTTTGACAGGTTACACAAGTAGTCACTTCCAATCTTAACAAAATAATAGATGTTAACTTCTATCCTGTTGAAACTGCAAGAAAATCAAATTTACTGCACAGGCCCATTGGCATCGGAGTTCAAGGTCTTGCAGACACCTTCATGTTACTGGGAATGGCATTTGATTCAGCAGAGGTTTGAATTACTTTCCCCAGTCTTTTCTTCAGACTTCTCCAATTGTACTGGCCTGATCTGGCTGTATCCGACCCATCTCAGGCTCAGCAACTTAACAAGGACATCTTTGAGACAATTTATTATCATGCACTGAAAGCTTCTTCCGATATCGCTACAAGAGATGGCCCCTACGAAACATATGCCGGAAGTCCAGTGAGCAAGGTGAAACTCTATTTCTTGCACAAACTTTCCCCACTCAACGATTTCCAAACTCTTTTTCATCACATCAGACGCTTCTAATGTGATGAGAACTGTTACCACAAGCTTCTGATATTTATGCACCTCTCTTTGAGGAGTGGGGAAAGTTTTCAAAAAGTGATCAGCCATTCCCAAATTTCTATGTTAGAATCTTGGTGTAAACTTTGAAGATCTTTTTTAGTTTCTAATCATTGCATTATCTTTTGGACATTGTAGGGGATTTTGCAGCCAGACATGTGGGGTGTAACTCCTTCAAGTCGTTGGGATTGGGATGGCCTTAGGAAGACGATAGCTCAAAATGGTGTGAGAAATTCACTTCTTGTGGCCCCTATGCCAACTGCTTCGACCAGCCAGATTCTGGGAAACAACGAGTGTTTTGAGCCATATACTTCCAACATCTACAGCCGCCGGGTGTTAAGGTTTCCCCTGCCCCCTAATCTATCTTAAGATTTTTATGTTTTTCTTTTCTAATATTGACCCCCTTCATCTTTGTACAGTGGTGAATTTGTTGTTGTCAACAAACATCTTCTTCATGATTTAACTGAGATGGGATTGTGGTCTCCCACTCTGAAGAACAAAATAATATACGATAATGGCTCTGTCCAGAAGCTTCCAGAATTGCCTCCAGAGTTGAAGCTTATATACAAGTATGTCTTTGTTACTTTATTTCAAGAGCATGTAAACGTTTTACTTATTGTTGGCCTGGGTCTGAGGTCTTTTTTTTTTTGAGAGGTGACTGAGCTTATTTTATATAACAAACAGGACAGTATGGGAGATCAAACAAAAGACACTGGTTGACATGGCAGTTGATCGGGGATGCTTTATAGATCAGAGCCAAAGTCTGAATATACACATGGACCAAGCCAACTTCGGAAAATTAACTTCTCTGCACTTTTATGCCTGGTCCAAGGTAATTGTTTTTGTTTTCTGGAAGTTTGTGGGTTGAACATTCTTGTTTTATTTTTTCAAGTTGTTTTATTCTTATTAGACAATAGCAGTTTCTTAACCTCGTACATTTTCTAGTTCAATAATTTGGTATTCTTGCTGAAATGCATACTTGGTCCAAATTTCTTACCTCTTATCCTCGGTATTAAAGGGTTTGAAGACGGGAATGTATTATCTGCGTTCACGAGCTGCAGCTGATGCCATCAAGTTCACTGTTGATACTTCCCTTGTCAAGGTAAGAGCAAGTCACGGAAAGTGAATGATTTTTTTTTTTGAGTTTTATCTCAAGAGAATGGTGTGGTGCTTGTTATAATAGGAAACTAAGGAAATTGCCGATGCTCCGGATGATGAAACCAAAATGGCGCAGATGGTTTGCTCACTCACAAACCGTGACGAATGCATGGCCTGTGGAAGTTAAGACATTGCAGAGTGTTGTCCTTCTGATGGCATAACAGCCCTTCTCCGGCTTCTCCTGGCTTGTAGGTTATAGCTCATATGTCTCTTCCCGAGAGATTGAGCGAGTGAGACTGCTTCTAGTGATATTATCAGATGAATCATTTCCCTGTAAAGAGCTTGGGTCAATGTTTAATATGTTAAATATGATAGGTGTATGTGGTTATGGTATGTATTAAATATTAATGACTGGAGGGTCAATCCCGCATTTCTATTTTCTAAAACGAAAAATCGTTCTTGGGTTCTCATATGCGAGCTCTGTGACTTGTATTATATTTTTGTAGCCAGTTCTCCCAGGTCCAATTGCTCGAGATTGAGAGGACGCTGTTATTCGCCTTTCCGAGTCTTGCGTAGGAAATTGAATTTCTTTTGCAGCTACCGCTTTACTGTTTTTGTACCCAATCACTAGTATATGATTAAAATGCATAAAACATGATGTTTCGTGAGGATCCTTTGTTGTCAGAAAAATGCTTTATATACAGTTTTATATAAGAATTGAGGTGATGCAATCAAGTCATTAGACGTTTGGCGATGCTATTGAATAGATCTAGACCAGGTCCAATCCTTTGTTTTCTTCTCTTGTATTTTTTTTTTGACAACCAACGAACCAAATATAAATAAATTAGTTAAGTGGGAAAGTCTGCAAATAAAAGGACATCCAGCTCTAATAGATGGAAAGCATGCCAATTATAAGGTAGAAGGCACAATCTCACCTGTTTACATAACCAATCAGCAGGTTGATTCTGCACCCTAGAGACAAGATGAAGCCGATAACCAGGTAGGAGTTGTAGACGTTAGCGAATTTGAGAGACCAAAGACGACACCTTCCAGAACACTTGTGCATTTGGGTCGTTAATGAAAGAGATCGCAATGCAACAATTCGACTCAACAAGCGTGTCACATGAAGAGTAGTCCTTCTGGATCAGAAGTAAGACTAAGTCAATGGCTTGGAGTTCTGCTTCTAAGGAGGAGTCAGCAAGAACAAGTTGATGCTGGCCTGCAACAGCAAGGCCATGATGATTCCGAGCAATTGTAGCGATCCCAGACAAGGAGGAGCTCCCAATCCATGACGCATCACAATTGAATTTCAGGATCCCCCGCGAAGGCGCCATCCACAAAATTTGTAAAGTTCCAGCAGCACGCTGGACCCTCGAGCCTGAATCTGATATCTGCAAAAATTCATTGCAGAAATGAGAGGCTTGAACAGCTGTAAGAACAGGGTCAATACAAGCACCCTAAAAAATAAACTTATTTTTGGATAGCCAGATGCTCCAGTAAAGTTGAACATCATAAGAAACAAAGAAGTCGTCCACATACGAAGAAAAAGAGGTAAAGATATAAGAAAGTCAATCAACAAAGGTAATATGAACAGAAGGATAAAAAATATGGCCAAGAGGGCTACAATGTCAAGTAGCCCTAGCATGAGAACAACCAAACAACAAATGCATAGTAGTCTCCACATCCAAAAAACAAACTTGACATAGGGAAGATTGAGCAAGATTCCTATGATGCAAGTTCGCAGTAGAATCAAACCCATTCCTAGCCAATCTCCAAGTGAAGTTCTGGATCTTAGGAGGCACTTTTAAGCTCCAAATTCTTTTCCAAAAGGCAGGGTCAGTAAGGCTAGAAGAAGAAGAAGAGGCTTGTCTTACCAGAATCTGTTGCTTCTTCATCAAGTGGTAGCCCCGTTTAACAGTATACATACCTGTATCATGGTGTTTCCAAATCAGTTTGTCTTGTAAGCTAGTCCTGCAAAGTTTAATATCAGTGATGGCCTTCTGTTCAATAGGGGTAAAGAAATTTTGAACTAAATCCATTCTCCAGCTCATAGTAGAGTGACAGATCAAGTCCGAAACTGAGTTTAGAAAGGAAGGGGGTGCGATTTGAGTTCCAATCTGAAATTTGGAAGCGAAGGAAGCCAGGGATCAAGCTAGATCCTAGTCGAAGTGCCATCACCAATCCTGTAAAAGATACCATCCAATAAAGCCTCCTTACCTTTGCTTAAACTGCGCCAAACCCAAGAGGGTCTACAACCTGCAGAAGAAGACAAAATATCAGAGTCATGAAAGAAAAGACCCTTAAGGATCTTATAACATAAGGAGTCAGGATTAGATAACAAATTCCAAACTTGTTTGGCAAGTAAAGAAAAGTTAAACAAGCACAAATCTTTGAAACCTAACCCGCCATCAGCTTTATCACAGGTAAGCTTCTCCCAACTTAACAAATGTATTTTCCTCTTGTCCCCATCCCTCGACCACCAAAACTTAGCCATAAGGCTATTGAGTTTCGAGCAGAAGGTAGACGGGAGTAGAAAGCAATGCATAGTATAGCTTGGGATAGGTACAAGGACAGATTTCACAAGCACCTCCCTACCAGACATAGAAAGGAGCTTCTGTCTCCAGCTTAGCGACTTTTTTCACATCCTGTCATAGAGAAAATTTAGAGCCTCCACTTTTGATCTTCCCCAAAAAGAAGGGAGGCCTAAATACTTGTCATCAATTTGCATTTGGTTCATGCCAAGGATATCCATAATGCAAGTCATATTCTCATGACACTCCCACCTAGAAAAATAAATGCTCGACTTTTGAAAATTAATTTGTTGTCCAGAAATTTCAGAAAACTGAACAAGCAATCTTTTTAGATTTCGCGCCTCCAACACGGTTGCCTTCCCAAAAAGGAGGGTGTCATCTGCAAAAAGGATGTGAGTAACGGAAGGGCAATGCCTGTTAAAAGCAAAGCCCTCAATATCCCCAGACAATTTAGCACGATCAACAAAATGAGCAAAGGCATCAGAAATGAATAAAAAGAGGAAAGGAGACAAGGGATCAGCTTGTCTGATTCCTCTACTAGCTTTAAACCAGGGGAGAGGCCGACCATTAAAAAGAATACTAAAAGAAGTCGACCTAACGCAACTCATAACACAGTCCAACCATTTTCTAGGAAAATCTAATTTAATCATAACGCCTTCAAGAAAGTTCCAGTCAACCAAGTCATAAGCTTTTTTAAAATCTAATTTAATGGTCATCGAGAGAGACTTCTTCTTAGGCGCCGTACACAAGCAATAAAATGCCTCGTGGGCAATAATAATATTATCATGAATCAAATAAGCACGTAACCAAAACAATCAAATCATGTGAGACCACTGACCAGAATTTTTGGTAAAAGATTCCCCAAAAACCATCAGGACCCGGGGACTTAGTACCCCCATCAGATCATGTTTTCTTCTCTTGTCAGTTGTCTGGTCTAGTTCTCCTAATGTGATATTAATTTACATCTCTTGTTGGTAATTGTGGAAAACAAATATTTATCATATTAATTGTACCTCGCGCATGTAGACTTACAAAGCCTACTTGCATATTGTCGTAGTCTTGTCAAGTACTAGCTTAAAAAAATCCCTCAAATATCTCTCACTAGTGAAACCTTGTACCCTTATTAGGGTTTTCTTCTTATTTAGCTAAAGCCATTTACATCATGCCCCATCTATTTTACAGTCAATTTATGTCTATGTTTAATTGTCTTGTCTAATTATATCTGTGTATGTTATGTAAAGGTTTGATTAGCCTTGGTCTGGTTGTTTATTTATTGTTACTAATGGTTTATTATTTGAATATATAATCTTAATTATATAAATAAACCATAAATAAAAGCCATAATTAAAAGATTACCTCTTGTAGCGCAGAATCTACTTAATGCGTTCTTCAGAAGTTCTTCACAGGATCTTGATGATGGAGGCTCGTCACTGGTCGATCCCTTCTCATGTATTAACGAAGCAAGGATTGGATTCCACCGCCTAAAAGCCTGGTGCTTTCTCAGAGAAAAAACTGGAGAGAAAAAGAAGCGTTTCTTTTTCTCCCTGTGTGTTTGATTATCAGATTTTTCCCTTCTGCCTTTTCCTTCCCTTTTTACGTATATAAAAGGAATATTAGAGGATAGAGATAAGGGTTTGAGTTGTTATCTGTATAACCAACTCTATCCTGTAAAATCTATTTTCCCCGGAACTAGTATATCAATATGAAGATCTAAAAAAATCCAAATTGAAATCTTCCTAGAAGTGCATGAAAAATACCACCAAACCCTAAGACTATTCATTTATTATATTAATAATAATCAATAATTGATGCCCCGCCCAAGAAAGAGATCCAAGTCCTAGTATTGAACCGAAGCAAAAGCCTCAGGAAATTGTATGATTCGATTGGCAAGAGACTTTCAAGGAGTGATTGGTCTTTCAGAAAACCAAGCCAACAAAGAGGGCGAAATTCGAATTAAATAAAAGATACACAAATCTTTTTATTTATTTGATTTCTTTTGGATAATCATGCGTGGAAAAACCAACATCTCCCACTCACACATGATTGACCATAATCAATTGACTCTCTCATTTTTGCGTTTGGCAGATAGGCCGTGCGACCATCATACATCGAGTGCACTTAGCTAAACCCAAGAGCACATAGCGGCTACTTGGATGATATCATCTCGATTAGCACCTCCATCACATAAAGTATGCCTTACCCTAGGCCTTATCTCATATTCATTGTTTCCACATGTGATTTCTGAAACAATCTATTCGTGTTCACTATTGTATTGCTCTCAACACAATAGACCGGTCAGTAAACCACGAATCTTTCAGAATGTGATCGATAAAGAACCTTCTCCTCTAACTATATTTCTTCTATCATGATCCAGCTACTTTTCCAGTCAGCCTTGTCAGGTCGAATCTAAACCATGACCCTTTAAAGACTTTCCAAGCTAGCAACACTGAATCATACTTCCAAAATAAGTCAAGGATCTTGAGGGTAAAATTCCAAAAACCATAGTTTTCAGAGTTGGTCTCACACTAGAGAAACTTAAATCACTTTTAATAAATTGATTTTCCATCCATAGGTCGAAAGCACACATGACACGATCCATGTGTTACGGTGTTTTGTCCTCTGTAAAGGAGCACATGTCTTTCACAAATAACACCATACTAGAGCATCAGCCTCGATGTTCACAAACAACAGCTTTAGTCTACCCAAAGACTACTCTAGGCTATCAAGACAGAATCATGGTAAGTTTCACTTACTTCTTACCATTAGATTCACATAATCCTATAAGTTCACAAAACTTATTTAATGCAGCATCTATTGCTTGCACTATAAATAATCTAAAAACTATGGTCGAAAGCACACATGACACGATCCATGTGTTACAGTGTTTTGTCCTCTGCAAAGGAGCGCATGTCTTTCACAAATAACACCATACTAGAGCATCAGCCTCGATGTTTACAAACAACAGCTTTAGTCTACCCAAAGACTACTCTAGGCTATCAAAACAGAATCATGGTAAGTTCCACTTACTTCTTACCATTAGATTCACATAATCCTATAAGTTCACAAAACTTATTTAATGCAGCATCTATTGCTTGCACTATAAATAATCTTGCACTTTAACAATACCCTTTCTTGTAATTAAGCAAGACGGCATTCATATTTTAGAACAGGCACTCGATAATTAATGATGTTCTAAAGCTGCCTCATCTCATTCAAGAATCAACTTATGACTCCCACTGAGGTAAACACCCGTGTGAGTGGGCTACTTCTCTGTCCGACATGTATTATAGTAAATGTTATTCAAATTAACATTCACATTCGTATTACCAAAATAATATCAATTTTATTGAATAACAAATTCAATGTTCATGAATATGAACAAAAACATGTTCAGGACCTGACATATTTCTCAAAATACGTCTCTAAGTACACCCTTAGCCGTTAAACATGCTTTCATATCTCTCATAGATACGTGTTTTTATGTTCATTTCTTTACACATAATCATATCGCAAAAAATATACTCAATAGTTTTTATGAGGTTGTTAGGGATAAAAAGTTTAAGACTCTCTTCAACCATATCAGTTCTTACATAGTAGCTACAAAAACTACATATTAAGCTTACATAGCTCCCAGGGAGATAGACACAAGTCTGTTTCTTGCTACTCCATGAGATAGCAATTCTAATTAGCAAGAAAAATATCCCATTGTGGATTTTTGTTCATCCACATCCAATGCCCAATAGGCACTAGTATCATTCCTTAATATCAGGCCTTAACCTTGACAACGCTATGAGTATTTTTGCAGTCGTGCTAAAGCACTTCATAATTTCTTTGACACTTGCCAGTGTGCTATGCTTGGATTGAGACAATCCATAGCATATTCATAAAGGACATTCACTACTTCCTTTATATACTTGGATATTTTCGGGTACAAATCTTTATTGAAACAATGACCTTTTAAGTACTGGGGCATACTAGAGATTGCTGTCATCACATTTAAATCATTGAACTCAAACGATTCTTCGAAATCTTAACTTCGAGTATGTAATTAGCATCTCTCATATCTTTCATTTCAAAGTTGTACTTATAAACTTTTGAGCTTGATAAGATATCCCGTATCATTTTCAGCTATCTGTATGTCATCTACATACCATGCATAATAGTACACTTTTCTAGAGCATTTAATATTGACATTATGGTACTCGTCATTCATCATACGACACATTCGAATTATGATCAAAAATAAAATGACGGATATACCATTGTCTTGAAGACTGCTAGAGGCCATAAATTGATCTCTACAATTTTGTAAACTCTATGTTCACGGCCTACCTAGATGCAACCCTCTAGTTGAACTATATATCTTCATCCAATTCTCTATTGAGAAATATGGTCTTCACATCCATTTGATGTTAGCTCTAAGTCCTTAACCATAGTAGCCGAAAAAACTTAATGGGCAGGAATTGAATCATGCATCATCATGTGAGAGCGACTCTACATAGTCAATTCTGTAATGTTGCGTGAATCATTTGGCAGTTAAACGAGCTACATGTTAGCTTTATGCTTAATTGTGAGAATTCATTTATTCTCAATTGCCTTACGCCCCCTTAGGTAGGTCAACCGGTTCTCAAATATGGTTTTATTTAATGGAAGTCTATTTTTCCACCATCGCTTTCAGCCATTCATTCTTGTCGGGAGCTGATAGAGTGTCAGAAATATTTCTAAGTTCATTCTCATCTTGCTGGATTGCTAAAAGAATCTCACATATAACATTACCATATAATGTTGTTAAGAGACCATTTCCTACACATTCAATCTCAAATTGTCAGTGTGGAAAAATTTTACTTTTAGCTATACGTTTATCCTAGGTCAGATAAACATCTCTTATATTTATCATAACCAGAATCATATTCTTGCTGAAGTTATATTCCATACTCCCACAAAAATTTGAAACTATACTCCCACTGAGATGAAGATCATTTGGATCATGAACTTCCGGATCAATTGGAGGTAGATAAACATTATCTTCCTCCTCCACAAAATTCTCCCACTCGGATGGAGTGATCCAGATGATTCTAGCTCATCAGTTTCTAAAAATATGACATTATGTGATTCAAAATTCTAACACTTTATATTTTCATGTTCGCCATGAACACGTATCCCTTTGATACTTCAGAGTATCTTATAAAGACGTTAGCTTACCTCTCGGTCATTTACCATATTTACTCGAGGTAGTATTGCGTAGGATTCACACTCCCATTATCGTGAGTAGCTAAGATCAGACTTTTGACATGTCTACAGTTAAGGGATAGTAGTGACAGACTTGAAAGGGCACGCGGTCTAGAACATATCTATCCGTATTTAGAAGAGTACAATTTCTTCTTTTTGCTCCCCCATTCTATTGAGGTGTGCGAGGAATGGACAACTGATGTTCAATTCCTTTTTCATCATATGAAGCTTAATTTAGAAAAATACTCGCGACCACGATCCATTCGTAAGGCTTATATCTTTCGATCTAATTGATTCTCTTTAAAATTTATGAATATTTTAAAGCATTCCAATGCTTCCGACGTTTGAGAAATCAAATAGATTTGACCATTACAAATATAGTCATCTGTAAAGCTGATGAAACAATAATAAGGCCATGTGCCTTGCCCTCACATTCATTTGACCACATACGTCTGAATGGATTAAATGCCATGAATATTCACATCTAGTCATTTTCATGAATGACTAGGACCAATAAAGATTTGTCTAAAAAATTAAGTAATCCTAGTTGTACTCAAATATCAATAGAAATTAAAAGTCTTTAGAAACTTGAACAGACATTAAAATTCTAATGAATTTAAGGAGCATCTAACACGTCATGTAGAAGTAGGGTTCGTCTTTTACGAAGGTTCTATATGTAACCAATCCCTTGTACTTCTACTTATGTATTGGTTCCAACACATGTTCCATTAATTACTTGTCGGAATTCTATGAACGATACATAATCATTCATCTCACGGTCTGTCGTTCATGAATCCATCACTCATAATGAATGATATTCATTTAGAAGGATATAACGAGGCACATTTAATCCACTCATAGGTCAGTTAAATGGGCGCCTTGTCTTTTTTGTATTGCAATCTTTTGCAAAATTCTCCTTCTTGTGACAGTTAAAATATTTCATCTTTAGAAATATAAACCTTTACTCTTCCACATACACCTTTTCCGTCAGAACTCTTCTTTTGGGTTAAGTCTGTTCAGTTTTACTTCTCTTTGTTTCCAAGATGTTCCATCTGCCTATAAATTTGTGGCATATCTTTCTTAGCTCCAATTGAGCTTGATTTAGTCACATACACCTTAGGAGGAACTAAGATTGCTAAGAGTCAATTCTCTTTAAGCTTAAGGTTGAAAGTCGACATTCATCAAATGTCATAACATTATCATCATGTGGGTTAGTTTCATCTTCATATGATCCCAATTTATAGGCATGGAATAATTTGGATACTGAGCTCAACTCTCAGCTTATAGCTAGCTTCAGCTAGCTCACTAATCACGCAGAAAATATCACATATATTCTTTTCTGTTAAGTGATAAGCTTATTGAGTACACCTTTGGATTAGACCATAATTACATCTATGGTCTGTTGAACCTTTTGTTCGTTTAGCACATAGGAATTAGAAGCAATCAAATTGCTTTAGGAAATTATGAATATTGCGTGTATTTATTTTAGTGATACGATATAATTTACTACACATTCATAACTCTAAATAATATAAAATTTTTAATTAATCTCGAATGGAAGTAGGTCACGGGCATGTTTCCTCTCACCTTTCAAAAATTAATTTCAAAACTTTAAAATTCAAAGTTCATTGCATAGTAAATTCAAGTACAAATTTCACATGGTAATAATGAACAATTAAATAAACAAGATTATTTAATTGCAAACATAAAACGTCTTCAATAAAATGAAATAACCATAGAAATCATTAAGTTTAGAACACAAATTTTCAATAAATAGAAAAATTCTAACATGACCTTAACAAAAAAATCATGAGATTACGTGTAATCTAGGAGGATCTAAACATATACAACTCGGATAGGCCTAGATTTTATAATACTCATGGCACTGGAATGCGGGAACTTATACACGTATTCCTTGCAGCAAAAGCGACGTACTAGTCGTCCACTTCGCAACTTCATCGGAGCATTAGGGACAATTTCCTCTAGAACTCCCCATTTGCCCAAATATAGAATGAGAAGTTGCAAGCCATCCTTATGTGTTCCATATCCAATAGGCAGGAAAAACGTAAAATCTTCCTTTATCCTCAATATGACTAGGAGATCTCTGAACATTGAATGCCAATCATTTCCCCCGTCATAACCTCCAGCCCAAATGCACTCCTGCATCTCTTGGTGAACAGAATATATGTGCTCTGTAAGCACTTTGCTGCTATCCTTATGCTCCCACCAGGAGATCCGACGCTTCAATATCTTTTGTCGCAGCGTGTGTGAATAAGGATCCCGACGCATAGTCGTCTTGGGCTTCACCATCGTTGGTCTGCAACAAAATGCAAACAGAAAAATTGGGTCAATCTCATATTTTTCCAAAGAGATTAAAAATCATAATTTTCAATCAAACGATGATTCACACATCAAAGATATGTTCACAATTGAGCTTTATATGTGATTAATAGGTTATATTATTTTTCATATTTTCTAGTGTCCAAACTTTAAAAAATATGGAAAAATATTTTAAGAACTCATTCAAAAAATATTATGGTTTATCAAATTATCACATTAATTTTCAAAACCAACTTATACAAAATAAGTTTCTATTAAAATCTTTTTAAAATAAAAACTCATTTAACTTGAATAAACCACAAGTTTATTCAATAAGGTCCAAAATAATTAAAAATTTTAGCCCATGTTGACTTGACCATTTTGGTCAACTTGGGCCATACGTGCGGAGGTCCACGTTGACTCCTTCACAAGTTGGTCAACACGAGTTGGGCCACGTCCCACCTCTTATTTGGGAAGCCCGAGTTGACCGAGTCATCGCGGGCAGCGGGCTTGGGTAAGACAGAGGCCCGCGAGGCCCCCTATTTTTTTTAACACGTTTGGGCTTAGACCCACAAATTGAGCCGTGGGTATGGAGGCCAGATCAGATTTAATTCCCCAAAACAAAATTCAGATCCAGGCCCGAGTTTGAGAAAAAAAATATTTCGGTCCATTCAAAAAAAAAAAATATTTCTCGGCCCAATGACAGCGGCATTTTGGATTAAAAAAATAGACACTTTTATATTATTTAAATCCAAAAATTCGGCCCTTCATTTATTTTAGGGAAAAGTCCACTTTAGTACTCTGTAGTATCGCCCAAAATCACTTTAGTACCCTGTGGTAAAAAACCGACCAATCGAGTCATACTTATTCCAATTAACATCAAAAAGGTCCTCGGGCAGCTACCCGGAGCTGCCCGGACCCGCCCGAACCCTGCCCGGACTACGTGGCCAGCCACATCACCAAAACTTGATGACCTGGCGCCACGTGGACTCCATCTTCTTCCCTCTCTTCCTCTCCTCCTCCTCGTCCTCCTCTTCTCCTCCTCCTCCTCCACCTCCTCCTCCTCCTCCTCCGCCTCCTCGTCCTCATCCTCGTCCTCCTCCTCCTCTTCTCCTCCTCCTCCTCCTCCTCCTCCTCCGCCTCCTCCTCCTCGTCCTCGTCCTTGTCCTCCTCCGAATTAGTTAAATCTGCTCCCCGGGGGAGTAAATCAGACAAACTCAGAAACTGACAGTGGGGTTGCCGTCGTCGTACGGCGGATGGGGAGAAGAACGAAGGGAGCCCGGTGATGAGGTGGCGGGCGGGGTCTACCAGCTTGGAGAGCCACCGTCTGCGCTGCTGCGGCCGGGCATAGGGCGTCGCTGGTGGCTTCCGCGACGACGGCCTCCTCAACTTTCCGCCGGCGCCTCTCTCTCCGCTCCCCGTTTGGAGTCCTCCTTCCTTCTCCTCCTTCATCCTGCGCAGCTCTCTTTTAATTCCCTTTAATTTTTCTGCTTTTGTCTCTTAATTGTTGGTTTTTGGGCGCTTCGGACTGGGAACTAAGTTGGTTTTTTTTTTCCGAGCAGTTGAATCGGAGGAGGAGGAGGAGCAGTTGAATCGGACGAGGACGAGGACGAGGAGGAGGAGGCGGAGGAGGAGGAGGAGGAGGAGGAGAAGGAGGAGGAGGAGAAGACGAGGAGGAGGAGGCGGAGGAGGAGGAGGAGGAGAAGATGAGGAGGAGGAGAGGAAGAGAGGGAAGAAGATGGAGTCCACGTGGCGCCACGTCATCAAGTTTTGGTGACGTGGCTGGCCATGTAGTACGGGCAGGGTTCGGGCGGGTCCGGGCAGCTGCCCGAGGACCTTTTTGATGTTAATTAGAATAAGTATGACTCGATTGGTCAGTTTTTTACCACAGAGTACTAAAGTGATTTCGGGCGATACCACAGGGTACTAAAGTAGACTTTTCCCTTTATTTTAAGTCAAAAAATGCCCAACCAATAAAATGGCCGAGCAACAATCTGGCCCATCCTAGAAAAACAGCAGATCCGTTTTTCACCCAAAAAAAAATAAATATAGCCCATTTTCGAATTTGGCCCAGAGACGAAAACAAGGGTTTTTGCCAAGAAAAAAAACTCCATCTTTTCTCCAAGAAACGGAGCCGCCGACAAGCACCCGAGAATTTCTCCGGCGTGACCATCGCCGGAATGGCTATCTATCGCCGAGACCATCTCTGTCCGTGACATGCCGAGACCTCCTGTCGTTCGTGGTCTTCCCTCTGGATCGAGGTGGTTACCGCAGTCTCCTCGTCGAAGTCCCATTGAAGACGAGGCTCGACATCTCTTTCCCTTGCTCGGAGTCCATCATCGGTGGCGTCGTGAGCGAGTGATACAGTTTTCGTGTCCAAAAAAGAAAACGTTGCCTGGATAGAACGACGACGATCTTCTGTAACAACAACAAAATCCATCGATCGTCTCGGCTTGAACTCGCTGTTTTCGGACAAAAATTATCTCCTTCCGGTCCCAAAATAGAATCCGTCGATCGCCCTCAACTCGACCGAGATCACCGTGGTCGCTTCGTGGAATTGCACCGTCGTCGTCTAGAATTCTGGTTCCCCGGTTGTCAAAACGGAATTGAGGATAAATCCCCAATTACGAAATTAGGGCTCATCCCCAATATTAGGGATTTTAGGGATAAATTACAAATCAATCCCAGTAAGTTTCACGCGTTCAGATATAAGGACGTAGTCCTCTTGTTAGCGTTTCACGCAACAATATCTGTTTAATACCGCAAGTCTTTCGCGTGTGCAACGAAGGACAAAAACGTAGGAACAATGGTTCAACAAATTCAGTTCGGTCCCTAGAACTCTCTCTTTTATGCACGGAAGGACGACAGTAGGGTTTTCTTAAGAACAGTTTCTTAAAAATCCGATTTTTGATCAAAAAACACAGAAAATGTTTTTTTATAGCAAAACTCGATTATAGACCAGAACAAACCTCACGATGGCTCACGATGGTTTATTATTTGAATATATAATCTTAATTATATAAATAAATCATAAATAAAAGCCATAATTAAAAGATTATCTCTTGTAGCGCAGAATCTACTTAATGCGTTCTTCAGAAGTTCTTCACATGATCTTGATGATTGAGGTTCGTCACTGGTCGATCCCTTCTCACGTATTAACGAAGCAAGAATTGGATTCCACCGCCTAAAAGCCCGGTGCTTTCTCAGAAAAAAAACTGGAGAAAAAAAGAAGCGTTTCTTTTTCTCCCTGTGGGTTTGATTATCAGATTTTTTCCATCTGTATAACCAACTCTACCATGTAAAATTTCATTTCAAATTAAATAAAAGATACATAAATCTTTTTATTTATTTGATTTCTTTTGGATAATCATGCGTGGAAAAACCAACAGTTACCATTGTTTCGGTAAGTTCTTCCATCTTCTTTAAAGAAGAGATTTTAGTTCTGATATTAACAAAACGATCAATCATATCATTCAGCAGTGTGGTTCTATTGTAGCACAAAAAAATAAAATTATTATTTTTAGAGTTTCTGTTCCATTGTCTATGTACTTAAGTTGCGTGTCTATGCCGTGTAACTTTCCACCTTAATAATAAAAAACTAGGTAATTTACCTTAAAAATCATAGCCCGCCACATAAATACCATTCCTTTTTAGTGCCTAAAAATAATGTTGTTATGTATTTGTGGCATATGCTTTAGACACTTAAAGTTTATATCCCATGTGATACACTTTACATAATCCGTTTGGATATAAAACAATCGAAACCCAAATCCTCTGTGCTCCCTTTGGATTAGTTGATGTGTTCGATTTCGTGTCTTAGTTTGTTATGTCTGTATTTTTTCTTGTATTATAATCGTTGATCTTAATATAGCCTACGTACTATCCTTCTAAAAAAATCTTAATCTTTTTTGTTAAAAAATGACTCATGTTCATCTATTTAATTGAATAAAGTTTTGGAGCAGTTATTGAAAAAGAAGAAACAGACAGATTTTTTGTTTCAAGGGTGGAACACACGGATAAGATAGACAGACAAGGTAAATATAAAAAGTACCTTCATAAAAATAATAATAAATAGAAACAGCAAATATCATTTAAAAGCAGGTTGGCAGAATTTGACAAGTAGCTGGCTATATGCTTGCAGCCTGACTAAGGATGACAATGAATTGTGTTCGGACTAATTATATAATCCTCAATATATATATTTAAAATTAAAAATTATATAAATTTATTCTAATTTAATTAAAAAAATTTGAGTTACAATATGTAATAAATAAATACTTTATAGATTTCCAATTCCATCCTCCTCTACCTCCTCCCTTCCCGCGGGGGCCCTTCCCTACCCTACTAATTTCTGGTGCGAGACGGTAACCGTTAAAAAAGGGAACAGAATCTCAATCAACCGATAAGGTCGGAGATCGTGAGAGAGAGAGAAGAAATGGCGGCGGAGGATAAAGAATCGACGTCGATCCCGCTAAGCAGCGAAGATCCGGAGGAGGATCCTCAGAAATCTCATCCCAATTCCTCTCCCTCCTCCTCCTCTTCCTCCGCTTCCTCCACCCGCGAGGTTCCTTCTCTCTCCTATTTTTCTTGCGCTTCTTTTAGATCCTCAATTTGTGCGTTTGAATCTATCTGAACTGTGGAGTGGACTGTTTCTAGTTTCGATTCTTCCGGTTTCGAGATTAATTTGCGAGAATCCTGGTTACGTGTGCTTCTGGATCTTCAGGATCTATCGTTCGTTCCTTGTGGTTGTTGACTAGGAATTTCATTTACTGGGATTGTGTTTCTGGCCGGTCGTATTTTCTAATTTTAGCAACAATAAGGAAAAATTTAGGTTTTATGCTAGGGTTGATTCTCTACTCTGTTGCTGAGCAAGTACCGTGGTGGTGATCGGATTTTTTCATATAATTGCCATAAACGTGGAGATGTTGGCTATCATTGATCCCCTCGTACCTCTCGCGCGCTCACAGTGAGTGAGGTATTACCTTGATCATTGACTTTCCAAGTGTTGAGACAGAAGTTTCCCCTTAGTCTTGTAACACAAACAAACCGAGCAACGACATTATGTACTCGGCATAATAGTTGGTAAAAGAAAAATTAAGAAGAAAATAAGCTTAAGTCTTAACTCTTGTTGGACACTTGATCATGATCTCAGCACTGATATGCTTCCTTCTTCCAAAAACTATTCAACCACAATATCCATTTGATGTGAGGAAACTGATTGTAGTAACTCAGGCAATATCCTCATCCTATTCATATGTCCACTTCTTTATTCTAATTTGTAAAGGAGATCGAGGAGGCTTCTAAATGAATGAAAGACTTGTATCCATATATATAAGATAAAAAGGTATGTGCTAACGAATATTGACTTTTCCATAGAGCTTTCTTATACTCTATGCAAATTCCGGAAGTTATAGAATATGAATAACTGACAAAACACATAATTTTCATGGCCCAACACATAACCTTTCAGAGGAAAGCCAGATCTACCAATGCACTGCTAGTCTGTGCTAGAAGTACTCGACACAGATAAGAGTGCAGACAAGAAAAAAGAATAGGGTATACAAATGTTAAGAAAATAAACAGAAACTCATTTGGGGACAATTTAAGGCATCTAGTTCTTGTCTGGTTGTAGACCCTTAGTTGGATAACTGACTTGACTTCTTTCGTTCAATTGGTGGCATGGTTTCCAATAAACTTGCATCACTAGTTAAAAAATCCTTTTGGTAGTGTTAATTTTTTTAAGATAGTATAGATCAAACGTTGAGTTAATACGAAAAAGTTCAATGGCTACGCATCGAACAACAACATTTGTTGCGAAAGGCAAAGTCTTCACCGTTTGGTCCTTTCCTTTCCTGATGTGTGTTTTTTCCCATGCTGTTTTCCATTGAATGGTCTCCCTTTTTTCAGGCATGCTGTTTTGTTTTGCAAAGCTGGGTCTCAAAGAAATTCATGACTGGATGGTAACATGCTTCACTTTTGCCTGGATTTTTGAACATTTCTTGTTATGCCTCTTAAGATGTTTTTCTGGTATTGCAGTGTAGTTCTGTTCCCCATAGCTGTAACATTCTTCATTACATGGTCGCTCATGCAATTTGTCGATGGTTTCTTCAGTCCGATTTATGAACGCTTGGGCATAGACATTTTTGGTAAGTTTTTAGCACTTTATATGGGCTTTACTGTTGCTTCTTTACCAGTTTAACTTCTTGACATACTCCATATTCTGTTTGCTCAGCTTGTTTCCTCGAAAGAACTTAAAATTTCCAGTTCTGAGAAAGAAAAGATGGGAACATCACAAAATTTGTCTTGAAAATTCAAAGAACAATGGTTACATACAAATAGAATTTTTACTGTCAATGGAGAACTTAACTGACGCTTCTTACTGAAATGCATGTCCCAGGGCTTGCTTGTCATATTAATTTTTTCTGATGTTCTCTTCTCTGCCATATGGCAGCCATCCCCAAACTTGAGCTTAAAAGAGTAGATGCCATCTTTATTCCTGGCTCACTGGAAGATATTCAAAATATTGTTGCATATCTGGCCTGCTGTTGCCATTAAAAGAAAGTTAGTTCTTTGTTCAACTGAAGCAAGTAATAATTACAATCAATGACATGGTCGGCCCTCCTTGGTCTCTGTGATGCACGTCCTACGTCACTAGATTAAAAGTTGTGATTAACCATTTACGTATGGTATCTGTCGTTCTGTCTTAAAATCTTGCTTTTGTCGTTGATAAGAGGTTAATTGGACATGAAGTTGTTGGTTGCTTGAGTTTTTGCAATGACCATATACAATTGATTTTGTGCAAATATAATAATATGGCCCTTGCCTTCTCCCTGGGGATGCTGCAGGACTTGGATTTGTCACATCTCTGGTATTTGTATTCTTGGTTGGTGTTTTTGTCTCTTCATGGATAGGCTCAACAATTTTCTGGATAGGAGAATGGTTTATAAAACGAATGCCCTTTGTTAGACATCTATACTCAGCTTCCAAGCAGATCAGTGCTGCAATTTCTCCAGGTTAGTTGGGCTATGATTTCAACACACGCTAGTTGAATTTGTGAGTTATATTTGGTTATATCAGATACTTTACATACTTTCCAAGCCAAGAGAAAAATATGCGACTCTTATTGTTATGCCAGAGACAGAGAGTATTGAATGCACCTGAGAAATCTTCCATCTTTTACAGATCAGAATACAACAGCTTTTAAAGAAGTAGCAATTATCCGACATCCACGTGTTGGAGAGTATGCATTTGGTTTTATAACATCAACAGTTATTCTTCAGGTAGTTCCCTGTAGCCTATGCATTTATATGATGTGCCTAGTAGCAAGAGGCCTTCCTAATCACTCACGAAGAACCTACTGTTATTGATTGCATTTACTCTTTTATTACTTCAATGGTAACTAGTAGCCAACCTGAAGCATTTCAGTCTTTTCATTGTTCATTCACCCTTGCGTTGCTTCTATATAATGCCATCAACTGAGCCTAATTGCTACAGATTTCTGTTATACTTTGGCTGGGACAGATGCAAGTCTTGTTGGATAGAATACCAGGTGTTGGGAATGCATTTAGATTGATTGCTGTCTAGATGTAATTTCCTTTCGCCACTGTTGGTTAGCAAACGATGTTCCCATAGATCCGATCTTTTTACCTTTAATAATCCGACACTTTTCCTCACGTGACATCCCTTTTTCTTCCGGAATTTATTTTTTGTTCTCTTGGCACACTAAATGGAAGTCTGTTGCTTACTGTCTGAAGAAAGAAACAGAATCTTCTAAGTTGCTAATGCTATTAGTCGTTAAGTAAATGGCACAATTAGGATGTCCGGAAGTTTTGTCTCTGTTCTGAAGTGAATGAGGCCCAATAGGCTTAACTGCGTTTGTCTGATTATTAGCAATTTTTTCGGCATTGTCGTTATTTGGACATTGACATGTTATATCTGATACTTCAAATTTGGAAACAACTCATCACATATCCTTTTCCCAAAAAAAAAATCACGGATGGCTACTTTTTATTTGTTTTGATCATGGAAAGCTATTTTTTTATTTGTATTATTGGTCATAGAATGCTATTTGTGTACAGAACAATGTGCTGAAATGCGTATGCTTCTCCAGTATTCTTTTGTTATTGTGAAATGAGTGAAGTGGATATCATGATCATGTTACTAATTTTGAACTCTTACTCCTCGGCCGTATCGTTTATGCTCATCATGGTTTGTTGCAGAGAGATAATGAAGATGAAGAGTTATGCAGTGTCTTTGTGCCAACAAACCATCTATACATTGGTGATATATTTCTTGTGAACTCCAACGACATCATCCGACCGAATTTGTCAATCAGAGAGGGAATAGGTATTGTTTCGACTTATGATCATTGGTTCTCATATTCCTTGCTATTTGGGCCAAGTGCAAGATCTACTTTGGCAACATCTAATGGTTAAAACAAAATAATCCGGTTGATTAACGACATACGAGTTATGCCTTTTGCGTTGTTATTGCAATACACCTTCGGTCCACTTATTACGCTGTTGGTACTTGTTGACAGAGATCATTGTTTCTGGCGGAATGACGATGCCAAAGCTGATTTCTCCTCAGGATCGCATGTCTCCTATGAACATGATATGACAAAATGACAATTTGTAGATCTGTAGACTCCATACTTGTATGTTAAGATGACACTGAGTAGCTCAGAAGTGTGGTTTTCAATATGGAAGTGTACTGGGTCATATGCAGACAACCTCGAGAGGATCATACTGGTCCAGCTTAAACGAGATTCAGTTGATTATTATTTTTGCTCATCTCCGCAGCCATGCATTGCGATGGTTTCCTGGTAAGAAAATAGGGAAAGTGGGTGTTCGTCCGGCGGTTTCCGGCGGAAAACTGACACCATGATCGACCGACACGTGCACGGAAGATTCGGCGATGGTGATGGTTTCCGACGGTCGAGTCGACCTCCATTAGTATCTACGAGTTCATTTGATTGGGACATGAACTATTAGTTTGGCCATTAACCTAAAATGAGAAATGAAACAAGTCTAAAACACGACCCGAGTGGTTATAATCTGCGTTTACAGGGGTCTTCAACAGAACTTTGGTAGAATTTGCAAGTAATCATGTCTAGTGCCCACTATAAAAAGAGGCAATTCTTGAAACAATCCTTCCAAGATAAAGCTTTAAATCAACATTTCACCAGAAAAAGCTGTAAAGCAGCAGTAAATGTTAATAGAAACCCGCAGCAAGAACAACTGAAAATGTTAAGAGAGACCGCTTTAAATATGAAAGATCCATCCGGGTGAGCATAAATATGATATTTCTATAATACCATTAGAATTACTTCACACCCCACCCTTTCCTTATGAAAGATCCAATGTGCACAGAATGAACAAGCAAAGTAATTCATCCATGCCTTTTTCTTTATTATTTCTTGTAAAATCTCCGGTATTCAGAATCAAATATCGTTAGATTCTATTTAAGAGTCGTTATCATAATAATGTCTTTACATTCATAAGACTTGAACACAAACTTAAATCTAAGTCTCTTATCATTTAGACCAACTATCATATTAATTTATTCTCTTTCTATTCCAAATTATGTTTCTTGTAAATTGACATGAACTTGCCACGCTTCTTCCATCATCACATTGGAACTTAAGAAAGTTGGGCAAAAATGAAATTAGTAACTTATGGTCATATTGTACATTTCTTATCGGTAAAAGAATCCATAAATTGTCCAACTTGAAGGGTCATTGGGTTTCAATTTTTAACCAAATAAGGAACAAAAAAGAATGATTCGTAGGATGAAGACATTATCACTGCAGGATGGGCACACTCTCTGAGGACGACGGTCTCCACGGTGAGCCCTGGGCTGAGGCCGATGAGGCAGCCGAACTCCTTGCCGTCGCCGGTGGTGGTCTTCCCATGGAGTTTGGAACTCTTCCTGAGCTCATCCAGAATGAAATTGACGCCCATGATTATCAACAAGCCCATGTGGTGGGCTTATGGGCCACCTCCACTTTTTGGGTGACAAATTTATGCCACATGGCTTCATACATGGGCAAGCTACCAATGGTAGCCTTGCCACATGGAGGCTTAATCACCATTTGGTGATGACAAGAGAAGATGATTTCTCCTCTTTAAATAGAGGAAAAAAAAGGTGAGAAGTTCACGGAGGTGAACTTAGACACACATACAAAAAGATTAAATTACCAATTTGATCTCTGAATTCTCGATTCAACTCTGATGCAGATAAATTCGTGGAAATTATTCTTACTTCATTTATACGTGGGTAAGAACCGATCAATAACAAACCTCTGTTACGATCCTGTGGTTGATCTACGCTTCAACAAGTAAATGTATTTACGTTTAAATGAATTCGTTCATTTATTAATTTAAGGTTGTTAATTATATGATTGTGATCTATAATTAAATAAGATACCTTCATTGGTATCATAGCTTGATAGGTTCTTGTTCTGGTTGGTAATAGATTTTTGAAAAATAAAACATTAGTGTATTTTTTAGTTCAAAAATCGGATTTCATTATAGTGTTCTGAAAAATGATGAATCTGTTGTCCTCATGTGCAAAACTAAAAATTTAATATAGACTGAATTGAAGTTTTGTACGTAACATGCATCAAAGGAGCATGTCCTTTTTTGCACAGGCGTAAAATGTTCGGTATTAAAGTGGAATTATTACGTGAAACGCAAAGGAGATCGTCCTTGTGTGCAAACGCGTGAAACCACTAGGGACTGATCTGTAATGTGCGATGCACGAGTTTAAGGGCGCTGTCCTTATTTGCACACGCGTTAAATCTGTAGGGACTAAAATGATGTTTTTTGCCCCTCTGAACGCGTATAAGGATCATGTCCTTACTCGCAAATGCATAAAACACCTAGGAACTAAACTGATATTATGCACACCGAACGCGAATAAGAAATCTGTCCTTATTTACAAATGGAAGAAAGTATAAAGGACTAATCTATAATTAGTCATAAAACCCAGAAATTGGGCCGAACGGACCAGACCCAAAAGAAAAGAAGGGGGTTATGTGGGCCTAAGGTTATTTTTTGGGCCTTATTGAATAAAATATCAGTTTATTCAATAAGATTAAGTATTAAAAAGATTTTAAGAAATTTTTTTAATATTTTTGGTTCGGAAAATTATTATGATAATTTGGTAAAACCAAACTATATATTTTAGAACAAGTTCTAAAATATATTCTTTTCAATATTTTAAAAGTTAAGACACTAAAAATATGGAAGGTTACAAGACTTAAAAAAAAGGTGGATCACGCAATAAAATGCTATATTGTGAGTATTCTTTATGCACTTCGTCATTGATATGATTAAAATTGTGATTTTAATCAATTGGGACTACTTATGTGTTGACCCAAATGACTTGCATTATGATGCAGGTTATCAATGCGGATGATGTGTTGTCCAAGAAAGTGTGTCACGCCTGATCTTGTTGCAATGGCAAACGACATGCGCCAAAAGATATTAAAGCGTCGTATCTCTCGGTGGGTGCATAGAGATAACAATAACAAACAAGTGCTTACCAAGCATATTGTTTCAGTTCACAATGAGATACAAGAATGTATCTTGGCCGGGGGTTATAACAGCGTATATATCTGGCTGTTGATGTTCACTGATCTTCTCGCTACGCTGAAGATTACAGAAAATGTTAAAATTTTCCTGTCTCCTGACACTAGGAATACTCATAGAAAAACTGTGGAACGTCTTGTTTCATATCTGAGTAGAAAGAGAATTTTAGAAGAAATTTCTCATAATAAGTCAATGAGATTGCGAAGTGGGCGTAAAGTACGTCGCTTCTGCGCTCGTGAATATGTCCATGAATTCCCTTATCCTAGAAAGTGGACAATCATGAACTCTATGCCAGCCCGCGTCATATATAGAAATATTGTCTTTAATAATGCGTAGATCTTTTATATGGGTTTAAGTCTTGTTAGAAGTTTTTTGTACATATGTGTATAAAACTTCATGTATTTTCATGATTGTAATAAAGACCCATGTGTGCTTCTACAATTAAATAGTTTGTTTATTTAATTGCTAATTATTACCATGTGAAATATCCACTTGAATTTACTATCAAAGAATTTTAAACGTTTAAAGTTTGAAATTAATCCTCGGAGGGTGAGGGGAAACATACCCATGACCTAACACATTTTTTTATGATTCCCTATAGTCATGTCGATTGCTTCAAAATCAATTATTGCCGAGCTCAATAAGGATTTGAAGCTCAACAGTGATAATTATGATAACTGAAATATGAAGATCCAGTATGTGCTAGAAGAGCAAGATGTTCTTGAGATCATAAGTAAAATTATAGTCGAACCTAAAACTGGCAACACCCCCAGCATAGGCGTGATAAAGATGCCTACTTAGCTTGAAAAAAAGAAGAATTCTATTGCTCGACTCATCTTACTAAGTGCCATGATGGATGACATCACTAGGCAATTTCACACGTTTGAAAATGCCAAAGGCCTGTGGGATGCACTTAAAGAAAGATTGATATGGTTGAAGATCATGTCCTCAAGTTAGGCAAGGAGAGTGCATTGAAGATTCAAGATGGAATAGATGAAAAGAATGATGGAGAACAAAAAGAGAAAAACCTGGAAGAGTTCGTGGGAAAAGCTGATAAAAAGGTCTCCATGAGGACTTGAAGCTTCATTTGAAGTATCGTACTCCACCTTCCATCACCAAGGCTCCAAGCTTGGAGTTGAAAGAGTTACCCTCCCATTTACGATATGCATTCTTAAAGGATGAAGGAAGACTCCCTATTATCATCTCCAATAAACTCTCTAAGGAGCAAGAGGAGAAGGTACTTGAAGTTGTTAACAACCAGATTAAGGCCATGGCGTGCCAAATATCTGATATCAATGGGACAAATCCCGACATGATCATGCATTACATCCACTTGGAGGAGGGAGCCAAGCCGGGTGTGGAAAGGCTTAATAAGGAGAATACGAAAAAAGAAACATGATGCCTGCATCGTGAAGAAGGAATTCAAGGAGGGTCATCAAGTGTTACTCTATAACTCTCGGTTAAAACTTTTTTCGGGAAAACACAAGTCCAAGTGGAGTGGACCTTTCAAGGTGGTAAAAATTTTTCGATTTGGAACCCTCAAATTAGAAAGAAGTAATGGAGGAGTCTTCAAGATGAATGTCCAAAGGTGCAAGATGTACCTTGGTGGCGATATTGAACGAAGTTCGGAGGTGCAACCCATGACTTCATCCTCCGATGCATGAAAAAGGGGAGTAACGTCAAGCTAACGACTATAACTTAGCATGTTTTTGAATTGTCTTTTTATTGTCATAGTCTATAGGTGTTTTTCTTATTACGCTTGTTCTTATTCGGGTATGTTTTTGAAGCATTGGTTCATGCTTATGGGATATCTTTTAAATTTTGAAGGTCGTCTCAAGGATTCGTGGATACATCATGGACGATTGGAAGCTCATCAGGGGACGTGGACGAGGCTAAAAAAAAAAGTTGCTAGCGGCCGCCAGCCCACCCGGTGGCCGCCGGGCGGAAGAGGAGCCCCCGTTTTCGGCGGACGGTAGCCAACCCGGCGGCCGCCGGGTGGGTAGAAAACCCCCTGCCATAAATAGGCCATATTTTGGTACTCAAGAATTGGATTGAGGTGATTCTTATTGCTATGGAAAGCTAAGAGATAGGCCGACAACTTTGTTGATGACTTCTTCGAGTTCGGGGTGAAAGGGGTCTAAAATCTTTTCTAACTAAACCTATTAGAACCCTACCTCCTAAATCCTCCCAATCCACCCAACTGATCGATGGAGCAAGGTCCTAGAGGTAATGCACACCATAAATGCCCATAACAAATGAATGGAATGGGAACTTCAGCATCAAGGCTACTACATCCAGCAAATGGTGGAACGATCCAGATACAACATTTCACCACCACCACCATCTCTAACTCAAGACTAAGGGCAGTTTCCTAGCACTTTGTTTTTCTTTAGTTATTTTTTTTGTCTTCGTGATGTCTTGAGTTTGCTATATGTCTTTGTGATGTCTTGTTCTTCATGTTTGATTGATGTTCATACTTGGTTGTTAATGCGTTTGTTAGTATAGCTTAATTGTTTATATGTTTATGTGCTCCCTACACCTTGAGGACAATGTGTTTTTCAAGTGTGGGGGTGTGGTTCCACTAAGGAACTTTGTGTGTTTAGGTCTTTGTTGTTTTGTTAGGCATTGATTTGGTATGAATTTTCAAAATTTTGACCCCCTTCAAATTCTTTAACTTGTGTTAGAAGCTTACCACACATCTAGTTAGGAAATGAACTCGAGCACAAGGCCTAAGAGTTTGTAGAAACTTCACCCTCGGTTGTTTAGACTAGTGGTCTCACTATGTAGATTTGACTAGAGGGTTGACAAATGACCTTGTGAGAAACTTTGAGCCGAAGGAGGAGACAACCATCTTCATTTATTCATGAGGTGCCTACATGAGTTCGGTTGATCGAGGTATCCTACTAGTACTTGACATGGTCTTGGTTGTGTGGCGTTAGTGAATGACGGGGGCTAATCTTTTGAAATTGAGCCTAGAGCTTTAGAGCCAAGAACCTTTATATCCATTGCTTTCACCCATTGAGCCTAGCCATTCATTGATCATATTATATGTATAACAACTTTAAGCCTTATATCCACCATCCTCCTGACCTTTGGTCATCCGATCCGAGGACACATAAGTTTACATTTTTTTTGGAAAATGATATGTATTGGGTTTAGTTGGTAGCTTAGGCCTTAGTGTTCTTATGGGTTAATTCTTTGGGAATTTGGGTAATAGAGAGGCCATACAAAGAAGCCGAGTTCTTGCCTAGAAAATGCCAAAGTTTGTGTTTGTAGAAAGAAAGAAAAAAAAATAAAGAAAGAAAGGAAAGTGAAGGTTGAATAATTGACATAACTCGTGCTACGTGGTCTTAGGAAATGGGTGAATTTTGAGAGTGCTTTAATTATTTATGGTGAGGATGTTTAGAATAGACGAGAGACTAGAATGCTTTGGCAACAAGTTCTCGGATTGGGTGGTTTAACTACTATCCATATATATTATCTCATCAATACCTTAGCCCTATTACAACCCGATTGAAAGCCCTCTGTTCACGAGCAACCACACGACTTTGAGACACTGTTGAGTAGGACATAGGATATTTTGAAAGACATCGGTCATGTACGCGAGAGATAGGAAGTTGGCTACTTACAAATCGTGAGTTAAAAATTTCCGAACCTCTGAGTGGTTAACCTTCTAGTGTCTTTTACATAGTGATAACACTTGTTTAAACTACTGAGTGGTGAGGTGTCTACCGGGTCTTACTCTTTGTGTTTGGGTTGTTGAACTAGCTAGGTAGTGGGGTGGACTTTTGATGTGAGTTTGAGATTTTGAGGGGAGTCAATTCGTGAATTAATCATGCCTAGTCTTGTCCTTGTCGTGTTTTTCTTTCTTAGGTGTTTTGTGTTTGTGTTTGTATACCATGTTGAGTTTTGCTTGAGGACAAGCAATGATTCAAGTGTGGGGGTGTGATGAGTGTGAAAATACTCTATCATCCATGTATGTTTTAGTGTCGATTTTCCATTGTTTCTAGTGTTTTTGTGTGTTATGTATCGTTGTATTGTTATATATTCTGCTTTGAACGTTTTAGTGTAGTTCTTGTGATTTTTATTACATTTCGTTCATATTTATTACTAGGAGACTATGTGGTGATGCGAGGAGGATATTGGTGCACTTTGGAGCGTGTCATAGGCGATCGGATCAGCCGGGACAATTGGCATTTTACGAGACCCAAGAAAGCGTGGAGTAAAACTGACCCCTTGCAACTCAAATGCCGATAACTTTCTCATCCGAAGTCCAATGGATGCAAGCAAGGTGGCGCTGGACAGAAGACATCCGGAGCTACAATTTATCTTCATGGGCTTCTTCAAATTCGGAGTTTAAGTGGGAGGAAAATCGTGTCCAAAGTTGACCTTCGAATCTGCCAACAAATCTGACGAGTGGGCCAAATTTTATGATTTGTTTTGGGCCCATTTTTGGGCATGAATAGTGAATTTCGTGGCTGGCACTTCCTAAGCCAAAAACTTGTATAAATAGCTTCCTTGGCTTATTTTGGAAGCCAACCAACTTAGAACCTTAGACTTTAGATATTTTGCTAAAAACACTCACCAACTCACCTACTCTCATCTTCCATCTTGGAAGAGAACTTGGCTCACCATTGTTAAAGCTTGTGTAGAGAACTTGAAGGAGATATTTTTGGGAGCTTGAAGATCATCTTGAGCTTTCTTTATCTTTCTCTTTTATGTTTAAGCTTTGCTTGCTTTGTTCTATGGATGTGTTATGTTATTTGGTGAATATGTGTGAGTAGTTGATTAGTGAGTTTGGTGCCTTGATGGCACCTACTTAGCCAATGGTTTAGGGGGTTAACATGCCTAGGTATGTGTACTAGTTAATGAGCTTAATGTTTAATCTCGTTTGATCACCTTGATTATGAACTAAGTTAATGTTAATCGCCGAGAGGGGTTAGGATTAATGGACCATTTAACTAGTTGAGTAGAAACCTATTGATGAGAGATCACCTTAGATGACTAGTTGTCCAAAGGATGGTGATTATAGTTGGTGATTAGTTAGATTAGATGGCTAATTTGTCGTGAGAGCGTGGTTGGTTCATCTAAGTCTAGTTAAGATTCGATTTAGACTAGTTTGTCGCGAGAGCGTTGATTAGTTGCCTTCGAAACATCCGGACCATATCATGAACTTAATAAACCCCATAAGCCATTTGTTTATTTAGGTTGTCATTGGTACCAAGCTCACTCTTGTTTTAAGTGTTTAAACCATCACCTTGTTTAGTTACAATTTTAATTCAAGTAGCATATTGTGTTTGGAATTGACACCTCCATTTCTTATAGTCCTAAACTAGTGGTAAAGTCGAGTTTACGGCCTAGCTTAGTCCTTGTGGGACGACAATCCCTTACTTACTCATTATTGCAAAAGGGGTGAAAATCCTTTCTTTCAATCAGCCGTGAAGAATGGTGCACGATCGGGACCGCGACGATACTGGGTAGACTAACCTCGAGCGACTCAAATAAAGATAACTTTCTCATACGAAGTCTGATGGAGACGGGTGAGGCAGTTCTGGAAAGAAGACAGCCGTGGCTACAACTTTGTCTCTAATTGCCTTCTTTAAATTTGAAGTCTAAGAGGGCAAAAAATGCATACAAAATCAAGTTTTAAATCTGAAAACTTGCCTAACCAAAATTGGCCGAAATTCATGGCCCATTTCGGGCCCATTCCGGGTTTGTCCATGACTTTTCATGGCTGGCATTCCATCACCTAACTCACCAACTCCACTCCACTACCTCCCCCTTTCTCTCCACTACTTCCCCCTTTTACTCCACTACCTCCCTCTTTCACTCCACTACCTCTCTTTTAAAGGAGAAAAGGAGGTTGGCTCATCATAGTAGGAGCTTGTAGAGAAAAACTTGGCTAATCATTGTAGAGTTTTTGGAGAGGAAGTGTAGAGAGAAATTGAGAGAGCTTAGAGAGGAGGCTTGTAGAGAAGCTTGGAAGGAACTTGAAGAAGGAGCTAGGAGAGAGCTCTTGAAGACTCATTGAGCTTTCTTAAACTCTATCTTTATGTTCATGTTTTATTTACATTGTTCAATGGATAATTTGTGTGATTTGATGAATATGTGTGAGTAGTTGATTTGTGGGTTAGGTGCCTTGATGGCATCTACTTAGCCTATGGTTTAGTGGGGTTAAAATGTTAAGGTTTGTGAACTAGTTAATGATTTTAATGCTTAATCTTGCTTGATCACCTTGATTATGAACTCAATTAATTCTAATCGCCGGGAGGAGTTAGGATTAATAGACTATTTAACTAGTTAACTAGTTGCCTATTGATGAGGGATCTCATTAGGTAGTTAGTTGTCCATAGGGTGATTGTTATAATTGGTAATTAGTTAGATTAGGTGGCTAATTAGTCACGAGAGTGCAATTAGTTCAACTAATCCTAATCAATGGTCAATTTAGACTAATTAGTTGCAAGAGCGTTAATTAGTTACTTAAGAAACACCCAAACCATAACGCGATCTTAATAAACCCCATATGCCATTTGGTTATCTAGGTGTCATTGGTACCAAGCCCACTCTTTCCTTTATTATTTAAATCTTCTTATAATTTAGTCGTCGTAATAACCAACTCGTGTTTGGAATTGACAAATCCATTACTTGTAGTCCTAAACTAGTTATCGAGTCGTATTGGTGGCCTAGAACTTAGTCCTCGTGGGACGACAATCCCGTACTTACTCTTTATTGCAAGAGGGGCGTAAAAATTCCCTCCGAACAATTGGCGCCATTGCCGATTGAGTGATAGATACTTAATTTGGCTTACGAACTTGGATTGAGACATTTATGTTTTTGTTTACTTGGTTACTTAGTACCTTTGTTGGTTGTCTTGCAAGGTACTTGTTTATCGCATGCCCCTCACTCGTTCCACCAATAACTTTTCGGTGGAAATCGAAGCAGACATTTGATATTTAGAGAGGACATTGCGACAAGAGAAAAGAATTCAAGCAAGGATGGAACAACAAGCTCATCCAAGGGACGATGCACAAGGAGATCGAGCTCCTCGAAGGACTCTCTTCATGGCACTCCACCACTTCATGGCTGGCATTCCATCACCTAACTCACCAACTCCACTCCACTACCTCCCCCTTTCTCTCCACTACTTCCCCCTTTTACTCCACTACCTCCCTCTTTCACTCCACTACCTCTCTTTTAAAGGAGAAAAGGAGGTTGGCTCATCATAGTAGGAGCTTGTAGAGAAAAACTTGGCTAATCATTGTAGAGTTTTTGGAGAGGAAGTGTAGAGAGAAATTGAGAGAGCTTAGAGAGGAGGCTTGTAGAGAAGCTTGGAAGGAACTTGAAGAAGGAGCTAGGAGGGAGCTCTTGAAGACTCATTGAGCTTTCTTAAACTCTATCTTTATGTTCATGTTTTATTTACATTGTTCAATGGATAATTTGTGTGATTTGATGAATATGTGTGAGTAGTTGATTTGTGGGTTAGGTGCCTTGATGGCATCTACTTAGCCTATGGTTTAGTGGGGTTAAAATATTAAGGTTTGTGAAATAGTTAATGAGTTTAATGCTTAATCTTACTTGATCACCTTGATTATGAACTCAATTAATTCTAATCGCCGGGAGAGGTTAGGATTAATGGACCATTTAACTAGTTAACTAGTTGCCTATTGATGATGGATCTCATTAGGTAGTTAGTTGTTCATAGGGTGATTGTTATAATTGGTAATTAGTTAGATTAGGTGGCTAATTAGTCACGAGAGTGTAATTAGTTCAACTAATCCTAATCAATGGTCGATTTAGACTAATTAGTCGCGGGAGCATTAATTAGTTACTTAAGAAATACTCGGACCATAATGCGATCTTAATAAATCCCATATGCCATTTGGTTATCTAGGTGTCATTGGTACCAAGCCCACTCTTTCCTTTATTGTTTAAATCTTCTTATAATTTAGTCGTTGTAGTAACTAACTCGTATTTGGAATTGACAAATCTATTACTTGTAGTCCTAAACTAGTTATCGAGTCGTATTGGTGGCCTAGAACTTAGTCCTCGTGGGACGACAATCCCGTACTTACTCTTTATTGCAAAAGGGGCATAAAAATCCCCTCTGAACAGTACTTTTGTTGAATTTTGACGATTACCGGTTGGAGCAAAATCTATCTATGTTGGCAATAACGCACGCGTAAATGTCAATGGGATAGGTACATGTAGATTGAGCCTGCGTGAAGGACGCACCCTACTTTTACATGATGTGTTATATGCTCCAGAAATTTGCCAGAATTTAATTTCTGTTTCAGCTTTGATGTCTCTTGGTTTTCGTTGGTTGTTTGAGAATAATTCCGTTCAGTTATTTTTGGAACATGTTTTCTATGGTTCTGGTTATAAATCAGATGGTTTCTTAATCATGAATGTTGACCTTTGTGATTTACCTGATTCAAGTTTTTCCTTTGTCACTGCTTCGTAAATGTCTCAAGATGATGTTGTGCTATGGCATTCTAGACTTGGCCATATTGGTCAAGATCGCTTGAATCGTCTATCTAAGGCATGACTGTTGGGTAATTTAAAAAAATACTATATTATCTACTTGCAAATATTGTTTAGAAGGAAAATTGACAAGAAAACTATTTGGAAAGGGAACTAGAGCCAATGATCCATTGCAATTAGTCCATTCCGACATCTGTGATCCAATGAATGTGAGGGTAAGACATGGAGCATATCATTTCATCACTTTTATAGATGACTATAGTAGATATGGTCAAATCTATTTAATTTCTCACAAATCAGAAGCAATAAGTTATTTCAAGATATTTATGAATTATGCTGAGAATCAACTAGATCAAAAGATTAAGGCCTTACGAACTGATCGTGGTCGTGAGTATCTTTCCGATGAATTTAAAGCTCTGTATGAAGAAAAAAGAATTGAACATCAGTTGTCCATTCCTTATACACCTCAACAAAATGGGGTAGCAAAAAGAAGGGATAGAATCCTTCTTGACATGGTTAGATCTATGATAGCGGAGGCAAATTTGCCTATATCCTTTTATGGAGATGCGCTCATTACCGCTACATATATTCTAAATCATGTCCTCTCTAAGTCTGTCACTACCACCCCTTACGAAATGTGGACAGGTCAAAAATCCTATCTTAGCTACTTAAGACCGTGGGGGTGTGCATCTTACGTCTATTCTACCTCGAATACATATGGTAAATTAGGATCGAGAGGTAGAAAGAGTGTCTTTATAAGATACTCTGAAGTATCAAAAGGATACGTGTTCGTGGGCGAACTAGAAAATGGACAAGTGACAGAACTTGAATCACGAGATGTCACGTTCTTGGAAAGAGATTTTCCGAAATTGGGAGAGGTGAGTAATGATCTTGCTTTATATGAAGTTAATGAGCCAGAATCATCTGGATCACTCCATCCGAGTGGGAGAATTGTGGAGGAGAAAAATCAAAATTTTCTATCTCCAATTGATCCGAAAGTTCATAATCCAAATAATCAACATCTTAGTGGGAGTACAATTCCGAACTCCAGTGGGAGTATGGATTTTCGCTTCAGTGGAAGTATGATTCCAAGTTATGATGAATACATGAGAGATGTTTATCAAAATTGGGAAATTCATAGAACTAAAAGAACTAGCATTCTATGCCGACGATTTGAGATTGAAGGTGCTGCAAATACTTTCTTGGTATCATTAAGAAGACATAATGGTCCAAGTGAGATTCTTTTAGCAATTATACAATATGAGGATGAAACTAAGAATTTTTCTGATGCTCTATCATCTCGCGAGAAGAATGAATGGGGTAAAGCAATGGAGGAAGAGATGGCTTCCATGAAGAAAAACCAAGTTTGGAAACTGGTTGACCTACCTAAAGCACGTAGGGCAATTAGGAATAAATAGATTCTCAAAATTAAGCGTAAAGCAGACGGAAGTATCGAAAGGTACAAAGCTCGCTTAGTTGCCCAAAGATTTAGACAACAGGAAGGAGTTGACTATGAGGAGACTTTCGCTCCTGTTGTTAGATTCACGTCCATTATGATTATTCTGGGTATCGTGGCAAATTTGAATCTTAAGTTACATCAAATGGATGTTAAAACTACTTTTCTCAATGGAGAACTAGATGAAGAGATCTATATGGTCCAGCTAGAGGGCTATATCCAAAAAGGCAGCGAACATATAGTTTGCAAATTGAAAAGATCAATTTATGGCCTTAAGCAGTCTTCTAAACAATGGTATATTCGTTTTTATAATACGATTATGTCATATGACTTTAAAATGATAGACGAAGACCATTGTGTCTATATTAAATGCTCAGGTAAGAAGTTTGTTATAATTACGTTATATGTTGATGACATTCTAATAGCTAAAAATGACATGAAATATCTAATCGAGCTCAAAGCTTGGTTCTTGTCCAACTTTGAAATGAAAGATATGGGAGACGCTAATTATATACTCGGAGTTAAGATCACGAGGAATCGTTCAAAAAGGCTATTGTCTCTTTCACAAGAGACCTATATCCGCAAAGTAGTAGAACGATTCAATTGTAATGATAGTAATCCCAAATATGTCCCAATTATCAAAGGTCACCATCTCAATAAAGACATGTGTCCTAAAATAGCTCAGCAGGAGAGGCATATGATGAAAATTCCTTATGCTAATACGGTTGGTTGTCTCATGTATGTAATATTGTGTATAAGACCAGATATTTATTATGCTATTGAGATAGCAAGCAGATATCAGTCTAATCCAGGTAATGCACATTGGAAAGTAGTCAAGAGAATTATGAAATACTTGAATACGACTGCAGAATACTCACTGTGTTATCAATGTAAAGACCTGACATTAAGAGGTTATACCGACGCTGATTGGGGTGGTGATATGGACGAGAAGAAATCCACATCATGATATGTCTTCTTGCTTGGTGGGGGTGCTATTTCATGGACTAGTAAGAAACAAACGTGTGTCTCCCTGTCAACTATGGAAGCTAAATATGTAGCTTCTGCAGCTGCTGTGCAAGAGGTAGTCTGGTTGAAGATATTCTTGAGCCATTTATTCCTAACCGACTCAAAAGAACCAGTGAGCTTATTTTGCGATAATCAAGCGTCAATAGTTTTTGGTAAAGATCATAGGTATCATATCAGAGTAAAGCATATCGACATCAAATATCACTTTGTTAGGGATATGATTGCGTGTAAGGAGGTGAGCATAAAATACATATCTGCACAAGATATGGTCGCAGACCCAATGACCAAGGGTGTTGTTAGAGATGTGTTTGAGAAACATGTCAGGTCCCTGGGTTTGCGAAGGTTTTAGTATTTTTGCTCATATTGTAAAGAATTTATTGTTCAATATAATATTATTTTCAGCAATACGTATTGTGTGAATGTTATTTAGGGTAACATTTACTAATGCATGTCGGACAGAGAAGTAGCCCACTCACAAGGTATTTACCTCAGTGGGAGTTATGAGTTGATTCTTGATTGAGATGAGGCAATTTTTAAAATATTGTTAAATATCGAGTGCCTGTTCTAAAATATGAATGCCGTCTTGCTGAACTACAAGAGCAGTCTTGTTAAAGCGCAAGATTATGTGTAAGCAATAGTTGCTACATTAAATGAGTTCTCAGAACTTATGGGATTATATGGAATCCAATGGTAAGAAGTAAGTAGAACTTACCATAATTCTGTCTTGATAGCCTAGAGCAGTCTTTGTGTAGACTAAAGCTGTTTGTAAACATCGAGGTTGATGCTCTAGTATGGTGTTATTTATGAATGACATGTGCTCCTTTAACAAGAAAGAACACCATAGCACATGGACTGTGTCATGTGTGCTTTACGACCAATGGATGGGAAATTAATTTATTATTGAGTGATTTCGGTTTCCCTGGTGTGAGATCAAATTTGAAAACTATAGTTGCTGAACTCTACCCTTAAGATCCTAAATATATTTTGGAAGTATGATTCAGTACTGCTAGCTTGGAAAGTCTTTAAAAGGGCCATGGTTTTGATTAAACTTGGCAAGGCTGACTGGAAAAGCAGGCTGGATCATGATGAAAAAAATATCGTTAATGAAGAAGGTTTCTTATCGATCACATTCGAAAAGCTTTGTGGTTCACAGGTGCACCTATTGTGTTGAGAGCAATACAATAGTGAACACGAATAGATTATTTCAGAAATTATATGTAAAAACAAAGAATGTGAGATGAGACCTAGGGTAAGGCATACTTTACGTAATGGAGGTATCGAGATGCTATCATTCAAGTGGCCGATATGTGCTCTTGAGTTTAGCTACGTGCACTCGATGTATGTTGGTCGCACAAAATATTTGCCTAACACGATAAGAGAGAATTTTGATTATGATCAATCATGTGTGAGTAGGAGAATGTTGGTCTTGGATTTTACACCCATGATTATCAACAAGCCCATGTGGTGGGCTTATGGGCCACCTCCACCTTTTGGGTGGCAAATTTATGCCACATGGCTTCATACATGGGCAAGCTACCAATGGTAGCCTTGCCACATATAAGCTTAATCACCATTTGGTGATGACAAGATAAGATAATTTCTCCTCTTTAAATAGAGGAAGAAAAAGGTGAGAAGTTCACCGCGGTGAACTTAGACACACATACAAAAAGATCAAATTATCAATTTGATCCCTGAATTCTAAATTCGACTCTGAGGTAGATAAATTCGTGGAAATTGTTCTTACTTCGTGTATACGTGGGTAAGAACCGATCAGTAACAAACCTCTGTTACGATCCTGTGGTTGATCTACGCTTCAACAAGTAAGTGTATTTACGTTTAAATAAATTCGTTCATTTATTAATTTAAGGTTGTTAATTATATGATTGTGATCTATAATTAAATAAGATACCTTCAAATAGAAATTTAGCTTTTGGGTCAAAAGATTGAATAGATGAAGCACGTCAAGTTGGCAACAATAATAGTTGATTCAGATCTCATTAGAAAGGACAAAAGAATTGTCGAACTTGTTATCAATTAACTACATGGAAACAAACTAGATATAGCTCTCCTAAAGAATGTAATTCTTGGTAAGAATCAGCTGAAAACTTCCAGCTAGACCATTTTCAAGAAAATTGGCCAAGTAAGGTGTTTGCCGAACTTTTTCCCTCGATCAAATAAGCCAAATGACTACGCACTAAGCATTTACTTCCCTTCTAAAAAAAACTAAGCATTAAGCATTCAATCTGGCAGAGAAAATATGTGAGAACATTAAGCCGTTTAAATGTGGCTTGCAAGTTGACACAAATACTAGAATCTATCAAATCTTTCAGATTCCGTAACTCTTGAAATGTTGTTGGCAGCTTCAACTATTACTCACATATCTAGTTATTAGTTTTTGTGAGTGAGAATTGCTTTGATGTTTAATATATCCTTAGTATTTTATGACAACTTACATTATGCTTCTCTGTTTAACATTTCACAATCAACTTATTCTTCAAACTAATAATTCATTAGATGCCAATTGATTAGAATTGAAATTAATCACTAGAATTTCAATTTAGGTTGCTAAATTTGTGTCAAAACATAACAAATAATCTCATAACCATTCATTAACATAAAACCAAACACATACAAATAAAGTTTGCTATTTCTATCGCCAATCATCATATATTATCCTATTTAAATATATACGGCAAAAACTAATTCAAACCACACACTAAACGTGCACATCGAATAAATACTAGCATAAAAAAATAAATTTTGCTTATTATGTTAAGTAAAAAAATTAATTCAATAAATTCATGCCACTATTTTTTTTCTCTTTCAAATTCATTGTCTGTATCTAAACTTATTGCTCTAGTACCACTTTAGTTGTCACGACTTGGAACAGAGACAACGGCCACGCAAGACTCAATTCTAATCTCTTTAAAGACACAAGAAATCTATGACTGTTTTACCCTTGGAAATAAAAACAAAACATTCCCAATCGCCTTCTTCCCGGCAATGACGAAGATTGTGGGGACGCTGGGCCCATCGCCGGTGGTGGTCTCCTTGGAGCCCCGTCGGTCCCAGTCGTTGTCGTCCCACCATCCAGAGAAGTCGTGTGTTGCAGCCGCTTGTTGTGAAGAGAGAGAAAGGAGAGATCACTGTCGCTGCGCAAAAGGAGAAACAGGAGGAGGAGACCCGCTCGTCGCTCAGTCACCGCCACCAGAGAATGGTTCCAGTCAGGGGCGGAGCCAGAAAATTTCGAGAGTGGGGGCAATATAACTTGATAATGGTGCACATTAGTATTCTGGTTTCAATTTTTAAGTAGATTAATTTTTTTGTGGGGTCAATTTTTAATTTTAGTGGGGACATATATCAAAAAATATACTAGTTATCAAACAAAAAAATTTTAAGTGGGGGCAATTGTCCCTACTCCCCTAAACATGGCTCCGCCCCTGGTTCCAGTCGAGGCCCAACATAAGGAGGAAGAGAAAGAAAATGAGAGAAGAGTTGTCTCCGCCAATTCACCCAACGCAGCTGATGTAGATGGAGAAGAGTTGTCTCCGCCTGTGCCAGAGTCGGTTGGAGAGGAGCGGGTTCTGGCCGTTTCATCTCCGACCCTCTCTATTGGATTTGGATAATAAGGTGGTCGGAGAAAGATTACTTATTAATTAATTTATTTTATATTTTATTTGTTTTTTAAGGGTATTTGAGTCCTCTACTTGAAAAATCGATTGATGGCATTAACGAGAGACCCGAGAGTATAATAAAATCAAATTAGAAAGGCTATAAAATCAGAAGACAAACTACAGGGTGCTTAACGTCTATTTTACCAAACACTAGCGATATAGATGTAATTCCCCTAAAAACATTCGCCCAGATAACAGATTTTACCAAGAAAGAAAAGATTTCTCCTCGCTTGAAGGAAACAGAGCCTTAAAGGAAAAGAAGAAAAGCCGAAACCCTAACTAACGAGTGATTCCGGCGAGCCATGGCCTGCACCCTCTCAGGCACCTTCCGTTGCCCAATATCAGCGAGGACCCACCGCTCCATTCCACTGCTACGTCTCCCCAATCCAATTGCCCGGTAATTTCACTGACCTTTTTTTTTAATCTTCCTTCACTTTAATGATGGGCAACACAGTAAACGGTATGGTTGGTGTTACCTAGGTTTCCGACGAGAGTTCGTTGGTCGGCAATACGTACAGTAGCCGCTTCGGCTTCCGGGAGTTCTTCGAACCAGGATGGCGAATTCAACCCGTACGAGGTGATGATAAGGATGCCTTTGGAGAGCTTTAAGTTGTCTTGAATTGGATCCTTAACCGGTACCTTTTATTCGTTTTCTGGTGCTTTAGATCCTGGGAGTGAACCCCTTTGTCGGGTTTGATAAGGTCAAGAGAGCATACACCAAGAAGCGCAAGGAGGCGGAGAGGGCTGGGGACGATGCTGCTGTTACCCGGGTTGGTTGCTTGGCCTTTTCTTTTTGCTGGCTATGCGTTGTGTTTCGGGTCTATGACAACGATGGATTGCTTGCTTGTGTGGTTGTTTTTCAGCTCGAGAAAGCTTATGATGAGTTGATGATGTCCCAATTGATGGGTAGGAAGAAGGGTGTGATTTATGGGTCGTTGAAGGTATGCAGACTTCCATATTTCTTTGTGTTTCAATTCGGGCTTTTTTTTTAGCCTGAGAGGCGAGTCACGAGTCCGAATCTATTGGAAAGTATCAACATTCATATTTTTAATCTGCAAGCTTTTTGGGTTAAGGTTTCAGAGGACATAAAGTATGCTGATAAGCAGCCTATCATTCCATGGGGACCCAGGTTAGTTTACTGTCTATGTAACTGCACAGATTATTTGAGATTTCTACTTCATTATGTTCCACCACAAGGAAGCATAAAGCTTAACCGCGTCATGATTGGTTGATTTTTTTTCTTTCCCCGTTTTTCCTACTTCAAATGAATTACTATAAAATCATGTCCGCATCTCATCTTCTCAACTCAACAGGTTTTCCTTGTCCAGTGTGAAAGACATTCGGATAAACTTGGCAATATCTGCTGCATTTGTAAGTGACGAAGCATCTTCTCTCTAATGTACCAGGACCCACCTCTCTGGGTTTTAAAGTGCATATCAAATTTATTGCTTTATCAGTCTCCCAAGAGTGATGCATCATTGGGACCATCTTCTTTCTTTCTTTCTTTCTCGTGCTGCAAGACTTTCCGTTTTCATATGCATGGGTACACTCCTCACACATCACCCTGTGGACTTGGCTGTTGTGGGAATGGTTTTACTTTAAAATGAACACTATGTTTATTGGCTTGATCTTGGTCTCTTGTACACGCATATGAATCATTACAGGTTTTTACAGCCGACAGCTCGTGTTCTTTTGTGATTATCCTGTCCACGATATATAGAGCTTATCACCTAATACTTGTGATCAATTTTATTATTTTTGCAATATCTTGTGAGCACTTTTTGTTATTTTGCAAGTAGTTTTCCTATGATCGTATATTGAACTTGAATTATGTCAATTATCTTTGATGGCAGCAGTTGCAATGCTGTCCTTTATTGATGTTATCTTCATCTTCTAGCTGGCTTTTTGCAGATTGCTTGGACGCTTTTTCAGCCCAATATTGAATATAAATCCCTGCAATTTTTGGCTTTTGCATTTGTATACCGGCTCTTTGAAAAGCTGAAATCGTTTGAGCCCGCTGCATCAACAACATATTCGGTGAGTAAAATTTCGTCTCTTCCTTTTGGACAATTCTTATTGATATACCTAATCACACTAAGAATCGGATAGGTTTTTTCGTTCTCTCTGTACTCATATAAACTTTGACTGCAGGACGATGGTGTAGAAGATGGACGGGCTTTGCGAATAGGCAAACGAGCTTTTCGTGCTCTTTCTTTGGTGTTTGGTTGTGTTGCTTTTGCTTCTTTGGTACGTACCGTTGACCTATCTGGGTTGCTGATGAAACGAATGTTAAAGATGCCTATTGAGAATTCACCAAAACTGAAAAGTTTGTTGAAGACCCTTGTCAGAAAATGTGTTGTTAAAGTTTAATCTTGTGGTCACTAACCTAAACATCTATTTTTTTCGAGGAACTAACTTAACACTAAGCTGTCCTGTTTGTTGATGCTGTTCCACACCCTGGTCATTAGTATCACGACAATCTTTCATTCTCCCCTTTCTCTAAGTTATGCGTAATACTATCTTATTGTTGTTATGCAGGCATACACTGGTTCTTTAAATTTGTCCGAGATGGTCACTGGTTATGTACCTGCTTTTCTTTATAACAATCAGGTATACTTCTCAAATTTTGTCATTGTTGATAGACTTTGCAAACGGAACCTGGAGCTGCTACCTGGCTCCTCATTAGAATGTTTCACTACATTGTATGGGGTAACTACTCATTTTGGTCATGCAACTCTGGGTCGAAACATGGACATGTCACAATACTTTTAGTTTGTTGAAGTCTTCATACCCAACTTAGGACTTGATCCACTGTTTATCACCAAGTCGAAAATCGAGCTACATGAATGGATTAAAGAGATTATATTCTTACATCCATACGTATATTGCATTAAGAAAAGTCGTATTCATGAAAAGTAAATAGATCAACGACAAAACCCACACAAAATACATCAAAAATGCTAGAGATATGAACAAGAAACCCGGAAAAAATCATAGAAATCTGTGCTTTCTCTTCGTTCATTCCGCTTCATTTATTCTTCCAATCCTTTTACCACCACAACCAAATGACTGCATTGTTTCTTTCTACAACAAAGTAAACTCATTATTCTGAAAAAATAGGGCTGTTGCAACTCTTTATTGCCTATGCATTGTCTAAAGAAAATCAAATAAAAACAGAACAGAACTCCTAAAAAGATCAAAGAACTTAAAATTTTCAAATTATCTGAAAGCATGACCTACACAGTTTTTGAAGCTCACTTTCCTTATTTGAGAATTTACGGAGCTTGGTTTGTGACAAGGTTAGTATATAATGGCTGCCGCTGAAAGTTGTAAAAGGAGAGAACCAGGTTAGAAGAGGTTACAGGGAAGGGGGAACGTGAGTACTGGAACTGGGGATTGTACTTTTGAGGTATTGAGAGGGAATTCAGGTTTATGTTTTCCATCGGTGACGTGGATGGAGGAATAAGAACCAGTGGGCTGGTTATGGTACTTTTGAGTTGTTGAGGGGAAAAGAAAAAGATTATGTTCAGGTTTATGCCTTCATTCTCTCGAACATGACTAGTTGACGGGGCTTCGGAAAAGTGATGGCCTGCAAGTTAGTTGTAAGTTGGGTATTAAAAAATGTAACAGATGAAAAGGATAATGGCCATTATTTATTTTGACCCAAAGCTCGATGGCCATCCAAGTAGTCTACTGTCTACTCCCATCTTATAGAACCGCCAATGCATGATTTTTCTTAAACAAGACTTTCGACTATGTTAATCTCAATTTTCTGAGATTGCCATGAACCGTCATCACCAGCATGCTACACAAGCACATTATTCAATTAGGCATCTCAGCTGGCTGTTTCATTTTATCCTTAATAATCTACTTGGTTACTGGAACTTAAGAAATTCTCAGAAATCATAAAATTGCTCTCTTTTTTCTAAAAAAAAGAGACAAGAATTGCTTATTTGATCATTGCTGGTTATTGTTTCAACGCTTCCTTGTTATGATGTCCAGGAACCAATTGTCACAGTTGCCTCTGCAATTTTGCTCTTCATTGTTGGAAGTTATTACCGGTAGTTGGATCAGGAACAGGAGGATATTTGGGTCATAATTTTGTCGAGCTACTGTTCATGGTTATTTGCTAGTAAATGGGAGCATGATGTGGTATGAGTTACACAAGAAAAGTGAGTAGGGAAAGCCATTTTCTTTTTCCCCTTGGAAACTACTGTAAAACGAGGTGAGAGAAGCCGTAGCAGATGAACCGGGAGGACAATGTGTGATCCTGATATTTTATCAGAACATCCATCTATATTGTAAGTTTTATGGTAGGTACAATTATGGCAAGTGGAGCCTCTTTGCTAGAGATTTCTAGTCGGATAATCTGTCAGACGTCCTTTTATATGGAAGTAGAGTAGAGGTCGATCTCGAGGCATGTGTAACTGATATTTATGATTGGAGTTAAGAATGTGTTAATCTCAACTATTTTATAGTGTCATTGGATGGTAGATTCTTGTTTCTCTAATCATATGATAAGATATATATCACTAAGTATCATATGAGACATTTGATTATTATAGCTAGCAAACAATATTTGCCAATCATTCGCATTGACAAGATGGAGATTGTTTCTTGTACGGGTGAAGTAAGCTGACATTAGAGAGGTTTTTTTAATTACAATTTTAGAGAATGTAAGCTTTGATCGAGAAATTAGAAAGATTTTGTAGTCAGTTCCCATCTTGCATCAACAAGAAACTATTATCATTTCTTATCGTGATCATGTAAAGGTCTATCAAATTACTGATACCAACAAAGCTCCTATCTTAGAAATAAGAAAATATAATTCAGTTTATGTCAGCAAAGTAGGCTCATATGAAAGAAATAAGAAGAAATGAATGTTTAAGTTTGCTTGCTGGATTAAGGGTTTTAGTTGTATAGCAAGTTCGAGTGAGCCATACCAAAAGGTTTTAAACGTACGTTTCCTTTGTGAAAATAATAGTGTGGGGTGCATTTAAAAGTGGACGCAGGCTCATAAATCAGGTGGATTGGGTGCTCAATAAGGAAGGTTGCACCCACGGACATACCTTATGGATCGAACCATACTCTTACTCTACGTATTTAGGGTATGTTGATTTTGACTGGGTCTAGAGTAAGGTATAGGTATGTGTCCATGTTTAGAGATAGGATATGGATATGGGTATGTGTCCATGTTTAGAGGTAGGGTCTAGGGTAGGGTATGAATCCATAGTTAGACCCCGTGTGTTGAATCCTACTTTTACATTTTACCCTACTTTAAAACTCTAGCCTAATTAGACCCTATTGATAATATATATAATATAATTTATGGTTAACTTTAACATATTTATTATGTTATTACATAACCAGCTTAGAAGATGTCGTGAATGATGGATTACTAGAAGCCGAATTCTATATTTTTCTTTTGTTGAATTGTTTATGTACTTCAAACTCGAAAGAAAAACCTTGTACTATTGAAATTAAATTATAATTTTTAATTTTTTTATTGAATGTTGATGTGTAACGTAGTAGATGTCTTGAATTTATTTAAATTTTATATAGAAATTAATTGTTGATTAAAAATTATAAAAAAGTAGAACGTTAAAGGGTTGGACCCTCAGTCTTCAGGAAGATAGGGTATGAATCTAACAATAAAAATTTTGTAGGGTCGAGATTAGGGTATGCGTCCAACTCAAAAAACTAGGGTATGGGTAGGGTTCTGCCAATACCCTACCCTACCCATTACCATCCCAAACCATTTGTCAATGGACACTGGTATATCGTGACACTACTATACTATTTGTGAAGAGACACTGTTTTATACCATTTGTGAAGAAACACTAGTATGTTGTGATATTGATATGCCATTTTTGAAGTGACACTAGTATATTGTTATTACATTATTGAAAATATAATCGTAATTAATGATATCTTTTTTAGAAATCATAATTAATTATATCTTGATTATAGAAAGTCTCAGAAGTCATTTCCTTAATGGGCAAATTACCCTCACGTCCCTGAGGTTTGGTCACCCTCCCCCTAGGGTCCCTGACTTTTGGAAAATGATTGTCCCGTCCCTAAGTTTTGATGATAATAGACTATCAGGTCCCTGGAGCCAGAATATTTCACATTCTCCGGCGATACCCCATTTGAAAAGACCAAAATGCCCTTCCTTGTTAAATTTTACTCTACCCCTTCAACCTTTAAACACCATCTTCAACCTCCAATCTTGTAACATCAAGAACCAAACACTTATAACACAACATCGACGACCAAGACGAACACCAGAGGACGACCAAGATGAACAAACCCCCAAATCGACGAACAAATCCCCAAATCTTTGTTACTTGTTTCTATCGAACAAACCCCAAAAAAAGGACAAAAAAGAGAAGAAAATTAAAGAACGGTAAACTGAAAGCTTGAAGTTGGTGGGAACAAAGCAAATCTGGGCAACGAACCATACAAATCCAAAAAGACAAAGGAAAGAAGAGAGAGAGAGAGAGAGAGAGAGGAGAAATTTGGAAGCTTTGGAACGTGTTCCGACTTCATTTTTGGCTAGCCGGGATTTTGACGTTGGGAGGGGGCGTGGTCGGGTCTGCCGATGAGGGGGACAAATCTGCCGAACTCTTCAGCCACGGTGAGGAGGACCTCGTCGTCATCATTATTTTCAGAGCAGAAGGGGAGGAGCTCGCGGCGGGTGCGGTCCTCGCCATTCTTTAGCTCGTCGATTAAGACGGCGATCGGGCACAACAGCTCCTCCATCTTCCTCTTACTCAACTTGCGCGGACGCCACTAGACAGCCTCCCCCGTAGAAGCCCGACAGTCCGCCCGAGTTCCCTGCTCACGTCGCGGCTCTCAGCCTCGTGGGTTTCGAAGGAGGATCTCGGTCCCATCCAGCTGAGCCAGTGGGGACCGTTCGCTCGCCTGACCGAGTCATCCCCGGCCGCTTGACCCCCCAGCTCCAGCTATCATCGTCAGAACTGCCTTTGGTCATTGCTTGATTTGGATCTTCCCCCAAACACTTATCAAATTAGGTTTCTGTTGATTTGGGAAATTTTGGGACTGATTTTGAAGATGGAATGGGGTTGAGTAAAATTTAACAAGGGAGGGGGTATTTTGGTCATTTCAAGTGGGGATTCACCGGAGAAAAAAAATATTCTAGCTCCAAGGACCCGAGAGTCTATTATCATCAAAACTTAGGGACGTGATAATCATTTTCCAAAAGTTAAGGACCCTAGGGGGAGGGTGACCAAACCTCAGGGACGTGAGGGTAATTTGCCAGGATACTGATATGCCATTTTTGAAGTGGTATGCTGTGATACCGATATACCATTTTTGAAGTGACACTAGTATACTGTGATTACATAATTGGAAATATAATCGTAATTAATAATATCTTTTTTTAAAATCATAATTAATTATATTGTACGTGTGGATCTCAACCATCAGATTGTAAGACATGCGTGTCTCTCCAATCAACATCGCAAATTGCAATCCAGATAGTGCTGCTCACTCTATTAACGACATCACCCAATTCAACTCTCATAAATCAAAGTCAAATTAGTAGTAATATTAGTGTACTATATATTTTGGTTTATGCTCATAAACATGAGTCAAATCAATGGTGATATTAGTGTACTATAAATTTTGGTCGTATCACTAATTCTATCTATTTATTTAAGTGAGTTAATAAGTTGGTTGAGCTTATTCAAATAATTATTTGATATCATCTAAGACTTAATTAGGTGTAAGAGTAAACATTGTGAATATATATTTACAACTTTTTTAGTTCCTACATATCTTACCACCCTAGAAAAGAATTCTCATTTTTATTTAAAAATTGGTCCTAAAATCAAATCGTAAAATATCTGACACGTCATTTACCACTTGAATTTAGGAGTGAGCAAAAAACTGGAAACCACGAAAGTGCCCCAACCCAGAACAAAAATTCGTTTCAGAACCTGAACCAAAAGAGATTTGGTTCTGATCAGATTTGTTTAAGCTCAAATAATGATTCCGGTTCTCGATCGGGTTTTTTTTAGAGAATCATAGATACTAAGACCGAACCGTAATTTTTTCTTGGGACCATGCAAAAATAATATTGCACACATTCTTTCTCTAAAAAAATACTTTTCGACATATAGATTAAGTTTTGAAAGTGTACTTGGTGCATTTTTTCCCCGCGCTCGTGCCACACTGATTTCTCAAGTGCATTATGTTTTCATGTGCAACTCTGTTAATTTCATTTACTTGACCCGCCGTATTCGAGACCTAGTTACCAATGTACTTATTTAATAGAGATAATTACTCTCAGGACCTCAGGGTATAGTCAAATAGATTCCGAGGACTCTATAGTTTCTCTACTAATTACTGAGCCCTTGTAGTTTGGTTATTATTATGCACTCGGATCCCTGTAGCCGAAATCGTCAATTTTTCTGGCGAACTCCCCACCTGAAATGTCTAAAATACCCCTAAGCTTAAAAAATAAAAAAACTCATCTTCTTACACGGGCTAGAAGGAGGAGGAGGAGGACATCGAGGTCAAACTTCGCCGGATCCTTGAGAACTTCCCCTCCGACAGCTCCACGAGATCTGGCCCCGCCGACTTCCACCAAATAATTTAACCCAATGCTGGAGACGGTGTCGTTTAGAATCCCCTAAGCCCCATCTTCGTCGTTCTTTCCAAAGATTTGTCACGACGGTGTCGTGAAGCCGAAGTCGATAACAGCCATGATGTCGTACGCAAAGCTGGCGGTCGGGACTCCGGCATGGGTTCGGGTTTCTGGGCTTTTATCCATTGGTCCAGTGGGGTAATTTTCTCTTTCTCTACCTGGAACCGTTGCTTGTGGAGTTGCTTGGATTTCGATCTAGGAAGTTGTTAAAATGGAGAACTGCGTCAGGACGGTGTCGTCTGACTTGGCAGAGGTTCCGAAGCAGTTCCCTCCTAATAGCCCTCTGGCCCCGCAGTGGTACAGTCTCGAGGCAGATTCCCAAGGAAACAACATCATGCTCACCGTTTGGATCGGGACCCAGGCCGACGAGGCATTCCAGGAAGCCTGATAGTCGGACTCCGGCATGATGTCGATGAGGGGAGGAGTTTTTTACAGTTTAAAAGGGGTTAGGGGCATTTTAGATATTTCAGGTGGGGAGTTCGCCGGAAAAATCACCGATTCAGGCTACAGGGACCGAAATGTATAATAATAACAAAACTACAGGGGCTCAGTAATTAGTAGGAAAACTACAGGGTCCTCAGAGTCTATTTGACTACGGTGTCGTGAAGCCGAAGTCGATAACAGCCACGATGTCGTACGCAAAGCTGGCGGTCGGGACTCCAGCATGGGTTCGGGTTTCTGGGCTTTTATCCATTAGTCCAGTGGGGTAATTTTCTCTTGCTCTACCTGGAACCGTTGCTTGTGGAGTTGCTTGGATTTCGATCTAGGAAGTTGTTAAAATGGAGAACTGCGTCAGGACGGTGTCGTCTGACTTGGCAGAGGTTCCGAAATGGTTCCCTCCTGATAGCCCTCTGGCCCCGCAGTGGTACAATCTCGAGGCGGATTCACAAGGAAACAACATCATGCTCACCGTTTGGATCGGGACCCAGGCCGACGAGGCATTCCAGGAAGGCTGATAGTCGGACTCCGGCATGATGTCGAGGAGGGGAGGAGTTTTTTACAGTCTAAAAGGGGCTTAGGGGCATTTTAGACATTTCAGGTGGGGAGTTCGCCAAAAAAATTACCGATTCAGGCTAAGGGACCGAAATGTATAATAATAACAAAACTACAGGGGCTCAGTAATTAGTAAGAAAACTACAGGGTCCTCAGAGTCTATTTGACTACAGTGTCGTGAAGCCGAAGTCGATAACAGCCACGATGTCGTACGCAAAGCTGGCGGTCGGGACTCCGGCATGGGTTTGGGTTTCTGGGCTTTTATACATTGGTCCAGTGGGGTAATTTTCTCTTGCTCTACCTGGAACCGTTGCTTGTGGAGTTGCTTGGATTTCGATCTAGGAAGTTGTTAAAATGGAGAACTGCGTCAGGACGGTGTCGTCTGACTTGGCAGAGGTTCCGAAATGGTTCCCTCCTGATAGCCCTCTGGCCCCGCAGTGGTACGATCTCGAGGCAGATTCACAAGGAAACAACATCATGCTCACCGTTTGGATCGGGACCCAGGCCGACGAGGCATTCCAGGAAGCCTGATAGTCAGACTCCGGCATGATGTCGAGGAGGGGAGGAGTTTTTTACAGTCTAAAAGGGGCTTAGGGGCATTTTAGACATTTCAGGTGGGGAGTTCGCCGAAAAAATTACCGATTCAGGCTAAGGGACCGAAATGTATAATAATAACTAAACTACAGGGGCTCAGTAATTAGTAGAAAAACTACAGGATCCTCAGAGTCTATTTGACTATACCCTGGGGTCCTGAGAGTAATTATCTCTATTTAATATTATAATGTCCTGTGATTCGACCGACTGTCTCCACAAACCAACACGGGTATTTTCCAGCGTGTTTTGTCCTCAGTCACACGCATCCTAGAAAATACTTCTCAGGAGGTCACCCATCCTGATCCTACTCCTGGCCAAACGCGTTTAACCTTGGAATTCTCTCAAGATGCATGCCAGAAAACAAACCAAAACATGTCTTTTCTAGCATTTAAATAAAAATAAAATAGTCTTTCGCTCTGATAGCATTTGAGTTGTCACGCCCCAGAAATGGGCATGTCAACCGCCACGGAGAGAAAGTTCTCCATAAAGCTCAATTAATTTCAAAGTATGTTATAAGACATATATATTTAAAGTTACACTCTCGATGGTAAATATAAATTCTCGTTCTATTTGTTAAAAATGATTGTCGAGTCATGCAAGACGTGAATCTACTCCTAGTTCTCACCTCCGAATCGTCCCTTAGTATCTGAAATACATAGCGCACATTAATGATGATACACAACTCAGTAAGCCGGCAACACATATAACACACATTCAAGCACATAACAGATCATATAGTAAATGATATCTCAAATGATATAACAATTCATATATCAAACATTCTCAACAATGATCATTCAAATCAAGACGAAACCAAATAGAACATAAATCACATGTACACTGACAAGCTTTTCAGGATAGAACAGAGGTCACTTAGCCAACTAACTTAGCCAACTAACAAAGATCATTTATCTAACTAACTTAGTCATCTAACAGAATATGACTCCGGAGCCTAACAGATTTCATGACAGGATTCTCGTGGGGCACAGATAAATATCCTTCTGTTCCCGCATTGAAAGTCCAAAAGACATAAGGATATCCCTTCCACGAGCCCAGATAATTCCCACACTCTCCGTCCATTTGATTACACACACCTAGGATTACCCAGTAGTTCCTTAAATGGTGTGTATAAACTATGAGGTCCAGAATGGTGTGGAAATAATTTCGCATGTCAGAAACAGGACAGAGGCATAACGTTCGAACCACATATCAATGTCAGATCAGAAATAAATAGAAATCCAAACAAATCGTCTTTCAGAACAAGTCAGAGATCATGGTCGAATCCGTATTCAGAGACAAATAAAAATCAAAACGAATTATCCATCAGAATAAACCAGAGATCAACGTAGAAAACATATAGATCCACTTACTCATTAGAAGGAAATCATTTAAACTAGAATGATCAAAACAGAATGAATCAATCATTGTTCATTTAGACGAGATATTAAAATATATATTAATTCATGTTCGGCGTTGATATACTATCGACATTAGTGAGTCTCATATATCCTGTGTGACACTTACAACTAATGACGCATCCAGAAATCATGTGGTTCGTATATATATATATATATATATATATATATATATATATATATATATATATAGACACTATAGCCTCAACATACTATGTGGTTTAATTCATTCAGTGGCATCCAATAGCAAACCCACTCCATGTAAAAGCCACGCATGACATAATTATATGCATATCTAGTTGCAAACCTACACAGCTAAATAAAGCATAAAATGCTATAATCTGTTCAAAGCGATTCACCTATTAATTCATGCTATCCATTCATATAATATTCAATTCTAATCAATGGACGAAAGCAAGGAACCAATATTTGTAAACAGGAATCATGCGATTTACCTCGATTAGGTTACATTTGATGGATTTACCTCTATGAATCATGCTTTTAAAATCTATCGCAGTGCAATAAATCATGCAGTTGGATTACACAACAACGACAACAAACACGATAACAAAACTGCACACAACACAGTACAGAGATCCGACTTACATCCTTTCTTCAAGGTAACCACCCTCTTGAGAAGGTAATGACAAAAAGAAGAACAAGCTGGGCTGAGATGTGAGATTCTATTGCCAAATTCCTTCCCGACCACCACTTTCCGATTGGCCAATTGATAACTAAAGGTTTCATCCTTTCACAACTTACGTTGGATTTAAGCTAAATGGAGAATTCTCTTTGGCATCTCAAGACGCCCCATCAATAGGTGCCTCCTTTAGATTATAAGTTGACCTAAAATATTAGTAGTAGGGTTAGGGTTACGTGGTAATTTATCTTTCACTATTCAAAATTATTTTGAATATTTAGGCACTACCTAAAGTTATTAGAATTGTCAAGTAAATTTTTTGATTCTTACAAATATATACTTAGCCTCAGTTGCAGGTAACTTGACCCACCCTTCCAATACAATTATTGCATTTTTATCATACTTCTGTCTTACTTTACGAAATTGTTCGATTCCAAATTCACATGTTTTATCTATTTTTCCAAATTATGGGTACCTTGATTTTGTACCAAACTGGACAAAAGAATCAGAATTAATCTGGTTCAAAACTAAAGGATAAATAATTTGGTTCTATTCCCATCTTCTGAAATGGTTCTAAATTCGAATCGGTTTGTTACGATTCGAACTGTTTGTTCACCGCCACTCGAAGGACATCAATTCTAGTTCTTTAGTTTTGACTAAAATGAAACTTAATTTTCTATCCAAAGTTTTCCAAACATATTATACCCATTTCTTAATAGTTATAGTTTCCGAATAAGCTAAATAGCATTTCCAACTTTTTGTATGGTTGAATTCGGTGTTTAATTTGCGCCATTTAAAGTGCTGAGAAAAAAAACTCCTAAAAGGCTACCGAGCAAAATGTGAAGATTAATGGTTAGAAATGTAATTGCTGTATAGTTTGGTGACCACTTTGTATTTTAACCGAAACTAGAAACGCAAGAATAAGACTCCGTTCGAAAGGAAATCGGAGAAATATGTGCAAGGCTCTCCAGCTATCCACCAACCCCGAAACCCCAAATAAAACCCTAGGAAGTTAAAAATCTCCATTAATCCCTATCGACCTCTCCGATTAAGAATTTCTTCATCGAGTTTCGTCTCCGTACATAGGGCTTAGGGTTTCGACTTGTTCGAAATCTGAGAGTGAGCAATGGAGTTCGACGAGATTGAGTACCTAGAGAAGACGGTGGAGGAAGCGGAAGAGCGAGAGGGGACGAGGAAGAGCAAGCGGGAAGGAGGCAGCGAGAGGAGCTACCGGAGGCGGGAGGTTGACGAGGAGGAGGACGAGCGGAAGGGGAAGCGGTCGCGGGGCGGCAAAGAGGAGGAGAACGGGCACGAGAAGCCGGGAAGGGAGAAGGATAGGGACCGCCACCGGAGGGAAAGAGATGGCGAGAGGGAGAGAGATCGGGGGAGTAGAGAGAAGGAGAGAGATGATAGGGAGAGGGATCGGGAGAGGAGTCACAGAGAGAAGGATAAGGATAGGGATAGAAGGGACAAGGAGAAGGAGAGGGAGCGGGAGCGGGAGAGAGAGAAGGAGAGGGAGCGGAGAGAGAGGAGGGAGAAAGAAAAGGAGAAAGAGAAGGAAAAAGAGAGGGAGAAGGAGAAGGAAGAGGAAAGAGATAGGAGAGAGAGAAGCAGGAGTAGAAGTAAGTCAAGGCGGTATGAGAGTGACCGGGAAAGAGAGCGGGATTTTGAGCCTAGGGAATCTAGGTAATGCCGTTGTTGTCTCTGGTATCCGGTTTGTCCCTCCAGTATATAACGCCTCCCATGAACTTGAATGTTGGATTCAGTCATAGGTGCTGCTGAACCACTGCAGTATTCTATATCGTGCTGGTTTTATGAACGAGGGCAGCTGTATATTTGATTTTTATTATAGTTGATTCTTGGTGTTTGTTGCTCCCGAAAAAGAAATTGGGTGGTATTTAAGCTACTTAGTGACCTGCCAGCCATTATTAGGTGTTTATGTGCATGGGGAAGGGTATTTCTGATATCCTATTTGTTGTGGCAGAGGCAGCAGATAGGAATTTTTGTAGTTTCTGCGAGGATGGAGATGTGCTAGTGTTAGTAGTGTCTGTTACCCTTTTCTGATAATTTTTTATTTATTCTCTTGCTCTTCTGGTGTTTGAAGGATTTATTGCTGATCTGCTCATTATTTGCTTTGTATTTTATCGTAAGCATAACTGTTTTAATTGAACAACAGAAGGTTCAAGGACAAGAAAGAAGTGCCAGACCCTGAACCTGATCCAGAGAGGGATCAAAAAACTGTATTTGCATATCAGGTTTGTGCTCTTTATCTTTTTACTTTGAGTCGCGGGTATTTTGGGGTCCCTTCATTCTTTGCTCTTGTTAATTTTACATTTTAACTATGCCTTCTGTCTTTATTCTCTTCAACAAAAATAATTTGCTTATTTAACAAAGAGGTAATTTGGTGATTACAGATGCCGCTGAAAGCAACTGAACGGGATGTCTATGAGTTCTTTTCAAAAGCAGGGAAGGTTAGTTGATTTATTCCTGGAAATGTTTACCATTGACAGGCACAGAATTTTAGAAGTACACCAGTGCTTTTGTGACTATGCTTATCCAGAACTGTGTTTACCTCTGCCAGTGTATTTGTGTTTGACTATCTGCTAAAACAGTAAATAGGATAGATTGAACCAGCTTAGAGGAAGTTAGTGTTTCATTCTTCCTTTTTCCATTTGATACTGCATCCTCCTCTGCTTCAGTAACTAGTAGTTTTGACTTTGCTATGCCCCAGTAGTATAGATTTGATGGGCAAGCTTCAATTGTTACTTTTTTTAAAGGTAAAAATTGTTTTACTCCGGAAGAGAAGGTTACGTTTTGGTGTAATTTTTTGCTGGTTTCAGGTGAGGGATGTTCGGCTTATAATGGACAGAAATTCGAGAAGATCAAAGGGAGTTGGGTATGTGCTTCTAATTTACTGGACTCAGAATTTCAGCATGTACTCTTCTGTAGAAACTTTTAGCAAGTTGCTTCTCGAGAATCAACTTTAACATTATTCTTAAATGCACTAGAATAATGAGGGATGATGGGAATTCCCTGCACTCATGTTTAATCAATTCATGCAGAGCTCTCAAGGTAGATGACATTGGCCTATTTTTCGTTCTTTTTTATCATTGTGGCTTACAATTGCTGATAATACCCGAGTATTGCTTTCTTTTCTACTATTAACTGATAGCTATTGCTGTTTGAGGTTTGATTTTGATTAATGACTGCCTCCCCCTAGCTTTATATTTATGGGAGAGGTACAGGTTGGTATTTTGTCAGTTATCAACATTTTCTTTGTGGCATTGGCTGGTGTCTATGGTCTTCCATAAGATGAAAGGAGAAACAAGTTCAGTTTCTTTTCATTTTCCTTTATGTTTCTCTCCCCTAGTTTTTGGCAAAGTTTACAACTTTTACTGTTTGATGGTTTGTATTTTTTGCTCTCCTTTCTGTTGTTTCTCTTTATGTCTGTTAATCTGCTTACGAGTATATATTTATCTGTTTCCTACTTTTTCTGTGATCTAACATGGTTCTGTTACAATAGGCATCAGATATATCAAAGAAAATCTGCTTCAAGCCTCTGCACAGTTTTTCTTTCCTACATCTCTTTGTTATAGTCTTTGTAAGTTCAATTTGTAGCTTCTGTCTTCTCTTATGTACTGACATGTAATCTGTAATGTTTATGTTACAATTTGCAGGTACATTGAATTTTATGATCCGATGTCTGTGCCAATGGCAATTGCTCTGTCGGGCCAACTACTCCTAGGACAACCTGTTATGGTTAAGCCTTCTGAGGCAGAAAAGAATCTTGTCCAATCTAACGCTTCTAGTGGGGGTGCAGGTGGCGGCACTGGACCATTTGGACCAGTTGATAGGAAGCTGTATGTTGGGAACTTACACTTTAACATGACAGAACTTCAACTTAGACAGGTAAGTTGATTAAATGACATCAATGCATTTCTTCTGAGTACTGTCTGTAACCATGGTCTTTTCATTTAGCATATGCTGCCTTTGCCTCCTTCTTTACTTCAAAAAGTTTTACTGTAGCTTGTTGTTTGTTTTTTCATTTCTGTATACCCTAAGGGCTGATATCAAGATGATGGACAATGAGCTTAAGTCCTGTTCAAGTGTCATTCAACTGGTTTAACATCTTGGGCAGAAAAAAATATCTAAAGTCTCCTCGTTATAAGATTATATCTTGACTTGCAAAACTATTGGTTTGTGGTACTCCTGTTTCCAATAAAAATATTCAATTTGGTTGGTGCCAAGAGTTGGAGAAAGAACCTGTTGGGAAGATGCCATGTGAGCTTTCTTGATTTGTGCTGGACCAGTGTCAATGAAATTATTAGTATTGAATCTGTGAGAATGACTAAACACTTGAATAAAAGATGGGTCAATTAAAACTTGCAGCACAACTTTTAGCCAGACCCTTTACAAAAAAATGGGTAAAAGGGAAACTGTTGGATTAGATGTTCCAAAAGTTTTCGTGTCTTCTGCTGGATCAATGATGCCTGTGACTTAAACATGTAGTGTATTTTGTGTCGCAATGCGTATCTATATAAGCCCCGGTTTTCTCTCGGTTGATGTTAGTTCTTAAATCTTTTTCATTCTTTGTTTTTGCATTTTATCTTGTAGTCTCACGCCAGTCATCCTTTTGTTCTGATCCTCAGTTATTTGAGCCATATGGTACCGTGGAGCTTGTACAAATGCCACTGGACCTTGAGACGGGGCAGTGCAAAGGTTTTGGATTCGTTCAAGTAAGTTATGACTTAAGTTGCCTAGGAAATTGTTTGCTTATTCATCACTGACATCTAATCGCTGCATTCTGCAAAATGTTTCGTCAGTTTGCGAGTGTTGAAAGTGCAAAAATGGCTCAAAGTGAATTGAATGGAAAGCTGGAGATTGCTGGGCGATTCATCAAGGTTGGATATATAGTTTACTTTGTTCTTTATGTGCACCATTACATGTGAGATTGTTGTCCTCCATTTTTTAAATGTCTGAAATGAGAAAAAATTTATCTCCAACTTAAATAAATTCGCCTTTGTGTAGGTCTCTTCTGTCACAGAACATGGTGGGCAGCAAGATACTGTTGCAAAGTCTACGGACTTGGATGACGATGAGGGTGGTGGTATGGTGAGTCAATCTTCCTGCATGATGGTTATGTTGATTGAACATTGTCAACCATCGGACTTTTATTATTCTTTTTGTTTCTTTGCATTAATTCTCTTTATGAGTTCTAAATACAAATTGTTTCCCTCTAAATCTGTCATGGTCCTTACCTACTGTTATAAAGGGCCAGGAACCATTTGTTACTTAGCAATTCCAGATTTCTTGAATGTAAATGGAACAATCCTGATATAAACATTTCATATATGCTTCATTTTTCATGCAGGCATTAAATGCTCAATCAAGAGCAATGCTTATGCAGAAATTGGATCGTACTGGTACAGCTGCCAGGTTAGTTTACTAAGCTGTTCTCTTTTCCCTTTGTTGCTAGCCCTTACACATGGTCCTATTTGCAGTTTTGTTGGCTCTCTCGGGGTACCCATGCTTAATGTGTCAGCTCCAAATCAGCAAGCTTTGAGCTTGCCTATGAATGGGCAAGCCGTGGTTGGAGCTGCATCCCTGCCTGCTCAAATTCTCCCATCCTTTGAGTCAATTGGACAACCCAGTGATTGCTTACTGTTGAAGAATATGTTTGACCCAGCGACAGAGGTTTGATTTCCTATTCTGCATTTTCTGACTGTTTAATATAATTGCTGATCCTTGTACGAAATTTGCAGACGGAGCCAGATTTTGATTTGGAGATAAAGGATGATGTAGAAGCAGAATGCTCCAAGTATGGCCGGGTTAAGCATATTTATGTTGATAGGTAAAGCAACATTTTTGCTTTGCTGTGTTTGAGTCGACTTAAATGCTCATTTCCTCATCATTGTTAATGTACTAAACTTCCTATGCATTGTATATGAGACATCTTCCCCCGTCCACACTGCAATAGCTTCAACTGCTTTTGTTGAGAACAAAATTTCTACTTCAGTTAAGAAAGGGCTGTTTGCTCCTTGTTCCTGAGTTTGTATTAGCTTTTTATCTGTTATCTTACTTATAGTGACTTGAAATTGGTTTTGTACTTAAATTGTATGGGTTTTTTCAAACAAAATATTCAGATGTACCTTACATATTTCGGATATAGTTTTCCCTCTTGTTTTGATGCATGCCATTTATTCTCAGTTCCAACTTTACAGACTAATGCACGACCTACTGTTACAGGAATAGCGCTGGATTTGTTTTCCTGCGATTCGAGTCTGTGGAAGCAGCGGCCAGAGCTCAGCGTGCAATGCATATGAGATGGTTTGCTCAAAGATCAATTTCAGCAATTTTCATGGTAATACTTCCATTGACACTTTAGGTTCCCTGAATCTGGTGATTTTGTTTATCATGAGCCGATCGGAAGTATATATGCAAGACTGCTGCTGGATATTGACCTAGAGCTTAGAAGAATGATCATTCAACTGAAGCACTACGGTTTGGCTTCAGGAACCATTTTTTGAGATAACTTGGCGCTGTTTTGTTGGGCTGATGGGGGTGCTGATTGTGAATTCACGCCCGATCAGCACTTCTGTACTGTTTGGCAAGGTTCCCTATTCAGCTTCTGATAGCGGATAAGGAACTTAATGGCCCCTGATTGAAAAAGCTACTATAAGCAATTTTTTTTTAAACAATGCAGTAGACATTCATTTTTTATTTATGCAAAATTTACGTGATTATATTTGGTATTATTTTTTTGTCATTCTCATCGTGGATAGAGATGAAAGGGATAAGGAAGGCTATTGTAGATAAATTTGGGGTGCTGATTGAAAAAACTACTCATGTTAGCGTTTTCTAATCAGCACCTAAAATTTATCGAAAATACTATTTCTTATCTTTTCCTGACAAAAGAATAAAAATGACACGAGATCGTTAATTTTGTGTAAATCCAAAATTAATGTTACTTATATTAGAAAATCTTTTTTATCTGGTTTATTGCACTTGCGGCCTTCTGCTTTTTTTCTTTTGGAGAAGTCCTGCATCATTTTGCTTGCTTGCACTTCCAATAGCTTTTAATTAACAAGGCAATCTGGGCAAAATTCCAGGTTTTGTTTAGCACAACCAAATAATGATTTAATAGTTGAACGAAATTTCAGTCTAGTCAATTTTGTGAATCTGGCTAATCTTGTTATTTTTTACCAGATAGTTATTGATGGAACTACTGCAACTTAATTTCATTGGCTAGAAATAAGATTTCAGACTTCAAATTGTTGTTTTGAGAGTACATTTTATTGTACAAGTTATTAAAAGTATGTTACCTTTAGTCGTTCTAAATCTTTGTAATTTCATAATGTGTCAACTTTTGTATTTATCTTTCCACTTGCAATAATTATATATTACTGTAGCACGTTTTTTTTATATGTATGTAATTTAACATTAATCAGCACACTTTTAGTAAGTAGTTTACCAAACACTAATTCTATTACTCAAACAAAGTTGCTATCATAACCAGCTACCGGCTGAGTTTTATCGGGGCCTTATATTGTATGGATAGAGTTTTTAGCAGATTCTTTGGTCATACCCGAAGAACCATGTAATGATATTTAGTATTAATCTAACATTAATACTAACCAGACGTGCTATTTAGTGTTCAGCTCCTCTTTTAACAATCATCTAATGGTATATTTTTCTCATCCCATGTGCAGCAACCGCATGATTACGAGGCGAAGTTCAGTAATGGGGCTTGAGCAGGTGGAACTGATTGGTGTTTCATTGTAGCGATTGCAGTCATAATTGTGTCAAAATCGAAGTGGTGTTCTTGTTTTTGATCTCGATGAGGAATGCGTGTGTTCCATAGGAATTTGCTTAGACTGATACTGTGGTGGACTGTCACATCCAAAACTACTGAACTCTGAGGTGGATTTTGGGAAACGGCTGCAGAATGGATAACTATTAATTTTATATTTGAATTGTCGACTATTAATTCTCTCGGGGTTTATAATCTTCGTAACATTACAATAGCTTGGTTTCTCATCTAGCGGTTCACTGAGGGCAGGCCAAAAGCGAAAGGAACTACGCGTTTCTGTTTAATGTGATGTCATAGGAAACGGCGGAACATCGTAGAAGTACGACGACGTTCTGGTGTGCTGAGGTGCAGCGTTACTGTTTTTGTAAAAGCTGCTCCAGGTTTTCTCCTCTTTCTGCAAAATCTCTTTTGTTGAAACGTACTTGGTTACAAGATAGGAAAAGTAAATACATTGATAAAAAACGGAAATATCAGACAGAAAACGAACACCCATCCAAAATCAACAGGATGGTACGGGTGGAAGCGAAGGGCGGTCGAGAAAGTATGAAAGCAACAACCGATGTGGAGTTCTGCTGAGACAAGTTATGGCTAAAAATCACGAGGTAACGTCATAGACGTTGCCTCGTGGAGATTTGAATGCATATGAGATGTACTCAAATGAGAGCCAAAGTCGAGATGAATCAACCGAGACAAGTTTTTCCATCTGCAATCACAGAGAAGGTGTCGAAGTCCATACGGATCCTTGATCAAGCCGAGGCTGATCTAAGCAAAAGACCCACAACAAAATACTAGCCCCGAAACTAAACAGGAGTAGATCGGGCAAAGAACTAGCAGAATAACATAGCAACACACAATAAATAAAAAGAAATAATAGAACAAACAACAAACATAAAGGTAAATAAAGCAACAAAGGTACAGACCATCCGGGGGAGGTCTCCGTAAGCAGAGAAAATGAAGAATAAGAGATACAAAGAGTAAGAAGCTCTTGTATGATTGTTGTTATTGATCTAACTTGGGATTGTGTAAAACTGTGGTTTGTGTTATTATTGTAACAGAGATGGACGGGTACCAGAAAGAGAGTAGATAAGCCCTAGGTACTAATGAGAATGAGATTCGTTTTACTTCTCAAGGAAGGATGAGGAACTCCATCACCTACGCCACCACTCTCCTCCAGGTTCCTCCCCTTTATTTATTTATCCTTTTCAGGATTTTGAGAGAAAAAAAAGCATGATCTTTTTTGTATATCAAATCTATATATCAAATTGATACACATCTATCATCAATCAAAGTATGATTACATTTTTCATGCCATTATTTTGGTGCTTGTTTTAACCATATAAAGATTTAATTAGTTTACACACTTTATTTTCTTGGCCAAAAATTACTCATACTTCTAGTTGTTTCATATAAACTTCTTTCATCGAAATCACCATTTGAAAATGATGTTTGTTATTCATTTGATGTATTTCCAATTTATAAACCACGTCCAAAGCAATCAAAATACGGATTGAAGCATTCCTAGTAACCGGTTTAAAAGTATCACAATCATCAATAATTTGTTATGCTTAAAACTTCTTGTTATCAATCTAGCCTTATATTTATCAATTAACCCATCACGCCAATATTTTCTTTTGAAAATTCATTTACTACTACTAATAATTTTTGCACCTCGTGACTCATTATCAACAAAATAAGTATAAAACTCATTTACAAAAAAAATTTATTTTCTTTGTATTTTGTTTCTTCTTAATTCATTTTGATGATGTCTCATTATTTTGATGACCACGAATTTTTTCAATTTTCAAAGAAAAAATATTTCAAAAAAATTTAGCTTTTTTTTTGTTTCTGTAATAGTGTTGACATCAAGAACGTCACTTTTTAGCATTAAATATCTATATGGAAAACTATTTTGAGCATTTCCAATAAACAAACATCCGAAGTTTTTGAAGCTATTTTTTTTCTTGAGATCTGATGTGTGTCTAAAATACGCATTAAACGCATAGGATTTCGAGTCGTTATTGCATGTTTGTCTTTAGTTTAGCATCGTTTTAGTAAACATTTGAGTTTTGGGTGACTAATAAGTTCTTTGTGCTAAATTGTAGGAAAAGGAGGCAAATTTGGAAAGAATTATACTTGGAGAAGAAGTCTGGCAGGGACAGCTGATTTGGAAGGGTATTTCGGTCAACTTTGGAGTCGAATCTGAGGATGCGTATTTGACAGACAATTGAAGATATTTCTTTCCTCTTTCCGTGCATATAAAGAACGCCTAAATCGGATATCGGAAGAGGAAGTTATGACCAAAATACTGAAGGCTGGTCTGGCAGAATATTATCAGCGAATATTCGGGACAATATTAGAAATTCGGTTTCTGCATCACGGAAGACTCTCGAAACGGCTTCTCTAGGTTTTTACACTTAGGAGGGCTTATATATAACCCTCTAGACTTATTTTAGACGACATTTTTCATTCCAGAGAACATATACCTTATTTTTGCCTTTGTCAAGACTATGAGGAACTAAACCTCTAGGTTGATTCGAGGGAGGAGACCCAGGTTTTGGTTGTGAGGATCTTGGTTATTCAATTTAATTCAGTAGCATTTACTTATTCCTTGTGCTTATTATTGTTCTTGAATAGTTTTGCGGTTGTGAATTTATTCTAGAACTGATTTGCCATTGATTCTTGATTAGCGATTGCAGTTAGGAATTGAATTAGGAGCAAGGTTAATTCAGCGAGGAACGGTCGTTACCAAACTAATTAACTAGGAATAAGTAAGGCTAGTTCGTACATACCAAGGTTTTGAGTATAATCGCTAGAAGTAGGAACATCTATTCTTAATGCTATTATCTTATAGAATAGAAATCGGTTGATATTCTATCTACTAGGTAATAAACAACTAGTTAGGCGGTCGTTTGGCTAGTTGATTGTTGGATGTTTGTGGTTTCTTTGCAGTTGCGGGAGATTTACACCTACTTGCTACATGTATTAGATTATCTTTTGTGATCAAGTGATCAACCAACCTGTCGTGGTACTCCGATCTCGTATCTGCCGCTTTTCTCTCATTGATTTTTACTCTTACTTCTCTCTTCTGCGTTTTGTTGATTTTGTTTGATCTACAAATCTCTCAAAAACCCCCCTTTTACTTTTGTTTAAATAGTTAGATTAATTGAGTATTCGTTCCTCCTTGGATCTGACTCGGTATTTCTGCTTTCTTACTACAAATTAGTGAGCCGTGAATATCGGTTTATTTTGAGGGGCCTCGACACGCTCGTCCAAATTTGGCGCCGTTGTCGGGGAGGTTTCGATTTATTTGATTGATCTGACTCTGTATGTTAACTCGTTCTTCAGGCTTAGGTACTTTACCTCTTGACCGGGAGATTGAGAAGACTGCAAAGGCAAACCGGAAGGCCAAAAGACAAGCTATTGCTTCTGGTGATTCTACCAGTGAGGGAGACTCTACTTCTTCATCTGACACTGAAAGCACTCCTGAAGATATTTCTAACATGGCAGACCAACAGCTTACCATGAACGCCATGGCAGACAATGATGTCAACCAACAACCGTTGTGCATTATTCTTCCTGATAATATTCCTCCGTTTGAGCTCAAGTCAAGTTTGATTCATCGGCTACCCACCTTCTATGGACGAGCTGGAGAGAATGCCAACAGACATCTACAAGGAATTCACATCGCTTGCTTTACTATGAAACAAGCAGGAGTCTCTACAGAATTAGTCAAGCTGATGGCTTTTCCATTCTCTGTTGAAGACAAAGCTAGGGACTGGCTATACAGTCTTGAGCCAGGATCGATAACGACATGGGCAGAATTGTAAAAGAAATTCTTGGATAGATACTTTCCTGCTTCTACAGTGATATCAAAAAGGAAGGAGATTAGTGGCATCACCCAGCACTCTGGCGAGACGTTGTATGAATACTGGGAGAGATTTCAACAATTGTGTTCTAGTTATCCACAACATCAAATTGCAGAGAATCAGCTCATACAATATTTTTATGAAGGACTCCTCCCTTCAGAAAGGAGCATGCTTGACGCTGCCAGTAGAGGTGACCTCATGGATAATACACCTGCTCAAGCAAAACAGCTGATTGAAAGGATGGCTAAAAATACACGAGGACGTCAAAGTTCGGGAGAGTAAAAAGTCAATGAAGTGGGCACTTCTAACTTAGAAGAGAGATTCAATGAACTAGAAATATTTGTGAAGTCAGCCTTCAAAAATGGCTCAGCCAAGCCAATAGTATGTGGTGTTTGCTCTATTCCAGGGCACCATTCGGAAGCATGTCCTGATGTTGAAGAAGGAGCATATGTTGTGGGTAATAGTGATTATCAACAAAAGAGGAAGTATGATCCATACTCTAATTACTACAACCCAGGCACAAGAGACCATCCCAATTTCAGATATGGGCCACCTCAAGGACAACCAAATCAAAGAGCACCACCTGCTTATGAAAACTCTAAGCCTGAGCCACCTCAACAACAAGCTGCTAGATCTTCCCAATCATTGGAAGACCTTATTAAGTCTTTGGCCATCAGCACCAACCAGAGTATTCAAAATACTAACCAAAACATTCAAAATCTTGCTAACCAAACTAATGCGAGTATCAAGAATGTTGAAAGGCAAGTGTCTCAGATTGCCGCTGATGTGAGAGAAATGAAGAATTCTCAAGGGAGATTACCATCTCAGACAGTGGTGAACCCAAGAGAGAATGCAAGTGCTATCACTTTGCGAAGTGGGAAAACTTTGGAAGCAACACCTGTCCTGGAAGAGAATACTCAAGAAGAGAATAAGACAAGTGAAATTGAGAAGGAGGTGGAGAAAGAGAAGGAACCCATTAAATTGAAGCCCACGATAGAGACTCTTCCACCATTTCCTGGACGATTTGCTAAAGCAAAGAAGGACGCTGCCGAGCAAGAGATTTTGGAAACCTTTCGCAAGGTAGAAGTGAATATTCCATTGCTCGATGCCATCTAGCAAATACCAAGGTATGCAAAATTTCTTAAAGATCTTTGCACCAACAAGAAGAAGTTAGGCATGGATGACAAAGTTAGAGTGGGCGAAAATGCTTCAGCGATTATCAAAAGGAAGCTTCCCCAAAAGTGCAAGGATCCAGGTATGTTCACTATCCCATGCACTATTGGAAATACGAGAATTGAAAGAGCAATGCTTGATTTGGGAGCGTCTATTAATGTCATGCCACTGTCTATTTATAAAGTTTTGAATCTAGGTCCTTTAAAAGATACTAGAATCATAATTCAGTTGGCAGATAGGTCTAATTCTTATCCTGAAGGAGTTCTAGAAGATGTGCTTGTTAAAGTAAATGAATTCATCTTTCCTGTTGATTTTTATGTGATTGATATGGATGATGATTCTCGCTCTAATTTTTCTCACATCTTGCTTGGACGACCATTCATGAAAACTGCTAGAACCAAAATAGATGTGCATAATGGAACTCTTTCACTCGAATTTGATGGAGAAGTAGTGACCTTTAATATATTTGATGCCATGAAGTACCCTCAAGATTCTGCAACTACTTTTTCTATTGATGTAATTGACCCGCTTGTCCAAGTTACTTTTGAAAGAGTATATGTGAAGGACTCTCTAGAATGGGTGATTCAAAATTCTGCCATTGATCAAGATGCAATCATGGAACTCGTGGAGGAAGATCAAGACACTATCATGGCTCTTTACTCACTCACAGAGGCCCCAAGAAGGTATGAAAATTCTATAATTCCTTTACCAGTTACTAACGAACATATTCTCCCTTCTGTTGAACAAGCTCCCAAGTTAGAGTTGAAAAAGTTACCCGAGAATCTCAAGTACGTGTATCTCGGCGATAAGGACACCCTACCAGTGATTATCTCCAAGGATCTTGCCATGTTTCAAGAGCAACAATTGATTGAAGTGCTGAGAGAACATAAAACAGCCATTGGTTGGACATTGGCCGATATAAAAGGCATCAGCCCTTCCGTATGCATGCACCGAATTCTCTTAGAAGAAAATGCCAAACCGAAGAGAGATCCACAACGAAAGTTAAACCCAGCCATGAAGGAAGTCGTTATGAAAGAAATCATCAAGCTTCTTGACTTGGGTATCATCTACCCCATCTCTGATAGCCAATGGGTTAGCCCAATTCATGTGGTTCCGAAGAAGACTGGACTTACTTTGGTCGCGAATGAAAAGAATGAACTGATACCTATGCGAGTCCAGAATGGGTGGCGTGTTTGCATTGACTATCGCAAACTCAATGCTGCAACAAGGAAAGACCACTTTCCCTTACCTTTTATTGATGAGATGTTGGAGCGACTTGCAGGTAAGCCCTATTTCTGTTTTCTTGATGGTTATTCGGGATACTATCAAATAGTAGTTGATCCAAAAGACCAAGAGAAAACTACATTCACTTGCCCATTTGGTACATTTGCTTATCGTCGTATGCCCTTTGGTTTATGTGACGCTCCTGGTACTTTTCAACGTTGCATGATGAGTATATTTTCTGACATGATAGAGAATTGCATTGAGGTTTTCATGGATGATTTTACCGTGTACGGCGATTCTTTTAAACACTGCTTGCAGAATCTTTCAAAAGTTTTACAACGTTGCATTGAGAAAAGCCTGGTCTTGAACTACGAAAAATGCCATTTCATGGTCACCCAAGGCATTGTCCTCGGACATGTGATTTCTGAAAAAGGGATTGAAGTTGATAAAGCAAAAATTGATTTGGTTTCTAATCTCCCTTATCCAACTAATGTTCGAGAAGTTCGTAGTTTTCTTGGTCATGCAGGGTTCTATCGTCGTTTCATCAAGGATTTCTCCAAGATCGCTCTACCTCTGAGCAATCTACTCAAAAATGACGTGGAATTCATTTTCAGTAAGGAGTGCAATGAAGCTTTTGATAAACTGAAGTTGTTGCTAACCACAGCCCCAATTCTGCAACCACCTAATTGGAATCTTCCGTTTGAGATCATGACCGATGCAAGTGACTATGCCGTAGGAGCCGTACTTGGACAACGAGTTGAGAAGAGCAGTCATGTCATCTATTATGCCTCGAAGACTTGGGATGGAGCCCAACGAAATTACTCCACCACGGAGAAAGAATTACTTGCCATTGTTTTTGCCTTGGATAAATTTCGTTCCTACCTTTTAGGAACAAAAGTCATTGTTTATTCTGATCATGCTGCACTCAAATATTTATTGGCAAAGAAAGAGTCTAAACCACGCTTAATTCGATGGATTCTTTTATTGCAGGAATTTCACTTGGAGATTCGAGATAAGAAGGAATCCGAAAATTTAGTAGCAGACAACCTGAGCCGCTTGGAACGGGCTGAGGAACCACTACCCATCTCAGATAATTTTCCCGACGAACAACTATTCGATGTCCAAACCGAAGAACCATGGTATGCAGACCTTGTGAACTTTATTGTAACTGGTAAGACTCCTCCTAGTTTAACGAAAGCAAAAAGGCATAAACTTCGTAGTGATGCGAAATACTTTATTTGGGATGAACCTTTTCTGTGGAAAATTGGTAGTGATCAAGTCATCCGTCGTTGCGTAACCTTACCTGAATGTGAGTCCATTTTGACTTATTGTCATACATATGCATGTGGAGGTCATTTTGGTCCTAGGAGAACTGCTAGAAAAGTGCTAGATAATGGATTCTATTGGCCTACGTTATTCCAGGATGCCTATGAATTTTGCAAGAGTTGTGACCACTGTCAGCGAGTAGGGAATATATCTCGTAGAAATGAGATGCCTCAAGTTCCTATACTTTTCTGCGAGATATTTGATGTGTGGGGAATAGATTTTATGGGACCTTTTCCCAGCTCTTTAGGCAACATCTATATCCTACTTGCAGTTGACTATGTCTCGAAGTGGGTGGAAGCAAAGGCCACCCGAACTAATGATTCTAAAGTTGTTGCAGGATTTTTAAAATCTAACATCTTTAGTAGGTTTGGCATTCCACGTGCGGTCATCAGCGACCAAGGTACTCATTTCTGCAACCGCACCATAGCAGCATTAATGAAGAAATATGGCGTGCATCATCGTGTTGCTACCACGTATCACCCCCAAACCAATGGACAAGCAGAGGTATCTAATCGGGAGGTGAAACAAATATTGGAGAAAATGGTGAACCCCTCGCGGAAGGATTGGAGCTTACGTTTAGACGATGCTCTTTGGGCATACCGCACAGCATTTAAGACTCCGATAGGTATGTCTCCTTATCGCCTAGTATTTGGAAAATTATGCCACTTACCTGTAGAGATCGAGCACAAAGCGTACTGGGCGATCAAGCGATGCAACATGGATTTCCATATGGCTGGCAAAGAGCGGAAGTTGCAGTTGCAAGAATTAGAGGAGATTCGTCTAGAAGCATATGAGAACGCGGCGATGTATAAGGAGCGTACCAAAATTTTACATGATAAATTGCTCCTTCGCAAAAACTTTATTGCGGGCCAGAAGGTATTGCTCTTTAATTCCCGACTAAAGCTTATGCCTGGTAAGCTTCGATCTCGTTGGACTGGTCCGTTCATTGTGCTTCAAGTGTTTCGTAATGGAGTTGTTGAAATTCAGGATTTGAACACGAACAACATTCTTACAGTGAATGGACATCGTTTAAAACCTTTCGTTGAGAATTTTGTAGGATCTCCAAATGAGACTGTGCATCTCGCACGACCAATATATACTACAGAGTAATCTCGATGTTCCGTCAAGCTATTGACGTTAAATTAGCGCTTATTGGGAGGCAACCCAATTTAGTTTTCCCTTCTTAGATCTTAGTAGTTTATTTTTAAGATTTTTCTTTTTCTTTTAGTTTCTAATCGATGTCTTCTAGTTTTGCAAAAAAAAAAAGAAAAGGGTTAAGTCGAGGCGAGGAATCCACGCCACGAAGTGCACAGAAACTTTGGAAATTTATTGCATCGACCGAAGCCATTTTGCGACGAAGTGACGAGGAATTTTCTCTCCTCGCACCGACAAAGCCACCTGGCGCCGACCAAGCACGTCAACTTTAGTTTTTCCTTCTACACCAAGCTGCAGCCGAGCCGTTGGAGCCGAGTGCATCTCGAAGCCGAAACCGACGATTTTTTTTTTTTTTACAGAAAAAAAAAGAAACAAAGAAGCAGCTGGCGGTAAAAAAAAAAGAGAGGAAAGTCGAGTCGAAGTATTTCACGTGACGAAGTGAACAGAAGATGAGGAAGGGTCTCTTAGCGACAAGCATCTGCTCACGGCGAATTGGACAGCTAATTTTTTTCTCTTCTTGGTGCGACAAAAGGCTGCTCGTGACGAAGTGTACAGAGATTTTGGCAGCTCCTCGCGTCGGAAAAAAATCCTCGCAGCGAGGAAATTAAAATTTCCGAACAACAACCTCGCAGCGACAAAAAGATTACGCCACGATGTGAACAGGGAATTCAGCCCCTTCTCGGCGCGACAAAGCTTGCCCGCTACGAAGTGGACAGAGAATGTTGGTCCATGATGTGAGCCGAGCCGTTTAAGCCAAGCCGTAGACACAAGCTCAGCCGAGATCGATTTTTCCAGAGCCATTACCGTGTCCGACAATTTTGGTCCTTGTTGGAATTTTTTTGGGGATTTTAATGGGACTAGAACTCTTTCCTTATTCATTCTCTCGTTCATTATTCTATTATAATATTGTCATGCTTAACCTAATCAAGTAATACAATTTACAGGAACAACCTCTTCCCGTTCTCGTCTACAAGCTTCATTCTAATTTCCCCATGCCACCAAAGAAGAGCAAAGCCGCACCAGCAAATCAAGGTAAACGGAAGAGAGGAGATGATCCAGCACCAACAATTGATCTTCGCGACACGTACAAGGCTCCGTTCCTTATCCGAGATGACAGCGAGGGTAAATGTTTTCAATCTCTCTCCTCTAGAAAAATTGTGCAAAATAAGTGGTTTGACTTTCACATGATTGAGAGTATTGGATTGAAGACTAGAATCGACGAATTGAGTGAATTTCTTGGATGGAAAAAATTTATTGAAAATCCTTTGGCCACTTATGAAACTCTCACATTGGAATTTTTCTCTACTCTAAAAATTGATAACGATTTGAAATATATCCGATGTCGTTTGCATGGCCAAGAATATAAGATCGACTATATCATCATGAATAAAGCTTTTGGATTTCCTATAGATGGTCGTACTGATATTCCTTCAACGTTTTATGACAAAGAGAGTTGGTGTAAGTTGACTGGCTTAGCGAACTTTTGCATGACAAACCCCTCTAATGCATTTATCACTGACCCTGCATATTTACTTTTACACAAGTTTATGTGTCATGGAATTTATGGAAAGCAGGAGAGCAACAAAGTCTCTGGTCCAGAGTTGTTTTTGCTTGCATGTTTGCAGGAAAAGAAGCCGGTCAACACCACCTACCAAGTTTTTCAGGCACTGCACAACACGTTGACTCGCTCAAATAGTGTCATTGGTCTAGGACATTTTGCCACTGGTCTTGCCAAGTTTTATAATGCGCTCCCTACGACGATCTCTCCACCATTGGCCCTCGGCCACATCACATACGGTACCCTAATTCGCGCAGAGATTATTACCGTCAGTGGGAAACTAATTGATGCAAAGGAGAGGAACTGTTGGCAAGCGTTAACCTCTCTACAGAAGCGTGCCGCATCGAAGGAGAATCGAGTCCTAGTAACCCTATCTACGACCACCGCGGGAGCCATACAAGCTACACTGGCCACGCTAATAGTCAAGATGGAAGAACATAACTCTTTCGTACAATCTGAGCAAGGCGAACTAAAGGCACGTCTCACCACCATAGAGCGCGAGCAAGCCCACGCCACAGTCATGCTCCGCCTCCTTCTCGCCAAGTCTGGATGCGAGCTGCCGCCTTCTACAATATGTGACACACCACCCGAGGGAGCCCTTGAACCCTAAACTCATTTGTTTTGTTTAATTTCATTTATTTATTGTGTTTTGTTTACTCGCGTCTTCTTATGTTTTGTGTGTTTTATTCTATTTGTTATGTTTCGAGTCAACCTACACCATGAGGACATGTTATTTTCTGAGTCTGGGGATGTTTTGTGTGTCGAGTCAACCACCTGCTTAAACTTGCAACCTTGAATTTTTGAACCCTTAGTAACTTAATATCCTTAGGAAAGCTCATGCCAAGATGAAATTAGCAAGGATAGGATAAAGCCCATATTGAGAAGTAGTTTTTGCTTTTCAAAAATCTCATAATTGGATTAAGCGACCACTAGTGTATAAGACTGATATAACACTTGAGAGAATTCGGGTGGCACGGCTGTAGTAACCAACTCCCGCCTGTATCATATAAAAATATTTTTGCTGACTTGTGTGAGGATTAACCGAGTGGCGTATAAGAAAACTTGCTGCCCTTCTAAGTTGTGGAAAAAAAATGTTTGAAAGGAATGGGAAAGGAAGGAAGGAAAATTGAAATGCGGAATGTGGAATGTTAAGGTGGAATGTGAATGAATGCTGGCGGAAGGGCAGTAGTCAGGTAAATAATTGGAGTTGATGTTGCCTCCGGCCTGACTAGGATGGAGCTTGAAGATCGTTATAGGTGTACAATCGAAGCAATAAAAAGTTGTAACCCGGCCTATTGACATCTAAGAGTGAAGTTCCAAGTGCCATGCAAGTTGAGTGCTAACCATGCTAACCTAAACTGTTTTGGGATGAGGCCAAGCTAAACAGCACTATAAGTGCCTTAATATCCAGTCATGCTTGGTGCTTATTGATGTTGAGTCTCTAGTGGTCTTCACCGCTTTCTGAATGATTAAAATTATGGAGAACTACTTTAATTTGTGGGCTAGACTTGAATTGTGAAATTGACTTGGCATGAGGATTCCTAGGGATAGTTTGTTGTTGATGGTTCTTAAGTTCAGTGTGGTTAAAATGCTAGTGCTCGTGTTGACAATATCTATTTGCGTATTCTATATGAGTCTTTTGAGTCAGTCTTAGTTTATAGTCTTGCTTGGGGACAAGCAAAGTTTAAGTGTGGGGATGTTTGATGTGTGTCTAAAATACGCATTAAACGCATAGGATTTCGAGTCGTTATTGCATGTTTGTCTTTAGTTTAGCATCGTTTTAGTAAACATTTGAGTTTTGGGTGACTAATAAGTTCTTTGTGCTAAATTGTAGGAAAAGGAGGCAAATTTGAAAAGAATTATAATTGCACCTCGTGACTCATTATCAACAAAATAAGTATAAAACTCATTTACAAAAAAAATTTATTTTCTTTGTATTTTGTTTCTTCTTAATTCATTTTGATGATGTCTCATTATTTTGATGACCACGAATTTTTTCAATTTTCAAAGAAAAAATATTTCAAAAAAATTTAGCTTTTTTTTTGTTTCTGTAATAGTGTTGACATCAAGAACGTCACTTTTTAGCATTAAATATCTATATGGAAAACTATTTTGAGCATTTCCAATAAACAAACATCCGAAGTTTTTGAAGCTATTTTTTTTCTTGAGATCTGATGTGTGTCTAAAATACGCATTAAACGCATAGGATTTCGAGTCGTTATTGCATGTTTGTCTTTAGTTTAGCATCGTTTTAGTAAACATTTGAGTTTTGGGTGACTAATAAGTTCTTTGTGCTAAATTGTAGGAAAAGGAGGCAAATTTGGAAAGAATTATACTTGGAGAAGAAGTCTGGCAGGGACAGCTGATTTGGAAGGGTATTTCGGTCAACTTTGGAGTCGAATCTGAGGATGCGTATTTGACAGACAATTGAAGATATTTCTTTCCTCTTTCCGTGCATATAAAGAACGCCTAAATCGGATATCGGAAGAGGAAGTTATGACCAAAATACTGAAGACTGGTCTGGCAGAATATTATCAGCGAATATTCGGGACAATATTAGAAATTCGGTTTCTGCATCACGGAAGACTCTCGAAACGGCTTCTCTAGGTTTTTACACTTAGGAGGGCTTATATATAACCCTCTAGACTTATTTTAGACGACACTTTTCATTCCAGAGAACATATACCTTATTTTTGCCTTTGTCAAGACTATGAGGAACTAAACCTCTAGGTTGATTCGAGGGAGGAGACCCAGGTTTTGGTTGTGAGGATCTTGGTTATTCAATTTAATTCAGTAGCATTTACTTATTCCTTGTGCTTATTATTGTTCTTGAATAGTTTTGCGGTTGTGAATTTATTCTAGAACTGATTTGCCATTGATTCTTGATTAGCGATTGCAGTTAGGAATTGAATTAGGAGCAAGGTTAATTCAGCGAGGAACGGTCATTACCAAACTAATTAACTAGGAATAAGTAAGGCTAGTTCGTACATACCAAGGTTTTGAGTATAATCGCTAGGAGTAGGAACATCTATTCTTAATGCTATTATCTTATAGAATAGAAATCGGTTGATATTCTATCTACTAGGTAATAAACAACTAGTTAGGCGGTCGTTTGGCTAGTTGATTGTTGGATGTTTGTGGTTTCTTTGCGGTTGCGGGAGATTTACACCTACTTGCTACATGTATTAGATTATCTTTTGTGATCCAGTGATCAACCAACCTGTCGTGGTACTCCGATCTCGTATCTGCCGCTTTTCTCTCATTGATTTTTACTCTTACTTCTCTCTTCTGCGTTTTGTTGATTTTGTTTGATCTACAAATCTCTCAAAAACCCCCCTTTTACTTTTGTTTAAATAGTTAGATTAATTGAGTATTCGTTCCTCCTTGGATCTGACTCGGTATTTATGCTTTCTTACTACAAATTAGTGAGCCGTGAATATCAGTTTATTTTGAGGGGCCTCGACACGCTCGTCCAAGATCTGGTGGCATAACTTTAACTAAGCACCCCACACTTTTAAATATTTTTAATTAGGCTTATGATCTTTCCCCAACTCATAAAGAGTTATTCTGATTTTAATATAAGATTTCTTATTTTGTAGATGACACGCAGTTAACAAAAGGTTCACCCCAAAGATTATCAAGTACATAGGAACTTATTAATAAAGCGTTCATCATCTCTTTTAATGTCCTAATTTTTTTCGGCTATCCCATCAAACTCAGGTGAATAAGGTGAAGTTATTTCATGAATTATTCTTTCTTTTTTATTAAATAAGACATACTCACCACCTCTATCCGACCTAACTCTCTTAATCTGTTTATTTAATTGATTTTCAACTTCAGTCTTATATATAAAAAAATACATCAAAAGCCTCATCTTTATGTCTAAATAAATATATTTTTGTGTACGTAGAAAATCATCTATAAAGGCTATGCAATATTTCTTACCATTCCTAGACAAAGTTTGTTTAAGATCTCCTAAATCCGTATAATTAAATTAGGGAGTTTGATTTTTTTTTAAACATTATGATTCGTCTTTTGTCTTTTCTTGCCTTTTCTTGCCTTTTCATGCCTTTTCTTGCCTTTTCATGCCAATTTAGACTCTAAACATATTCCACATTTATTTATAATATTATTTTTCTTGACTAAAATTAGGCCTTGTTTTTCTATTTGTTTAAAGTAAAACGTACTAACATGTCCTAATCTTGCATGTCACATATCAAACGAATCAAACAAGTAAGCAGAAGAAGATGCATTCTCATTCATGTTCTCAACAACATTAAGTACAAAGAGTCCCTGATCACAATGACACTTCCCACAAATACATTTTTGCTGGCCATCACAATTTTGTCTGATTCAAAGGTCACTTTGACATCAACCTTTCTCAATTGAGCAACATAAATAAAATTGGATTGAATAGAAATTACATGGTATACATCATTTAGAGTCAAAGTATTGCCCAAAGTCAACTTGAAAAGAATCTTTCCTTTTCCAAGAACCGGAGTAGTTTGAGAATCACGAAGGAACATGTATACTTCTCCATCCCCTACCATAGTATAGGAGGTAAATATTTTTGTTAGCATAAATATGCCTTGTGGCACCCGAATAACCACCCATTTATTTATAGTGGTCATCATATTGACTTCAGAGACAACAACAACAATTATATCATCATCTCCTTCAACCAAGTTTACCTTAGGTTTTGGAGGATTATCCTCTCTTCTTACAACAACAAAATCGAGTAATATGACTTGGTTTTCCACATACATAGCTTTTGAGGTACAAAAATAATCTCGACATTGCCAACATATTTCGAGGTACCCGGTGTGATCTCAAGGTGAGCGGGTGACCGGTGACCGATGTGGTCTCAAAGTGACCGATGGGCGGTATAGCGGTGTTAGCTTGCTCGATGAGTTTTGATGGACTTTACTAGATCAGCCCACTTCGAACCGGTTTGGTTTGCTTCTCGTTTCCAAGACCAAAGCGCTAGCTTCCCGCTTTCAAGACCACAACGGCCGGTTTAGTCTGCTTCCCGCCCGCCTGGGTGATGCTCCTCGATAAAATACTCATAACTTTCTATCCTGAGCTCGGATTGAGACGATTCAAGTCGCTCAGTGAAGCTAAGACATAAATATACGACTTTGTAGTTTTTTATGTCTTACGATTCTGAGCGGAAGTAGGTAAAAAGTATAGGTCAAAGCGAGAGGGTGCTTTGACCTATAAGGCGGGAGCCCGGATGGTTGCTTCGACCTACAAAGCGGAAGCTCGGATAGTCGCTTTGACCTTCGAGATGGGAGCCTGGAGGGTACTTTGTCCTTTGAAGTAGGGTGTCCGGGTTGGGCACTTCAGTTTATGAGTCAACAGCGGGAAGCCTACGGCGAGAGGCCGAGCAGAAGCCTAGGCGAGAGGCCGAGCGAGAGGCCTAAGGCAGTGTTGAAGTACAAAATTAACATTTCAAGTTGGCTTGTATATGGCGACCCGGGCTCGTCAATGCATGGCCCATTAGGTCGTCTAGCCTGTTACGAGACAGCATACCGCCTTCAATGTGAAACTGAAAGGTGCCCGGGCGGTAGGAAGCCCATTTGGGCTCGTTGGTGGTAAGCACATGCCGCCTGGTGCTCATTGGCAGTAAGCACATGCCGCCTAGTGCTTGTTGGCAATAAGAACATGCCGCCTATGGCTCATGAGCGGTAGGCACAGGCCGCCTAGGGCCTGCGGATGAAAGAATAAGGCCCGTTTAGAGGCTAGATCGATAAGGTGAAGTCTGCTTGGAGGGTTCACGCGGTCGATAAATAAGAATATATTTGGGCTTTATGAACGAGAGCCTAGGCGGTAATATTTATAGGCCGTTTAGGGCCTGAAGGCGGTAAGGTCTATTTTTTTTGGGCTTATAGGCAAAAAAAACTATTTGGTCTGTATAGGCTGACGGTTTGAGTTTTCTTGAGCTTGCTTTAGACCTAAAGACGGTAAGCTATAGAAGCTTCGAGAGGATCGGGTCGGCTTACATTTTCCTAAGTAAAAGCTGGGATGTTCGAGATTCTAATAAGATTTGAGGCACAGTTGCTTGGTCGGCACGACCGGCATATTCCTAATCGGAGACGAGATCTGTTTATTTAAGAAAGACGGTTTAGATTTTTCTATTCTAAGCTGGGTTGATTTGTAAACAAAATATTTACTCGGGACGGGATTTCTTGTACGGGAAGCATGGAGCTAGGTCAAGATGTGCTATATAAAGGGAGCTTGAGTATCAGAGAAGGACATCAACAATACAACACAACACACAACTACTTTACTTATCTTGTTGCTTTTTCTTTCCGTAGCCTGGCTCTAGCTTTAGCATAGTATAGACCGACCTTGGGACAACCACTCCGGATTTGTCTCGGGTTACTTTCTGCAATAGTTTTTGGCACGCTCGGTGGGACTAAGGAGGGCGTCTGAGAAGGCGGTCTAACCTTTGCCGGCCAAGATGACCAATTACTCTGTTGCTCCAGTTCCTTACAAGGAGTCAATACCTTCAGGTTCCCAGTCGTATGCATGGAGACGGGATTCATCTACCTTGGCTTTCTCGAAAGAGCCGACTGAGACAAACGTCGCACCGATGGAGTCTTGTAGCCACTATAAGACGTCCTCATGTATGGCCATCAATCAACACCAAGGGATGAGCGTATCCATCAGACCAGCTGTACTCGTCCAACCGGCCTTTGCACATATACCTTTCACCGCGGCTCCACCATCGCTTGGTGTGTTCGGCTATAGTTCAATGCCCGGAACTCCTATGTATCCCCTGTGCCAAATAACTCCTTATATGGCGATGGGGACACATGGAGTGAACTACTCGGGATAATATGAGTCCGCAAGGAAGGGGGCTAGCTGAGCTCGATGAGGACGATATCAACCGACAAGAAGAGCTTGATGAGGATGATGAGCTCGATGAGGATAACGTCAATCGATAAGAAGAGCTCGATGAGGATGACGAGCTTGATAAGGATAACGTCAACCGATATGGAGAGCTCGATGAGGATGACATCAACCGACAAGAAAAGCTTGATGATGATGACGAGCTCGATGAGGAGGACGATGTCAAGCGACAAGAAGAGCTCGATGAGGATGCGTCTACCATCAACTGGCATTTGGATCTACCCAACAACAAGGGACGGAAGGACAACCTAAACCTTCTCAATCTAAGGGTTTGGCTTCACATCAATGTCTCAGGGGGCAACCAGCAATCCACCCCTACAGAAGTACTTCTGTTGCTATGGTTGGCATCCAACGAAGCCAAAAAGGAGAGAGGCCAAAGCCAACAAAGGCCGACCCCAAAACCTGGAGGGAAAGGCAAGGACGGTCGGACCCTAAGAAAGCAAAAGCTTATCCTAAGACTCGGAGGGCAAGACTTGGGAGACAAGGATGGCTGGACCCTAAGAAAGCAAAGGCGTATCCTAAAACCCAGAGGGCAAGACTCGGGGGGCAAGGAAGGTCGCCTGGTAATAACAAGGATCGGAATTCCTTTTGTACGAGGGGAGCCGATCATCCCAAGCGGAGGAAGATCAACCATAATACCCGAGGAGCAAGACTCGGGGGGTAAGGACGGCCACCCGATAGCGGCATCCTAAGGACTCAGAAGTCTTACCGTCCTAGGGAAGCCAATGAGACGTAGAGGATCAATCATCCTCATATCAAGATGGACCTTCAAGACGGATCCAACCCACGCCAGTATACCTTCAATCGGCTTGGAGATAAAAAGGTCACCCATGATCTACCAATACAAGACATCCTGACTAAGACCCATAGACGTCGTCTTGAAAGGAAGGTCCAAAAATGAAAGCAAGCCATCAAAGACCTCGAAAGGCAACTCGCTGAGCAAAGGGTCTAACTGGAGAAACAGAAGGTGCTCTTAGCTCGCCCACACATTGAACACCGATCGGTCCTGACTCGAGGCTGGGCCAAGGAGGTCAAAGCTGATAAGGCAAAGAAGGGAAAGGACCACAAACATGCTAGAGAGGTTCGACCTAAGGCACCCGCTGACCTATATGGGAAGTTGATCCACAAGTTGGTACCTAAGGTGAGTAGCGAGATCTGCCCAAAGAAGGATTACCCTTAGCAAGACAGGACCGATCGTAAGAGCAAGGAGGACTCAGTTAACCTTGATATAGGGTACGTCAAGTTTTGGAACTTTCCAAGTAAGCTGGCAATCAATATGACGTCAGGTAGTCCCGCGACGGAACCCAATCAACCAAACCGCTTAAGGGGTGACATGATTAAAGAGGGCCCCAATGAGCTTCAGGTAGTAGAGAAGCCATTGGCCATACCTTTAGTGGGGAACTTTAATGGCAACGTCATCATTGTGACGCCTACGCAGATGATGGGTAACCATCTCAAGTCTCTTCACACCATGGCTCACATTTTACAAAGTCGATCAAAAGAGTCTTAGTAGACAACGCGGCGGTAATGAACGTGCTTCTCCAATTGTTCGTAAGGGACCTTGATTAGGAGAAGGAGGAGGTCGGCCTGACCGACATGATCACAACTATAAAGGCGGCCTTCTACGATGGGACCATAATACCAATAAGGGTGTATGGAGCAACATAGATGGCAGGTTTACCTGGTGTGCGAGTTCGGTTGAGCGAAACATCTTTTCAACTCAACGACTAATTAGTGCCACACCCGGGGGGCAAGTATTTCCCCTTACTTATGGGGAATGAAGTAATAAGCGAGGTAATAAGGCGATTAGAGATTTGCACCTTGTCACCCTATAAGTCGGCCTGGTAGATGGCCTAGACCTCTTCGAGCTGCTTGTCTTCATTCTAAGTTAGCCGAAGGATGCCAACCGGAGATGAAGGATCACATCAACGCTTCTCGCCCTGTCGTACCAAAGCGTTAACGTGCAGGGGGCATTATTGAGGTACAAAAATAATCTCGATATTGCCAATATATTTTGAGGTACCCGGTGTGATCTCAAGGTGACCGGGTGACCGGTGATCGATGTGGTCTCAAAGTGACCGATGGGCGGTATAGTCTCAAAGTGATCACTTCCGATTTTGAGTTGAAAAGAGATTGTCAATGATCTTCCCTCTATCCCTCTACCGCTTTGTTGTGTTGTCATTGGTTCACTTCGGCTTGTCTTGGATAACGATATCCTTCCGTGGTAAATTGGCCGCTACTTTGGACTCGTAGGTTGGAATAAGGAGATTATTGCGGCTATGGAAAGAGGAGACATGTATCTACAACTTTGTTTTCAAGAGCCTTCCCTAATTCGGATCAGAAGTGGGTGTAAAAAAGAACCAAATCCCAGTGTTAGCTTGCTCGATGAGTTCTAATAGACTTCAATAGATCAGTGGTATATTTTGGCTCGGACATTGGATTGAACCAATTCTTTCGGATATAAAAAGGGAAGACAAAGATCTACAACTTTGTAGTTTACAACTATTTCTGATTCGAAGCAGAAGATGGTCAAAAGTCTACTTCAAGATAAGCCCACTTCGAACCAGTTTGGTTTACCTCCCGTTTCCAAGGCCAAAGTGCTAACTTCCCGCTTTCAAGACCGAAGCGGCTAGTTTGGTCCACTTCCCACCTGCTTGGGTGATGCTCCTTGGTAAAATTCCCATAACTTTCTATCCGGAGCTCGGGTTGAGACGATTCAAGTTACTTTGCGGAAGCTAAGATATAAATCTACGACTTTGTAGTTTGTCATGTCTTACGATTCTGAGCGGAAGTAGCTAAAAAGTATAGGTCAATGCGAGAGGGTGCTTTGACCTATAAGGTGGGAGCCCAAATGGTTGCTTTGACCTATAAAGCGGGAGCTCGGATAGTCACTTTGACCTTCGAGATGGGAGCCTGGAGGGTGCTTTGTCCTTTGAAATGGGGTGTCCGGGTTGGGCACTTCAGTTTGTGGGTCGACGGCGGGAAGCCTACGGCGAGAGGCCGAGCGAGAGGCCTAAGGCGGTGTTGAAGTACAAAATTAACATTTTGAGTTGGCTTGTATATGGCGACCCGGGCTCGTCGATGCGTGGCCCATTAGGCCGTCTAGCCTGTTACGAGGCGGCATACCGCCTTCAATGTGAAACTGAAAGGCGCCCAGGCGGTAGGAAGCTCATTTGGGCTCGTTGGTGGTAAGCACATGCCGCCTGGTACTCATTGGCAATAAGCACATGCCGCCTAATGCTTGTTGGCAGTAAGAACATGCCGCCTATGGCTCATGAGCGGTAGGCACGGGCCGCCTAGGGTCTGCAGACGAAAGAATAAGGCCCGTTTAGAGGCTCGACTGATAAGGTGAAGTCCGCTTGGAGGGTTCACGCGGTCGATAAATAGGAGTATATTTTGATTTTCTTGAGCTTGCTTTAGGCCTAAAGACGGTAAGCTAGTTTAGCGTTAACGGACTTAGGATAAGCTTTTGCGTAGAAGCTTCGAGAGGATCGGGTCGGCTTATATTTTTCTAAGTAAAATCCGGGATGTTCGAGATTCGAATAAGATTTTGAGGCACAATTGCTTGGTCGGCACGACCGGTATATTCCTAATCGGAGACGAGATCTATTCATTTAAGGATTACGGTTTAGATTTTCCTATTCTAAGCCGGGTTAATTTGAAAATGAAATATTCACTCGTGACAGAATTTCTTGCACAGGAAGGATGGAGCTAGGTCAAGACGTGCTATATAAAGGGAGCTCGAGTACCGGAGAAGGACATCAACAACACAACACACAACTACTTTACTTATCTTGTTGCTTTTCCTTTCCATAGCCTAGCGTAGCCTGTAGCCTAGCTCTAGTTTTAGCATAATATAGACCGACCTTGGGACGACCATTCTGGATTCGTCTCGAGTTACTTTGTTCACTTATTCCCGCAACAATAGGACGACCCTTTCTTTTTGAAAGAGGTATTTGTGGACTTAGGGAATAGATCAGATTTCTTCCTAGCATACCTCTTTTTGTTGTTGACCACCGGATTGGCCTTTCAGGTCATTGCCTTAGCATTTGCAGCATACATCTCTTTTCGATTGATACCCTCAATGATGATGTGTGTAACGAGGCCGGTTAACATCGCCTATTGTTCTTATGCTTTAAATACTGTTTGTACGACTTCCATGAAGTCGATAACTTTTCAGTGAGAATACCTGCAACAAACTAATCAGGTAAAATAATATTTTTACCATGAGATCTCTCAGTAGCTTGTGGTATTCGTTGATTTGCAGTTTGATGTCCTTGTCATCATTCATCTCCCCGTGGTAGAAATTTCCTGTCACAAACTTTTGTTTGCCAACATCCTCTGCATTGTATTTCACCCTCATGGACTCCTATATCTCCCGCGCTTCTTTGTATGAAATCATCGAACAAACTGATGAAGTATCTATATCGTGCGCGCAGAAAGAAGGGATAGGAAAATCGTCGAAATATACATTGATCATTACAAACCCAAGAACACATACTTTCTTTTAAACTCACTTTTCATCCTTGTACCAATCCATGTGATACAAAGGCAAGTCAGTTCTCTTTTGACTCCTTTAGAAAACACTTTTCTTCTCCTTTTCTTTTATCATTCTTTTTCTCCCATTTTTCCAACAAAACTGTATTTTTGACGTAGCTCAGTGTTTATTATATACCTTTTCGGATAGTATTCTCCCGGTTAGGCTTATCTCTCCCGAAAGATCGTCACCTTTCGTAGATGATATTGTAACTATGATAAACAATCTTACCACGCTGCCTATGACAGGATTGTACATAACATCTACCTTGTTATGTCTTTCTTATTTATTCTCGTACTATAGTTTATGTACTTTGTAAGTTAAGTATTTTTAAAACCATATCCTTCTAAAAAGAGTGAGTTCCAGAGTTCGAGGAATATTTAAAATACTTCAATTAATCCGCATGGATCTAATCATCAATAAAATTATGCTAGACATTCTAACATAAAGGTTCAGAATCAACTCACGACCATTCTTCTAAAATTGCTTGAAGTACCGAATCCAAAATAGATAGCCCAAAAAATTAATGCTCCTATCTGAAACCATTTTTTTTTCAAATCCTATCTGAAACCATAATACTTATGTCATTAAGTGCCACAAGACACGTTCGTAATATTTTGGTGTACATATGTTTTTTTTTACATACTTCTTCCTTAAGTTTCATGAGCAATTCTACTTGATTAAGCAATGAAGTCTTCCAAATAAAGATAGCGAAATAAAGAGAAGAATTTGATAAAATAGCGCGTACGCCCCTTTCTGTTTTTGGTGGGAAGGAAGAGAGCGCGTCCTTTGAAAATGCATCAGAACTTCAAGTGCCGCATCCAAGGAGGAGAAAGAGAAGAACTTCTTTTTTGAAACAAGTTTAGATATACAAATATGAAAAATCAAACAATACATCCTAAATAAAATATGTTACTCGCAACCCAGCCTCCTAACTGAAGTTCCTCTCTCGCTTATCATTGTGATGGCTAATACTACTCGAAATTTTCTTTTCGAGATTGTGACCGCTGGCCTCAGTAAAACCTTCTTGCGATAAAATCCAGTGAAAAAAAATCCGCAGGAATAAAGAGTACTTCGGCAAGGTAGTAGTAACCTGCATTGACGTTGATAATGCTGTACAAGATCTCATGCGATCTAAATCAAGAACTTTTTACTTGGAGACCAATGTTCATGCTTGCTTGAAAACGATCTTCAATGGGGTCACAACGAAAAGAAGAAAAAAAGAAAATCTAAGGTAGGAAATTGAATTGGTTCTTCAATTTAATTACTGGGTCTTCCTTCTAACAGCAAAATGAAGAAGAAAATCATGTCTGAAAGAACAAAAGCGTGCAAGGGCTCTCACCTGCATGCTCAACTATCTAGTCAAGTTTCAAAACCTAAAGCTTCACCTGGTCATCAATGGCTTAGTGACCTCGTAAAGATACTCTAGAGACTTGAACTTTCTCTTCCTCTTACAGCTCGGACCAACTCTCGTCTCAGATTCAACTTCGCCAGCTTCTTGTCCATCCCGATTGCGCTCTCCTCCTCCTCCTCCTCCTCCTTCTTCTTTCCCAAATATCTCCTCGATGATCGCCCTGGAAGTGATGCTCCGATCAGAAGAATCACAACCCTCCTCCGCCTCGTTCGTCTCCTTCTCGTTCCCACCCTTATGGTAGTTCTCATGGCTGCCTTCTCCACTAAGCTGCAAGAGGTTTTGGGCCGCCGTGACTGCGGCCAAGGCAGCAACATCCAATGCCTTGTCGTCCCCAAAGTTACTGGTTACACTCGACGAGCCTTGTACCTCATCTTCTTCCTTTCGAATACCCGCGATGACCATGATCATAATCGAATTTATCTTTGAATCGTCTCCAAACCCTTCTTCTCTTGGGATTTGTGGCCTTTACTTGGCTTATATTGCTTGGTTTGCGCGTCTTAGAAGTTTACGTGTTATATAAATTTGTATGCGATGAAACTACAGAGTTGGTCTCAGGAAGGTGGCTGGAAGATGTATATGATATGACCAGGTAAAGACGAAATGGGGGCCGTTGAAAAAGGGTTTTATATTTGAGTTATTTTTTTACTGAGAATTTTGTTTAAGTTATATAGGAGAAGGAAATCATTGTTTTAAAATTCGCGGTCAGATAGATTAAATTGCGACCCAACTAATGTCGAATAAATTTTATGCAAAAAATTAGAGAACGGTTGCATCGGTGATCAACATCGTTCAGCACTAGTTTAACTAGTTGAACTAGTCGGTTCACTCATTTGGATTGACCGGCCATACCAAATTGCCCAAAATTTATCTTTATTTTTTTAGAATTTTTTTAAATTTTGTTAAATTAAAAGTAATGAAATTATGATTTTTATATTTACTAAATGAAATTTTGCAATGGAACTAAAGGATACACAAAATTGTTTGACATTTTCATATTACATATAATTATTTAAAAAATATTGAAAAAACTCTCAAGTCTTATTGATGGTATAATCGGTTAGATGGAGAAACTGAGAAAAATTGGATCGCCTCTCGATCCGTTTTTAAAAACATAGAAAGAAACCACCCCCTTAAATGGTTAATAATCCTCTATACTTGAATCACTATCCTGGATATCATAAAAACATGGATTAGAGTATCCATTGGATTACATTCCTGGTCATGGTCATGAATTAGTCAATGTTTTGGTCCATTTGAAAATATGTAGAACTTGTTTGGTGATTTATTTTGATATTGTATGTGGGGTGGCAGCTTTTGGGTTCCTAGGTGTGGCCATCATAAATTGAAAAGGAAAATAAAATATTAAGCATTAATTATAACAAATCATATAAAAGGGAATCACGTACAGATGGTCCAACTTGGATTGACCTATAAATATGAAATTTTCATATGAAAATGGATTGATCTTAACCATTTGTCGGTAAAAGGTGATTGCCCATAATTTTTTCAGACCACTTAGTATGTGGAATAGATGTTACCACGTTTGTGTTGGGTGAGATATTTGAAATATAACAAAATTTTTAGAGTAAATATTTAACATTGCTATATTTACAAAAGTTGAAACTCGCAAATTTTTGATTAAGTTAAATTTTTTTTATTAAGCTAGAAAAACGTCGATGAAAATTGACCATAACTTGTTCCCCATGAGTAGATCTGATCGGGGTTGTTTCGTCCACGGTCTACAGTTAACTGGCAGTCAATTAAAGTCCAATTTACTCGTTAATTTCAAATCAAATCAATTGTATCCCTTCTATGTTATTTCCAGGGTCTAAATGGGGGTTTTGAAAAGAAATTTGGCTTTCATGGTAACCACTTTTTGCTCATCCGCTTTATTGTCCTTCGGTTGTTTGAGTGACCACGACCAATTAATAATCTGGTCAAACTTGGGGACAAACTCGTTAGACCTTACTGTGAATGGTCTATTATATTAAACTTGGTCAAAATATGTACCTATAATCAACGAGGAAAAAAACAAATGACCGTTGAAAAACCAATTTGATTCGGAAAGGTTGAAATCCTTTCCGTGATGAAAGCATTGTCTAATGGAATTTCTGTCCAATTTCATTCGATAGAAGGTATGACTACTTCGACTCAATTTGCATATCTTAGTTCTTTCAATTCTACTTGATCGCAGTAAAATATAGTTTCATTTTTCGTTGTTTGTGAAAATATATTCCCCATCTCTATAATCTAAAAAATATATTAAACTGTTCGTATTTTTTAGATCCTGGAATTTGCATGATGTCTGATCACAATGTCCGAATAAGAACGTGGTTGATAAGTATGAGCAAAATATGCAATATCTGAAATTCGACATGGTGGGTGACGGTGATGCGATGTCAACATGATCAATGGCTCTTTGCAGAACTGATAAAGAAGAGAGGGTAAAGGATGAAAGAATGAGGCGAGAAAAAAGAAAAAAAGAGAGAGATTTTAGAATATTTACAATTACCCGAAGTGACATACAAAAATGACCATATATAATGCAGCGACTGTAGAAGGACAAAACAATTGTTTGACGATGAAGTAAAATTTATAAAAGTTCTAGTTGTAGTTAGAATTGAGTCCTTTGCACGCGAAGCCCGGGAAGGAAGGCCCAATGGACTGAAGAAACATGCTCATGCACATCAAATTCTTTGAGGGGGTGTGAATAATAATTACCAAAAATGTCTGTCTTATTAGATATTCTTCTCCGGGGATGAGGAGAGAAGGTGGACATTGTAGAACTCTCCAAGGTGCTTTTGTTTGAAACTTTGGACTGGTCTAGAAGTTCATAGTCTGTTGTTAACATTAGAGTCGTCAAACTTGAGCTATTTGAAAGTTTTTTTTTTTTTTGAGAAAGTAGATAAAATGTGAAAAATACGAGTCAAGATATGGAACAAAGAAGAAAAGACAAATATTTTGGTGAAGGCAACATGTAACGAGTAAGATAATAAATGTCAGTTCTTGGACAAAAAAAATTCAATCCGCCTAAATAAATAGAACAACAATTTGGAGACGACAATTTATAAATTACCACGCAGTTCGAAGTTCATTAACAAATATTGATAAAAGTAAGGTACTTGAATGCGTCAAATCATGAAAAATAAAACTGTTTCCCATTACTGACAAATACAAAAACACGACTTACCTATAAAAGAAACTCAACATATATTACCAATACTCATTGTATCATCGCTCGCCGTATGATGTCACACGACTCACTGAAAACCATATATGTACAATTACACATGGCACATATATCAATATTTACCACACATGTACCACAAATATGTAGGATAGAGGGGGGGTTCTTAGTGTAGAAGAGTAGGGAAGAAGAAATAGGGGGATAAGACAAATATAGTTTCAACCATATCCTGGGTTCAATTAGACGGATACTATATATAGCTAAGTACTTGATAATGCCCACATTGGGCTAAGAACTCAAAAGTAAAGACAAAGGTCCAAGGCCTCTGACCAAACATTTTAAAAATAATTTCTGTTCACCCAAACAACTACCAGACAGCACTTCTTAACACGAGACCGGATTGAGTGGGGACTAAAAAACATTTGTCCATAGGTGGGGACTACATTTTGGGCCGTCAGATTTGATTATTTTTTAATCTGATGGTCAATAACCTATCAGGTGATATTGGTTTGCATGTGAAGTGATAAATCCGCCCCCCTTCTAACGCTACTCTCTGTACTACTCGGGAAAAAAAATGTTTGACAAAAAATTGGAGAAAATCTAAAAAAATTAAAATAATACGCATGCAAAAAAGATCATCAAAGTAGCTCGTGACCATTCTTCCGATCTGAAAGTTCCAAAGCATGAACTAACGAGCACCGGTTGAACTCTTCCTGTGTATTTGGAGAACGAGTTCAGTCCATGGTTGGGTATAAGATTTTTAGTTTTCTATAAACCATCTTTATAATCCGATGTCACGGCTACAACAAGACTCCCGTCTGTGGAATCTACTACGCATACAAATTATGTATAATTGTGTCTGCAGACAAAATAAGCTTCCAACAGTCCAATGCACATTATATTTGTGTCGATTCTCTTTTACCTCAAATTTTCAGAATCGAACACTGTTAAACCATATATTAAAAGTCGACTCTCGTAATTATGTTTTTTACATTCGAAACAGAACTCGTACTTCACTTTCCCCGAACACAAAGAGGAGAGTTGCAAGTGCTAAACCACCACCTAAACAGCTTGTACTTGAATCTCCAAATTGAGTACATGACAAAGTGCACAGATGAATAGAAAGTGGATTGGGAAGTGGTTTATATGAATCCCCACATTGACAAAAGGGACTCTATTTTATCATTCATTGCTCCCTTAGAGATACAGAAACTCACAAAAAATATGACAATAAACATGGACCCTCCTAAAAAAACCCACAGATATTTAAATAAAAGAATGAAAAACCCACCATACTGTAACACAAAAACCAATGTATCGTCTCTCTCCTTCCCTCTCCAAACCCCACAGTTATCTACACCCCCACCATGCTACAATTTTTCCATCCCCAAAGAAGCCTTCGTCTTGGCCGGGACACCGACACACCATCGCCTAACGCGCTGGGTTGCGCCCGCCCGACCCCTCTTAACTTGGGGCTGCAACTCCACAGATTCTTTTCACATATTGCAACATACGACAGCCCTTCCGAAAGGGCAACTTGTCAGTCGGAGTATCTTAGTCGCAATTCAGTCCACACACTTCCAAGACCGGTCCATCTCTATTCACAAATGGATTTATTCTGACCCACAATAGAGTTAAGATTGAAGCCAGAAGAATTGACCATACCACTATGATTGTCGGCATTCGGTCTTGCTTCCCGAGAAGCCCTTTGAGGAAGGGGTAAAGGTGGAGGATGACCCAGAGCGCGAAGAACAGCCTGCCAAACAATGGACCCCATGAATCGTAGCCGTTGTTAATTGCATCAGAGACCCCTACCACAACTCCGATTATGTTTATAACCAACAACGTCATAGGAGGGATTAGCAACGATGTCCACTTGAACAAGTAGAGCTCCGAAAACGCGCCATCGTCAGCTGCTTTTGAAGTCACCGTGAAGTTCGTGCTAACACCGGCTAAAACCTTGAGTAAACCTTGGAAGAGCGCAAATAGATGCGCTGAAACACCTCCGATGACCCAAAATTGCTCATTTCTCCACCAGTCATCAATGCCAACACCACCCCATTGCATCTCGAGGATGCCAGTAGCAGCAATCGAAATGAAGAGCAACATGAAGAGAATACCGGCGTAGTTGCTAATCTGTAAGCACATACACATTCCGAATTAGCGGGCATCATGATTTGCGAAGTAACAGCACAAACGAACAAGTGCAAAGTACTTGTGAAACATTACCTCGGGGACAATAAATTTTCCGGTCAGAAGGCAGATAGCTGGCAGTGTGCAGTAAACAAGCAAAGGAAGCGAGGTCCAAGGATAGACGACGGAGTTAATGTAGGAAAATCTTTCCAACCACTTAAGCCCACCCCCATATCCATACCAGATGGGGCAATGTCTGCTCAAGAAAATCTCAACAGATCCGAGGGCCCATCGAAGAACTTGATGCAGACGATCTGACAAGTTGATAGGTGCCGATCCCTTGAATGCAGGTCTCTTTGGTATGCAGTAGACTGATCGCCATCCATGGCAGTGCATCTTAAATCCCGTCAGAATATCCTCAGTAACAGACCCGTATATCCAGCCAACCTGGTTCAGATTCAAAGCGTTAGATGTTGAACACAACTGAGGTTTATGGATGCAAAGGCCCTTCTGATGTCTTATCGTTACTTACTTCTTTTCCCCATTCCGTCTTATCTTCATAACCACAGCTGATAACCTGGATGGCTTCTCTCAGCAGAGATGCAGGACTGGCTTCTCGAGGTACTCCGCCATTTTCCAAGAGAGCGGAGGCTACGAACACCGGAGACTGCCCAAACTTCTTTTCCAATTTCAGTTGGGTCGTTTCTGCAGATCTTTCGGGGTTTGCTTCTGCAAGTAAATGGCATGTTAGGTCTGAAATGTTTGATGATGATGACACCATGCATGTATGCCGAGAGTGCTGGGCGTACCTTCAATCCCTTCCTCGATATTTTCGAGGGCGTGTATCTGCTTTGAAGTTTCCCTGGTCTTTGACTTCTTCTTTTTCTCCTTTGTCGACGACTTTGATTTCTTGTTTTTTCTACTGCCACAGCACAGGCAGCACCATTTTGGCCAACAGTTGCAGGTCTTTAAGCTCGGGGCCCTCTTATCGACAGGTGCATCATAGCCATAAAGAGCTATTCTCCGGAAAACGCATCCAGTTCCTACGTATATAGGTCCTTGCAAGCCATCCAGTCCTTTCATATTGATCTATTTTTTGGACAGCATGTTAGCTTTTACCGAAATACCAAGGAAAGAAAAAAGACCAACAAAGGAAATGTTCACTTACATCAAAGAACACCACATTCCGATTTGAGTATCTATCGTGTCGATCAATCCCGTCAAATCTTTGTGGAAACTGCACATAGCAAACTTTCTTCCCTGATTGCGGATCCATCATAAAGCACATGGCTTCACGAAGTGCTTTGCTGTTGTTAATGTAGTGATCGCAATCGACATTAAGAAGGTATGGAGCGTTTGATAGAACTGCTGAGACACGCATCTAGACAAATGAGAGGAAGAAACAAGACTCGTTAATTTCTTGATGGCATTGTAAAATTACATAAACAATGGAAAAAATAGTTCAATACTTACTAGAGAGTTCATGGCCCCAGCCTTTTTATGGTGCTCAAATCCTGGTCTCTTCTCACGAGAAACATATACCAGCCGAGGCAACTCATTCCCTTCTATATCACGAACACCACTGTGACCAAGGAATACCTGCACAGAAAAAGTAAACCAGAACATGCCGCAATATGAGCATAATGCAAATTGAAAATGAACTACTATCAAATAAAATTAGCTGCATTACTTCCAATAAGGCAGGCAGCTGTTCTTGATTAAGCAGCCTTGTAGGGTTCTAGAGCCAGAGCAAACTCTTACCTGAATCATTCCCGGATGGTCTCTCACACTGTTTCCAGGCCATGGAGTTCCATCCTGCATGGTCCAACCTTCCTCGGGTACCTTCTGTGCCGTGGCAACCAATCCATTGATCCTGATCTTGAATTCCTCATACTCTCTCTACAAACACAAGATATTAAAATGGTTCAATAATCGATATTAAGGACAAATTGTTTACTGGTTATTGCAAAAGAAGGAGGTGGGAAGAAGAAAATTCAAATTTCATCAAATAATTAGTAACCTCCACAAATCAGAGTAGAAAAAAGATATCAGGCATTGGTTGGGATAAAATCATCTCACACAACTTTCAGTTCCACGTTATGGGCTACACTCATTGAGTTGTTATACAGGGATCTCCAAGCTGTGGTGTCACTAACCTTGATGGCACGTCGTTCCCTGACAAAGTCCGGATGAACTTTGTTCTTCAAATAGTCCATCTTCTGGGAAAAGTACCACTCGGGAGCTCTAGGTTCAATGTAATACTTTTTACAGAAAGGAACCCATTTCCGAGCAAATTCAGATGTCTCTGATAGCGCTTCAAAGGTAAGCATAGCTGCACCATCATCTGACACATAACATGCAACCTTATCCACCGGATAATCGACGGCGAGAATTGATAGAACAGTGTTTGCAGTAATCAAAGGTGGCTCCTTCATAGGGTCAACCGTACTGACAAAAACATCGATGCTGGCTAACTCAGATGGTTTCCCTTCTTTTTCATACCTAAAAGACACAAGAAACAGCAATTAGTCACCGAGTGTGGAGTCCAAAAAAACATAAAAACTGCAACAATGAGATTGTAATGTGTGCAAACTGCAAAGTAGAACAAGGTTGATTAAACCATGTACCTTAGAGAGAGACGATCGAGATATGTTTCTCTCTCAATAGGATACCACTTAGGAAATTGATCTAGGACCCATGATACGCCGAACCAAATCTCACATATGACAGATGTCAGCCATAAACCATATGCGTCATTAACTGGATGCAGAATTCTATAGTGGAAAAAGAGGCCAACAATAGCAAGACGGATAACAATCAACATGCGGTATGGATTTATCTTGCTTGAAGAAATAGGCAACTTCCTGGAAAGCGGCTGCCTTCCCTCATCCATCCTGAGAAAGCAAATAACAAGCAATTGAAAATAAGTAAACAGGTTCAAAGCCGAGAGACAGTACTAGCAAACAGTTTAGGAGAAAAAGAATAAAACCTATAAATTTCAAATTAATGAACACTAAGATTCATACTTGGGTGGAAACGTTGAGCACCAGGAGTTACTTACATGGGCAAATCGGGGTCATCTAACTCATCACCATCAAAGTTTCCACCATCACCCCCTCCTTCATGCTTAACCACCTGGAGCTTGTCATTTTGCCTTTTCTTCCATTCTTCCATTCTGTCCTTCCATGCAACACTCCCATAACCATACACAGCTATGTCTTTCTTAGGCACCATAGGCCTGGGTTGTTGCACTGCATGATTAAAAACAAGTTACCCGTTCAGGACTAAGGAGATAACGGAAAAAAAAGACAAATTGATTGCAACTAAATTAGCAAAAAGTAACTTACAAGGTACAGAATGATCAGAGCAAGGCATTGGATGAACTCTATTTCCATGCCCCATAAGTGGAGGCACAATGAGAGCATGTCGGTCTGATGATATTTCAGAATCCTGGAAATACAATAGAATTGATTAAATCACATTCATTACAATAGTTGTGTGCATTTCGTGCAAAAAATAAGGATTAAACATTGTTCAGGTTACCTCATCTCCGTAAGTTAAAAGAGGAATTTTTGAGCCAGGTGGAGACGAATCCACTTCAGATTGCAAGCGAATTCCAGAGGCAGAGTGAGATCGACCAGCATTCATACGTGCAGAGAGCATTGCCTCGGCAATTTGTTCAGCGGACAAACCATCAAGGTTGCCGTAAAACTCATGCTCTATATCATCAATGTCATCTTCCTCCTCGTCTCCTTCAACCCTGGGGCTACCTGTAAAGCCAATTGGCTATTAGGCAGCTATCAAACAAACATAGTTGTGTTCGATGGAAAAGAATGCAAAAACCAAAAGTCCACCTTTAACCCGCTTGTATCTGGTTTTGCACTGAGGGCAGGCTTGGTTTCCTTCTCTTCTCTCATACTCATAGCAAGGCCTACACACGGGAAAAGCACATTCGTTGCAAGCAACAAAGGGCTCTCCATCCACTGTGATCTCAATCTCATCGCCACAAATCTGGCATACTTGCCCACTCAACTCTTTCACCGACTTAATCTGCAGAGAACAGAAGACACCACAAAAAAATAAGAATCAACTTATAAGAACCACAGCTTCAAGCAAGCATGTTGAGAACAAACATATCTTCAATCTATGTGCATTGTTTTCCCCTAGGAACCACAAAAGTCACACTGTCAATCTCGAACAAAAGCTCGAGTTTCCCTTATCGGCCGCCAGTCCTCCATTTATCGGATCATCACTGCACCATTCTGCTCCAGCAACCTACTCCCTTACTCTTGAGAACACGAAAAGACAGTCCGATTTTCGGGAAGAAGAAACTTAGCAATGGATCTATTGAGTTAATCAAAACCCGAAACAAATGTGCTCTCAAGACGCGCCACGGACTCGGCAGCATTCCCACTTGCTTCAAGAATCTATGCACAAACTTCACCCAAAGAACCGAAATTTGAAGTAGAGAAAAGAGGCAATACACACGAAATGCACTGAATAGACTCAAAGCATGGTAAGATCTGGAAGAAAATCAAGAATTACTAAACAAAATCAAGAAAGGGTGACATCACCAACTACCCCAAGATCCAAAATTTAGCGAAATGGAGCAGAAGGGTACCCTCTGAATCCGGAAAGAATCAAACTTGGGAGGAGGCAGACACACTTACTCTGGCGGTCTCATCTGCATTAATAAGAACAAACTCGTTCCTGTTGTGGGACCCAGCAACAAGCCGACCCCCAGTGTTCATGGCTCGAAGAAGATTTCGAAGAGGATGGATGGAGGGAGGGAGGGAGGGAGGGAGAGGGAGAGGGAGGGAGAGGGCACTTCAAATCAAGAGAACCCAACTCGGAGCCGAGCTCTCTTCCGGGTCAACTCGGTGTAAAGACTCAATCTTTCGCATCCCACATGGAGGAGGAGAGGAGAAATGGGAATGGGGAGAAGTGGTGGCTGGCCTGGTGGGTATTTGTTTGTTTTTTCTGCAGAATTTATTATTATTATTATTATTATTGTTATTGTTATTGTTATAATCAAATGGTTTGGGTTTTTGGAAGGGTATTTTTAAATGGGAAACTTGACTTGACAGGCCAACTCCTCCCACTCCTCTCTTTGGCTCTCTCTGTATCCTTCCTGGCTTGATCTTGTGTGTGTTTATGTACTCTCTCTCTAGAAAAGTGTCGGTTCGTGTTGTGATTTAGAGAGAGAGAGAGAGTTGAAAAGTGGGAGACGTAAGAGAGGAGAAGAAGATGAATGAGACAGACAAGGTATATAGATCAATGGATACATGTAGTAACCTCGCACACACTCTTTTGACACAGAATCACCGTGTCCGTATCGTGTTTCTGTAATAATAATAGCTAATTTACAATTTCTTTGTGAAAAATTTTTTTGGTATTATTATTATTATTAGGAAGGAGGAGAAGACGAAAAGAATAAAATAAGAAATGGGTTGTAAATAGGGAATCGGTGGGGCCCGAGATTGGGATGGTGGTGGGGGAGGCGGTGGCTCTGAGCTTTTTCCCACCGGAGTGTTGGGTGTCCCCACTTATTCTAATTGCCCTGTCCTTTCCTTTTCCTTATTTTCCTCTCCTTTCTCTTTTAATTCTGCTCTTCTTGGTTATTGTTTAATTTTAAATATTGCACAGAAACTGGTTTAGTTTTATCTCGCGAACACTTAACTTTTAGATTTATTTTTTATTTTTTATTTTGGCATTTTTATCCGGAGGGAGTGAAGATCTAAGGATGGGAAATCAAATGAAAGATGTGCAAAAAGAAACAAGGAAACAAGAAAGAAAGCGCCTTCTGAAAAAAAAAAGAAAGCGAGGAGGCAAAAAGGAAAGGATGAAAAGTTGAAAATATCTTTCTAAAAAAAGAAAATTTGAAAATACGCGTCTGTCTCTGTTGTGTAAAATAAAATAAATAGAAACAGTAGAAGAGTGAAGTGAAGGAAGGACGAACAGAGAGAAGGTTACTTTATAATTTTTTATAGTATATTCGTAGACTTATTAATCTAACTAATACAAACTTTGTTGTATTTTAAATAATATGAAAATTTCTTTATTAAGTTTAAGCAATTTTTTTAATCTGGAAATTTGTTGGTAATAATCAGAATCCGCGTGGAGCAGATCCTACATCCCAGCTGTTCCAATTTCTCGCCTGCTTCTTTTTTTGCCAGTTTCTCGCGATACGGAGAATTTATTGCTGTTAAGTTAATCTTCAGACGAGGGTACCGTGCGTTTTTCTTCTGTTGTTTTTCTTTTTTTTCCCACTTTCCCCTATTTTTACGGTGTACGGAATCTTTATTTTGACTGACCAGTGGGTATTTTGACTTTTCATATTTTAACTGCGTTACTTAGCTGGGTTGTGTACTTTCAGTTGGGTTTGGATGCTCTAGATCTGATTCCAGTGAGTTCAGGATTTTATTTTTGTTTGCTTTTGAGGAAAGGGTGTATTTTTCTCCCATGTGTTATTACTTGGTTTCAAGACACTTATGATGATAATAAATAAAAATAATATTTGACTTAAATTTGAATTAATTAGTACAATGAGTATCTGGATACTAGTAATATAATAAACAATATAATTTAATAAATATTGTTACATGGAGCAATAATAAATCGATTGTCCTAAACATAAAATACAGATATATCAATAGATATCAAACAAAAAGGAACAAGTTTATGAGGGTTAAGTTATGAGGCATTCGGTTTGGTTGAATTATTGTGCGAATTCTTAATCAATCACTAATCACCTAATGTTATCTTACATTACATTATGTCGTCAATAAAGATAAATGTAAATTATATGACAATAAAAAAATGTTTATGTTTGTTTTCTCAAAATATAAAACCAAAAAAAAAAGATCAAATAATTTTGCAATCATCAAGTGTAATTACCGGCAATCAGGTAACAAATATAGTAAACGGATTTAAGGACCGGCATGATTTTCCCGCGAACATCTCCTATCTATTTGGTGCACATTTATGCAAATTATACACAATTAAAGAGGGGCAAATTAGACTCAGGCCACTGGTCTATAGTAAAATCACTAGCAGGGTCCCTGCCTTTTGAAAAAATTATTTTGCCGTCCCTGTTCTTTATTTAAATGTTAATCTCGGGTCCTTGGTTGTCGTCAGCAGTCATGTTTTTGTCATGTGTAATGACTTTTATACCCTTGAACAAAAAATAAAAAAATTATCTCCTTCAACCTCAAGCCAAGAACCTTCAGACCAAAAATTCATCTCTAACCCAGATATTCATCAGTAATCACAAGAAAAAGAATATCACTAAGAACCCACAGGGGGATGAAGAAGAAACCCGCGAACATTTAAACAGCTGACTTCATCATCAATCAAAAATAGAGAAGAAAACCACGAACACTCAATTTGCATTGATTTATCTTCAACATTTAAACAGCCTCCTTCAACCTCCAGATTCAAGCTTTGTCGTTCGAGGTCAATGACCATCAAGGGGATGAAGAAGGTCATGAAGTTCGACCTCCAGCACCAGAATGATGACTGCTTAAGATCCTGATCTGCCGTCAAGGGTAGGTCTCTGGTGTTGGGCACTGCTTCACTAGGTCATCTTCAACCTTGTCTACTCTAGGAGACCAAGTTGGTGCCGACACTGAGCTTCCAGTCGCAGGTCGTCAGTGAACTCGAAGACAACAGTCGGGCTCGGCGGCAGCATAGCTTCAACAGACCCAGATGGTTTAGGGTTTGCTTACAACCACCGCTTGTGGCCATCCCTCGTCGTCGCTCCCTTACCTGGAAATCTCGACATAATTTTGTGGCAGCTTCGATTCATTCTCGATAGACGATAGGCCTTATTGATAGAATAAATTATGTTTGAGTTTCGAACAAACCCATAAGGGATTGCACCGAGGAAGAGACGAGGACACTAATTGAGTGTTCTTGGTTGGAGATTTACGGTTTGAAAATTTAGGGTTTTTGTTGGTTTGAAAATTTACGCTTCTGGAAAAATTTCATTTAGGATTTTTGTTAAATGGGTTTGAGGATTTATACTTCTGGAAAACTTACGTAGATTGAAATGGATTTTTATTAAATGGATCTCTGGAACACTAACTGAGTGTTCTTGATTGATTTCGAGTTATTCGTGTTCCAAGGTTGAAGAAGATAATTTTTTTGTGTAGGGGTATAATAGTCATTTTACATAAAAAAAATCCTCTAGTGACTTTCGCTCTTAAATAATTTCTCTAACTCTTCAGGTCAGGACATTACCTTTCACAAATCTAGCATCTATTTTGCTAAGCGGGAGCATGCTGATACTAAACTTGCCATCTCCAATATTCTTGGTATGTCCTTTATGCTTCCTGACAATAAGTATCTCAGCTTTCCATCTTTTTGGGGTGGTTCTAACCATAAAGTGTTATCTTTCATCCTTGAGAAGATGTGGAATGAAGCTCAAAGTTGGAAGTCTAGGCTTCTTTCTATGGCTGGAAGAGAAACTTTGATCAAATCTATCTTGTCTACTATCCATTGCTATGTGATGCAATGTCTCTCTTTTTCCCCTTTTTTTGTGCTAAGCTTAACAGTTTTGTCGCAAGATTCTGGTAGTCCGACGACGTTGGCTCGAAGAAGATCCACTGGTTGAGTTGGCATAAACTCACTTTCTAAAAACTCTAGGGGATTAGGCTTTAAAGATTTGCAACTCTTTAACATTGCTCTTTTGTCTAAGCAGATATAGAGGCTATTAAACAACCAATCCACTCTTTGGTTCTGTATATTAAAGGGTTTGTACTTCCACTCTTCCAACATGTTGGAGGCAAAGAAGGGTGCTCGACCATCCTGGGTCTGGTCTAGCTTATTCCTTGGTTTGTAAGAAAGAGGGCCTTCTTTCCAAGATTGGGGATGGCAATGATACTTTTATCTGGAAGGATCCTTGGATCCCGGATCTTCTCGGTCACAGACCTACTCTGCCTCTTTCTCCCCCTCATGACATCACTACTTTTGCTAACATTCTCTGTATATCCACCAGAAGCTAGAATACTGACTTGCTCTGATAACTTTTTAGCCCCATTGATAGGACAGCTATTTTGAAAATCAGGGTCCCTAGGGTAGGCCCCCGGACCGAGTCATCTGGCATCATTCCCTTGACAGTGTCTTCTCGGTTAAGAAGGGCTACTAAGTTCTCAAATCTTAACTTTGTGGTACCCCTAAATATGATCCTTCAGTTCTCTCTAACCCGGCTAGCTATCCTCTTATCTCAGGTTTTTGGGTCAAGCTTTAAAAAATTAGTGCTCATCCTAGAATCCTTCACTTTATCTGGCAGGCTGTAAAGAATGGGCTCCCTACTTCACTAAATCTTCATCGGAGGACTCTCTCTCCCTCTGCTATCTGTCGTATATGTAACCTATAGGAGGAGACTACGGTTCATATTTTGTTTGAATGTTCTCATTCGCATGCTACTTGGCTTCGCAGCCCTCTTGGCACTTGCTTTAACCATGCTTCTCATTCAGATTTTCCTGCTTGACTTTCGGGTCCCTGGCGCACGTTAGCAGCTCTTTTTTTATTTTTGTCAATGAAATGATGAAAATATCCTTAGGACCAAAAACAAAAAAATTGATGATGTCATCTCTTCTTCTACCTCTAGCCAAACCATTGAATCTGTACAATGTAAATGCAACGAGACCAATTCCAAATCAGAGCACTTGCACTCGAAGGGCTGGGCATCAACATCAGAAATCTCGAGGTTCAACTGCACGAGGAAATCCCTCGTCGTCGAATCTCGAGGTTGAATCAGAGTACTTTCAACCGTCCACACCACCGCCGTCATCGTCTTCCTCTTGGCGGTCGACGTAGAGATCAAGATGCGGGATGCCGGTCCCTCGCACTCCATCAAACTCGGCGAGTGTCCCCACCATCGTCGTCTTCCTCCTCCTGGCAGTCGACGTAGAGATCAATACGTGGGATGTCGGTCCTCTTGGATGAGTCGGTCGCTGAGAGAGGAGTCGGTCCTCCCCGATGTCTGACCAAAAAGATGCAGTCACCGACAGAGATGAACCAGTCGCGGTTGCCGTCGCTGACTAAGAAAAAGATGATGTCATCGTTGCCTCATCGATAAAGAAGAAGACACATTACGAACCCCACCACGGCGTCGGCGACGGCCTCGTAGAGATCGTTCACTCGTCGATCGCACTCCATGGAACTGTAGCTCATTCCGTCGGGAGTCGTCGTCGTCGAAGCCAATTGAAGATTGAACGGAACTTCACCCTTCCTCGAAGCCACTTGAAGATTGAACAGAACTTCACCCGTCGTCGTCGGAAGTCATCTTGATTCGGCCGGAGAAGAAAAAAATTTTCTAATTGTAATTGGGAATTTAGAGGAGAGGGATAGAAAATGATTTCAATTAATAACACCAAGATGATGTAAGCTATTTTTTTGTTCTAAGGGTATTTTTATCATTTTAATACAAAAAATAAAAAAAAGTTATTTAGGGACCCGAAAGTATAATAAAATCAAACTAAAAAGACGTAGGAATAAATTTTGTGAACATGAAAGACTTTTGAGTATATTTAAACAAACCCAAAAGATTTGAGAGTAATTTTCCAAAAATAAATTTGGACGCATCCCTTTGCCCATTAATTGACCACGACATAAATTTGTGGTTCCCTAACAATAATATTTTTTTATGATAAAGAAAATAAATAACTATTATGTATGGAAGTTAGAGACAACTCATCAATACAATTATTAGATGGACCTTGGGTCCCACACTAGCAATGACAGACCTCAACCCCATGCCCTCCCCCTTTAATTCTTTTCTGTAAACATTTAATCCCAAAAATAGTGGATTTCTTCTTAATCACATATTAATATTGAAAAAAACTTATTAAAAAAGTTCAAAAATTAATCGACTCTAGATATCATATTGAAATATTTAGAAGGGCAGATCGAGTGAAAACAGATGATGGGTTATCTCCAAATTATATACACCTTGGAAATGTGATCCAAAACCCTAGTAGGTAGGCGGCCTCACATGTGTTTCCTCATCCATCCACCTTCTCTCTCTTTATTCTCTAAAAAAAACCTTCTCTCTCTTTATTATTATTATTATTATTATTTTATTATATTCGATTAGATGGGTCTGTCCTGGCTGCCACATGTGCACCAAAGTGTCGGTGGACATATTTTATACACAAAAAATGTAATCATGATTGTCCCTTTTCTTAGTTTTAAATGTTTTGAATAGTGGAAGAAGACTTGGCCTTCACATACTAAAATTTTAGTTTTGATCTTGATTTAATCACTTTAATGATTACCCCCGAGAGGAGCACATCAGTTGTAACAGGAAACCTTTGTTATTGTGCTTGTTATTATTTTCCGACTTTTTTGGCCACCCTAACCGTATAATAAACGCAAATTTGCATGCAGTAATTGTGGGTTTAATTATGCTTAATTATATTAATCGCACAGAGATAATCATGTGAAATAGCTAACAAGCACACGTGTTTTTATGCCATAGGATTTTTCGGCCGTCTCACTTCTTTTGGAATCCTCTAGTGACTTTGCTTGGTGAACGTGAACTCCAAGGGAAAATAAAGTGCATAATTGCATGTGAAACCCAGACAACTGGTAAAAAGCCAAATTGCCTCCGCTGAGCAATATTCGCGAAAAAAAAGAATTTCCCTTCAATTAGGTACAATATATATTTATTTATGTACCAAAAATTTGAAGAAATTACAATAGTGTGTCTCTATTTCTTTGAGAAAGACGTTCAAGTTTCGTAAATTTTCCTTTGATTGAAAATGACTAATGTACGACTTTTCCAAGTATCGATGATACTAATTGTCCGTGGCATCCTCTATACCACTGGCGATAGGTTGTTGGTTCATCACATCTTATGATTTAACAAATGTTGGCATGAAGATGTTGTCGATAATTCATTTGAAATCAACGGTCAATTATTTAATTTTAAAAATTATTAAATTACAGACCATGTTGTATATTTTTTGTAGCTATTGCGAGCCGGATCTCAATCGGCGGATCCGTGGAATAAGGGTGGGTGTTCTGTTGGAGTGTTCAGAAACTATGAGTTGTACAATTAAAAAAAAGAGCAGCATGTTCTTTCACTAAATTGTTCCACTCATGAAACAAAATATGTCAAAAATATTTTACTCCTTAAGTTAATTAAGATTAGAGGTTACGTTTATGGTTCAACTGCCACAACTCAACGAAATAGGGATTACGATGGGTATCATAGCCATATTTTTTTTAAAGACAAAATTTTATATTATGATCACAATTCGAAATTTGAACCTACACTTTTTTGAATTAGTATATTCTTTGTGCCGTTAAAATACATGTCTTTTAGCTAGCCAAATTCCATTATAAATATAAACTCTAATTTCATGGTTTTATAGGATCTTATTAAAATATGTTATATATTTCAAATAAATAATCATGTTCTTCAATTCAAGCTACACCATATTGTTCCTCAAAAAAAAAAGCTACAAGATATTGATTGAGCACAAACTAGTATGCAATAGTATAGGGAAAGCGACAGAAAATTGGTAGAAATTTATGAAAAGAACAGTGGGCTAGGAACTCTTTAGAGAAAATATGGTCTATGACTGAATCAAAATAGGGCAAAATATAAAGGTAGGTATGACTCGCACCTTGAATCTTTCATTCATATATTCAAAATTAACATATCTTAAGGTATAAATCTTTCTGGCATTTCTTCGTTAATGTGTCCTTCTCAATTTAATACATACGTGTCTAATTTTGGTACTCTTACACTTTTTTAAAGTTTTATTAAAATTTAAGATTTTATGTACAATAAACTCAAAATTTATCCTGACTAAGCGATTGTCTATGATCACAAAAAAATGGGAAATGTCACTAGCTAGTGGTCCCTAACGAAAGAGAATAACTTGTCTGATAACATTTTTATTTCATCTATATAAGGAAGAAGGGAATAACTTGAGAGATTATCGTAACTTTTTCCTCGAGGTCATCAATGATACCAGGAGGACTGACTATGAAAATTTACTTACTTTTGTCACCATTTGTAAGCCTTTTTTAAGTCCCTGAACAACCAAGAAATGCTTGGACAAGAAAATACAAGGAATAGGACAGAGAAAAATATGCACTAGCTTCCCAATTGGGAAAAAAATATACTGGTTTTTTACTGTTTCAAAATCCACTTGATATTTTGTAATTTTGCGCTTTAACACATTCGTATTTTGTAATAATAACTTCTATTAATCAGATGATAGATATTTTACATTACAACAATTATGTGACACCCATTAACTATTAACACAAGTTAATTGAACTATTATGTATTTCATGTCACATAATTAACTTATTCGTGTGTCATGCCGTATTAATAATTTAATCCGCTTAATATATTACTTCACTAATTTGAGAAAAATAGGACAAATTCGGTAACACCGGAATTCAAATCTTGTCCGAGAAGAGATCGAAGATGTCCAGATCAAAATTAATGATCTGCTACGTAGATTAAATAAATGATATAACATGATACACGAATAAAATTAAGTGGCCTAATATAACTCGCGAAATAGTTCAATTAACTGGAGCTAACGAAAATCACTTTGATTATCACTTAGACATACACATATACAATTAAGATCATATCAAAGTAGATTTTTTTTTCTTTTCTGAATATACTGGTTTTATATAATGTTGATGATTATCGATTAATGAATTAACATTCAAGCATCGGAGACACGTGTAGTGTCTCTTTGCGACAGGCAAAAGAACAAAACCTGTGACACTTGGAAAGTAAACCGGTCTTTTCCACGCTCAACCAGGGACGACGCTGGATTTTAGCACCGAAAGCTGAATCCCAAATCCAATAAAAACCATTGTTTTCGAAGATGTGGTCCGATCGTGAATCAAAATTTTGGACGGGTCAGAAAACCATGTACGTACGTTTAACTAACGAATTAGATGATTTTCGATCAGACTGGGCAGTTGGTTCAGATTTTGACCCGAAAAAATTCGGTTCGTTAGGTTTGACCAAAAATTTAATCCAAAAATTCAGAATTCACCCAACCCAACCAAAAAAAATCAGATTATATACTCGAAATTTTCAAATCAACACAAAATAAACTAAATTAACAAAGATAATTATACTAAATATGAAATAAATTGACCAATATATATAAAATATTAATTTTTAAACCTAATATTTACTATATATATTAATATATATAAAAACTTATAGTCCAACCGGTCAGACCAGTTGATCCAAAGGTCAGACCAAACTCCGAGTCACTCTCTGAGTCGTTTTTGAAAACAATGATAAAAACACAATTTCCCTCGGCTACCCTCATTTCTCTCTTCCTATATAATTTTTTTGAAACATAAATTATTACACCATAACACTGCCAAAATTTGAACCTTGATAAATATCCTTGTCTTTTCTTACATAATCTAACACCAAAAACCCTTCCATTAAAAAAAACCAAAAACCCAGATCTTAACTCCTCAGGAGAATCGGCTACCATACGTTAAAAGGGGTTTTTGTTTGCAATCTAATAAATTGTGATGTTTGCAATTTGCTCCCTCCAGAAACAGCTCAAACACAGCAGCAGGTGGGGTCTTAAATTTATCAATAATTGTACCTCCAATAGAAATAGAAATCTACGTTTAAAAAATAGGAACAGAAAATGACCTTGTCGTATGCCAAACTTATCTTGTAAGATATAGGTGGTTGAGCTAGCAGCATTATAACTTGAGAGGAAATTAAATGCCCGTATGACGAAGGAAACTTGGAAGCACGCTTGATAACGAAAAAGTGTCGGTGATGGGCAAAGAGGACCAGGACATCGCTCTTTGTATTCTTGCAGCCGACACTATCAAACCGAACGAAATCCTACAAAATCGCACAAACTGAAATCGCAAAAAGAGCAAACCATCAAAACCCTAACCCTAACTTAGGACCATTTTCCCAATCAAATGACCATTTTAGAGTAGCTACTAGCCTGCTACTAGCACTGGACCTCTAGCTGAGATTCTCCGAACATCTGAATGATGCAACATTAAGGTTTTAACCATGGTTCGGGAAGAATAGAGGGTGACTAAGTTGCGGTTTTATGGCTTCCAAACCCGAACAGTGCCGTCGACGGATGCGGTAAGCATACAATCTTCTTTTGGGTGATAACTGACGCTTGTTACCTGCCAAGAAAGACCAAGGCATTAGGCCCCTTCATATCAGACATGAGAATGGATGCTCGCATAAAAAAAATATAGGAGTTTGAAAATGAATTACAAGGTTAAGTCTCACCAAACACATGGGATCCAATGAGATAGGACCAAATTTGGGGCCGGAGTTAAATAAGGTGGACCGAAACAGAGTTCATATTCAAGTAAGGAAAGCGACTTTTAAAGGGCTAGAGCATCTTAGATTGGTCCAACAATCAATGATATTGGTGTTTGTTGAAAGAAGAGATGTTTACGAAGATGAACTAAGAGGGATCTCAGGCTATATAGGATCCACCGACTGAAGAAAAGTGCAATGCCCTATGAAAATAAAAGTAGTCAATAGATCAATAATTTGGAAGAATGACATCGATTTCCTATGAAAACAGAATGATGCCGGCCTTTTAAAACCTATGGACGGAAAGAAGAAAACAATGAAATGTGGTCGGTCCTAGAAACCTGAATACTTGGATGCATGCATTCATCTTTACAACCTAAAATTCCTCTTCCTCAGGTGCCAAAAGTTTCCCACATCTTGCTCGCAAAGCAACGGAGTTATCATTAAGCAACAAAAATCAGAACATATAGAAGAAGAAAACATTGAAGTCTTCATTATCCAACCAAAAAACTTATGACAATAAGTTGGTGCATTCTCTACACTTATATAATTGGTCAAACCACTTGCAACTAGCGCCTCAAATTAAGCCCATCGCGCTAAAGTTTGCACGGGTTTTCACTTCACCAACGTCCCATGATACGGTGGCCATGCGAGCAACAATGGCCACATGATCAACTCGCTCTGTACCATGTTAGAGCCTCTATATCCAAGGGTCATGTGAAAGAAACGAGCCATGAGATCAATCCACATTGATATCATGTTGAAGTCTCCATATCCAACCCAAAACCTTAAAGCAATGGGTTGTGGATTCTCCACACTTATAAACTTGTCAAGCCACTAGCAGCTAGCAATATGGTCATCTCAACAAACAAAAAAACTTGTTTTTTGCTAAATAGAAGAAAAACTCATGTTTAACAAGCAGATGATGTGAAGCCATTGTAATTATGCTACTGATCTCATAAACTACTGTCATCAACAACATTAGATGAAAAAGTAGATACATTTTACGAGCCTGAAATGTGACCTTGCTCCTCTTCCGGAACACCAAAGCCTAAATCAGAACATTTATTTAAGTTCCTGCATTGGACACTAGACAATAGAAAGCTGAAAACATTGTGGAACACTTGTCCAATAATAATTACTGGCAAAACAAAAAGGTGATTGAACACACTAGGAAATAAAAGTTGGAAAGCAAATAATCATGGTTAAGCAGCATGCAGATTACAGACCAATGATGCAGTTCAGAACTGATGTATTGACAAGTAATTACCACTGAGGCATGAGCACGAAAACTTGACACCACAGAAGCATCCACAAGATCCCAGAAGTAAATGTTGCCGTCCTCAGATCCACCAGTTACATGAGCATCAGAGTTGGTAAGGCAGCAGTCCAGTTTGTATGACTGGCATGAAAACAACCCAATGAATTAACAAAAATTGGTGAAGCAGCACCGAAGCTCTGTGAAAGAAACAACACCAAAAGTGGGAAGAAACACACCGAAGACATCAAAAGCTACAATGAGGCACTGGCCAGTTTACCTTACAAGTGTGCCCTTTATATTCTTGCAACAACTCGCCCGTGGATCTGTCAGAAGATACCGGTAAGACAAATAATGAATAATCTCCAGGGAACGATAGCATATGTGTGCTCAAACAAGTTTATGGGAGCCTACCTATCCAGAAGGCGTAATGTGGAGTCCAAACAACTTGCTAATACGCAATTACCATCATTAGACATCGAGATACAATTCACAGGCTGTCCCAAGTTATCAACTATTTCCCTAGAAGAAAGACAACCAAGAATTTGTGTCAGATGAAGCAGCTAACCAGCATCTGCGATAAGCCACCATATGAAGAAGAAAAAAAACTCGAGAACACGTACCTACCAATACGGATATCAAATGTTCTAACAGTGCCATCAACGCTTCCAGCAATGATCTCAGATTTAGTTAAGCACACGGACATCACGCTGTCGGTAAATGCATCAATAATCTGAAAACCAACCAACCAACCAAAGAAAACGACTAACGTCAGGTAATTCAAAACTAATTAGCAACCCAACGCACCACGCAGCGATAACTGACCTGTATAGGCTCTGTGCTGTGCGATCTGCAATCCCAAACACGCACGGACTGGTCGTATCCTGCTGATACCACAACCGTCGCAAGCTCGTTAAACTTAACGGCATTCACCTGCAACCGGAACGCGCAACTAAATCAAGAATGCAATTCAATTCCGGAAGAGACAAGGGGCGGGCGGGGAGTTAGTTAGTTAGTTACCTCACTATCATGACCTCGGAACTTTCGGATGACACGAGCGGTGGCCACGTCCCAGTAGAAGACCTGGCGGTCGCCGCCGCAGGAGATGAGCTTAGAGTTATCCCTAAACAGCCACAAACAGGGAAGTCAACACACGGAACTCGCGGAGGTTAGGTTAGGTTAGGTTAGGTTAGGAAGGGAAGGGGGAATACGTACGAGGTGACGTGGACGTCGCGGACGGGGCGGGCGTGGGACTTGTAGGTCTTGATGTGGATGCCGCGGTGGGGGTTCCATAGCCGGATTGTACGGTCCTTGCCGCAGCTCAGGCAGTAGTTTCCGTCGGCGTTGAAGCGCGCCGCCAGAACCGCCCCCTCGTGCCCCTTCAACACGAACGCCTCCCTCTGCGGCAACTCCGATGACGCGCTCATCTCTCTCTCTCTCTCTCTCTTCTCGCTTCCCGCTGGAGGACGAGGATGGACGCCTATTCTCCGGCGGAGAAGTGGGCTGGATTCAAAAGCCCACTTGTTGCTTATTGGACTGATACTTATTGGGCCCATTAAATAATAATGGTAGGAAGGAATTCGATTGTAATTAAAAATGATAATGATAAATATGAAACGATAATGGGTGAAGATATACTGTAATAGAATTATTTAATAATTTTCAAAAAATGATAATGAAAAATAATATACTTTAAAAGATACGGGATCTTATATTAAAAATGGTCCATCCGTTACTTTTATTCATTTAGTTGTTGCAAGTATTATTATTATTAGCCTTAATCTCTGTGCACTCTGGGTAGCCAGCCATAGCCAATCTTTAATTTCCTCGTTAATCTTGAGCTGGAAATTATAAATTTTTTTGGTGAACCTTTAAGAGTATCACTCTTAAACCCTATTTAAAATATAATTTTCAAAGTTATGGATAAAATTTGAACCTGATATATCCAAATCAAAATCTTACCTACCTCCACTGGTAGCTAGAAATATAATTAGTGTGTGAAGTAAGTAAGCTCTAAGACTCGGAATCGAATCTCTATCAGTCAACTCAGCACAGCAGTATACGAAATAGTATAAACAAAAAACCCCTAAAGAGCAAGCCAGACGTTGCCGCACGTCCCTCGTGATCATGCCCAACTCCAACAAGCAACATTTAGAATCCTCCATAATAATTAATATTCTAGCTGGTAATCTGATAGATTTTAATACAAAACAGATGAAGCCCGACCCTTCATCTAAGCTGTTTAAAGGAAGGAACACCAATAGGTCGCCTCAATTAAATGGCAGCCTTCTCATGTACCTCAGTGCATCACTATATAATCCACCTCACTTGACCCTCAACCCTCACCATCTTGACCTCATTGCTTCGGAGAAACAAACACACAATTAGGAAATTAATCAAAACCATAATGTCTCCCAAGACTATGTTCCCTCTACTTGTCCTTGCTCTGCTTGCAGCAGCTGCAAGTGTAACTGCGGCAGCTAGGGACATCCCTGACAGGGTTGAGCTGGGTAGGGACCTGGCGGCTAGGCTCGAGGCGAGCGGCGGGTTGGTGGAGTGCTGGAACGCGCTGATGGAGATCAAGTCGTGCTCGAACGAGATAGTGCTCTTCTTCCTCAACGGGCAGGCTGACCTCGGGCCACAATGTTGCCAGGCCATCGACGTCATCACGCACAATTGCTGGCCCGCGATGCTCACTTCCCTCGGCTTCACCGCGGAGGAAGGTAAAGTGCTGAGAGGGTACTGCGATGCTTCTTCTCCCGGTGGTGGACGTGGCGGTTCGGGTTCGGGTCCGGCTGCTGCTCCTACTGCTGCTCATGGCCCTGTCTCGGCCTAATTGCTTGCTTCACACGTATGCTGGGGCTTTAATAATCTACGATTCTTCCTGTTTTGTTATGACCCGTTTGGTGATTGTTATGTCAAGGTTATGAATGAAAATAATAATTTTTCCGTTCCGTTTCGTGTTCGTCCCACAATTCTCGACTATAAATAACGGAAGATGAAAAAAATCATAAATTTCTTGACGGAATCTTGGCCATTCACGAGTACTGATAATGCATTTTTTTTAGTTTCAATTCCAATCCTCTGAAATGTTCTACATACCACATCAGAATTCAACTATACATCCAGTGAGAAATTCCCTTCAAGAACCCTAGTAACTGACACAAAAAAAGAAAGAACAAGAACGTGAAAGAACTAATTAACAAGAATCTCATAGACCATCGTCGTGGCGGTACTTGGCGAATTTCTCGTGATGAACGGAAACATCACTGCTATTGGGACTGGGAGAACTCGCCGGTGAGAACTCCTCCGGCCTGAAGACCGGCGGCGGGACCTGCCCGGCGGGAAGGATCCCGGCCAGACCATGGACAGCGATGGAGGGCCCAAGAAAAATGTCCGGGTGCGAGACCCGTACCCGGTTCACCATCAGAGACTCGGGAGCGGTCCCGTTGACGTCGGCCTCGATCATGATCGGGCTGCCGGGGAGGAGGGAGTCGATGTAGTAGGGCTTGTTGGAGGAGTAAGCGGCCTGGCGGAGTTCGAGGAGGGAGAGGCGGGACGGGGACACGTGGCGGAGGAGGGAGAGCGTGTACTGATGGGCGGAGGAGCGGAGGTCGAGGCCGAACACGAGCGAATCCGGCGGGGAGAAGAGGGTGAACTTGGAGACGGAGGAGTTCGCGAGGAGGCGGAGGCGGAGGTCCGACGTGTCGATGGCATTGGGGAAGAGGGAATACCCGTGGAACCGGAGGGCCGCGGTTGCCGCGTCGAGTTCGGGTTCGGTTATTTGAGCAGCGGCGGCGGAGAGGATCAGGAGAAAGGCGAGCAAGAAAGGTGGAGCCATTAATGGAGGGATGAGCCCGATACGTTTCGTCATGTTTCCGTTACTTTTGGCGGGGGTCGTTTATTTGTTTGGTAGTTACTGGGTTCGGTTTCTTGGTTGAGATAGCGAGGAAGAATCTTTTTGTGAAAAAAAAATAGCATTTGTGACTTGCGAGTCTCTCTTTACTACTTGTATTAGCTGATAACAAACTTCTAGTTTTTTTAATAATCAACTGCTTATAATTCATAAATTAAATAGGAAAGTTATTATATAAAAGGTTGTTCAGATCATGTAGCAGAATTTGTAACTAATTGAGAGGACAAAGTCGTAAACAAAACTTAACCGCAATCCAATTGGCTACTATATTACCCAAACGAGGAGTAAAACTTCTAGTTTTCGTAGTAAGAAATATGATCTCTATCTTAAAGCTAGAATGCAACCTCTCTCCTTTTCAATTTCGAAGAAGTGTAAGAAATGAAAGTTATGAAACAGTTTGAAGCATCTCAATTCGAATCTCTCGAATAAAAAATTATGAAAAAATTACCATGTTATGTTTATGTTGGACAAATTTGGCGTCAACAACGTTATTTTTTAAATATTGTTTTTCTGTTTCGGCCACGACCCATGCATGTAGACCAATATTAATGAATTACCCTAATAGGTCATTTTAGTGAAAAATTACGGTGTACAATTTTTTTTATCCTTATTCAGAATGTCAAACTTTATTTAAAAGTGATTATTACAAATATTCAACAAATAACTATCTTTAGTACTTCATAACGAGTAATCATGGAAATTATAACTAGTATTTGAAAGACAAGGACTTGTAGCTCAATGGCACAAGACGTCATAAATATCTAGGAGAGATAGGTTTAAACTCTGGCATTGTCATGGTGTAAATTTTTTTTTAAAAAAACTGAAAGATTATTTACCCATGATTATCCTATTAAATTAAATAAAAAATATTGGATATCTTTTAGTTTTAATTTAAATTTGAAAGGGATTTGGATGAGGAGAGTTTGTTATACGTGATAACTCTCCCACCCCCTTTTTCCTCCCGAAATTCTCTATTAATACGGAATAGGAGTTTTTACTAGGAGAGAGAGAGACAGACAGACACACACCAGAGAAAAAGAGACGTAGCTTTTTCTCTAGGAGACTCTCAAGGCTTTTAGGCGGTGAAACCTGATCCCCGCTTCGTGTACGTGAGCGAGGACGACCAGTGACAAGCCTCCCTCGACCCTGTGACATACCTCTCGAAGAACGGACTGCGCTACAAGAGGTAAATACTTTAATATGGCTATTTCGATTTAATGATGTGTTCATTAAATATTATAGTTTCGCATTAATTAAGTTTATGCATGAAAACCTTCATTGGTATCAGAGCCATAACAAGGTTTGTTCTGGTTAAATTCATTTTTTGAAAAAAAAATCGATTGTGTTGTTTTCTGTCAAAAATCGGATTTATTGTTCATGAAAAACCCTGCTCCGTCCTTACGTGAATAAAAGGAAATAGTGTAGGGACTGAACTGTATTTATTGAACCTATGCACGTTAGCACGTTTTTTGTACTTATTTGCACACGTGTATAAACTTTCGTATTGTTATGAAATTATGCATTCTGAGCGAACAAAGGACTTCGTCCTTATGTGAAACGCGTGAAAATCTGTGGGATTAAACTGATGTTTTTCCCAAAAATCCCCAAATCGGGATGAACCCTAATTTTCAATTGGGTGTTCTTCCCCAAATCGGTTCTGCTATCCTCGATAGCGAATCTCAATCAGTCGATAATAATCGACTCCGGACCCCGACCGGCGACGGTCCTCCACTCCACGGCAACCGACGACCTCAGATGGTTGTGCAACCCCGTCGAACGAAAAACCCAGATCGTGCAACCCCGACGAACGAGATTCAGACGCGACTTGGACACACTCTGGAAGATCGATGCGGTTCATTAACAAGAAAATAAGAGATGGGGAATTTGTTTTGAGGATGATGTATTCATACTATCTCAAAGGAATAAGGTCGATTACATGTACATATATATACCAGAGTACTATATACTAGCTGCCAAAATTTGTTACACTGAAACGTCAGCAAAGATTCCTTCCAGCTTGCACTAATCCTTGATGCTTGCACAAGTTCTTTTTAGTCCCTGCTTTTCCTTCCTTTTTCTTTTTGGTTCTACGGGCTATTTGTCTGGGCTCTTCTCCTTCGTTATTGAGCCTCACTTGACTTAAGCCCAAATCACGTGCAATGGTTAACTCCTCCTTTTTAATCTTTCCCGCTGCAAGTCTTTCTTCTTTTTCTTTTAATTCTTCTGCTGCTAATTGGCAAAGTTCAACCACATTTGTTACGCCCCCACAAGCTGGACTGTGGATAATCCTCAGTCCAAGCTTGAATAAATGAAAATTGAAGGCCGAGGGAGATAACGCTTTGGTGAACATGTCGGCTGTCTGCTCCACTGTTGACACATACACAACTCGCATTAATCCAGCTTGTATCTTCTCTCTAACTGAGTGACAATCTATCTCTATGTGTTTGGTCCTCTCATGAAAGATGGGATTCTCAGCTATATAGATTGCCGATTGATTATCACAATAGACAGATGCTGCATCCCGTTGATGAATTCCCAAATCAGTTAATAAATAGATCAGCCATTGAACTTCACATCCTATTGCAGCCAATGACCTGTATTCTGCTTCCGAGGAAGACCTCGAAACTGTTTCTTGTTTCTTAGATTTCCAAGAAACCAATGAGTTCCCAAGATAAACACAATAACCTGTAGTTGATCTTCTAGTATCTGGACAACCAGCCCAATCTGCATCACAGTATCCTTTCAATCTAAAATCAGAAATAGTAGAGAAGAACAACCCCAAACCTAGCTGTTTCTTCAAGAATCTCAGTACTCTGTGCACACCTTTCCTGTGCATTATATTCGATTGTGCCATGAATTGGCTAAGATGATGTATGGCGTACGATATATCTGGTCTGGTGTTGGTCAGATAAATTAACTTACCGATCATTCTTCTGTACCAAGTTGAGTCGTCTAAAAGCTCTATTCCATCATCTGCTGTGCTCAGTTTTAATCTCTGAATCATAGGCGTCCTCATCGGTTTGTAAGTGATAAAACCTGAATCTCTTAACAGCTCAACTGTATACTTTCTCTGACTTAAGTGAATCCCAGTTGCAGATCTCGCCACTTCAAGTCCTAGAAAGAATTTTAGATGTCCCAAATCCTTAATCCTCAACTTGTGATTAAGATAAGATTTAACCTCATCAATCAGCAACAACTGATTTCCAGCAATAATAATATCATCAACATATACTAATAAACACACAAAAAGATCTCCCCTGGTTAGAGTGAAGATTGTATAATCTGACTTTGATTGTGTGAAATCAAAGATCATCAGTAGAGAAGATAATTTGGCAAACCACTGCCTGATTGCTTGCTTCAAGCCACAAATAGATTTCTTCAAATAACAAACCTTTCCCCCTCCTGAACTCCAACCAGGGGGCAAAACCATATACACCTCCTTGTCAAGATCACCGTGAAGAAAAGCATTGCGAACATCCATTTGTTCAAGAAACCAGCCTTTCGCAGCAGCCAAAGCAAGAACTAACTGGACTGTTGTGAGCTTAGCAACTGGTGAAAAGGTGTCCAAGTAATCTAAACCATATGCTTGAGTGTATCCCTTGGCAACCAAGCGAGCCTTGTAACGTTCTATGCTGCCATCAGCTTTGTGTTTGATTTTAAATACCCATCAGCAACCAATTGGTTCTTTATGAGCAAGAGGATCAACCAAATCCCAGGTATGATTATCTTGTAAAGCTTGCAACTCTGCTTGCATTGCAGCCCGCCAGCATGGAAATTGTACAGCTTCCTCATAACTCTGTGGCTCAATGACAGTATCCAAAGCCAGAACAAAATGCTTGTGACAAGGAGCATAGTTGTTATAAGATAATACAGTAGAGAGTGGATAAGGAGAGGAAGTAGATACCTGCCCTGGCATTGGAAGACTGAGCTGCTGAGTTGAGTAACAACCTGTGCCAGGATGAATGTAATCCTGGAGATATGTGGGTGGATTATATGGCCTAGTGGATCTACGAACATGTGGGGAGGGATGTGGAGAAAAGGATTGAGGTGAACTGAGTTCCAGTTCTGGAACATCTGGTGGAAGAACTACAGATGGAAAAGAAGGAAGAGGAGGATCATGAGATGGAAGAGCATGAGTTAAATCATTGGGAATATGATGCTGAAAAGGAAAGTACGTCTCATAGAATTGAACACCTCTGGAGTGGAAAACTTGATTAGTGGACAAATCATATAACTTAAAACCCTTCAAACCAGGAGTGTAGCCAAGAAATATACAATGTCTAGCTCGCGAGTGAAATTTGGACTGTCTGGGTATGGTTGCTGCATAACATAAGCAACCAAAGACTTTAAGATGGTTCAATGTTGGTGGCTTATTGTGGAGCAGTTCATACGGTGTCTTATTGTCCAACAGTGGAGAGGGAATAAGATTGATTAAATACACTCCGTGGAGCACACAAGCACTCCAAAAAGGTAGAGGTAAGTAAGCTTGAAATCTGAGGGCTCGTGCAACATTCAATATATGCTGGTGTTTGCGCTTTACACAACCATTCTGTTGTGGTGTGTGTATACAGGTAACTTCGTGTAGGATTCCTCTGGTTTGGAAGAAAGAAGAGAGGAGAAACTCTCGACCTTGATCACTATGAATGACTTTAATCTTAGCGTGGTGTTGTGTTTCAATCTGGTTGCAGAAGGTTATTAAATGGTATTGTGCTTCAGATTTTTGTTTCAAAAGATAGATCCAAGTCGCACGAGTGTGATCATCAACAATGGTAAGGAAATAAGAAAAGCCATCGTAGGAAGGAGTGTGATAAGGACCCCATATATCAACATGAATTAAGTCAAAAGGAGCAACAACTCTACTATTACTCAAAGGAAAAGAATTCCGTTTGTGTTTGGCATAGTGACATAGAGAACAATGCACATCATATTTTTCAGAAATGGCTGGACACAATTGCTTTAAAACAGCTAATCTAGAGCTTGGTATATGCCCCAATCTACAATGCCATAAGTCTAGATTATGATGGACATAAGGCGGATGTATAGAGAAGATAGGATGAGGAAATGCAGACTGAGATTGACTGGAGTGGTTGACGAAGTATAGGCCGTTACTCTTCTCAGCAGAACCAATCATCTTTTGACGGGCAAGGTCCTGAATAGAACAAAAAGATCCATTGAACACAAGTGAGTATGGAGTATCATCAGTCAATCTACTGATGGAAATTAAATTAAAAGCAAAACCATGCACATGGAGAATATTATGTAGAACCAAGTCTGCAGTCAAGTTCACAATGCCCATATGTTGTGCTTGAATCTTCAAACCATTTGGCAAAGTGACAAAGGTTGGTGGTATAACAGAGTAGGATGCATAGTTATCAACAGTACATGTCACCTGAACTGCAGCTCCAGAGTCCAAGATCTAAGGATTGGAACCTGCTGCAGGACCAAGATTATAGCTAAGAATCATACCTACAGAATTGCTCATACCAGTCTCCAGTAGTTGAGCCACAGTAGGAGTATGCATATGACCATTTGGATTTTTGGAGGAAGAAGGACCTGAACCAAAATGCCCCTCTGTTGAAAAGAAGCGATAAGTCCATTGAGTTGTTGCTAAATTTGGTTCAGCTGAGAGAAATGTGCAGATGCTGCTGCACCAGATGGAGAAGATTGATAAACTTCTCTGCCATCAAAAGTTCCAAAACCACCACTTCCCATTGCGTTAACAGATGAAAATCTATTCTTAGCTCCAGTACTGTTAGGATAACCATGAAGCTTATAACACTTCTCTGTAGTATGTCCTGTCATATTACAATGAGAGCAAACAGGTGCACTAGAACTAGGTGGATATCCATGTAATTTGAAACACTTATCAGATGTGTGACCGATCATGTTACAGTGAGAACATATAGGCTTCTTGGCTGATCCTCCGAATCTCTTAAAATTCCCAGATTGTGCTGCAAAAATAGGAGTTTCAACAGCTACCGACTTAGCAACATGAACAGGTGGCATCGCCATACCAGTAAGTTGCCTTTCATGTTGTCACAGAAGATACAACACCCTATTCATAGCTGGGAGAGGATCCATCATAAGAATTTGTGTACGAATAGAAGAGAAATTATCATTTAGACCAATAAGAAAGCCAATGATCAAATCTTGTTGCTGATAACTTCGCACCAAGTTAACAGCAGAGCAGGTTGTTGCAGAATCTTTAGAGCATTCACAGCTAATAAGTGGATGAAACTGAACCAGCTTCTCCCATATACTTTTGTACTTAGTATAATAGTCCTTCATAGATAAAACACCTTGTGAGAGAGAACCTATCATACGCTTAAGATCTGCAACTTGAATCATGTCACTACAACCAAATCTCTTATAGAGTTCATCCCAAACATCCGCAACAAATTCATGCCATTGCAAGTTGTCTACTAAATTTGCATCTATGGACCTCATTATCCAACTAAAGATCATAGTATTGCATCTCCTCCAAGCAGAATACAGAGCATCTCCATTCAAAGGCATGACAATAGTTCGATCTATGAAACCTAACTTGTTCTTAGACTCCAAAGACATTTTCATAGATTTACTCCAAGAGTGAAAGTTGTCTCCATTCAGAAGTGGAGTGCCTAGCACGGTGGCTGGACTCTCACTTGGATGGAGATAATAGGGACTCGAATCATAGTCATTTGAAGACAAACATAAAGTAGGGACAGATTCTGCCATTTCTTAGAAAAGAAGTAAGACAAGTGGAGAGAATGTAAGAGACAAACCAGAGGTTGATGATACCAGATAAAAGGAGACTCCTAATCACTGAAAACCAGGTGCAGAAGCAAATAATTTATGCTCTGATACCATAACAAGAAAATAAGAGATGGGAAATTTGTTTTGAGGATGATGTATTCACACTATCTCAAAGGAATAAGGTCGATTACATGTACAGATATATACCAGAGTACTATATACTAGCTGCCAAAATTTGTTACACTGAAACGTCAGCAAAGATTCCTTCCAGCTTGCACTAATCTTTGATGCTTGCGCAAGTTCGTTTTAGTCCATGCTTTTTCTTTCTTTTTCTTTTAGGTTCTACGGGCTATTTGTCTGGGCTCTTCTCCTTCGTTATTGGGCCTCACTTGACTTAAGCCCAAATCACGTGCAATGGTTAACACTTGACTTAAGCCCAAATCATGTGCAATGGTTAACTCCTCCTTTTTAATCTTTCCCGCTGCAAGTCTTTCTTCTTCTTCTTTTAATTCTTCTGCTGCTAATTGGCAAAGTTCAACCACATTTGTTATTCATAGCCGAGAAAGATGTTCTCGATGAACAAGGGGCGAGACCGAGACGAAAGGAATCACCGTGACTGTGACGGACAGATGAGTCAACTCGACTCGGTCTGATTTCTGTCAAATCGCTCATCCATGTCGAAAGCAACGTGTTTTCTTCAATTGTTTGATGCAGCCAGAGAGGAAAAGAAATTGATTTACAAGAGATGACCGTACCGGTGCCGGTGAACACGTTGCCCAGAAATCCTTGCCAGCGTCGCTTCCTGGAAGAAGACGAGTTCGAAATTTTTTTTTTGGGGGCGCGAACGATCTTGCGGGGGAATTCGTCGTCGGCGGTGCGGCTTTTAAGATTTTTTTTAAATAGAAAAACCTTGATTTTAAATTTTGGGTAAATTCGAATTGGGCCGATTTTGGGTAAAAATGGGTCTGTTAAATTATTTCGATTCGGGCCTGGATCAGATTTTTCAAAAGGAAATAAATCTGTAATAAAAAAGAAGAATGTTCGGGCCTTATGGACCCTATCCCGAACCGGCCCACTGCCCCGTTGACCGGGTCAACGCAGACATCCCAAATCAGACGCGGGCCTTGAGCCTACTATGTAAATCTCGGGCCCAATTTAGCCCATTCCAAGTCAGACAAAGAAAAGTCAACGCGGCCAGTGTTGATTATGTCTGATGGGCCTTTATTATTTTGAACCTAATTGAATAGACTTTTAGTTTATTCAAAATAATAAAATTTTAAAAGATTTTAAAGAAATTTTTTGACAAGGTGGTTTTAATAAAATTAACGTGATAATTTTTTAAAACCATAATATTTTTTGAATATGTTCATAAAATATTTTTCCGTAATTTTGAAGTCTGGACACTAAAAATTATGAAAAATAACAAGACTTATAAATCACGCAATAAAGCTCAAAAGTGAATATTCCTTATGCACTATTGTCATCATTATGATTAAAAATTATATTTTTGATCTTATTGGGACTACTTAAGAGTTAACCCGATTCGCTTGCATTATGATGCAGGTTCAAGATGGCATATCGAACTCCACTGGTGCTAAATAGGCTTGAGCATTTTGTGGCAGTGCACCAAATGCGAAGCAAGATATTGAAGCATCGTATCAGCTGGTGAGAACATAAAGATAATGTGAGAGTGCTTCTGGAGCACATCATTGCAGTTTATAAGGAGATGCAAGAATGCGTATGGGCAGGCAGTTATAACCGCAGAAATAATTGGCGGCTGATGTTCACGGATCTCCTAGCAACAATGAAGATAGGAGAGAATGATGATTTTTTCTTGCTTGTTGCGAATATCACTCCTCATAAGAGCGCTTTAAAGCGCCTTCTATTATATCTGGAGAGAAGGGAATTTTGAAGGAAATTTCTTACAATACTCTGATGCAGCTGCGATGTCACTATCCAAACTCAGGTCGGTGACTGGCGGTAGACTTCAACTCCTTTAATCATCTAAGAAATCTAGCCAGCCTCAAACTTATTCAAATTCTTACAAATCTTAAACCATTAAACTTATAACTAAAACTTATATTATCTTCCATTTTAAATACCAAAATTTACAACCATTTGTCAAGCTTTGTTTGATTAAACAAAATTAATAATTCTTAATAATTAAACATTCCCAAGATCAAAGCAAATCTTGTGACTACGGAGCTTCTAGATCAAAGAGCAAAATACAGACTGGAGACCTCGATGCAAGTCCTGGAGAATAAATCGGACTTGGTACGATCAGAGTAGATCTCCGAACCAATACATCTCGTGTACGAGTTCCTGCAAAATTGGTGAGAGAGGGGGGATGAGTCTTTTGGAACTCTCAGTAAACAAATAAGATATGCATCACAATTTATTTAGCTACTCGATGCACAAACATACCTAACACATGCATATCACTAACATGGCAATTAAATCATGCAGACATTTACATTATCATAAAGTCATACTTACCAGATGACCAAATATTAACATATAATCACAAAGGCACAGAAACATAAGCAAACTACGCAACATCCCATACCGTCACGTAATTTGACACAAGAACACATAATTCTAAAATTAAATCACAGCACTCGACGATAATTCAGCAGAATCTAAATCGTGTCACTCCCTCTCCAACACGAGGATACCATATCTCAAAGGCACCATCATCAACCAACCTCCTCGGCCAAATAATTCTGCCCGCCGGAAGGCAACCATATCATATCAGACCAACCTCATCGGCCAAATAGTTCTTCCCGCCGTAGGCAACCATATCACATAGCGGAGCTATCTATATCATATAGTTATTCGTATCACACAAATTCATAGGCTCCAAACGAATCAAATATGTCCAATAAATAAACCAACATCTCCAGTGCCCACTCGAGGCTAAATTAATCAAACACTTACAAATCATAATGTCATATCATAATGCTCATATGAAAAATGCACAATATGTACTAACAATACCATATTTAAATCATAACAAATAAATAGAGTGCGCCAAAGAAAGCACGAGTCACATATTATTTATTTACCAATTGTAATAGTTGGCTATCTGAACTGATCATTAGCTTTTCATACACATATTTTGCCACATCGAATCCATACTTTCAGTATACATGATGTCCAATTGCTCCAAAAACAAAATTCCCAGAACCTGTCATATTGAATATCGCTCTTCAAAATTAATTAAACTAAAATTCTTATATTTCAAACCAAACCAGAATAGTCGCCAACTACAATCATAAATTTCATAGCTCATTAACATAGCTTATCGATTTTCCATTGAATTCAGAACTAATTAAATTATTTTCATGAATCGTTAATATCCATTTCTTTGTAAAATCTTCGATTTAGCTTAAAAGACTAATTATACTCCTTCTGTCTTATATTACCGTCTCTAACTTTACAGTTTCCAATTTTTTTTAACTTACAAAGCAGTAGTCACTTCCTTTAGATCAAGTTAAATAAGGTTCTTATTTCCAATTACTCAAGCCACACATGAAACTAATATTTTCTATCTCATTACTTCCGTCTTTGTTTTTTTTAATTTACCTATCATAAGCATAGCAAAGAATTTAGTTATGAACATTAATTCATTAGTATAGGATCCTATTAACCACTTGCTTGAACGTTGTACCATGTTTTGTCTAAATAGCTTCTTTCTAACTTATCAATTCCATAAACAATAATAGTTATATTCCAATAATTCACATTAAAACAATCGAAGATTTACTTACCGTGAGTTCTTTTTCTATGTTGTTAGTTTCCCTCCTCTTGCTTCTCTTTTATTTTCCTTGCTGACTTTTTTTTTTGAGTTCCTTTTCTATCCTTACTTTCACCTTTGTTTTTTTTTTATTGGTTCGATGGAGACAATGAGAATGAGTAATTTTTACCCCAACAACCACACTATAATATTTCCACCACCTGGTTTTTACTTTAGTTTTGGCGTCAACAGTTCGTAACAGCCACGTTTCTTGCCTTCTTTTTTTTTTAGTGCATATGTTTTGTATATGAAGTTATCCAAATTAAATTCCATCTCTTTTATTTTGTTCTTTGCTACTTTCTAATTGTTTCGTCAAAACCATGGGATTTATCCCGTTCTCACCGCATCCCTTACTGTATAATAGAAATTATGTTCCAATCTTATTTCTGTAGGTTGCCACGTTATTATTTCTTTTTTTTAACTTATCACTTCTTGATTTTTTTTATATCTCAGATCTAATTCGTATCATATTATATTTACTAATATTTCTAAAACTTCCTGGAGACCAATTTCTGTTACTATTTTGCAATATAATATATTATTAATTTCTTGAATGACTTAGAATACTTGATTAGATTTAACTAACTTCGATCAACACAATTGGGTATTACATTTTTCCCTCCTTATAAAAATTCGGTCCCCGAATTTACTTAGACAGAACTTTCTTACCTAGCATCTCAATAGATTAATACATAATTAATATCTCAGCATATGTCTTTATAGTTTGTGTATTATTTTCTCACTCTACTTGTGAATTAGAAATTCTCTATTCTAAATCTTTCGAACTTTGTGATATAAAATCCTTTTTAGCCCTTATGATATGCCAAATTTAACTAATCTTAAATAGTTTTGGCTTGAGCATAATCATGTCAATCCAAAATCACGTTGTGGCAAAGCGAATCAACATGTCACTATATGCTCCAAATCTCAAATAAGTTAATGTATCTAGGGTTAAGGGTTTCATTTGTTCGAGATTTTATTATCTTTATCATAGGTGATACCTAGAAGAACACATGTGTTTTCATATTAAATTTTGTACCATTCTTAATTGACATAGTTCACTTGAATCAAAAATTCTTATGAATACCCTTAGTTTATATTTATCTCCCAAACAATTCGAAACTGACTTATACCCCTTTTGTAGAAAAAGGGAAGTGCAATTGACATTTCATAATTATGACACAACAACTTGAATTCTAAAAAACTTCGTAACACCAATTAACTTATGCCTCATTCTTCTCACTTTAATTGATCACAGAACTGACCTGGATCATATAGGCTAATTTTCAACCACATGTCACTGTCAAATCTTTCAAAATTTATTCTTCCTTTCTTAGGTAATATAATACATTGAGCGATATGTGCTTCCTCGTATTAAACTGTATTTCCTTCCCTCTCTTAACGTTATGAATCACATTAGTCTTTTCTTGTAATCCCCAAAGTATGTAAAATCGAAGTAACTCCTTCGATCAAAGTTTCAACAACTTATTTATTGCACGGTAGTTATTCTAGTTCTACTAGTTACTCGATCAATTCTTTGAATCTTTCGTCTAGTACAATAATCCTATCCATAAATTATATAATATACTTGTATCTCGACCATACCAGATGATTTCTAGCCTCAAATCTTCCAATCAAATTCTGTCAAAAAAAGAACCTCAATAAGTTTTAAGCTTATTCATCTTAAGCTTATGTCATATGCATTTTAACTTCTGAGTAAATTCTAAACATACTTTCTGACATTACTAAAAAATTAGTTACAACGTCTGTTTTCTCTTTCCATTATTTTTCTTGGATTCAAACTTACTTGTGCATAATACTCCTTATCTTTATTATTTTTATATATCTCAAATCTTTTTTTTGCTACCAAAATTCTTATTATAAATCTTGTGCTCTTCTTTGATAACCATATACACCAAATATTTAAATAAAATTATGAACTTATTTTTCTTATATGTTTGAGCAATCAGATCATAATCCTTATAACAAATTTTATCGTATTGATGAATCAGACAATATATTGCTACCTTGTAGCATATATACTGAGTTCCAAAGATTGTGTGGACTATGTCCTATTCTATTAGCACCATGACCTTGTGTCATTCATCTTATAATTCGACAAGACTTCCTTAAAATATTTACTAACCTACATGAATTTTTTTTGTTCATTAAGTTTGTTAGCTCTTTCTCTTAGATAAGGTCAAACTTCTTAGTCGTATAAGTATTACGCTTACCCAATTTAAGGACATTATACTATCCAATCATGCTTCCTAAAATAAACTAGTTCATTATCCACCAAAATTTCTCAAGAATTTTCTTCACCAAGTTAAATCTTATTGTCATTTTAGTTTTCCATAATCTTTCATTTTTACTTATTCAGTTTACATTACATTGTTGTACAAACTTCATACAAAGCTCACATATCTTAGCAAACAACTCTTATATTCTCATTACCATCTCATCTAAACTTCAATGCTAAAAGGCATTACCATACTTTGATGATCCTATCATCTCTTGTGCCGAAGATGTCCCATTGATTCTCTAGGTCTTAACACATTTATTTTAGTATTTCATAGATGGTCAACGTATTTCCTTTATATAAGCATATAAATGCTTAAGGATTTACTTGATGGAGTAGTATCTACAAATACTTCCATCAAAGCACATATAAGTTTTCATTTCCCTCTCATTTTCTGAAGTTTGAACCCAAATTTTATTTTAGCTTGGCTTCATACTAATACAACTTTTGTGACTATTAAGTCACTCACATCTTATCACTTCACATCTCAAAATTTTTACAATCCAACATAGGTTCCAAAGTCTACATATCATGTGTACTCATTCTCAAATTTCTTTATCCTTTATTTTGAGAAAAATTTTCTTTATTATATTTCCTTTGTCGACTTTAAGTTATTTCAAATTCAAATCTTTCTAGTCAAATCTTTTCTTTTGTTTCTCTCTCTCAGTCGTTATCTAATTGATAATTTATCTCAAATTCCTCTTATACAAATAAGATTTGCTTCCTGCTCTGTTATAAAGCTTGCAAAATATTATTTCAATATTGGTGTGCTTATTATAGCTATAAGCTCAAGATTTATAGATTATCAAAGTTTTATGTCTCAACTCTAACTCACATTCTTCAAAACTTAGATTATATGCATCAGATCATTATCTGATTACAAAGAGAAGCTTTACTGAACTTCAGATGGCTTTCCTTTGGCCTCTGAAATCTCTTTCCTGAATCTAATTATAAACTTTTATAGTTTGGTCAATACTATTGACCATTTTTTCTTTATATTGTTGGACTATCTTGTCCATAAAGATTGTGCAAATTATCTCATCAAAATCTTATCGAATGTTCTCTTTCCAAATCCATAACCATAATCTAACCAAAATTTCATACTCAATCTTAACTTCCTCAAAATACTCAAAGTTGTCATGGTAATTTTACTTGTAATTTACTCTCATATATCTTAATTCCATAATTACTCATATTACTTTCCCAATATATATTACTTTAAATTCTCAAGCACATGTACAATTTAGTTTCTCAAATATTCTTCTTCCACATAACAATGTTCATAAATTCATCATTTCAAACAAATTTAAACTCAAAGCAGATTCCCAATACACAGATAAGCGAACTAAAATAGTCCACAAAGACATAACTCAAATATTTGGTGAGACTCAAACTAATGACCCAACATACATAGGAAGAAATAAAAAATATAAGGTTGTTTAGATAATTTGGACAAAGTGGTGATCAGTCACTTTATCAAAATCTCACCCAAGGAAGGATTTATATATATATATAAATACATATACTCAAATGGGCTCGTCAAAGGAATATATATACAAACAGCACCTGAATTCTCACCAAAATGTAGAGTAACTGCCTCGTCAAATCAACAATGTATCATATAAGTTCCTCACATAAGAATCTCAAACATAAATATCTCAAACAACTTTTCAATTCATCACACCATCATGTTTAAGCAGAAATAGATCTCTGTTGACACGAAAAAGATTAAGGCATGAGTAAATGACACAGATGGAAGGGACACAAAGATATGGAAAACCCATTGCAAAGAATATCCACTTACACAAGTGATGCACTTAGTAAGGTAACACAAACACTTTCTAGATCCGGATATAAAACAAAATGCATATCACAAACATATAATAACTATTAATGAATGAAGACCATAAAATGTCATGCCTTCACACATATCAATGTATATGGTTGTCCATAGTCTTTTCCTAGAGAAGCAAATGTCAATCGGCTATTATATCCTGCCGTTGAGCCATATCAGGTATTATATCCCCCCGTCGGGCCATATCGGGTATTGTATCCCTCCGTCGGGCCATATTGATTGCTTCATAAGGTAGCCCCTGAATATACGGTCTTATTGTTTTCACGTTTATTTCAATTGAGCATTCCAAGTAATTTAATCCATGAGACCACTACAAACGCAAATCACAAATTTTACATCATCATCTTTCATAAAATAGTCCACAACAAAATGAACAAACAACCTTCAGAATTCAAAGGATCAAAGGATCAAAGGATTAGGAAGATGATCTACAACAAGACATGACCAATCCTATGCTCCATATCACAACATAACATACTCGACTAAATAAATCAAATAAGACTCTAACCTAGAGCTCTGATACCAAGTCTGTCACTACCCAAACTCAGGTCGGTGACCGGCGGTAGACTTCGACTCCTTTAATCCCCTAAGAAATCTAGCCAGTCTCAAACTTATTCAAATTCTTACAAATCTTAAACCATTAAACTTATAACTAAAACTTATATTATCTTGCATTTTAAATACTAAATTTTACAACCATTTGTCAAGCTTTGTTTGATTAAACAAAATTAATAACTCTTAATAATTAAACATTCCCAAGATCAAAGCAAATCTTGTGACTACGGAGCTTCTAGATCAAAGAGCAAAATACAGACTGGAGACCTCGATGCAAGTCCTGGAGAATAAATCGGACTTGGTACGATCAGAGTAGATCTCTGAACCAATACATCTCGTGTACGAGTTCATGCAAAACTGGTGAGAGGGAGGGATGAGTGTTTTGGAGCACTCAGTAAATAAATAAGATATGCATGGCAATTTATTTAGCTACTCGATACACAAACATACCTAACACATGCATATGACTAACATGGCAATTAAATCATGCGGAAATTTACATTATCATAAAGTCATACTTACCAGATGACCAAATATTAACATATAATCACAAAGGCAAAGAAACATAAGCAAACTACGCAACATCCCATACCGTCACGTAATTTGACACATGAATACATAATTCCAAAATCAAATCACAGCACTGGACGAATATTCAGCAGAATCTAAATTGTGTCACTCCCTCTCCAACACGAGGATACCATATCTCAAAGGCACCATCATCAACCAACCTCCTCGGCCAAATAATTCTGCCCGCCGGAAGGCAACCATATCATATCAGACTAACCTCATCGGCCAAATAGTTCTGCCCGCCGTAGGCAACCATATCATATCAGACCAACCTCATCGGCCAAATAGTTCTTCCCGCAGTAGGCAACCATATCATATTAGACCAACCTCATCGGCCAAATAGTTCTGCCCGCCGTAGGCAACCATATCATATCAGACCAACCTCATCGACCAAATAGTTCTGCCCGCCGTAGGCAACCATATCACAAAGCGGAACTATCTATATCATATAGTTATTCGTATCACACAAATTCATAGGCTCCAAACGAATCAAATATGTCCAATAAATAAACCAACATCTCCAGTGCCCACTCGAGGCTAAATTAATCAAACACTTACAAATCATAATGTCATATCATAATGCTCATATGAAAAATGCACAATATGTACTAACAATACCATATTTAAATCATAACAAATAAATAGAGTGCGCCAAAGAAAGCACGAGTCACATATTATTTATTTACCAATTGTAATAGTTGGCTATCTGAACTGATCATTAGCTTTTCATACACATATTTTGCCACATCGAATCCATACTTTCAGTATACATGATGTCCAATTGCTCCAAAAACAAAATTCCCAGAACCTGTCATATTGAATATCGCTCTTCAAAATTAATTAAACTAAAATTCTTATATTTCAAACCAAACCAGAATAGTCGCCAACTACAATCATAAATTTCATAGCTCATCGATTTTCCATTGAATTCAGAACTAATTAAATTATTTTCATGAACCGTTAATATCCATTTCTTCATAAAATCTTCGATTTAGCTTAAAAGACTAATTATACTCCTTCTGTCTTATATTACCGTCTCCAACTTTACAGTTTCTAATTTTTTTTAACTTACAAAGCAGTAGTCACTTCCTTTAGATCAAGTTAAATAAGGTTCTTATTTCCATTTACTCAAACCACACATAAAACTAATATTTGCTATCTCATTACTTCCATCTTTGTTTTTTTAATTTACCTATCATAAGCATGGAAAAGAATTTAGTTATGAACATTAATTCATTAGTATAGGATCCTATTAACCACTTGCTTGAACGTTGTACCATGTTCTGTCTAAATAGCTTCTTTCTAACTTATCAATTCCATAAACAATAATAGTTATATTCCAATAATTACCGTGAGTTCTTTTTCTATGTTGTTAGTTTCCCTCTTCTTGCTTCTCTTTTATTTTCCTTGTTGATTTTTTTTTTGAGTTCCTTTTCTATCCTTACTTTCACCTTTGTTTTTTTTATTATTGGTTCGATGGAGACAATGAGAATGAGTAATTTTTATCCCAATAGCCACACTATAATATTTCCACCACCTGATTTTTACTTTAGCTTTGGTGTCAACAGTTCGTAACAGCCACGTTTCTTGCTTTTTTTAGTGCATATCTTTTGTATATGAAGTTATCCAAATTAAATTCCATCTCTTATATTTTGTTCTTTGCTACTTTCTAATTGTTTCGTCAAAACCATGGGATTTATCCCGTTCTCACCGCATCCCTTACTTTATAATGGAAATTATGTTCCAATCTTATTTTTGTAGGTTGCCACGTTATTACTTCTTTTTTTTAACTTATCACTTCTTGATTTTTTTTATATCTCAGATCTAATTCGTATCATATTATATTTACTAATATTCCTAAAACTTCCTGGATACCAATTTTTGTTACTATTTTGCAACACAATATATTATTAATTTCTTGAATGACTTAGAATACTTAATTAGATTTAACTAACTTCGATCAACACAATTGGGTATTACATGCGAAGGTTCTGCACCTCGGGATATCAATTCGACTTTCCGTATCTTAGTGAAATAGAGATCATAAATTCGGCCCCAGTCAAAGTCTTCTATTATCCGAGAATCTAGAAGCACAGAGCGTGGATTTTATTTGTTTTTCAGTCTTGTTGGAAGTTTTAGAACTATGTTTTTAGAACTTCGAGTATTTCCGTGGTTATTGGTTTTTGTTAAGACAATTCATGTTTACAATTGAATAAAATTCGTTTGTTTAATTGTTATTGTTACCACGTGAAATATCCACTTGTTTTACTATGCAAAGAAATTTAACATTTAAAGTTTGAAATTAATTCTCAGAAGGTGAGGGGTAACATGCCCATGACCTACTTCCATTCGAGAGTAATTAAAAACTTTATATTGTTTAAAGTTATAACCGCGTAGTAAATTTAATTGTATTGCTGAAACAAATTCCTAACACGCAATATTTCCTTATAATTTCCTATAGATATGTCGATTGCTTCCAAATCTATCATCGCCGAGCTCAACAAGGACTTGAAGCTCAATGGCAATAATTATGACAACTGGAGCATGAAAATTCAGTATGTCCTGGAAGAACAGGAAGTTCTTGAGACCATTAATGTTATTATGGTCCAGCCTGAAGATGGTCCAACTGCTCAGCATAGGCGTGACAAGGACGCCTACTTGGCTTGGAAGAAGAAGAACTCTACTGCTCGTCTCATCTTATTGAGCTCTATGATGGATGACATCACTAGGCAATTTCGAGCTTTCGAAATTGTAAAGGACCTATGGGATGCGCTTAAGGAGAAATTTGGGAAGATCTCCACCTCAAAGCTTCGAGCTTTGACCATAAGGTTCGATACTTACAAGAAGCGTCCTGATCATACAATGAAGAAGCATCTTCGAGAAATGTCCAACATGATCAGTGAGCTAGTAGAAGCTGGCCATGTGCTTAGTGACGAGCAGAAGATCCAAGCAGTCATTCATTCCCTGCCTCTAAATTGGGAACACATGAAGATGACCCTTACCCACGCTGATAATGTCAAGACATTTGAGGACATGGCCCGCCACCTTGAGCTGGAAGAGGATCGCCTGCTTGCGATCAAAGTCCATCCTGAGGCGCATATGGCTGCTTCAAACTTCAAAGGTGGAAAAAGGAAGACGGTCCTGAAGGGAAAAGGCAATAATAGCTGGGGGAAACAAGAAGAGAAAAACTGAAAACTCTCCCGGGAAGAAGAATTCTGAGGGTAAGAAGAAGAGAAAGGTTAACATTTCTAATGTGAAATGTTTTAACTGTCAGAAGAAGGGTCACTTTGCAAAAGATTGCAAAGAAGAAAAGAAGGTACATCTTTTTAACTAATGTGTGAGTGAATTGTATGTATCTAGTACTATCCTTCTAACTGAAAGTCAACCGTTGTGGGTGATTGATTCAGGAGCGACAGACCATGTGACGAAGGATAGTGACACCTTCGTCGAATTTCGACGTTTGCCTGCTGGAGCAAAATCTATCTATGTAGGCAATAATGCACGAGTAGAAGTCAAGGGCATGGGCACATGTAGATTGAGCCTACGTGTAGGACGTACCCTACTTCTACACGATGTATTATAGGCGCCAGAGATTCGTCAAAATTTAATTTCAGTTTCATTTTTAATGTCCTTGGTTTTCGTTGGATATTTGAGAACAATTCCGTTCAATTATTTTTGAAACATATTTTTTATAGATCTGGTTATCAATCAAATAGTTTCTTAATTATGGATATTGATCTGTGTGATTTACATCGAACAAGTTTTTCCATGGTCACTACCACGCCACCATCTCAGGATGATGTTGTGTTGTGGCATTTTAGATTAGGCCATATTGGTCAAGATTGCTTGAATCGTCTAGCTAAGGCAGGACTATTAGGTAACTTGGAAAAGGCTATCTTACCTACTTGCGAACGATGTCTAGAAGGAAAATCAACTAGAAAACTATTTGGTAAAGGAACTAGAGCCGACTATCCATTACAATTAATCCATTCCGACATTTGTGGTCCAATGAATGTGAGGGCTAGGCATAGAGCCTATTATTTCATCACATTTATAGATGATCATAGCAGGTATGGTCTAATCTATTTGATTTCTCACAAGTCTGAAGCATTAAGTTGCTTCAAGACTTTCATGAATTATGCTGAGAATCAACTAGATCGGAAGATCAAGGCCTTACGAATTGATCATGGTCGTGAATATCTTTCTGATGAGTTTAAAACTCTATGTGATGAAAAAGGAATAAAACATCAGTTGTCCATTCCTCGCACACCTCAACAAAATGGGGTAGCGGAAAGAAGGAATATGACCCTTCTAGACATGGTTAGATCTATGATGGTAGAAGCGAATTTATCTATATCATTTTATGGAGATGCACTCCTTACTGCCACATATGTTCTAAACGGTGTGCCCTCCAAGTATGTCACTACCACCCCTTACGAATTATGGACAGGTCGGAAGCCCGATCTAAGCTACTTACGACCGTGGGGGTCTGCATCTTTATGATTCGCATCATTCTGTCCATACTACCTCCAGTAAATTCGGTAAATTATGACCGAGAGGTAAGAAGAGTATCTTTATTAGATACTCTGAAGTATCAAAGGGATATGTGTTCGTGGGCGAACACGAAAATGGACAAGTGACAGAATTTAAATCACGAGATGTCACATTTTTGGAAAATGATTTTCCGAAATTGGGAGAGGTAAGTAAAGATCTTACCCTATATGAAATTGATGAGACAGACTCATTTGGATCGCTCCCTCTGAGTGGGAGAATAATGGAGGTGGAAGATCATGATTTACCACCTCCAACTGATCCAAAAGTTCGTGATCCATATGATCATCATCTTAGTGGGAGTACAATTCTAAATTCCAGTGGGAGTACGAAAATTCGTAGAACTAAAAGAACAAGTATTCCACGCAGACGATTTGAGGTCGAAGGTGCGGAAGATGCTCTCTTGACATTTACTGATAATGATACAAGTGAGATTCTTTTAGCTATTCTACATGATGATAATGAACTTGAGAATGTCTCTGATGCTTTATCATCTCCCGAGAAGAATGAATGGGCTAAAGCAATGGAGGAAGAGATGGCTTCCATGAAGAAAAACCATGTTTGGGAACTGGTTGACCTGCCTGAGGGGCGTAGGATAATTGAGAATAAATAGATTCTCAAAATTAAGCAAAAAGCAGATGGTAGTATCGAAAGGTACAAAGCCCGCTTAGTTGCCCAAGGATTCACATAGAGGAAAGGGATTGACTATGATGAGACGTTCTCACCTGTTGTAAGATCCACGTCCATCAGGATTATTCTGGCTATGGTGGTAAATATGGACCTTGAGCTACATCAAATGGATGTTAAGACTGTTTTTCTATATGGAGAATTAGATGAAGAAATCTATATGGTTCAACCAGAGGGTTACATCAAAAAAAGCAGCGAACGTAAAGTTTGCAAATTGATGAGATTAATTTATGGCCTAAAACAGTCTTCTAGACAGTGGTACATTCGTTTTCATAACACTATCATGTCGTATGATTTTAAAATGATAGACGAAGACCATTGTGTCTATATTAAATGCTCAGATAAAAAATTTGTCATGATTACATTATATGTAGATGGCATACTATTGGCTGGAAATGACTTGGGATATCTTAACGAGCTCAAAGCTTAGTTTTCGTCCAACTTTGAAATGAAAGATATGGGAGAAGCTGATTACGTGCTCGAAATTAAGATTTCAAGGAATCGTTCGAAGAGGCTGTTGTCTCTTTCTCAAGAGACATATATCTGTAAAGTAGTAGAACGGTTCAACAGTAATGACAGTAATCTTAGATATGTCTCAATTGTCAAAGGTCATAATCTGAACAAAGAAATGTGTCCAAAAATAGCTCAACAGAAACATGATATGATGAATGTCCCTTATGCTAATGCGGTGGGTTGTCTCATGTATGCAATGTTGTGTACAAGGCCAGATATCTGCTATACTATTGGGATAGTAAGTAGATACCAATCTAATCCAGGAAGAACACATTGGAAAGCAGTCAAGGGAATTATGAAGTACTTAAATACGACTGCAGAATACTCACTGTGTTATCAAGGTGAAGACCTAATGCTGAAAGGGTACACTGATGCCGATTGGGCAGGAGATGTGGACGAGAAGAAATCCACATCCAGATATATCTTCTTGCTAGGCAGGGGTGCTATTTCATGGAGTAGTAAGAAACAGACACGCGTCTCCCTGTCAACTATGGAAGCTGAATATGTTGCTTCTGCAGCTGCTGTGCAAGAAGCAGTATGGTTGAAGAGGTTCTTAAACCATTTGTCCCTAACCAGCCAGGAGAACCAGTGAGCTTATTTTGCGACAATCAAGCAGCGATAGCTTATGCTAAGAATCTTAGATTTCATAGCAGAGCAAAGCATATTGATATCAAGTATCACTTTGTTAGAGATATGGTTGCGTGTAAGGAAGTGAGCATAACACATATACCTACACAGGATATGATAGTAGATCCGATGACTAAGGGCCTATCTAGAGATGTTTTTGTGAAACATGCCAGGTCCCAGGATTTGCGAAGATGTTAGTTTATGCTCATATTGTAATGAATTTGTTATTCAATAAAAGTAAAGTTATTTCAGCAATACATATTGTGTGAATATTATTTTTATAACATTTACTTAAATGCATGTCGGACAAAAAATTAGCCCACTCACACGGGTGTTTACCTCAGTGGGAGTCAATGGGTTGATTCTTGATTGAGATGAGGCAGTTTTAGGACATCATTCGAGTGCCTATTCTAAAATATGAATGCCATCTTGCTTAACTACAAGAAAGGGACTTGTTAAAGTGGAAGATTATTGATGGTGCATGCAATAGATGCTGCATTAAATAAGTTTCGAGAACTTATTAGGATTATATGGAATCCAATGGTAAGAAATAAGTGAAACTTACCATAATTCTGTCTTGATAGCCTGGAGTAGTCTTTGGGTAGACTAAAGCCATTGTTCGTGAACATTGAGGCTCATGCTCTAGTATGGTATTTTACTGAGAGATATGCGCTCCTTTTGAAGGAAAGAACATCATAACACATGGTTCGTGTCATGTGTGCTTTACAACCTTTTGGATGGAAAATTAATTTATTAAAAAGTAATTTCAATTTTCCTAGTGTGAGACTAACTCCGAAAACTATGATTTCTAGAACTCTACCCTTAGGATCCTTAACGTATTTTGAAAGTATGATTCAGTACCGCTAGCTTGGAAAATCTTTAAAGGGTCATGGTTATGATTCGACCTGGCAAGACTAACTGGAAAAGTTGGCTAGATCATGATGGAAGAAATATCGTTAAAGGAGAAAGTTCTCTATCGATCACATTCTAGAAACTTCGTGGTTCACTGGCATGCCTATTGTGTTGAGAGCAATACAATAGTGAACACGAATAGATTGTTTCAGAAATCACATGTGAGAAATAATAATTGTGAGATAAGACCTAGGGTAATGCATACTATATACGATGGAGGTGCTAATCGAGATGCTATCATTCAAGTGGCCACTATGTGCTCTTGGTTTTAGCTAAGTGCACTCGATGTATGCTGGTCGCACGGCCTATTTGCCAAACGCAAAAATGAGAGAATAGATTGATTATGGTCAATCATGTGTGAGTGGGAGATGAAGGATTATCCACCCATGATTATCCTATTAAATTAAATAAAAGATATTGGATATCTTTTAGTTTTAATTTAAATTTGAAAGAAATTTGGATGAGGAGAGTTTGTTATACGTGATAACTCTCCCACCCCCTTTCTCCTCCCAGAATTCTCTATTAATACGGAATAGGAGTTTTTACTGGGAGAGAGAGAGATAGACAGACAGACACACACCAGAGAAAAAGAGACGTAGCTTTTTCTCTAGGAGACTCTTAAGGCTTTTAGGCGGTGAAACCCGATCTCCGCTTCGTGTACGTGAGCGAGGACGACCAGTGACAAGCCTCCCTCGACTCTGTGACATATCTCTCAAAGAACGGACTGCGCTACAAGAGGTAAATACTTTAATATAGCTATTTCGATTTAATGATGTATTCATTAAATATTATAATTTTGCATTAATTAAGTTTATGCATGAAAACCTTCAATAACTAGTGTGTGAATTAAGACCAAAAACTAAAACTAGTCCTAGCCGTGGTAGATGTAGTACGCACACCGATCACAAGGGTCCGGCTTCTCCTAGCCGTGGCCATCAATTTTCTCAACGTAGTCAACCTCGAAATGAACCTTTACATGAATGTTCTGATAAATGCAGTAGCCGAAATGCCAGCATTCACGATCACCGCGATTCCACTCGACAGGTTTGGCAGGAAACCGCTAGCGATCAGGACGCTATGGTTTAGTGGCATGTTCTGCTTCATCAGTAGCATGATGGGAAGTTCTGGTGCATGAAAAATTCTAAGGATAATCTATGGAGTGATGCTAATATTCGGTATGGCCGGGACATACAATCTGCTATTCATTTATACTACAGAGTTGTTTCCCACTGTAGTGAGAAATGCAGCACTCGGGTGCGCGACGCAGGCCGCGCAGATGTGGGCGATACTGTCACCGTTCGTCATGGTATTTGGAGGTGTATTGCCCTTCGCAGCATTCGGGATGTGCGGGATGATGGGTGGAGTACTCGGATTTTACCTGCCGTGACATTGAACCGGCCATTGTATGATACAATGGCCGGAATGGAGGATGGAGAGAAGGATGAGGAAATCCATCAGCCAGCAAGTCTTAGGCTCATGTAATGGCTTAGAACTACAACACAACTGTAACTACAGCAAGCCAAAGGAAACAGGAGAGATCATATTTTTTTTCTTGTATTTTATCTTTATATGAAAATGATAGTCATGTCAAATAAAATCCATATGCCTACTTCAATAATTGTTAGATCAGTGAAATTAATTATTACTGAAAAGCCAATTGGAACAAATTTAATGTTATATTTCATTGTTCTTCAACTTGTCATATCTTAGTAGAATCTCACACGGACAGTGAAATTTTTATCTTGTAAATTCCGACCAGCACCAAAGATATGACAATTTGGGCACGGACTGGGAGAGAGGAGTTCGATGATATATGTGTGTGTGAAAATACAGACCACGATGCTTAATTATCGATACCAGATAGTCAAAAAATTGTGACATCGAAAATTGACAAGATTTAATCCTCTTGATTAGGCCCCCCTAAATTAGGTTGGGACCAGCCCAGAAAAGCTAAGTTCTCAGAATTCTTGAAATCTGATTCGATAATTTTTTATTTTCCCAATTTAATATCGGGAAATTAAATTAAAAATTACCTATAAAAAGTAATATGGAAGGAGCTCACCTGCAGTCATTTTTGTTATCGTGGGATCTGGAACCGGCCATGTGTCCGTTAGACGATTCGGTGGGATTTGTCGAGTTCCACGGGCCGGGCCCTCTGATGGAAACCATGTTAATTCGTGTGCATTTAAAGTAGGGAAAAGTACACATAAGTATACTGTAGTTTAACAAATTCTACATTTAAGACGTGTGGTTTAAAATTTCATATTTAGACCCTGTGATTTTTTTTGGGACATACCTCAGTCCCGGGTAGCTCGAGTAGCTTTCCGGCCATTTGACAGTCCACATGGATTTCACATCATTATTTGGTGTCCTACGTGGACAATCCATCGCTTCAAATGGTAGATGACGTAATTTTTGGTAAATTAACAAATTAGTCCCAAAACTTAAAATATATTTAAAAAAATCATATTTCTTCCATCTTCACCATCTTGAATGAAGCGACGCCATGAAAAGGCTATGAATTCACTAAAACTATCACAATACACAATTTCCACCCCCAAGAATTCAATCATCAAACAAAGCATCTCAATCACCAACGAAACCCTAATTAAAAAATTAAATTCCCTTCAACGAAAGCCATACACCAAATCCAAAGAGATCGAGAGGAAATCGGTGTCGGCGAGCTTGTTATCGATTAAACTCGATGACCATCCACCTCCCGAGGACTTCCTTCCCATCCATCTCCTTCAGAGCCCTCGCAGCGGCCTCGGTGACGTCGCCTGGGACCCAGCTCAGGAGGACGGTCCTCGACGCCGAGTTGGTTGGAGGTGGGCTAAGGCGGTTCGTCTCCGGCTCCTAGATGCCAACCCGAGTCACCGTCTCGAAGATCCTCGTCTCCGACTCCTAGTTGGGTTTTTAGTGATGATGTTCTTTACTTGGGATTTCTGGTGATGAAGTTGGGTTTTTGTTGGTGCCTTGCTGTTTGATGTTCTTTACTTGCTGTTTGATGTTCTTTGAGTGATTTTACTTGCTATTTCATGGTGTCGCTCCAAGATGGCGAAGGTGGAAGAAATATTATTTAAAAAAAATATTTTAAGCTTTGGGATTAATTAATAATTTATCACATAGCACGTTAGCAACTATTTATACAACAGAACATCCACGTAGGACTGCCAAATGGCCGGGAAGTTATCTGGACTGCCCGGTACTTAGATGTGTCCCAAAAACAATACCATGAGATCTAAATATAAAATTTTAAACTACACGCCCTAAATACGGAATTCGCTAAGTACTTATGTATACTTTTTCCTTTAAAGTAAGTAAGCTTGTAATTTTTTTTCTAAGTGGAATTTTATTAATGGTATTGCTAATGTACATATATATTAAGAATGAAATTCTTCTTCTTTTTTCTTCTTTTCTTCTTCAAAAAAAAAAGAATGAAATTCTTTTGTACTAAATACAAAATTATAACCACACATCTTATTAAAAATCAGCCACCGGTAAGGTTGTTGAGAACTTGTACCACCTCTTTTTTAGGTAAATAAAATGATTATATACATAAACTCAAATATGCAAATGGAGTGAGCGTGAGATTTGAGATAAACCCCAACATCCCAAACACCCACCGAACAGAGAACAAACAAGTCCAAATCATCTAAGAGAGTCCAAATACAAGATTAGTTAGAAAAGCAATGTAATTAAACTTACTATTTAGTATTTATTACACCATATAAATGCATGAGCAAATTTTGCCAAGGCAAACATAAAATAATAACTAATCTAATAGACATTGCATAAATAGAGAGGGATTATCTTATAATTAATCTATGAACAATACCTAAGATCATCTTATCTTACGATAAATCCAACAACATCTTTTAAGATAACGTCTAGTCAATTCATATGAAGAGAATTGTATAAACGGTCCGATCTTGCTTGAAAAAAATAAAATAAAAATAAATATATATATATACACACACGTAAAGAGCGGCAATGTTAGCCATATCACGAGACGGCTTTTTACTACAGCCGCGTGGTGCTCCGATATCGGCCCCAGCGACGGCTTCCATTCGTCGGATCCGTTGCCCACTTGCCCCCTCCTCTTTTTCTTCCTCCTCGCGTTATTATTATCATTATTATTGTTGTTGCTTCTGCAACAATTACTACTAATTATCTGCCCTAACGTTTGTCGTCCTTCTCTGACCCACCAACGCCCTCGTCTCCTCCACCCGGTTCCGGCGCCGGCGACGGAGCCTCCTCCTCCTCCTGAGACCGGGGGGACCCACAACATGACACGAACTCAAAGAAGAACCTCATGATATAACACCGGAAACGGGAGGAACCACACGCCTTCGACGTTGTAATAATAACTGTTTTATATTACCAGAACGTTGATAAAGGTCGAGGGAAACCGGCCGGAAAGATGTCAAAGGACGGATTATTTACAGGAATGACCCTAACCCTTCGTCTATTTGTTTCCCTATAGGCTTGGAGTGAAGAGGAGGAGGAGGAGGAGGAGGAGGAAGGAATATTTCGGTAATATATTGTTTGGATAGAGATTAGTATATAAAGGCAATTGCTAAATTTGTCTTTATATTGACTTTGATTTTCGGCTGAGAATACATATATTTCGATATTCGTTAGTATAAGTTAAAATCGGATAATGTTTTAATCTTCTCACCCTCTGAACGAGCATTGAAAATTTAATAATTAGTTAAGATAGGATTTGACTGTATGGACCTTGGATATGTGGTTTTATTACCGTTATGCCCCATTTGTTTTTGTTGGTAAACGGTTTGGATCGGATCTGGCTACGTAGTTTCAAAAAAAAAAAGATCCGGCTACGTAGACCACCCGCGCGGGTGGTATTTTAATAATAATAAAAAAACAATGAGCTGGATAATGAAAGAGATTGGCCGCGCGATGAGCCTGACAAGCTCAGGTTCGCAAGCTGCCAATCCGCCCTTTTTTTTCTACTTATTTATCTATTTAATTTTACTTGACATAATATTATTCGTTAAGAAAAGATTTTTTCGGATAATATTTTTGTAGTTATCTAAATTGACCTTATCTTTAACAAAACTAAAAAAAATTATGAAAATTATTAATTTTCAAATCTCTATAAATAGAGTCCAATATTAACATATTTTTATACACCACCTAAAATTCTCTCTTATTTTACTACATAATCTCTTCTTTTAAATTTCCTCTGTAATATTTTGTCGTATTCGTAATTTATCAACTTCTATTTGTACCCGAGTATTTTTATCTAATTTAATATTTCAAAAAATAATAGTAGATAATATGTGACCCCAATTTCAGAAGTTTGACAAAAAAAATTCTGTCCATAACCATGAATATTTTAAGCCGTATTTAACAGTTATCAAGTTATTAGTTATTACTTTACATAACTAGTGGCCGAGTTACAACTACGAATCTCATTAAAACTCGACAAAATAGATATCCGTCTACTCCTGGTAAAAAACACTCGGACACGAACAGGAGTAGCAATAGTACAGTACAGACACAACCATGTCCAGCTCCAAGCTAACCCGCTCCATATCTCTCACCTTCATCCTCCTCCTCTTCTTCATATTTTTCCCCTCCGTCTCCCACCAAGAGACACCGGTGGCCCGCTTCCAATCGTACCTCCGCCTCAACACCGCCCACCCAAACCCCAACTACACCGCCCCCGTCACCTTCCTGGCCTCCATCTCCCGCTCCCTCAACATCACCACCCGCACCCTCCACTTCACCCGGGACAAGGACAAGCCCGTCCTCCTCCTCACCTGGCCCGGCTCCCGCCCCTCCCTCCCCTCCCTCCTCCTCAACTCCCACCTCGACTCCGTCCCCGCCGAGCCCTCCAAGTGGGCCCACCCCCCCTTCTCCGCCTTCCGGGACCCGGGCGGGAGGATCTTCGCCCGCGGGGCCCAGGACGACAAGTGCATCTCCATCCAGTACCTCGAGGCCATCCGCAACCTCAAGGCGAGGGGGTTCACCCCGGCGAGGACCGTCCACGTGTCCTACGTCCCCGACGAGGAGATTGGTGGGGCCGACGGGGCCGCGAGGTTCGTGGGCTCGCCGGAGTTCGAGGAGCTGCGGGTTGGGTTTGTGATGGATGAAGGTCAGGCCTCGGTTGGGGAGGAGTATAGGGTTTTCTACGCGGATAGGACCCCTTGGAAGGTGATCATTAGGGCACGTGGGGATCCGGGGCACGGATCGAGGATGTACGATAATGGGGCGATGGAGAACTTGATGAAGAGCATGGAGCTGATCGGTAGGTTTAGAGAGGGCCAGTTCGATCTCGTCAAGGCCGGGAGGGCCATGTTTTCGGAGGTTGTTTCGGTTAATCCTATCTACTTGAAGGCTGGGATCCCTTCTCCCACTGTAAGGAACCAACCAACCAACCACTACTCCCTTTGTTTGATTTTTGTTACCCTTTGTCTAATTGATAATGATGCTGAAATTTGGAAGAGAAGGGGTTTGTGATGAATGTGCAACCTTCCGAGGCGGAAGCAGGGTACGATGTTAGGTTGCCTCCTACGGCCGACCCTGATCTTCTTAAGAGGAGGATTGCTGAAGAATGGGCGCCTGTTGAGCGCAACATGACATTCGAGGTGAGATGCTGAATTGCTGCTTGCCTTTGCCGGATTGTCTCTGCAACTGCTGTTTCATGTGCGATTGTTTTGTGAATCCTTTTAAGCTGTCACCCGATTGTTAGCTTACCCTTCTGGATAGTCCTGTCATCAAGCGTATCTGCATTGCAGTTTGGTACCTCACCATGAAAGTTTGAGGAAATGATTTGATCTTTTTCTAACTGATCGGACTATCTTCTTAAGTACCGCTTAAGATGGATTTACCCCTTTCTATTTTGGCTGGGCAATGCTAATTATCACATTTGGGATAGTTACTGACAGTTGCCCCTTTTAATTCACAGTTTTATTTTCGTATTCTTCTAGATCTTAGGGTGCAAAGTACCCGTTTTCCTGGCATTTTATGAGATTAAAATTCAATAGTTTGATGAGGTTGCTTCAGTAGCCTTCTAAACAAATGAGTTATTTTGAGAACTCTTATTCTCTGGAATGGTCTTGTGTCTTCTCATGCATTGTCGGAAATATGTTTGATTAGTTTCTGAAAGCCAGAGAAAATTTTACGAGAAGTCCATATTGTACATAGAATTCAGACGATTATTTGCTAGTATCGATGGACTGATTGCTGAATATGTTTCTGTCAATTTACCTAATCCTGCTGTTCTTGATCCTTTTTCCTTCTGATAAAACATGACAGAAATGGTTTATTAGTCCATACACCTATCTTCCTTGCTCTCTTGGTAAATGACCTTTCAACGGGTAATTGTTTGCTCCTTGTCAATAGATTGTTTTAGCTGAATATGTTCTAATGACTTGTGAAGCTACATTGACATTGAGATGGTCTCTTTTATCTTTGGAAAGATTACGTAGAGAGAGAGATTGCATTTTTTGTTGCAGATTTTCAATAAAGACCCCATAAGAGATTTGATGGGGCGGCCGATGATGACAGCAACAAATGACTCCAACCCATGGTGGGGTGTCTTCAAAGAAGCTATTGCTGCTGCCGGAGGCAAACTTTCGAAGCCGGAAATCTTGTCCTCAACTACTGATGCACGGTTTGTCAGACAGCTGGGAATTCCTGCACTCGGTTTCTCTCCAATGACTAACACTCCAATTTTGTTACACGACCACAACGAGGTAAGTCGCCGGCCGATTCATCTTACTAACACCCTTGTTCTCCTCCCTTCATTATTATACTGAACCATTGTGTTGCTTCACTTTGGTGCAGTTCCTCAAAGATGAAACTTTCTTGAAAGGGATCGAGGTGTACGAACATTTAATTAGTTCGTTGAGTTCCTTCGACAGCAGCGTTCGTTCTGTGTAACGCTTCCTGTTTGGTTATCAATGGCAAGGATGCAAGGTCAATTGGCTACTGCTGCGGACGTTGGCATGAATGGGTAACATTGTGGCCCTCTCTTATTCATTGCCATAAATCTGTTGTTGTACCTGAAGAAGGGTGTTAATTACTTGGTAGACGTCAGATGTAGTTTAGGGAACTATAATTTTTATTAACTTTTGAAGCTGCTCGCAGTTTAACTAGCAGTTTAATCGAAACTAACTGTTTTTAAACCGTAACTCTAATTGTGAATCTCTGGTTAAGTTACAATTTTCATTTTTTTTCTAAACAATAATCGACAAATTTAGAGTGACAATTCATAAGGTAGGGTGAGAGTCCACAGGATCTAATTCACGAGGTATGAATTTTTTTTTCTATTGCGAGAAAAATAATATAATGGCCCAAGAACATTACTGATTCCTTTCGAGATCTCCATGGCTCCATCAACTAAAGAAATGGAACCTTCAATTTTCTTTCCCTACCTTGATTTTTGCAAAATTTCGGAGACAAATCAAATTACGGAGCGACACAATCATTTTTTTCTTCAATAAAAGAAAATGATAAACCAACTTATCTAGAAAAACTTGGCATGAACGTTGTAGCTAAAAGTACTCGGAGATATGATAATGCAAATACTTGGATTACAAACAAACGATACATCATCCCACACAACAGAGGCCATATGTAACTTTAATGGCCAAAACAAAACAAAACCACACCACAAACCACATTGCAGATGATCCTCCATTAACTGCTAGATAACCATATTGGTCAACATATTCGGATATCCGCTGCTTATTTTACGACAGTCGGAAGCGAAGTTGAAGCCCGATCAGTGCTTCGACAGGGAATTCGCCACGTCGATCACGAACCGATACCTGACATCCGATTTGGCAAGCCTTTCCATGGCTGTGTTGATCTGATCCATCCGGATGAGCTCGATATCTGCAGCAATGTTGTGCTTTGCACAGAAGTCCAGCATCTCTTGAGTCTCCTTTATCCCACCAAAATCACTTCCACCGACGAGTTTCCGCCCTACGCAACAGATAAAACATTGAGAAGTTGTAGATCTAATGGAAGTACTGGATCAACTTTATTAGTTTGATCAAGTTTGGAAAGACAAACTAGTGTTGTTCATGCTTACCTAAAACCAGAGGAAATACTGGCAGCTCCAGCGGCTTGTCAGGTAGACCGACAGTTATAAGTTTGCCGTTGGTCTTCAGCAGACTAAGCAGCGGCGCCAGAGCATGAACAGCCGACACAGTGTCGATAATGTAATCCAAAGTTCCGAATGCGGCCTGCAAAGAATGTTAGATGATTCATCTGAGATGAGGACAGTGTGAGGCAAAATGTTAGCCTGCAAAGTTATACGGCAATGTGAAGCACAATTAAAATTCAGAGGATTAAGCTAGCAATATGCAGGGCTTGACTGCAATAACCTTAAAGCAATGAGTTAGTGACGGTCTTTCGTGTACCTTCATTTTGACAGGGTCACGACTAACAAGGAACGAATCAGCACCCAGCCTCTCGATCGCTTCACTTTCCTTGCTCGCCGAGGTGCTGATCACGGTGACTTTCAACCCGAAGGCCTTACCGATCTTGACAGCAACATGGCCAAGCCCGCCAAGACCCACAATTCCAAGATGCTTCCCAGGCTCGGTCATTCCATAGTACTTCATCGGGCTGTAGATGGTGGTCCCGGCGCACAACAGAGGTGCTCCGGCATCCGAGGGCAAGCCGTCAGGAAAGCGGAGCACGTAGTGTTCGTCGACGACGATCATATCCGAGTAGCCGCCGTATGTCTTGGTCCCGTCACGGTAGAGGGAGTTGTATGTGAATGCCAACTTTGGACAGTAATTCTCGGAATCATCGTTGCAGTAGTCGCAGGACTTGCATGAGCCTACCATGCACCCGACACCAACCCTGTCGCCTTCCTTAAACTTGTTCACATTCTTTCCAATTTTTGTCACTGTCCCAACTATTTCATGCCTGCAGGTGCAATAGTTTACATTATCTAGTCAAACTGCATCCTTCTGGTATGCAAAAGTCAACTAGTTTTTTGTACATCAAAATTTTACTTAGTACCATATTCAAATTTTGGTACGACGATATTGTTTGTTGCATGATTTTTTATATTATGAAGCTGATAATTGTATATATTTCAAAGTTATAATTGGCATGCATGTGGTCATTATTAATTTTTATCTTGATGACCTGCTTATTTTTTAGACGAACATGAAAAGTGTGATGGAAATCATAATATATACTTATCTTCTTAGTTCGATATGAAAGATTTGAAACAAGCAAATACCCCAAATTAAAGAACATAGGGATCAAAATTAGTTCAATATGAATTGTATTTTAACGTGGCTAAGATACAATAAACTAGAATTAAGAAACATACCCTGGTACTACCGGATAATAGGAAAATCCCCAATCATTCTTGCAAGTGTGCAAGTCAGAGTGGCACACCCCACAGAAAAGGATTTTGATTGTAACGTCTTCGTCCCCATTTTCCCTGCAAACGCCAAAAAAAAAAATGCAAACGGAACTCGACATCAGTGAGACTATATTACAGCAAATTTAGCTGTACAAGACAAATTTTTTTGGAACAACAAACAACTGATGTTGGTGACTCATATTCAGACATTATTAAGAGAAGTATACTAGCCGTAGCCGATTCAAATCTTGATAATTCGAGATAGTAGATGTTCGAATACAACACGTACGATCCAAAAGTTCTTATGAAAGAGCCTGATAAATGTGGCGGGTGCCGAAATTACTTGATAGACCGTAAAATATCAGTTCAAGAAACTTTCCCCAAGCACGACACGTTTTAGTCAATTCGGGGCACATTTCCACGTCAAAACTACCCTCTTCAAAACGCACCGGATCCGGAAAACTAAATTACAACTTATTTTTTGGATAATGAATGCAAATAGATTACTTAATTTTGTAATAACAGCTTTGAATATGGTATTGTATTTCCGTACAATATGGTATAATACTCTGGTATTTTTGTGTGAAAGAATATAATTTATATATTTTTTTAAAAAATAGCTTCGAATATAAAAAGGGAATTCAAGGTTATAACTTATTTTTTTGATAATGAATGCAAATAGATAACTTAATTTTGTAATAACAGCTTCGAATATAAAAAGGGAAATCAAGGTTATAACTTATTTTTTGGATAATGAATGCAAATAGATAACTTAATTTTGTAATAACAGCTTCGAATATAAAAAGGGAAATCAAGGTTATAACTTATTTTTTGGATAATGAATGCAAATCGATAACTTAATTTTGTAGTAACAGTTTCAAATATATTTTTAAAAAGATAAATATTATACCTAGTTATAATATCAAAGATCGAACTATTGACCATCTTAAAATTAAGCAACGCCTATACTGCTAGGCCCAATGTTCGTTGGCAACAACTTCGAATATAAAAAAGGGAAATCAAGGTTTTTTTTTTGCGGGGAAAAAAATTATTAAGAAAAAAAGAAGAAAGAACAGAAACACAAAAAAAATCAAGGTATTTGGACATTGAAGAATAGGACGAATCCACGATGATACCGAAAAAAATGTTCAACCCTTTAATTATTGCGAAGAAAATATGAACGGAGTAGGTGCAATCGTACGCATAAATGGACTCACCATTGGAACCCACTAACTAAGGTTTTCAACCACCCAAATGTCGGAAAACTGTACTTTTGGTATTGGCGGTCTAATCTTCTAATAGAGTAATACAATTTTTTTTTGTAAAAAAACACCCGCCAAATGTTACAATGAGATGCCACCTTGCGTGAAAAAAAAGACCGGATTGAGTGGGGACTAAAGAAAATTTGTCCATAGGTGGGGACAACATTTTGGGCCGTCGGATTTGATTATCTTTAAATCTGATGGTTAATAACCTATCAGGTGATATTGGTTTGTATATGAAGTGATATTGGTTTGCATATGAAGTGATATTGGTTTACAAGATACTGGTTTACATATGAAGTGATATTGGTTTGTATGTGAAGTGATATTGGTTTGCATGTGTAGTGATATTGGTTTGAGTTAGTCCCCATATTTGGGGACTAGCCCAGTCCCCACCAAATCCGCCCCCGAAAAAAAGGGCATCCCACCAGCGTTATTCATTTGCATGATATAAATTTAGTTATTATTTCGGCAATGGACCTTCTATTTCCGTTGCACAAGTTTTTGCAATAGCTGAAATAGGCCCTTTCGGTTATCTGGATATTTATTGACTGCCTAGGGTGACTACGGTTTAAATTCGGATAAATTTTAATTATAATTTGTCAAATTTGAATTATAAAAACTATAATTTGTAATCGATTCGTCAAAAGACGAATTCAAATATGAATTCGGTTTCATATGAGCCAGTTCAAATCTGAATTAATTTTTTGATGAGTGAAATCGAATCCGAGTCATATTCAAATTATCGTCATTCCTAAATTTGAACCGTTGAGGGTTTTCATAAAGAAATCATGTTTCTTGAGATCTCTTCATAAATTCTTCATACTTCTAATATACAATTGTTTTTAGGAATAAATTTACTTAGTACTATGTAGTTTTGTAATTTTTACGATCTTTTGGTTTAAAGGCATACGTGCAGTTTGATCGGGTGACCACGGCTCGAATTCAGATAAATTCGAATCATAATTTGCCGAATTTAAATTATGAAAATTATGATTCGTATTCGATTCGTCTAAATACAAATCTGAATTTGTGTGAGCCGGTTCAAACTCAAATCAATAATCTGATTAATTCATGGTCAACCCTATCCCTGCCCTAGACATCTGCTTAAATCAAGGCCGGCCCGTTGAGAGTATTTCCGTCGAGGAAAAATCCTTAGGAAAAGGTTTTCAGTTTCTAGCAAAATGTGTTGACTAGAAATTGTTCACAATTTATTATCGTGCTCCGTGACATTTAAAAATTTGGGCTGCAAAACTTTTCAATAAAAAATGATCGGCAACAGAGCAGTGTCCATATTTTTTTATTTGTTTGAAAGGGAGTGTCCTGTTTTTAGATCACAAGAGAAATGTAAACATTTCCAAATTCATTAACACCAGCCATTTGACCAAAACGCTTATATAACCTAACATGACATTGTTAATATCTAGAAAATTCGGGTTCAAATTCTGACATTGTAAATATTTAAGAAGTTCCGAGTTCAAATTCTGACATTATCATGATGTATAATTTACCTTTAAAAAAACAGTAGCCATTTGACCAGATTGCTCTTGGTCAATCTAACTCACTCCATTCCTTGGCTTCAGTACCTTAATGCCTATAAAGAATTTAAACAAAACATTCTATCTTCCCCAACACTACTACCTCGAATAAACGCCGTTTCGTCTACGCATCATTATTTCAGTGTAATTATTAAAGCCATAAGTGCCACGCCAGTACCCCGAATCTATAAACGATCCAAGGGGCCAAAACACAAAAAAGATAGAAGGTCCTCAGTGTTCATATTTAGGCCCACATATAATGATATAATCTTCTTCGTCTATAATTCAAAATCTTAATTACCCGAATAGTTGGATTCCATTTGATTATAAACAACTTTCCACAAAAAAATATATTTAGATGCTGTAATCGCACTCTAATAGATAAACTAACGACCTCCGGACAAAGCCGTGTTGCATGTAAGACTAATGTGCACCAAAGTTATTAACCACACAAAACGTAAAATTAATCGACAGAAATTTAGGTGTTCCACAAAGGGATATCCAGGACTTCGTGCTACTAAGGACGTGTCTATTTCGTTATAATTGGTGTCATCAGCACAAAAAGCAACAGAAATTACATAGAAAGAAAAATAAAAAAAGGCAGTGAAATGAAGGGGGGAAAATACCTTCGTGAGAAATGGAAGGGAGAAAGGACGCCAGATGAGTCTTTAGCTGCCCAGCCAAAAGCCTTTTGTGGGTGTTCTTCCTCAGGGGACACTGCCATTTCCAATCTCTAGCTCGGTTTCTTTTCTCGAGATTTCTTTCGGAAATAAATGGACCACTTGCTAGGTGATGGCACTTAGCTATATCTGACTCTCTATTCATGGCAACGTAATGGAGTGAACTTATAGAGGGAAGAGAAGGTCTTAGAAAAGGCCGAAAGACAGGCTCCATTTATGAGGTTTTAGAGTTTGGTAAGGCATCATTCAAGGATACTGCTCTTCAAAATAAATAACATGAACCATGTCGATTTTTTAATAATATGTATTGATATACTCACTAGATCAACTAATTTAGATCAGAGTTGAATAAGATTTTGAAAGATGATAAAGTTTTTCTAATAAATATTAACACTGACATGTTCTCAAAGGTGCAAATTCGAGATTTTTTAGTTAAACTATGAAAATCCATCACTAGGTGATGTAAGTTTTTGTTGGCGTATACGAAACTTAGCAGAATATTATTGATAGAGTAGCCTAGATGGAGCTGCACAAAGATTGATTTTATCAATTCACCGAAAAAATTAGATACATATCTATTTTATGCTAAAAATGTAATATATATATATATATATATATATATATATATATATATATATATATATATATATATATATATATATATATATATATATATATATTGTTAGAAATTCAGCAACTAGAGAACAAAACGCGCAAAGAACACGGACACAAGAGTTTACGTAGTTCGGCCTAATGCCTACATCCATGGAGAGAAAGGAGAATTTTTATTGATGAGTTTTCGAGCCATAAAGCCATACAAAAAACCTAGGGTAACATGTCTTTATATAGAGACAAACTCTTAGTGTACAAGTAAACTATCTAGGTCAGATTAGGAGTCCAAAACCTAGTCAGAATAGGAATAGAAATATGAAATAACTCTTTCCTATTTCTCGCCATTCCAACAATCTCCACCTTGGTGAGAAATCATCTCGTGGAAGAACCATGAAGCTCTACCCGAACTTCAACAAACTCCACCTTGACAAAACACCGCCCCATGAAGAACCATGAGATCTTGCAAAACCAATCCGACTCCACCGATTCTATCTCGGACCATAGATAACTGCCATCAATAATACCATCTCAACTTTCTCACCACCTTTTTCTGTTCAATCACATGGAGTAAGCCCTCTGCTTGCTTGGCCTATTCTCTGCAATCTCCATTGAACCCCAACTAGCAAGTCCACTTACTGAAATAACTTTGCGACCAATAGACGCGTCCTCTATTTGTCGGTCAGCCCCATGCTCCACAACCTCGAACTGCTTCTCCGCTGGACCTTCTTGCCTCATACCAATGCTACATGCCATAGCATACAAAGGGCAACTTTTTATTCTACTAAGTAGAACCCTCGACATGCCACGAACTCCACCGTTCGGCCTTGAGTGAGATACCCGATTCGCCCGTGGTGCTACCAACGGCTTCGCATTCCCCATGCAAAACCTACCCAATACCTTTGACGTGCACGTCTCTTTAGACAACCATAGCAGGACCCAGCTAACAATGCTTCTCTGAGACAACCATGGTTCCTTGCCAACCATGCCTCCACAAAACAACCATAGCTTGCTATCCATGTCTTTGTGAATCCCAACTACACTCAAACCATCTATGTCAAGCCTTTGCTCCCTCGTACGAACTAACCTCATATGACCTGAACTTTTTTCACTTCATCAGACCCATTGATGTGACTCCACCTACAATAATGTTCTCCACTAACTTGTAGGTATTTCCTTTCACCCTTCATCCCTACCATCGCATCCTTCTCCACCTTCATTAGCATACCTTTATAACTATCACTATTATAATCCAAGGTCCCTAATGAAAAGAGATTACCAGGATGTATTAGACTTGATAAGACAGAAAGCCAGTCACCATCCGACCCATCTGAATATGTGGCCATGGTTGTGGATGCCGATCCCTCCTTGTTGTCTTGATCCCTAGTTCGTCCTGGATAGTCCCCTTCATGTGCCCTTCTCCGCACTTGAAACCACTTCCATTGAAGTTCTTTGACTCTGACCTGGATCCTCTTCCACAACCCAGCTGGTGGCTCCTCATCATCCGCCAAGTACAAGCGAATCTTTGCTACCGCCTTGGCCTCCATCTCCTTCCACTCTTGCTCCTTCATCTTCTCGGGCTTCTTCTCCGAGAGCGCGATGACCATCCCTTGTTGCACGAGGAGATCCTTGACATGCCTTTGCCATAACCCAAAATTCGAAGAACCATCGAACTTCACAAGAGTTTCGCGCCGTCCGTCATCCTCCAACCCAAGCTCTTGATACCAATTGTTAAGAATTCAGCAACTAGAGAACAAAATGCGCAAAGAATACGGACACAAGAGATAACGTGGTTCGGCCTAATGCCTACGTCCACGGAGAGAAAGGATAACTTTTATTGATGAGTTTCCGAGCCACAAAGCCATACAAAAAACCTAGGGTAACATGTCTTTATATAGAGACAAACCCTTGGTGTACAAGTAACCTATCTAGGTCAAATTAGGAGTCCAAAACCTAGTCAAAATAGGAATAGGAATATGAAATAAGTCTTTCATATTTCTCGCCATCCCAACACACACACATACACACACAGACTTATTTTTTTAATTATTGATTTTTTTGGGGATCGAATGTCGTTGTATCTTGTGATTTATATCATTTTTTTAGTTGGAGGTTGTTAGACAAATTAGTTGTTAGATAAATTGTTAGGTTGATGTCATTGTGTAGGGTTATTGAGTGTGTGAACAAATGAAAGAGATTTGACGTCAACATCCTCTTCTAATAGGAATTTTTTTTGAATAAGTAGAATTCAATATATTTTTAATAGAATTACAAAGAGTAATGGTACATAAGGTGCTTAAAAAAAAATCTCCAATGGCAACTATTCGCCTATGACCTAATGTCAAAATTGTTGCATCATTTTGAAGCACGTCTTCGTCTAAGTGTGTACATGCCTTGATCATTATACCGTGCCTCACGAATTGCCACCTAATGATGTTCTCGAACTCTCCATTCTATTTACTCCTAAGCATTTTGCCAGATCACAAGAGAATTTTCCGAGAGCATCGTATAGGAGTATTGTCAACTCGACTACTCCGAGATTGATAATCAAACAGGTTGATGGGGTTAAAAAATTTCAAGATGTGCTGCTGCTTTGATTTAGACATTTAAGGTAGTTACAAGATAAAATCAAATTTTCCTAAAACAGAAAGAGTTAAAGACAGTTAGATAATTGAAATGATCATATTGAGTTATAAAAAACAATATAAATGATTCAAAACGTCAAAATTATCATATTAAAAAGTTTACTATTTTTCTAAAAAAAAATATAAAAACCATAAAACTAGAAAATTAAGAATTCATTGTTCATCCTTATGTAGGAAAGGAAACAATCAAGTTTGTAAATCAAGAGTCAACATCACATTCTTCAAGAAAAAAGGAAATAACGCCATTTTTTATAGTGAATTTCTGATATTCATATTTGAAAATTGCCGAGATTTTAAAAATATAATTCTCCTAATAATATATATTTTTTCTAAATGTAAGACTTGAATCTGTAACTACTTTTGAAAAATAATCTCATACCCTTTGAGCAAAATTTACACCTTACATATTTCTAACATGATTAATAAATGAGGAGGTGTGCCACGTCACAACAATGGTGGGCACTACCACGTTCCATAGTTTTTACAAGCAAAGAAGTTTTCTAAAAGAAAAAAAAAGTCTCTCTTAAATTTCAGTTCTCAGCATTGTTTTCAAAAACGACCCGGAGCTCAATCTGAATTTTCTTCCGAACTCTGGGTCAACCGGTCCGATTGGTTGAACTACCGGTCGGACCAGACCTTTTTTAAAATAAAAAAATATTTTTAAAAAATTATATATGTATAGTCGTATATGTAATTACACTCACACCTCCAAAATTAATAAAATACATGCACAAATAGAATCAAATACATGTTTTAGGGAAGTTTTTTAAATTTTAGGGTTGAAAATCAGAAAGAAAATGGCAAAATTTGGTAAGTTTATGCTCAATTTTTTACTTTTTTGCCCAAAACCTAACGAACCGGGATTTTCTGGGTCACTTTTCCGATCCAACCGAAAAATCTTCGGTTCGCAAGGTTGGCATTCTGACCATATTTTTTGACCCACTAATCCTTCTTGAAAACAATGTTTCTCAGAACTTCTCACTATTTCTGCCTGTATGTGGACAGCAAGAAGCATAAAATGGTTGTTGGGGAAATAACTGAGGTTTTTATTGCACGGACCGTGCCAACCCCCTTTGTTTTGGGATCCAAAACTAATTAAAATACTGCCGTCGTGAGCTGCCTCCGCTCCATTTAAAGCAAAAGTATGGACACTTCTTTTCTGTCAACAGTATGGGCACTTTCCAACAATCCGGTTTTACATTGATAAGCTCTGTTCTAAAAAAAAAAAGAAGCTCTCCTTATCTTCTCTCTTTTTTAGGAATAAAATCTACATACTTATATTACGTCTAAAAATCTGCAAAAAAGAGTACATCAAATTCTTCCGAATGGGACAGAAGGTACTTGTACATCACTCTCTCTCCTAAAAAATTTAGAGAGAGGTTTCTCTCTCTTGTGAGAGTTCTCTCTTCTTTTTCTAAACCTAGGATTTTTAATCTTCTCCTAAAATTCCGCCGCCCGACCTCCTCCGCCCTCCCCCTCTATAGTTCTTCCCCTCTTCCTCTCCTCCTAATCTAGCACATCCTCCTCTGCCCTCTACTACCTCACCTTCGACCTCCTCTTTCCATATTTCGCTCCAGAAGAGTCACAACTTCAAGGTTTCAGATCCGACCGCTCACTCAATCTTTCAATGACTCTCTTGGAGGCTATTGGATTAGTGCTCAGGTTGTCAGCCATCGTTTAGTCCTAGCCATATCGGCATCCACCGGTAGGTGCGCCCAGGCCGTCGCCCTTCTTCTTCCTACCTCCCTAGAGGTCTACCGAAGTTCCTAGTCCCACCTACAACTAGCCAGTGTGGGCTCCGCTTGAGTTCCGTCGGGGGTGGTCTATAGTGACCACCCCCCAGCTTGTAGTTTATTCTAATGTGTTTATTTATGCTTATTTTGTGTTATGTCTGTATTTTTTCAATTCAACTTTATGCTTTATTCGGGTGTTAGTGTCTATCTTTTACAGGCTCATGGCTATTTCGATCTTGGTTAGATTCGTCTGGCCTTTCTTCAGGTATGCCTGGGATATAACGAAGGTCTCATATGTGTGCATTGGTTTGGTTTTTCTTTTCTCTTTGGAGATGCTATTGGTTCTCTTAGCTAATATTATAGCCATGAATTTTATCTTTTTCACGATGCCTTTGAGGTTCTTTTGCACTATGTCCACCATCCATTGTTTTATGTTATTGTCTAACTTTATTATCTATATATTTGCTTTCATTCTTGTAATTCTAATTTTTGAATTTTCTGACGTAATATATGTAATTTAGTTTTACCGCTAAAAAAAAGTTCTTCCGGATGGGATAAATCCCAATCCCAAACTAATTAATAGAGTCTACATCTATACTAAGCTAATCCACAAGTCGATTAATAGTCCTAGGAATATGCTTAACAGAACATCAAGGTAATAGACTTAGAGCTTGCCTAATATCTATTACAAGAAGATCTACCTCGTAATCAATAACCGGATCAACAATAGACAAAAAAGAGAGGCGAGCGGACAATCTGTGTCGATGATAATAGTCGAGCTGCTGAAGTGGTTGGAAACTATGTTGACAACATACTAAACTCGCAGACAAAAGTAACGTCTGACCTTTTAGAATAAGGTCTTGATTGTCTCTTGCAATTACGAAAACGCCTACTTGAGGTTGGGAATTCGTCCATGAGGCATCGCAGTTGAGCTTCATGGCTCCCGCTACAGGGCAGTCCATGAAGATGGTATATGTCTAACTTCAGTTTGAGGAATCAAGGCCTACGAAAATTTATGGCAATCATCATCACCAAGCATAATAGTATGACTAGAAACAATCCTCAGACCTTCAAAGATGAATTTTTTTCTAGCAATCCAAATATGCCAACAGAGGTACATAGCATATAGAACCAAATGCACACTACTCAAAAGTTGGAATTCTGCAGTTAAAAGGCCTTGCCAACCAAGTTGCTCTTGCATGGGAACATTCAAACATCAAATGCATGATAGATTCCAGGAATATATTACAGATAGTGCTAACATCAATGAGTGTCGGTGCCTCCTGTGTAAATTTTTAGCAGTTAGAATCTCATTCTAAACAAGTCTCCAAATGAAACCTTTATTTTTTTAGCGAGCTTAAGTTCCCAACCATCATTCCAAATGCCAAGATCAAAGGGAGGACTACTAAAACTAGCCTGGGTTCCAGCAAAAGCAGACAACAAATTTGATTTAAGAGCATGGCTATCCTCTCTTGACAGAGTAGCAACCATCCTTGAAAAATTTCCAAATTAGTCTATCAGGAACATTATGACCAAGGTTGTCAAAATCGGGATCCCACTAAGGATCGTTTGGGTATAAAAAAATCGTAGATCAAAGGATCGTGACACGGATTGTAAGATCCCACCAAATAGATAAAATTATAGAAATAACTAAGAAAAATAAACTTAACATAAACTTTTATTAATTTAATCGTAAGTCATAAATATTCATTGTCTCAAACATCATCTAAAAACATAATTTTCTCAAAAATTATCTTAAAAACTTTAATTCAAACACCATTAGTGTGGACTGTCATAGTTTGGTAGAAAAGAGTGTCGAGCGAGAAAGAATTTGAGACGAGAGGAGAAGAAGAATAGGGGGAGAGAGAGAAAGTGGTGGGGGAATAAGAGATTGATTAATAATTTCATATCTTACAAGGATTGAATACATGATTAAATACTACTTGCACCAATAACAGCTAACGAGGATGTCGGGGAACACTCTCCACCTTCAACCCCACGACTAGACACGTCGACTAGACACGTGCAGCTAACTAGTAGCTTGTCTTTAGGGAAATTAAATAACAACCCACTAACATGATTACGTGATAATGGAAAATAACAACCCACTAACTAGCGGTGACCAATGGGATCGTGACATTCGTCCTCCCTTAGTGAATTCTTGTCCCAAGAATTCTTTCATTCAACGCCTGTACTTCGGGAAATTGGGCCTTAATTGCATGAAAATTTTCCCATGTTGCATCATCGTCATACAAATTTGCCCATTTGATGAGTACTTGGACCACCGCTTGGTTGTTCCTTTTGACAAGACGACGATCGAGAATGACTTCGGGCTCCAATTTAAGCAGGCCCTCCTCCATAGCCACTGGTGGGGAACTGACTACCACATCTTCCGATCCAACCCTCTTCTTGAGCAATGACACGTGGAACACCGGATGGATTGAGCATGTAGGAGGCAACTCCAATCGATAAGCAACAGGCCCTACCCTCTCCAATACGCGATACGGTCCAAAAAATTTTGCTGCAAGCTTGATACTAGAACGTATTGCCAAGGAAGATTGCTTGTAAGGCTGGAGTTTAAGAAAAACCTGATCACTGATAGCAAATTCATGCTCACTACGCCTCTTATCAGCTTGCATCTTCATGCGGTTCTGAGCTTGTTGTAGTGAGTTCGCTAAGATGCTCACCATCTGAGCATGTCGGGTTAAAACTTTTGCCACTACAGCGACCGACGGCTGCTCGTCTTGAAGACCCGGAATGGGAGGCGGAGCATACCCGTACACTGCCTCAAATGGAGAGTGCTTGATTACTGAATGATACGCGCTGTTGTACCAAAGTTCAGCGAGAGAAAGCCATTTGAACCACTTCCTGGGTCGCTGAAAACACATCACTCTCATGTAGTGTTCCAAGCACTGGTTTAACCTTTCTGTTTGACCATCGGATTGCGGATGATAAGCTGAACTGAGGTGTAGCGTGGTACCGAATGAACAGAATAATTCTTTCCACACGTTACTCGTAAACACCTTGTCTCGGTCTGAAACAATTGAACTTGGCAATCCGTGGAGCTTGAAAACATTATCGAGAAGTAGGTGTGCTACTTGTATTGCGGTGTAAGGATGTGCCAAGGCGATGAAATGCCCGTATTTGGAGAAGCGGTCAATGACCACTAGGATGACATCCTTCCCACCCGACTTTGGAAGTCCTTCGATGAAGTCCATGGAAATGTCCTTCCAAACACCATCTGGAATAGCTAGGGGCTGCAACAAACTGGGGCTTACGACGTGTTCTGACTTGCAACGTTGACAAGTATCACAATTGGTAACAAAGGTGATAACTTGAGTGTGTAAGCCGGGCCAATAAAAATACTTCTTTATCTTCTTGTAAGTCACTAGCTGCCCGGAATGACCGCCCAAGGGAGAGTAGTATAGCTGGGAAATGATGTCGTTACGGAGGCTGCCCGAGCTTCCCACATATATCCGTCATTTGTACCTCAATAACCCTTGCTGAAAAGTAAAGGCCGGATGGTTGGTAAGAGCAATCAATAACTCGGAGATCAATTGTTGCATCTTCTCATCGTGGCGGTAGCTGGCCTCCATGAGTGCCCTCCATCCAGGCACCACCGAAGAGATGGCGAGCAATTCAGCTGGTAATCGAGAAAGGGCATCGGCTGCCTTATTCTCGAATCCCCGCTTGTACTCGATGGTAAAGTTGAGTCCCATCAACCGAGACACGCCTTTACATTGGAGATTCGTGTGCACCTTTTGGTCCAACAAGAAATGGAGACTTTGGTGGTCCGTTTTGATCACGAATGGGGCTCCTTCAAGATAGTGGCGCCATCGGGTAATAGCGGATAGGACTGCTAGAAGCTCTTTTTCATAAACGGCCAGTCCAGCATTCCGTGGCCCGAGTTCCTCGCTCATATAAGCAATGGGCCTTCCCTCCTGTGTGAGAATGGCTCTGATGCCCTGGTCTGACGCATCCATCTCTAACACAAATCTACACAAGAAATTTGGGTAAGCAATATAGGAGTGTTAGATAACAGTGTTTTAAGCTTGAGGAATGCCACATCCGCTTCCTCCGTCCACTTAAACCCATCCTTTTTAAGTAGCTTGGTCAGAGGTTGAGCTATCGTGCTGTAGTTCTGGATGAACTTGCGGTAGTATCCGGTGAGGCCGAGAAAGTCGCGCAAGTCACGTACTGTCTTTGGCGTTGACCAATTTACCATAGAGTCCACCTTATTTGGGTCGGTTCCCACTCCATCTTCAGAAATCACATGGCCGAGATAATCTACCTTGGCAACCCCGAACTCACACTTTGAAAACTTGAGGTGGAAATGCTCTTGTCGAAGCAGTTGTAACACCAAATTGAGATGGTGAAGGTGTAGATCGACTTCTTTGCTGTACACAAGAATGTCGTCAAAAAATACCTAGACGAATTTGCGAAGATACAGAGACAAAACCTGGTTCATCAAGGATTAAAACATTGCTGGTGCGTTTGTGAGTCCAAAGGGAAGGACTCGAAACTCGTAATGGCCATGATGGGTTCGGAAAGCTGTCTTGGGGATATCTTGATCTTTCATTCGAATCTGGTGGTACCCGGCACGTAGGTCCAACTTTGAAAATATCTTTGCTCCATGTAGTTCATCAAGCAAATCATCGATGATCAGGATCGGGTACTTATCCTTGATTTTGCAGCTGTTCAGTTGTCGATAGTTGACACACATTAGCCAACTACCATCCTTCTTTTTGACCAATAAGACAGGTGATGCGAAGGGGCTCTGGCTCGGCTGTATGAATCCAGACTCGAGGAGTTCCTTCACTTGCCTTTCGATCTCAGCCTTCTGAAAGTACGGGTATCGGTAAGGACGTACTATTACCGCCGTGGAGCCTGGGACCAATGAAATTCCATGATCATGGGACCGCTCAGGAGGTAAGTTTTGCGGTTCGTCAAATAGGTCAGCGAAGGTTTTGATTAACCCCCGAAGTCGTTCCAGAAATTTTGGATTGAATTCCTTGCCTCCAACCGCCATTATCTCGATAGTATAGACATCTTCATCTGGTTGTGGACGTTCCGTTGGTTGCCCTTGGTTCCAGAAAACCCAAGCGGCTCCAGACAACTTCCCGATCTCCATGGTTTTGACTGGTAGGAGGTAAGTTTTACGGTTCATCAAATAGGTCAGCGAAGGTTTTGATTAACCCCCGAAGTCGTTCCAAAAATTTTGGATTGAGATCCTTGCCTCCAACCGCCATTATCTCGATAGTATAGACATCTTCATCTGGTTGTGGACGTTCCGTTGGTTGCCCTTGGTTCCAGAAAACCCAAGCGGCTCCAGACAACTTCCCGATCTCCATGGTTTTGACTAGTAAGTCCTCTAAGAGACTACTGAGCTCCGCTAGTCCACCTCGATGCCCTTTTAGGATGATGTCCTTCCCCTTGTTTTTGATAGTGGCCTGAGCTCTGACGAAGTCGAACGTGATCGAGTTAACCTCCTGCATCCAATCAGTTCCAAGCACGATATCATAAATACCGAGGTCTAGGGTTCTAAAATCGCAATGAAAGTTGCTATCGCATATGTGCCAATCCAAACTCGGGCAGATTTTTGAACAAGCAACTCTCGACCCATTGGCTAGCGCGATTTTCATCCCGTTTGCCTCCATCTCTTCGAGCTTTAATTCTCGAACAAGGTTGGAGTTGATAAATGTTGTAGTGCTGCCCGTGTCGAGTAGGATCAACACCGTCTTGCCATGAACGGTCCCTTTTAACTTAATGGTGCCGCTACCGCTGCTACTGTTGATGGCATGCATCAAAATCTCGACTGTATCCACTGCATCCTCCACCTCCTGTTCTTCGTCTGCAGGGGGATCCTCTTGCTTCATGATTTCCCCGTCCAACACATTAATGCCGTTGACTGGCCGGGATTTGCAGGTATGTCCTTTTTGGAAAAGAAAGCCTCACGATGGGGAAGGCTGGATTTGTTGGCCGTATAAGTGGGATGTGCGCCCCACGTATAACTCCACGACTTGTATGCCCTTTGTTCATAGTCTTTAAGGTGGTTTCATGGAGACGTGCCTTATTGATCGCATCTTCGATTGTTTCTGGAGCATGGGTCCTGACCAAAGATTCAAGGGTGTCATTCAACCCACCGATAAAACTGAACACAAAGTACCTGTCCGAGAGAGCGGGGTTCTCTCGTAACATCATCCCCTTGAGTTCTTCAAACTTCTCAATGTAATCCTCAACATTCCCGGTCTATTTATATTGATTGAATTCTTTGACCACACTGCCGGAATCCCGACTCCCGAACTGCCGACATAGCTTGTCAACGAAGAGAGTCCAGCTAGGGTCCGGGTTGCTCAAACCAAGTTTCTGCCACTGCATTCATATGGAGGCTAGCCAATTCGACCTTCCTGTGCTCCTCCACGTGGTTAACGGTGAAGTAGCGCTTACACTGGCGGATCCAAAAATGTGGATTGCGTGGGCTGAACTCTGGAAAATCAAGGTGCAATTTCTGATTCGAGCTTGGGAAGTGCACCATGGTTGGAGTCGTTGTTGCTGTTGCGGTTGGAGTCGATGAAGCCATTGCGGTGGAAGCTGTTAATGCCATTGCGGTAGGGTCATTAGGCAGGGTGCCTAATATACCCTTGTCGGCTTTGCTCGGGTCGTGAGGAGGGCGTGAAGTCAAGGCTTTGTGGATGAGCTCAAACTTGTGATTGCTATCCTGCTGAAGTAGCTCGAACTTGTGGTTATTGTCGGTGTGGTGTTGCTCAATACAGGTCCATGCTTCTTGGAGGCGTGTACTGAATTCGTGGGTGAATTCAGAGAGTGTGGTTTCGAGTTTCTCAAGCCTGTCGTCTACAGATTTGGAGCGTGTTGCCATGTTAATGGCTCTGATACCACTGTCACAGTTTGGTAGAAAAGAGTGTCGAGGGAGAAAGAATTTGAGACGAGAGGAGAAGAAGAATAGGGGGAGAGAGAGAGAGAAAGTGGTGGGGGAATAAGAGATTGATTAATAATTTCATATCTTACAAGGATTGAATACATGATTAAATACTACTTGCACCAATAACAGCTAACGAGGATGTCGGAGAACACTCTCCACCTTCAACCCCACGACTAGACACGTCGACTAGACACGTGCAGCTAACTAGTAGCTTGCCTTTAGGGAAATCAAATAACAACCCACTAACATGATTACGTGATAATAAAAAATAACAACCCACTAACTAGCGGTGACCAATGGGATCGTGACATGGACCTAAAAGATATAAACACCATTAGTATATAGCAACCTACAAGGTATTTTCAAAACTGAAAATTTAAAGAAAATTTACCATCTCCAAAGCACTCTAATTTCTTTTACATCCGGATGAACTACAAGTCAAGCTTAGGACACGAATTGCAAAAGTTTGTAGCTCCGAATGCTCATCCCCATATGATTCCCACCATCATGTTGGAGTTTTGGTTTTAAGTGCAGCCAATGCTATTGGACTACCAAAAAAATTTCCTTTGCCTTGAAATCTTCAAGTTGAGCATCAATCTTAGTTAAAATTTCTACATCTTCAACCATACTTTTTAAGCACTCATATAGCCCTCGTTTGACATCAAAATTAGCTTCAAAATTCTTACGATCTTAATCGCAGATCTTGCGATTATACTCGATGATCCCACCGATCCGTTCAATATTAAGATCTTGCATGCGATCCAGCACAGTGGAGCAATGTCGACTCATAAAATCGTGCGATCTTACGATTATAATTGCAATCCTGACAACCTTGATTATGACCACCAATATGAATGCCAACAATGGTAAGTAAATCAGAAGGAGAGAATAAAGAGTGCAATAGATCCCATTTCTATATCCTAGTTTCTAGATAGATAAGTTCAAACACAGAAGAAAAAGCATGAGACAAAGGTGGAATATTGGAGATCCTCATCTTAGGAAGGTTTGGTACCCACGTATCATGCCAAATATTTGTATCCAACACATTGCCTATTTTAGAGACAATCCCCTCAGAGATAGAAATAGCAACAACCATCAAACTGTTCCAAATTCAAGAGAGTCTTCCCCCTCTAGTAGAATTTAGGAAATAAAATAGGGAAAATAAATCCCTTTAAGGACCCTAAACCGAGTGAATTAGACTATAAATCAGTCTCCACACCTGTTTGGCTAATAAGTCAATGTTGAAAATTCTTAGGTCTTTAAAACCCAAGCCCCCAGATTTCTTAGAATCCTTATCTTTTCTCTTGAAAGTATCTTTTCTCTTGTTCACTTTAGTTTCTAGAGAGAGATTCTCTCCTAACCTAAATTTAGGAGCTTCTTTTTTCTCTCCTATGATTTTTTGAAATTAACCGCCCTCTTCTTCTCTCCTCCACCCGCCCCATCGCCTCACCTACCCTTCTCAACCCTTGGTGAAGTGGTCGTCTCCCCTCCTCCAGCAAGCTCATTCGCCCTCTTTCTAGTCACAGTGTCTGGCAAGCTTCACCATCAACCTTTTGGCTTCCTCTTCACGGTATACCCTTCCAGTAAGCAATTTTGGTGCTCGAAAGGCTAGCCGCTGTCAGCGATTCTCATCGAGCAGACCTATGCAGCCTACCCAGGTAACAGCCTGCTGCTAGTTATCCTCGCCGGTAGCCAACCAAAGGAGTCTGCATCAGGCAGGTTCGAAACTCCTTCCACTCCCCCATTTCGAGAACTTTTGTTATTGCACCCACTCTTCGACGCCACTACAGGCTCTCCCCAAAAAGTAAAAAACCTGGCCCATCCCCAGGCCACCCACAAGAGCCCACATACAGTGACCGAAAGGGTTGGTCTATGTAGACCACCCCTCCAGGCTTTTGCTTGTCCTTTTTTTGCTATTTTAACTTTATTTCCCTGTCTTTGTTTCTGCTATTTTACTTTTATGCATATGTTTGTGGTTGTTGTGATTTTAACCAAAGTATACATGCTTATTGAGTTTTTGGGTTTATGTTCTATTATTGCTTATATTTTCTTGTTCAATATCTTTTTTTTACCGAATGTGGTCTATGGTTCGTATGGATCTTGTTGTCTGATCAGTTGATTTAGGTGGCTAAACTTACTTTGGTTAGACTTGTTCAACCATGGCTCTCACTTGCGTACATCATAAGATGCATTCAAGTAGGGGTGAGCCAAAAACTGACATACACCACAAACTGCACCAAATCGCAATTCGTAAACCGATCAAAAACCACACCACCTTGCTGAAGCGGTTCGGTGGTGCAGTTTCACACCAAAACTGCACAAGTCGGGGTGGCTGCGGTTTGTTTTTCGAACTGCACCGCAAAACTGCACACCGATTGGTATAATAAATGACGTTGTTTTCCCTTCCCTGGCTATTTCTCTCGCCTTGATATTACATTTTTTCTCTTTCCTCTCTTGGCTCCCCTCCCTCCGGTCCTCCAGCAGAGTTTAGAGAAATACGACTGGCAAGTGACGGCGACCACCAAGGCGGAGAAATCCCACCAGTGACCACCACTGGGGTCCGTCGTCTCTCCCTCTGGCCTAAATTCCTAATCCCTAAATTCCCGATACCTTAAACCCCCAAATCGAAAAAACCCTAACTCGAAAATCCCAAATCCGACGACCTCCACCGGAGTCCTTTGCCTCCATCGGCGACCTCTCTCACTTTTGTCCTCCCCATTCGGTTTTTCAGAAACCCTAAGGTAAAAATACTTAAATTCGTTTAATTTATTACTGATTACTTATCTCAGACTCTCGCCATTCAGAAACCCTCTCCCCCTGCTGTTGCTCCGACTTCGCCTTAGGAGACAAATTTGATTCTTTATGGTAAAAATTCGAAACTATATTGCTGTTCATAAATTTTAGTTAATTTTGTTTGTTATGCGTGGTCATTTTTTGATCTTTTAATTATGCTTATATTATTCGTAATTATGCTATTCGTAAAATCCTAAACTATATTATTTTTTTAGATTATGCTTAGTTTTTATTGCGTTGTCTTTTAAGCTTTTAGGTTCATTGATTGCTTTATTAGCTTGTAATGGCTTGTGATGTTGATGTACTAGTTCAGTGCTTGATAGAGGCTGATTTAATGTTGGGATTGTTGATGTGATATTGTTTTGCTAATTACAGGCAAGTGATGACGTTGTTGGTTTTCCCAATGAGATGAATCAAGAGGTTGAAGGACCAAGTCATGCTAGAGTGGCTGGACAACAAGAAACCGGTAAGATCCCAGAAAAACCTCCTTTGAGTTCCAAAAGAAAGGAGTCCATTGATTCGAATACTGAGAGTGGCAAAAAGAAGAAGACGAGTGAAGTATGGAATCACTTTACAGAAGTTCCAGATTGTCTAAAAGGATATGAAAAAGCTAGTTGCAACTATTGTGGTCAAAGATATAAATGTAATGCTAGGAGGAATGCAACTAGTTCTATGAAACACCACATGGATAGTCTTTGCACCAAATTATGTGGACAAAGTATGTTACCAGTTCTCCACCTAGGCTGAAATCGTTTGGTGATTGTGTGAAAGCAGTGAACATCGAGTGCAAGAAAGGATTGTCTATGGATGTGGATACAAGGTAAAATTCTATATATTTGATGTTAGATGTTGCCGCGAAGTATGAGAGAGCCTTTTCTCGACTTGAGAGAGATAATGGAAGATTTTTGGGATATTTTATTAATCTTGACAAAGATAGAAATGATGAGGAGGAGGATAATGAGGACGATGTGGGAAGAAAAAAAAAGTTCTAATGCCTAATGACAAAGAAGATTGGGTAAATGCAAGATGTTTACTCAAAATTTTGAAGATATTTTATGATGTTACGATGAAGTTCTCTACAAGTTTAAGTGCCACATCCAATGAATTTTTTCATGATGTTGTGTTCATACGTAGAACGCTCGAGAGGCGTGTCTCTGCAAGTGATCGACATTTGGCATCTATAGCAACAAAAATGTTATTGAAGTTCAACAAGTATTGGGTACATTTGAATCCACTAACGGGTTATTGTATGTTGCTATTATTTTGGATCCTCGATACAAGAGCAAGTATGTCAGGCATTCACTTGAACAATTATATGATGAAGCACATGCCAATGCATACGCCGATAAAGTGGATGCAACATTGTCTCAGTTATATGTGCAATATGAAGAGCGTTCTCGCAGATTTAGTTTTGTTGCCTCCACTAGCTCACAACAAGCTGACATGGTAATAGAAGATGATGAAGATGTCAGTGATGACGACATGAAAGATTTGAAATTTTAGGATGAATAGAATAAGCAAATTTTGATGGATAAATCAAGTGAACCAATATCGTGTTTAGCCAAATATTTGAATGATCTAATAGAGGCAATATTTGACAGCTTTGACATCTTGAGTTGGTGGAAGGTTAACGCCATCAAGTATCCAATCATGGCTGATATTGTACTAGACGTGCTAGTTTTGGTGTGTGCTCAAAATTGGTTGCGGACTAAGCCACGCATAGATGATGATGATGAAGATCCGTTGGATGAACACAAAATACTTGAAGGTTGGTTATATTTAAATGCAAATAAATTTTTTAGCCATGATACATTTAAGTTCTAAATTTATTTTTGTGTTATTGGAGAGCTTGAGGTAGAATTTGAAAGCAAAGATAAAGAGTAAAGGGGCTAACTAGAAGTTGGAACTTGACAAAGAACAAGAAATCGGATGAACTCCGAGTTTCAACTTGCTGCTGTAATTTTTTTTTCGAACAAGGAACTTGCTGTTGTTGTCTCGTAAAGTTTGCTGATGTGGTTAAAATAAAGTTGATAGATTGTGGTTTGTGGATTTTTGTTATTGTTCGAACAAGGAAGACATTGATGTTAGAATTTGGCAATTTGCTTTGATTGCTGTACATTTTTTTTGCTTGCTGTGGCTTGCTGCGAATGGGCTTGGTGGATGTTTGAATGGCTTTAAGTTTTTGGGCCTAGAATGGGCTTTTAAAAGAGATTTATCTGCGGTTTAAAACCTCAGGCCCGCCTATTCAAGCCGAGCCGCACCACACCGTTTCATTACGGTTTATGACAAAATCGCTACAACGATGGTTTAATTTTTTTTTAAAACAAAAAGTGTAGTGCGGTGTCAATTTTTATACCCACACCGCAAAATCGCACCGAACTCACCCCTACATTCAAGTGCTCGATAGCAAGAAGTTGCATCTCTGATTTATCCAAGTATTTTTTAGTCAACGTTTGTATCGATAGTTCTTCAGCCAGATTCCTCTTTCCAGAGATCGTTAGCTCTAGTAGCTAATCGTATGGCCATGAATGCAACCTTGCTTTCTACGGATTGGTGCACGTCTTCTGTTACGTACCTTCATGTCTATTTACTCTACTTTTATGCTTTGTAATCTTCCTATTATCTAATGAATGCCGCTAAGCCACCAATCTCAAAAAATACATTCATAACCTCTCCTATGGCCCTGCCTTTCGTTGCTATTAACTTCTGAAAAATTCAAGTGTGTTGAAACTGCAGTCAAATGAATTGAATATACTTCACCTTCAAATGGGTACACTTTGTTGTTCAAAATATTTAGCAAAAATAACTTACATACTATGTGGTGTGGTTTGATCTATTTGGACTCTAATACAATGTGGTTTAAATCGCGTTGAACAAATGTCTTAAATTTGAAGTTTTGAAACTTTAGTAGCACATAGTCTCCTTACTATTGCACGGCCACCTAGGGTTTAAAATGGGAGTATTTGTGTTTCCAACGAGTCTCTTGAGCTTGGTTCATGTGGATGAGAGAGGAAGCCACCCCTGTGTTGCACCCCAGAGGGAATGTGCTCGTGAGACACTGAATTGTTAAAACTTCAAACATTAGTTACTAATTTTATAAGTTTTAAATATGGAAGTGAAAATGACTCAAATTATAACATATATGTAAGTGATAGGAGATGACGACGCATACTAGGTAGTAGGGTAGGAGGGAGACTGCATGTGTCGCAAAATGTCAAAGCTCCAGACCTCAATTACTGATTTCATGTGATTTAAGCCGCATGGTATCAATGTCAAATGACCCAATTCACATAGTATGTAAGTGAACTTTTCCTAAAATTTAAATTGGACTCACATTAATGTTTTGATTTTTTAATAGATAAATTTGTATTGCTCCAATAAAATAGTTACACCAAGTGTATCATTAGTCACGATTCTTCTAAAACAAATGTACAAATAGCAACCTCGTGAGGTATTTCGTATCTTTTCGACAAAATATCACCTTTTGAAAACATCCCAAATGCGCCAAAATGTCAACTGTGATGTGAAGTAGAATAATAGCATATACACTGAGCATACTAGTGAACAAGTCAAGAGGAAAAAGTATATTAATCAAGTGCAAGTGCAAATCAAAATTCCATAGTTGAGAAAGATAGTGTGATACCTTGCAATTGATATGTTCTGTCTGAAAGGACTTAAGTGGTTTGATTGGTACTATCCTAGAGTAGTCTTAGGATGGGTGACCACCTCAGAAGTTTTTCGGAATGCGTGTGAGTGAGGACAAAACACGGTAGAAAATATCTGTGTTGGTTTGTGGAGACAGTTGATCGCATCACGGGGCGTTACATATGGTATCAGAGCAATACCTCGGCTAGTACAGTGTGGTTCGGGGATCGAACGCACCGAATACGAGAGATTCTGGGATTGTCTGATTCTGATACGACTAGGACGTCGCGTATTTAAGGAGGGGTGAATGTAATACTCCGTAAATGATATGTTCTGTCTGAAAGACCTTAAGTGATTTGATTGGTACTATCTATACCAACAAGATGTACTTTCTTTTCCGACACACATCCTGAGAGAATTTCAAGGTTAAATGTGCTTACTCTGGAGTAGTCTTAGGATGGGTGACCTCCTGAGAAGTTTTTCGGGATGTGTGTGAGTGAAGATAAAATAACATGGAAAAGAACTGTATTGGTCTGTGAAGACAGTCAGTCAGATCACGGGGCGTTACAGATAGTTTATACAATGAGCATACTAGTGCACAAGTCATAAGCTACATACATATTATGTCTTACAGTTCCTTACTTCGTCAAGCGGCATAACTACTAAGGAACTAGAGTTATGAATTAAGTTATGATTTAACTAAACGACTAGATCATTTCGATTAGCTCAAAGTACAAGGTATAGATTAAACGAGCTATGATAGATGGCTAAGTGTCTATGTGATGTCTTAAACTTGATAGAACTAAGTCGTGGTGAAGCATAATAAGCTGAGTATATTTGGTTCCTAGTGATGAACCATTTAACATATAACATCACGATGCCTGGAAGTCCTATAAGAGGAGATAAATGAGTTCAAGTTTAATTATGGATCAACTAATACAATTTGGACTTGGAATAATTATAATCCTAGAAAGCTAAGTGTTAGGTTGATTTATTTTAGATTGATTCAACTTTGGAACTTAGACTTGCTTTGGAAGCCATAAGCTAAGATGCAATCCTTAGACTCTTGGATAGATATAGGCATGACAAAATTATGAGGAAACTAGATCTAGTTTGAAGTAGATAAAAGAATATAATCTGGTTCCCAAGGAGTATCAAGTTTGAGCTTGATTTGACTCTCAAAGTAAATCTATCGTAAGCCTTCATAGCAAAAACCAGTAGCTAAAAGAGCAAAAGTGAGTCTGTCTTGGCGAGCTACAATATGTCTTGTCGAGCTGATACACAAGTACTCATTGGACAATTAGAAGTCATGAATTCAGAGGAGTTTCTGTGGTGCAAGATTAGCAAAGTTCAATAGCACACAAAGTGATAAACTTAGTACATTAAGCATCACGACTTCTGCATAATTGGTGTTGTGATGGTTTTGGAGTTGTAATATGTCGTGTAATATTTTCCTTCATTCCTTCCTTAGGTTACTTATGGTAGATGCCTAGTCGAGGTAGATGTCTTATTTTAGAGGTTACTTGGTTGTCAAGTTTTGTGTCGTAATTCTCTATATATTGAGCTGATTGGCAAGTAAATAACGTATGTGACAGATTTTACATGGTATCAGAGCCAAAATCAGAATAAGAAAATCCTAGTTATAGAAGCCTACCCGCCGCACACATTCAATCCCACCAAAAATATGTCTGATGTGAGCCACACCAGCTCCGGCGCTTCCCGCCTGATTGGCGATGTTCTCGTGGTTAGCAGTATGGACCCGATGTCTCCATATTACATCCACCCGTTCGATAACCCCAGTCAGCTTCATGTCATGGATCGTCTCACAGAAGAAAATTATGGCGAGTGGATCGATAATATGAGCACCATTCTTTATGCAAAGAATAAATATTGTTTCGTTGAGGGAAGTCTGGTCAAACCGTCAACGACCTCTAATGATTTGCACTACTGGATTCGCGCAAACGCGATGGTGAGAGGATGGCTTAAAACTGCCATTGAGAAGGATGTCCACAGCAACGTGAGAAGCGCTCGAACAGCAGAAGAGATCTGGTCCGATCTCGCTGAACATTTTGGAAAGAAGAGTGCACCACGCGCTTATGAGCTTCGACGTGCGATCACCACCCTTCGTCAAGAGAAACTCTCTGTTTCATCGTACTACACCAAGCTGAAAAGTCTCTGGGATGAAGCAAATGACATCTCACCGTTACCGATCAGTACATGTAGCGGTTGTACTTGCAATATGCAGAAGCAAGCAGCTGATTTGAGATCGAAAGAAAAGCTTTATGACTTCCTGATGGGACTTGATGATTCTTTCAGTACCATCAAAACTCATATGCTCAGCAGTCAACCGCTTCCCAGCATTGGAATTACCTATTACCTAATCTCCGAGGATGAACAGCAACGACAAATATCAGCTGCTCGGAGTCCTCTTCTCGAGTCTGCGACTTTCCAAAGCCGATCAATGGATGCAGCCAAGAACAGTGGAGAAGAGGGTAGAGGAGGAGATTTGCGAACTAGTTTTGGAGGACGCCCGAAGTGCACATACTGTAGGAAGATTGGTCATCTTGAAGCGGCATGCTATGAGTTGATCGGGTTTCCCCCAGGATGGAGAAGACCCAACAATAATAACCAGGGCGCACCATGGACCAATTCTGTGAATAACAAGAACTGGGAGCCTTCAAACTCGCACCCCCCACCTCGCGCAGCACAAGTCAGCACTGATGGTCTGAGTGATGGTCTTACCCAGGACCAGATAAATATCCTACTTCGTTAACTGGCAGCAAGAGGAGATCATGACAACACTCAAAGTGCTAAAGAACCTGATTCACAGGCAAACGTAGCGGTAAGGCTATCTTTAACCAACCTTGGGTGATGGACTCTGGGGCTTACGGAACAAGTCACCCACAGGTTAAGATACCCAATGGGGACAAAATTTTGGTCGCTAGTATGGGCACGACCCATCTCAATGATCATATTTTGTTGAATAATGTGTTACATATTTCTCATTTCAAGTACAATTTATTGTCTATTAGCAAGTTGACGAGAGACTTGAATTGTGCGATAACGTGTTGTGCTGATTTTTGTGTCATTCAGGACATAACATCGAGGAGTTTGATTAGAGTGGTTAGACAACGAGATGGTCTCTACTATTTTGAGAATGAACGGGGAGGGACGACATTTATGGCTGGCAGCAGGTTCGATGTTCAGACTTGGCATCGGCGTCTTGGGCACATTCCGGGTGAAAAGTTGAAGTCTATACCAGCTTTTCAGAACTTAGATTTTTCTACTACTAGCAGTCATTGTGATTCTTGTAATTGGGCAAAACATACTCAGTTGCCCTTTTTTGATAGTTCAATAAAGACCAAGAATTGTTTTGAATTAATCCATTGTGACATTTGGGGACCTTATCAGACTCCGTCGTCCACGAGTGCTCACTACTTTCTCACCATCGTTGACGATTTTAGTCGTGGTGTTTGGACGTTTCTTATGAAGCACAAGTCTGAGGTTACCCGTTATTTGATGATGTTTTGTACCATGGTCGAAAAGCACTTCCATGTTGGCGTTAAAAATATTTGGAATGAGAATGGGCTTGAGTTTTCATCTCATCTTATACACAAGTACTATGAGGATCATGGGATTGTGCTACAGACTTCTTGTCCTTACATGCCTCAACAAAATGGGGTCGTCGAATGAAAGCATCGGCACATTGTTGAAGTAGCTCGTGCTCTTCGATTTCAGGCCAATCTACCAATCAAGTTTTGGGGAGAATGCATCTTGATAGTGACTTGTCTGATCAATCTATCACCTTTAAGGGCGATACAAAATTGCACACCCTACGAGGTACTCTTCTCCCAACTAGCAGCATATGACCATTTGCGTGCCTTTAGATGTCTTGTCTACGTGCACAATCACACCAATGTTGACAAGTTTGATGAACGAAGTCGACCGTGCATTTTTGTTGGATATCCTTTTAATCAAAAGGGATACCGTACTTATGATCCTCAAATTTGCAAGTTCCAAGTATCTCGAGATGTCACATTTGTCGAAAGTATTTTTCCATTCTAGAATCCCAGCAATAGGGCAGAACTCACTACAGTTGAACCCAAAATGTTGTCCCCAGACTATGACACAAAAATACTCTTATCTTCGCCGATGGAAACTCAATTTTTTGAACAGAATGGTGAAGCAATATGCACTGCCTCAGATTCGGCCAATGAGGCTGGACTAACTCTAGTTAGTTCAGAGGACCCGCCTAGTCCGATTATTGTTCAAGAGGATGTTGCACCTATTCTAGTTACACGCCGCAGCGAGCGCACCAGACAAGTGCCTATTCACCTCATAGAATATGAAGTTCCCCTGCCTCCCTCCCTTGCTCCCGCACAACAAGACCATCTCTCTCTGTCAGGTAACTTGGTTTCATATCCTCTGACAAATTTTATTAGTTATGAACATTTTTCTCGTGCACATCAAGTTTATTTGGCAGCCTTGACCTCTCATGATGAGCCTAGATCTTACTTTGATGCTGTCAAACATGCTGGTTGGCAGACCGCAATGCAGCAAGAAGTCGCAACACTGTAGGCAAATGGGACGTGGAATCTAGTCTATCTTCTCCCAGGAAAGCAACTTGTAGACTCAAAATGGGTGTACAAGATCAAATATAATCCTGATGGCACGGTTGAGCACTATAAGGCACGCCTTGTCGCCCGTGGATTCAAGCAAATCAAAGGAATCGATTATCATAAGACATTTGCTCGTGTGGCGAAGGTGGTGTATGTTCTCTGTCTTCTTGCATTGGTAGTAAAACATCACTGGATAATTCACCAACTGGACGTTGATAATTCCATCCTTCATGGTGATCTGGTCAAAGAGGTTTACATAAAAATCCCTCAAGGTTTTGCTAAGCCAGGTGATTCGCGTGTCTGCCATTTACGCAAGTCTTTGTATGGTCTTGAGCAAGCTTCCCGATCTTGGTATAGCAAGCTTACTTGATTTCTTTTGGCAATGGGATTTCGGTGATCACACGCGGACCATGCCATGTTCATATTTTGTCAAAACGATCTGGTTTTAATTTTATTGGTCTATGTCGATAATGTGATCTTGGTGGGTGATCATGCACATATGCTTCAGCTAACAAAATGTCGGCTAAGCGAGAGATTTGGCATCAAGGACTTGGGTGTTCTCAAGTATTTTCTTGGCATTGAAGCAGCTACGACATATAAGGGTCTTGTTCTTAGTCAGCACAAATACACACTTGATATCCTTAAGGAGTGTGGTAAAGGCGATTCTTGGCCATGCACTTTTCCCATCGAGTAGAATCATCATCTTCGGACCGGTGGTACACTCATTTCTAATGCATCATGATATCGTCAATTAGTGGGTCATTTGATGTATTTGATGGTGACTCGACTTGACATTACTTATGCGGTCAATATACTAAGTCAATTTATCTCTAATCCGAGTACCGCTCATATGCAAGATGATGACCATGTATTAAAGTATGTGAAGACAATCCCCGGCCAAGGCATTCTCCTTAGCAACTCGACTGATTTGCATTTTCTTGCTTATTGTGATGCTGATTAGGTTGGCTGTCCAATGACCTGGCGATCTCATAATGGGTACTTTATTTCTTTTGGTGGTTCTCCCATCTCATGGTGTACCAAGAAGCAACCCGTTGTAGACCGTTTTTCTGCTATGGCAGTTGCGGTCAGTGGAATTTTATGGCTACGTTGATTTTTTCGAGACTTAGGTGTTTGGTTTACAGGCCCCACTAACTTATTTTGTGATAACCAAGCTGCTCTCCACATCACCATAAATCTGGTGTATCATGAGCGAACTAAACATGTCGAAATAGATTGCTACTTAAAATCGTGAACGTGTTCATTCGCGTGAAATTATCCCGACGGAGATATCTACTGCCTGGCAGTTGGCTGATTTGTTCACAAAAGCCCTTGGACAAGACTGTTTTCACTTTTTTGTTCGCATGTTGGGCGTAGTTGATTTCGACGCTCCAACTTGAGGGGGAGTATTGGAGTTGTAATATATCATGTAATATTTTCCTTCCTTCCTTGATTAGGTTACTTATGATAGATGCCTAGTCGAGGTAGATGTTTTATTTTAGAGGTTACTTGGTTATCAAGTCTTGTGTTCTAATTCTCTATATATTGAGCCGGGAAGTAAATAAAGCATGCGGCAGATTTCACAGATGGAAGTAACGATTTGGTTGAAATGAAACCAAATCAATTAATAAATTAAGTTCTATTCTAAGAGATTCAAGGTTGAAATGTTAGTATGAATGATCATATCAATACGACATATTTTGCATTTGAATCTAAACTTAATCTAGACTTGATAAGAAGTAAGAGATGTAAGAGATGATCTATGATCTCATGGATAAAAGCATGATTAGCGTTTGGTGTGAGGTTAGGACTTGGTTACTTGCTGATTATAAGAGACTTTCTCTTCAAGGTTTGAATCAAGCTTAGGAATATGAATTAAGGTCGAATATTGTTGTATTTAAAGAACAAATTTGTTGTCCAAGTTTGTCATTAGAAAATTCACAATACCCTCATTTATCGAGCAGCTTTAAATCAAGTGCAGTTGGTTATTTGCTTACCTTGCTTATTGAGAAGATAACCTATATAAATCTCAGCATCAAAGGAAGAGAAAAGGGTGTCTTGTGGGTGTCTTATTTTCTAGAAACAACTGTTGTGGTCGGAGGGTTTGGTGTACTTGATTAGGATCTACGGCAGTCGAGGCAAGTGTTGGACACTTTCTCCGTCAGACGAGATTGCCCCGTATATTTCAGTGCGGTATGGGCTACGGCAATCGTCCCCAAATGACTGTTTGGGCATTTCCAAGAATGTTGCACACGTATCTCAAAACTTTCGGGCAAACTCTTATATACCCAGAACTTTCGGACTATTTGTAAGTGAAGAACGCGGGGAGAGGAGAAGACAAAAATGCTTATGGAAGGCACTTGCTGCTGGGATGATATGCAAATGAGGGGGAGAGTCCTATTTATAGGCACTAGAAGAGTGGCAGGCAGGCACTCTGAAGGGGTACGAGGCACTTTCGAAGAGATGCGACTCAGGCAGGCAGCCAGAATGCTTGTGGCCCTTCGGAGATGTCCCTTCGCTAGGCAGATTGGCTGGCTGCGCTCGTGGCCCTTCGGTGGCATTCTGGATGCTTCCAGGTGCGTCCAGACTTTGCTGGCACTCCTTCACGAGGGATCTCGCAACCCTTCGGCCGTCTGGAAGTCTCCAGGACGTTCCAGCCCTTCGTGCCTCTTCGGTGGCCATCCTGGAAGGCGCTCGCAGCCCCTTGTCACTTCGGTAGCTACGCAGATCTCTCTGGACTCGAGCAAAATACTTAAGGCTCCTCCAGCTCCTCGCGATGATGCAGACATGCGAAGTGCCAAGTGCGCCACAAAGCGCTCATTGCGACCTACATCCAATGCGCCATGCGCATACGCACACGTGGGCGCTTGCGCGTGCTCGTGCTCGTGCTCGTGCTCGGATGGTGCTACGCACCATCCTCGCCGTGGTCCAAGTTGGCTATCCTTCCATTTGGTCAACTCATTTCCTAGTCAACAAGGAGTTTCTCCTTATAAACTAGGAAATGTTGGTGCCACTTTCCAATGTGAGATTGCACTTTCCTTTTTCCCTTTTGGGCCTCCCACTTTGGGCCTTTCCACTTTGGGCTTTGAATTGAATTTTTTCATTCAATCTTTTCCAACATCCCCCACATGAATGATGATTAATGCATACAGACTCTAATCGAAAGTTCTGACGTGTTATTATTGCATCGAGACAGGTAGCTTGTGCTTTGAACCTTCTCTAGTAATATGTTTTCGGATTTACTCGCTGCTCGGTGAACGTGATGTCTTGAACCGTCAGCTTTTGGCGTAAACCAAGACATTAACATTTACACAATAATAACCCTAGTATATTTGGGTTCTCACGTTGTGTCTGTTTCGGCCATGGACCGTATCTTAGATTCATAAGTGTTTTTCCCATTTGAAGCGGCCTCACTTCACACTTACATAGGTGATCTCCTATCAGGAGTATCCTGCCATACTCCACCTTTATCAAGGTATAGGAATTAATAAAAGCGTAATGCTTAACCTTACCACAGCTCTGCAGGTTAACACCTGGGCAGCTTCTGAGAATGAGATAGGTTCCAGATGATTAACTGAACCCTCCATAACTTAGTTGTCTCATTGAACCAAGTTTGTGGGATCTACACTCATCATGGTTGAGTTACCGCTATGGACGTTCTTTAGTGTGTGGATTTTAATCCCATTCTCCTTACTGCGTTGTACATTTGATCTCTATTGATTCCTTTCGTAAAAGGATCAGCTAAGTTGTCCATGGACTTTACGTAATTAATGGTGATCACCCCACTAGAGATTAACTGTCTAACGGTATTGTATCTCCGATGGATATGTCGAGACTTTCCGTTGTACATTGTACTTTGTGCTCTCCCGATTGTAGACATGCTATCACAATGTATCAATACGGGAGGCACCGGTTTGCTCCAGCACAGAATATCCTCTAGGAAGTTTCTGAGCCATTCAGCTTCTTCCCCAGCTTTGTCTAGTGCTATAAACTCTGACTCCATGTTGGATCGAGCTATGCACGTTTGTTTAGAGGACTTCTAAGACACATCTCCTCCTCCTATGGTGAATACGTATTCACTCGTGGATTTGGAGTCCTTAGTGTCTGATATCCAGTTTGAGTCATTGTATCCTTCTAATACAGCTGGATATTTAGCATAATGTATGCCATGGTTTATGGTATGTTTTAAATACCGTAAAATCCTTTCCAGAGCTAGCTAGTGATCCTTCCCTGGATTACTTATGAATCTACTAAGCTTACTAATTGAGTACGCAATATCGGGACGTATGCAGTTTGTTAAATACATCAAGCTCTCGATAATTTGCGCATACCTCAGTTGAGATACTGGGTCCCCTCAATTCTTGGCTAAGTGTAGATTTAAATCCACTGGAGTCTTAACCGGAGGTTTGTCAAAAGCTTCAAATTTCTTGGGCACGCTTTCCACGTAGTGGAATTGCATCAAGATAATTTCGTCAGCTTTCTTAGAGATTTTTATTCCTAGTATGACGTCTGCCAGACCCATATCTTTCATGTCAAAGTGGTCCTTTAACATGTTCTTAGTTCTCACAATAACCTTTTTATTGCTTCCCATAATTAGTAAGTTATCTATATAGAGACATACAATTACGTAAGTTTCAGGTGTGCCCTTAATGTAAACACATTTATCACACTCATTGATCTTAAATTCATTCGACAGCATTGTCCTGTCAAATTTCTCGTGCCACTGTTTCGGCGCTTGTTTTAGCCCGTATAGTGACTTTACTAGCCAACACACTTTATGCTCTTGACCGGGAGCCACAAACCCTTTAGGTTACTCAATGTATATCTCCTCTTCCAGTTCTCCATTTAGGAAAGCTATTTTTACATCTATTTGGTGGATCTCGAGGTTATAGAGTGCCGCAATAGCTTGAGCACTCTAATTGATGTGATTCTTGTGACCGGTGAATACGTGTCAAAGAAATCATGTCCCTCCTTCTGTTTGAACACCTTAGCTACCAATCGAGCTTTGTATTTGTCGATTGATCCATCAGCTTTGTATTTTTTTTTAGGATCCACATGCATCCCAAAGGTTTGCAGCCCGGCAGGAGATCCACGATTTCCCACGTGTGGTTTTGCATAATGGATTCTATCTCACTATTGATAGCTTCCTTCCAGAGAGGAGCATCTGGACTGGACAATTTTAATACCCAACTTTATCATTGGAAGTCAATTACAATAAAAATGTTTGCTATGTCATTTTGATAAATAATAAAATATTCAAAGTTGTCATAATAGTATAATTTGGTCATCGAGACATTCTAAGAATGTGTTTAAATATAATTTGGTAATCATTAATTTGAGGTACTAAATAAATTATAGTTGTGACCATAATTGAAAATAAAATAAATGCCTGAATAAAATTTGTGTAAACTTAACAAATTCAGAATTGAATACAAATTAACTTTTAAGAGAAGATAAGATTAAAAAAAAAGGAAGGACGCTGACTTACTATGGAAACACAATCCTAGTTATAATTAAAGAAAGGTGGTGGGAGGTGGTGTAGATAAGTTCCACCCAAAAGAAAATAATGAAGCTAATAAAAAAAAAGAAAGGAAACGATATCAAGCTAGGATTCTTGGATCAAAAATAACTATTATGAAATATGGTAGGAAATAAGTTGGTTAAGTTTCTCTCTTAACTAAAGGATAAGACAAAAAAAAGGTAAATTAGAAAAAGAAATAGGGGTGAAACATGGGTGTAAAAGAAAGCGACACCAAGCAAAGAAAAGATAGAGAAAAGATTACAAGCGGTGGAAATTTGCAAAGAGTAATATAAATTACTTGGCTCCATCTTTATGGACCTCGTAAACGGAATGGAAAACCAAAAGAAAAAAAAAGTAGAAAGGACAGAACCGAAGGAAAAAGAAAAACAAAAGAAGGGGATTTGAGACAGACGAAGATAGTAAAAAGGAAATCAATAAGGTAAGGAAATTTTAAATAGTTTCATGTATATTACTAGAAAAATTAAGAGTCTAGATTGAGAATATTTAGTTATGGTAAGAAACGTAATTTGGTTCAAGGGTTAGATTGGATATGCTCAATTTCGTCAATTGTAATAGAGAGACTTTGATTTATATATGACAGGTTTTGGAATATATGTTTGGAAGAGTTTTTGAAACCAAACCTTACTGCTATTGAACTTGGCATTCGACTGAAGGAGTTTTGTGTTCGATGAAGGATGGTCAATTCAGATGGTTGTTGAGCCAAAATTGGTAAACAAATAATATGTGACTCGTGCTTTCTTTGACGCACTCTATTTATTTGTCATGATATTTTTTAGTACATATTGTGCATTTGTCATATGATATGTGAGATAATGATATGTGAATATTTGGTTAATTTGGACCATTCGAGACATTCGATATATTTGTTCGGTTTGAAGCTCATGGATTTGTGTGATATGAAGATTTATTTGATATGGTTATGTTTGGCTTTGGTACGGTCTGATTATGTTTGGATTTGGTACGATCTTGTTATATTTGGTTTTGGTACGATATGGCTACAGTTGCATCTGGTACGATATAATTATGTATGTTATGGATTTGATATGATCAGGTTGTCTACGACGGGCAGAACTATTTGGCCGATGAGGTTGGTCTGATATGATATGGTTGCCTACGGCGGGCAGAACTATTTGGCCGATGAGTTTGGTCTGATATGATATGGTTGTCTACGGCGGGAAGAACTATTTGGCCGATGCGGTTGGTCTGATATGATATGGTTGCCTACGGCGGGCAGAACTATTTGGCCGATGAAGTTGGTCTGATATGATATGGTTGCCTACGGCTGGCAGAACTATTTGGCCGAGGAGGTTAGTTGATGATGGTGCCTTTGAGATATGGTATCCTCATGTTGGAGAGGGAGTGACATGATTTAGATTTTGCCAAATATTCGTCCAGTGCTATAATTTAATTTTGGAATTATGTGTTCATGTGTCAAATTACCTAACGGTATGGGACATCGCGTAGTTTGCTCATGTTTCTGTGCCTTTTTGATTATATGTTAATATTTTTTTTATTTCGTAAGTATGACTTTATGATACTGTACATGTCTGCATGATTCAATTACCATTTTAGTGATATGCATGTGTTAGGTATATTTGTGCATTGAGTGGCTAAATAAATTGCGATGCATATGTTATTTGTTTACGGGGTGTTCCAAAACACTCACCCCCCCTCTCACCAGTTTTGCAAGAACTCGTACACGAGTTGTGTTAGTTCGGAGATCTACTCTGAACGTACCAAGTCCAATTTGTTCTCCAGGACTTGCATCGAGGTCTGCAGTTTGTATTTTGCTCTTTCATCTAGAAGCTCCGTAGTTACAACATTTACTTTGATCCTGCGAATGTTTAATTATTAAGAGTATATTAATTTTGTTTAATCGAACAAAGCTTGACAAATGGTTGTAAAATTTTGGTATTTAAAATGCAAGGTAATATAAGTTTTAGTTATAAATTTAATGGTTTAAGATTTGTAAAAATTTGAATAAGTTTGAGGCTGGCTAGATTTCTTAGTTGATTAAAGGAATTGAAATCTAGCGCCGGTCACCGACCTAGGATTTGGGTCGTGACAGACTTGGTATCACAGCTCTAGGATAGAGCCTTGTTTAAAACATCATGTCAAGTATCTTAAGTTATGCTACGGAGCATAGGATTCCTCATATCTTGGTGTCCCTTCCATCTGTGTCATTTGCTCATACCTTAACATTTTCTGTGTTTGAACATAATGGTATGATGAATTGAAAAGTTGTTTGAGATGTTTATGTTTGAGATTCTTATGTGAGGAACTTTTGTGATACATTATTGATATGACGAGGCATTTACACTGCATTTTGGTGAGAACTCAGGTCCTGTTTGTATATTTATTCCTTTGAAGATCCCATTTGAGTATATATTTATATATATATGTAAAAATCATTCCTTGGGTGAGATTTTGATGAAGTGACTGATCACCACTTTGTCTAAATCATCTACACCCCCTTATATATTTAATTTCTTCCTATGTATGTTGGGCCATTGGTTTGAGTCTCACTAAATATTTGAGTTATATCTTTGTGAACTCTTCTAGTTTGTTTATCTGTGCATTGAGAATATTCTTTTGAGTTTAAATATGTTTGGAAAGTTGAAGCTATGAACAACGTTATGTGTAAGGAGAATACACGAAAAACTAAGTCATAACTATTCTTTGGAAATAAAAATAAATATATTCGAAAAGTAATGTGAGATTAATTATGAATAGAAATTATAAAATTTAACTTATATGAAATTAAACTACAACTAAGTTATTGCTTTTACAACTTTGAATACTTTGAGAAATCTAACATTTAGTAAGATATTTGGTTTGGATTATGGTTATGGATCTGGAAAGAGACTTTTGATACGATAAGTTACTCAATGTTTATTGACAATGTAGTTCAACTACATAAACTTTGAATGGAACATAGTTCCAAGAAAAGTACAAAATTCTAACTATTGGTTCGATAAATGATTCTGAGGCTAGATAGAAGCCTTCTAAATTTGAGTAAAGTTTCTTTGTGTAATCAGATAATGATTTGATGCATACAACCTAAGTGTTGAAGAATGTGAGGTAGAGATATGACATAAAATTTTGATAATCTACAAATTAGTTAGCATATAGGTACTATAAGCACACCAATATTTGTTGTGCAAGCTCAATAAGAGAGCGAAAAGCAAATGCTATTTGTACAAGAAAAATATGAGATAAAGCATCAACTAGACAATGACTCAGAGATAGAAACGAATAGAAAGATTTGACTAGTGAAAATTTAATTTTAGTTAGTTCGAAGAAGGAAAAGTAAGTATGGCAAAGTAAATTTGGGGTGAAAATATTAATTTCGTAATGAGTTTGTGTGAAACTTAATGAGATTGTTTGGTTAGTAAAATATGAAATGAGGAAAGATCAGAGCCTAAAAGGAAGTATGTTAAAGTGATTTATTTGAGAAGTAGAGGATAAAGAAATATGAGAATAGGAGTACACATTTGATGTGGACTTTTAGAACCTATGTCAGATTGATCAGTATGATGACTATGGAATAAAAAGGTTGAAGAAACTTAATGAACAAAGATTCAGGTTAGTAAAACTTTTAAGGTAGTTTGTCCAATTATAAGATGAATGACATAAGGTCATGCTACTAATGAAAGAAGACATAGTCCACACAATCTTTGGAACTTAGTACACTTTAATGTAGCGATATATTATCTGGTTCATCAGTATGATAAAAATTGTCATAAGAATTATGATCTGAGTGCTCAAGCCTATCAGAAATAAGTTTATGGCCATATTGAAATATTATATTTCTATGGATAATGAATAAGAGCACAAGAAGATAATGTAATTGACGCAATAAACATCATAGAATTCTAGTTATATTTGAAGTTAATCCCACTGGGTGTGTCGGTGGTAAAGAAAGACATTATTGGGAATTTAGTGATTATGATGGAATGTTCATAGATTTCAGTTAGTGAAAGGTTATGATATCTGATTTCGGAGGAGATGATTAGGTATGGCATGTTGTTAAAGCGATTTTGTTCCTTGTTAAACCAATAGATACATACAACTTTAAGAACCAAAAAGTCTTTGTTTGTGTCATGGTGACAAGCAACCCTTTGAGAATTAATGGATCAAATGTATGTAAGATTTTGTCCTTGTTGGGTTGACTGAATAAACGTTAGTAAAATTACGGAAGATATAATTCATGAATGATCTGAATAAGAGTTGAGTAATACATGATTCAAAAATGGAGTCAATGGTAACTGATTTAAAGTAATCTAAGTAAAATAGATGTTTTGAGATATATGGAGATAATAATTTGAGTGAATTATGAACAAGGAAGTTTGTATAAAAGTAAGGTGATGAAAATAAGAATATTACATTTGGAATTATGTGGAAGTAAAATGAAATTTAGAACAAAGAGTTTGAAAATTCATGAGGTTTTTCTTGAAAGAATTTGACTGGAGGATTAGATGCTACAAATGATCTAGTATAGTTGAGATACAAGTATATTATACCATATATGAATAGGGTTATTGTACTATATGAGAGATTCAATGATTGATGAGTAAGTGTTAGAATCAGAAGAAAAATCATGTAAATAAGTTGTTCAAACTTTGATTGAAGGGAATACTTCGATCATATATACTTTGGAGAATACATGAAAAGACTAATACAATTCATAAGGTTAAGAGATGAAAGCAAATGCAATTTCAGTGAGAAAACACATGTTGCTCAATGTATTACCTAAGAAAAGGAGAATGTGTTTTGAAAGATTTAACATTATGACATGCGGTTAGATATTGGCCTATATGATAAAGAGACTAATATATTCTAAATTTTGGTGAAAATTATAGTTAATATGAGAAAATATGAAGATAAATTTTGTGATCAATTAAAGTGAGGATAATGAGTCATTTAATAAGTTATTTGATGTTATTAGAAAATGACAATTGGACTTCTCTTTTCTATAAAAGGGATGTAAGTGAGTTTGAAATAGTTTGAGAGATGAATGAGTAAAACTAAGGTCATTTATAAATTTTTTTGAACAATTCAAGTGAATTAGTTTGAAGATAAGAGGCTATAAAATCTAATGTGAGAATGCTCAAAGTCTCACATATAGAAGATATAATAAATTTTGGAAGAAGGTATAGACTCAATCTTAGATACATTAAACTATTTGAGAATTTATAGCCAATTGAGCTAGTGGCATGCTGAGTTTGTCACAACAATGGTGATATTGTCACGTAAAAGTCACGTATAGGTATCAGACGTACTTATAAATCATTGCTATTTGTTTGAAGCCATTAATAATTGAGATTAATAAAATTTGGCATATTGGAAGTGCCCAAAAGAATTTTGAATTAGAAATTTTGTAAGTGACAGAATAGAGAGTTCTCGACTTATAAAATAGAAGAGAAAAATTATTTACAAACTAAGGCAACCTCAGAGATCTAAGAGTAGATACAATTTAAATATCCATCTATTAGAATGACAAGTAAGAAAACTTTGTCTAAGTAAATTTGGGGACCGAATTTTTATAAGGAGGGGAGAATGTAATACCCAACTGTATCATTGGAAGTCAATTAAATTTAAAATATTTGCTAAGTCATTTTGATAAATAATAAAATATTCAAAGTTGTCATAATAGTATAATTTGGTCATCGAGACATTCTAAGAATGTGTTTAAATATAATTTGGTAATCATTAATTTGAGGTAATAAATAAATTATAGTTGTGACCATAATTGAAAATAAAATAAATGCCTGAATAAAATTTGTGTAAACTTAACAAATTCAGAATTGAATACAAATTAACTGTTAAGAGAAGATAAGATTAAAAAAAAGGAAGGAAGCTGATTTACTATGGAAACACAATCCTAGTTATAATTAAAGAAAGGTGGTGGGAGGTGGTGTAGATAAGTTCCACCCAAAAGAAAATAATGAAGCTAATAAAAAAAAAAGAAAGGAAACGATATCAAGCTAGGATTCTTGGATCAAAAATAACTATTATGAAATAAGGTAGGAAATAAGTTGGTTAGGTTTCTCTCTTAACCAAAGGATAAGAACAAAAAAAAGGTAAATTAGAAAAAGAAATAGGGGTGAAACATGGGTGTAAAAGAAAGCGACACCAAGCAAAGAAAAGATAGAGAAAAGATTACAAGCGGTGAAAATTTGCAAAGAGTAATATAAATTACTTGGCTCCATCTTTATGGACCTCGTAAACGGAATGGAAAACCAAAAGAAAAAAAAAGTAGAAAGGACAGAACCGAAGGAAAAAGAAAAACAAAAGAAGGGGATTTGAGACAGACGAAGATAGTAAAAAGGAAATCAATAAGGTAACGAAATTTTAAATAGTTTCATGTATATTACTAGAAAAATTAAGAGTCTAGATTGAGAATATTTAGTCATGGCAAGAAACGTAATTTGGTTCAAGGGTTAGATGATGTTCATGCGATAGACAAGAAAGGCTAAAGAAAAGTGGAGAAAATAAGGAGTTGAGCTAAGTACGTAGATAAAAGAAGCGAGGAAAATCAATCAAAGTAAGCATAGTTATATTAGCAAGATCCAATTATTTATTTATGCGCAAGGAAGTTTATATTAGGAAACTGAATTCAGAAAGTTATTGTCTAGTGAGAAACCTATGAACTAAAGTCTTTTACGTTGAATTGGTTTAGAAATATATAACAAGAATTGCGGGTTTCTTTATGTTCCATGCTAAAAGAGATTAGAAAAGATATAAATGGAAGCCAACTCAGAGAAATGAAAAAGGAGATGTCCGGGAGGAGAATCGTAAATAAGAAAATAAGGTATAGATTGTAAATGTTTTTAATAAAAAAAGTCTACGTGAAAAACAAAGAAAGTAAAGATTGGATCTGTTCAATTTCGTCAATTGTAATAGAGAGACTTTGATTTATATATGACAGGTTTTGGAATATATGTTTGGAAGAGTTTTTGAAACCAAACCTTACTGCTATTGAACTTGGCATTCGACTGAAGGAGTTTTATGTTCGATGAAGGATGGTCAATTCAGATGGTTGTCGAGCCAAAATTGGTATACAAATAATATGTGACTCGTGCTTTCTTTGACGCACTCTATTTATTTGTCATGATATTTTTTAGTACATATTGTGCATCTGTCATATGATATGTGAGATAATGATATGTGAATATTTGGTTAATTTGGACTATTCGAGGCATTCGATATATTTGTTCGGTTTGAAACTCATGGATTTGTGTGATATGAAGATTTATTTGATATGGTTATGTTTGGCTTTGGTACGGTCTGATTATGTTTGGATTTGGTACGATCTTGTTATGTTTGGTTTTGGTACGATATGGCTACAGTTGCATCTGGTACGATATAATTATGTATGTTATGGATTTGATATGATCAGGTTGCCTACGGCGGGCAGAACTATTTGGCCGATGAGATTAGTCTGATATGATATGGTTACCTACGGCGGGCAGAACTATTTGGCCGATGAGTTTGGTCTGATATGATATGGTTGCCTACAGTGGGCAGAACTATTTGGCCGATGAGGTTGGTCTGATATGATATGGTTGCCTACGGCGGGCAGAACTATTTGGCCGATGAGGTTGGTCTGATATGATATGGTTGCCTACGGCGGGCAGAACTATTTGGCCGAGGAGGTTAGTTGATGATGGTGCCTTAAAGATATGGTATCCTCATGTTGGAGAGGGAGTGACATGATTTAGATTTTACCGAATATTTGTCCAGTGCTATGATTTAATTTTGGAATCATGTGTTCATGTGTCAAATTACCTATCGGTATGGAACGTCGCGTAGTTTGCTCATGTTTCTGTGCCTTTTTGATTGTATGTTAATATTTTTTTTATTTCGTAAGTATGACTTTATGATACTGTACATGTCTGCATGATTCAATTACCATTTTAGTGATATGCATGTGTTAGGTATATTTGTGCATTGAGTGGCTAAATAAATTGCGATGCATATGTTATTTATTTACGGGGTGTTCCAAAACACTCATCCCCCCTCTCACCAGTTTTGCAGAAACTCGTACACGAGTTATGTTAGTTCAGAGATCTACTCTGAACGTACCAAGTCCAATTTGTTCTCCAGGACTTGCATCGAGGTCTCCAGTTTGTATTTTGCTCTTTCATCTAGAAGCTCCGTAGTTACAAGATTTACTTTGATCCTGGGAATGTTTAATTATTAAGAGTATATTAATTTTGTTTAATCGAACAAAGCTTGACAAATGGTTGTAAAATTTTGGTATTTAAAATGCAAGGTAATATAAGTTTTAGTTATAAATTTAATGGTTTAAGATTTGTAAGAATTTGAACAAGTTTGAGGCTGGCTAGATTTCTTAGGTGATTAAAGGAATTGAAATCTAGCGCAGGTCACCGACCTAGAATTTGGGTCGTGACAGACTTGGTATCAGAGCTCTAGGATATAGCCTTGTTTAAAACATCAAGTATCTTAAGTTATGCTACAGAGCATAGGATTCCTCATATCTTGGTGTCCCTTCCATCTGTGTCATTTTCTCATACCTTAATATTTTCTGTGTTTGAACATAATGGTGTGATGAATTGAAAAGTTGTTTGAGATGTTTATGTTTAAGATTCTTATTTGACCCTTGCGTAGTCTCGTGAGCCCTTTTCTTTGGACTTCCTTCCTTTCTTTCCTTATTAGAAAGCTATTCTCAAAGAACGTTGCATTCCTTGATTCTATAACCATTCCCGCGTTTATCCCAGAGTTTTCAGATTTATGCACCAAAAATCGATAAGTACTACTATTTTGGCATATCCGATAAAGATGCAATCAATGGTTTTGGGTCCTATTCTCACCTGCTTAGGCTTAGGTACTTCGACCTTTGCTAGGCACCCCCACACTTTAAGATAACCGTAGGAAGGCTTCCTTCCTTTCCATAGTTCATATGGGGTTTTATCCCTTTTCTTGTGTGGCAACTTGTTTAGAATGTCGTTAGCTGAGAGCACAGCTTCCCCCCACATGTTCTGGGGTAAGCCCGAGCTAATCAACATAGCGTTCATCATCTCCTTAAGAGTTCGATTTTTGCGTTCAGCTACGCCATTCGATTGAGGTGAGTATGGAGCAGTCGTCTGATGAATAATGCCATGTTCTTGACAGAGTTCATCAAACGGAGCTACATATTCTCCCCCTCGATCACTTCGAATCATTTTGATTTTTACGCTAAGTTGATTTTCAACCTCATTCTTATATCTCTTAAAGGAATCAAGAGCTTCGTCTTTGCCCTTTAGGAGATATACGTAACAATATCTCGTGCAGTCATCGATAAACGTGATGAAGTATTTCTTCCCGCCTTTAATTTGCACGTGTTTCATATCGCAAGTGTCCGTATGAATTAACTCTAAAGGCGTAGTACTTCTTTCCACCGAATGGAAAGGTGCTTTGGTCATTTTAGCCTCCACACATACTTCACATTTATCAGATGGGTTGAACTCTAGATTCGGTAATAAATTTAAACTTACTTTCTTAGCGAGTTTAAATTTACGTGTCCTAATCTACCATGCCATAAATTAGAACACGCGACCAAGTAAGAAGAAGCGTTAACTTTATTTTTACCGTTAAAGGTGCGATGTACAGTTATTACATTCATCTTAAACAGCCCCTTTTCTAGATAACCCTTTCCTATGAATTGACCCGCTTTGGTCAGTACAAACTTATCAGCCTCAAATACAAGCTTAAGACCGGCTTTGCTTAACAATGAGCCGGAAACTAAGTTCTTGCGGATGTCCGGGACATGCAGCACATCCTTGAGGGTCAGCTCCTTTCCTGAGGTCAGCTTCAGGACCCTTACCCAGACCGACGATCTTGGACGTTGCAGAGTTTCCCATGAACAGCTTTCGGCCGGTGATCGGGATATAGTTCGAGAACATCTCCTTGTCCGAGCAGACGTGGTGGGTAGCTCATGTGTCCACGAACCACTCTCTTAGATTGTCCACCAGGTTGGCTTCAAACACCACGGCTGACAGATCTAGTTCGGACAAGTCTTCAGCCAGGTTAGCCTTTCCTTGGTCGTCCTTCTTCGGCTGGCGACAGTCCTTAGCCATGTGGTCGGGTTTGCCACAGTTATAGCAGTAGCCCTTGATCTTCTTGTTCTTTTTCTTCTTGGGCTCTTGCTTCTCCTACTTATGCCCGGACTTCTTCCTCTTTTTGCCACCTTTTCCCTCGGTGAGGTGTACGGTGTTCTCAGAGCTGGCCTTGCCTTGCTTGACTTCGGACTTTCGGTTGTCTTCCTCGATCCTAAGTCTCACTATCAGGTCTTCTAAGCCCATATCCTTCCTCTTGTGCTTGAGGTAGCTCTTGAAGTCCTTCCAGAGCGGGGGGAGCTTCTCGATCATCGCAGCTACTTGGAAGGACTCGCTGAGTTTCATCCCTTCGGCTTGGATCTCGAGAAGGATCAGCTGCAACTCTTGCACTTGGTCGATGACCTTCTTGGAGTCCACCATCTTGAAGTCGAGGAATCGTCCGACGATGAATTTCTTCATCCCGGCATCCTCTGTTTTGTACTTCTTCTCGAGTGAACTCCACAGCTCCTTAGCGGTCTTGGATACCGCGTAGACGTTGTAGAGCGTGTCGTCTAGTCTATTCAGGACGTAGTTTCGGCACAGGAAGTCACTGTGACTCCACGCGTCGAGAGTGTTGATCTTCTGTTGATCCGTCTCATTTTCTGCTATCTTCGGTGCTTCCTCTTTCAGAAATTGAACTAGGTTGAGCGTGGTCAGATAGAACGTGGTGTACTTGATTAGGATCTACGACAGTCGAGGCAAGTGTTGGACACTTTCTCCGTAAGACGAGATTGCCCCGTATATTTCAGTGCGGTACGGGCTACGGCAATCGTCCCCAAGATACAACGACTGTTTGGACATTTCCAAGAACGTTGCACATTTTAACTTTGATTGGATATAATTTTAGTAGGCTTAGAGGATCACGAATGTACGTGCTCGATTCTTAATAAAGTTATTTTTCACAAACAATCCTAACACTACTTTCTAGTGAATACATCTCTATTGTATTCAACGTACGTGCAACCTCTCTATTAGAGATCTTTTCCTTAGCCAATAATATAAGGCAATTTATTACCCTTTCAACTACTTCCTAATGCATTTATCCTATATCGGACTCATGTCTGGTTACCGACATAGCAGACATCAAAGCAAGGAAACAACTATGATTAAATTAAAACAGCTCACAACATTGTATTCGCAATGGGCCTGGCCAAGTCCAGAAAGGAAGAAGGCCAAAAAATTTGAAGGGGCTGGTTCCGCTCCAAGTCCAAATTGATTACTGCATCCAGATTGGCAAGTCACCGTTACTCAGGCGTTGAAATAGACCAAAAATTTTCCAAATATGAGATGGACATAGCAGCGTGGGGGCTTGCTAAAAGCAAAAGGCTTGGCGTGATTTGGGAAGGCAATTTTGGCCAATATACTTACAATATTACGAGAAATGGCCACTGGAAATTAAGGGGTTATCTCATGGATTAACCCAAAGAGATAAGTTGTGTGAAGGCTGGTCTTCCAACTAGTGTCTTGGAGTTTTTTAGATTCAAAAGTTACGTCATATAATTGGAGATATATAAAAATTTTACTTATAAAAAAACAGCTCACAACATTAACATGCGAAACTTATTCAAATTAATCTACTTGTTTATATGTTCTTGGGACATGTCAAACTTCGCCTTTATTCATGGGGTCAGTTCCGAGGATCTTGACAAACATCAAAAGTTTTACTAATTTAAAGCATATTCAAATTCGTAACGAAAGATAGTCAAAATCTATTTTAATGTCAAGTAAGGAAGGTTACAATATCATGGGCACTCTTAGCCTTTGAGCCTATGGGCCTTGCTAGTGCCCAAAAGGCCAAAATCATAGACGAGAATGAGATGTCGTACTTATATCGGGTCATGAAAATGAACAAAAAACACTACACACAATGACCATGGACGCCAAAAACTCAGGCGGACGTCCCAGAAATACGAAAATACCAAAGGCCACAGACGCCAGGGGTGGAGCTCCAAAATAAGGTCCAATACCAAGGTTGCATTATATATGACTCGGAAACGAGTACTTAGATCAACTGGTGAAGGAATTAATCTATATGAATCAAGAAGTTCTAGATTCGAACTTTTGGGAATACTCTAGTATTAAATACTTGTTAGAAGAGATTCTCACCTTTCAAAAGTCATTTCAGTTGAAACCTAGATGGACCGGCTAAGTAGGTGCTCCATACCAGGAAGTTATTAAAAATAAAATAGGAAAAAATTCACTTTAGTATCCTGTGATATCACATATTTTTATTTAGGTACCCTGTGGTTTAAAATGCATAGAACATGTCCAACTTATTTCAACTTTTATCAAAAACAAGTCTCGGTTAGCCCGAGGAGCTGCCTGCTATTTTTTTCAAAATAATGCAGTTCGCTCGATGACGTGGATTGCCACCTCGTATATTTTGTCCTAGTGTCCTGCCATCTGGACTCAAACCCCCATTTTTAGGAAATTTTAGAAATGGTCCCAAATTTGTTTATATTTGTTTAAAAAACTTTCCAATTAAATATTGAAAATAATTCTTCATATTCCAACTCTCTCTCCTCTAACATAAACCGAGCCCAAGTGAAAATCTCCTTCTCCTTCCGGACGCCCTCTCGACCCTTCCTCGCCGCCCTCCTCTCGACTCCCTCTCAACCCTCCTCCCGACTCTCCCTCAACCACAGAAAATCCTAAGTCCACGAAACTCTCCCGCATCGCTCACCCGGTTCTCTCACTCAGGTCGCTCACCTCTCCTCTGATCGAGGTAAATTTTTAGGGTTTATTTCATTTTCTAACTTTTTAGGGTTTTTGTTTTTGGGTCTGTCATCGTTCTCCATTCATGCATGGCCAATTTTTAGGGTTTTTGTTTTAGGGTTTGTTGATTTTGTTTTCGTCTTTGTCTGACAGAGGGCTATTCGATGGATGAGCAGATTCGCCTTCGCTACTACTTTGGTGGAACATGGCAGGAAAATGGAGGTATGGTATATGTTTGAAATGAGGAGATAGGTTTAGTTATTGGGATATAAATCGATTTTATAAAAAGTCTTGGGCTTAGCTGAGTGTAGATACTGGTTTAGGATGGGTGTGGTTGACGATGATGAAGGGTTTATTGAGATTTTGGAAGATCGACAAGTAGTCAGAATGATTGAAATTTAAAAACTATTCCCTTTGACTGATGTTTACGGCGTGGAACAAGTGCAAGAAGGTGAGGTTGTTACTAGTTCAGATGTGTTACAAAAAAGATTGGAAGTTGATATAAATGAGGATGCCCCACTGCAAAATCAGGAGATGTTTCATGAAGAAGATCACTGGAGTGATGATGATATTGATAGGAATCTGAGGATGATAGACAATCAGGAAAGTGATGATGAAGACAGCGATTATGACTATGTAGCTGAGGCAAGTGATGATGAATCTTTTGATGACAAAGGCTTGGTACATGAGATGAAGACTTGGTAGTTGAAGATGAATGGTTGGTAGATGAAGAACCAAACTTGGAAGTTGAAGATGAAGGGTTGGTAGACAAGCAAGATAGGGCTGCTGCTGCTAGTAATGATGATGAACTTGAAGCTGACCCTATAATATTTGGTGGCACAGACTTGCTTGACATAAAAAATGAATCAGATGATAAGAGAGTTATTGAGTACCCATGGTTCAATGAGGAGTTGCCTGAGAATGGGAAGGTATTCTTGGCCACTGGAATGAAGTTTAAATCTGTTGCAATTTTCAGAAAAGCTTTAAAAGATTGGAATGTACAAGATGGGGGAGATTACGTATTCAAGAAGAACAACAAACAAAGAGTGACGGTTGTATGCAGACTTGAATGCAGTTTTCAAAGTTCATACGTCTTTGATCAACGATGAAGGCGTATTCCAAATCAAGACGTGGTCACCGCAACACAATTGTGTAAAAAAAATACCACAACAAGCAAATAAAATTTAGTACTTAGTTTAATCTTGATACATGAGTATCTTTGATTATGTTGTTTAGGTACATAGTCTAATATTGTTATATATTTTTTGATGTTTGATTACAGGTACATATATGACAAGTTTCTTGAGGATTTGAGGGACAACCCGGATTGGAAAGTGAGTGCAATGAAAAAATACTTTGATAAGAGGTTGAATGTGAAAGTTTCCATTAAACAGTGTTATAGAGCAAAGGTAATGGCGTTGAATATTATTGAGGGAGATGTAGCTAACCAATATAGAAGGTTACGTGATTAAGCGAATGTTATCTTAACCATTGGCGAAGATAGTTGAGTGAAGATTAGCATAATAGAGGCCGGCCCCGGATGGACAATAGAAACCAATATAGTGTCTTTGCAGCCTGCAATGGTACCTCTTCCACCTGTACCCATGTTTCAATACATGTATTTTAAGTTTGGTGCACAAAAGAGGGCTTTCTTTTCTGGACTTAGGACTTTTGTGGGGTTGGATAAGTGCTTTCTGAAGGGGGTGATAGGTGGGCAGTTATTGTCAGCAGTAGCCAAAGATAGAAATAAAACTATGTATCCCTTGGCAATGGCTGTGGTTGATGCTGAAGATAAGGGAACATGGCTGTGGTTTTTGAATAACTTGATCAAAGATTTTGTTCATCCAAATGAGATGAAGATGATACTCATGTCTGATAAACAGAAGGTAATTTTTACTTTTTGAATGCGATAGCCTGTTTACTTAATGTGAATGTTTACTTGGCTAATTATTTATTTTTGCCTTGAAGGGAGTGCAAGAGGCAATAAACCATCTGATGCCTAGTATGGAACATCGTATTTGTATGAAACACTTATACGAGAACTTTAAGTCTCGTATAAGGGTCAAGAATATAAGAAACTCCTTTGGACGGCTGCCTCGACTGGGAGTGTTGCAAAGTAGAAGTTCTACTTAGAGAATATGAAAAAGTTACCAAATGGCGAAGAGGCGGTCAAATTTTTGTTGAAGAATGACGGGAGGACTTGGACTAGAAGTCATTTTAGTACTCACTGCAAGACGGACCTGATAGTGAACAACATCAGTGAGTCGTTCAATTCGGCTATATTGCATGGAAGGGAAAAGCCAATATTTTGGACATGTAATTGATAGCTTTTGGACAACCTTTGAACTTAATATAATCTGCAGCTTTCAATTTCAGAAACTATAAATATTACACACAACACTTCATATATTCATACTAGACCACAATAGTAAGAATTCTATTAAAATATCCACATTAAAATCACGACAAGTAACATCAAACATACAAGACATCTATATATCTTGCACTTCTTCTCACGCCTTAGCAATGCCATTTCTATGACTCGAATATCCTCTTTCACCTTATGAAGCTCATCTTGCAAATCCATAACAATCGACGATATGGTCGATATACACTCTCTCTTTTTTGCTTGATGGTGTCAAAAAGTATCAGCAACAAGTATGTACCATAGCTTGGAGGATCACACTACACGGAGAAGTTGCACATCTTTTTATCCTTCTCACCGTATCTCCTGCAACCGTAGAATCTTCTTCCAATATTGTTGTTTTTGTTTCTCTGAACTATTTGCATAGTTGATCGAAAACTACACCCACAAAACTTGACATTTGATTTTTGGTGCTCTAGCGACTGAGAAGAGCTGTTACTCATGGCGAGGAGGCTGAAGCTCGAATCTGAACTTGGGGAGGACGGCTGAAGCAAGAACTTGAACTTGGAAAAAGGGAATGGAAACCTGGACTTGATAAGAGGAGGAAGGAGACCTCAAAAGTGGGCTGAAAGGAGAAGGAAAGCTCGAACAAGAGGAGGAAGGAAAGCTCGAACAAGAAGAGGAAGGAGAAATAAAAAGGGAGAGGTTAGGGTTTACCTCGACATTTTGATTGGGAGTGAAATTTTGGGTGGGAGGGATATTTTGGGTGGGAACGAAATTTTGAGTAGGAGGCAACTTAATTTTTTAGGTTAGGGTTAGATATAATGAGTATTATATAGATTTTTTTGAAAAAAATATAAATAAATGTAGTATTATAATAGTAATTTACCACAAACTATGTCATTAAAAACTAAGTCCATGGACTGCCGAGGTGGCAATCCACGTCATCAAGCGAACTGCATCGTTTTGAAAAAAAATGCGTGCAATTACCTGGGTTGACTAGGAATTTTTTTGATAAAAATTGAAATAAGTTGGACATGTTCTATGCATTTTAAACCACATGGTACCTAAATAAAAATTCGTGATATTACAGATTACTAAAGTGAAGTTTTCCAAAAAAAATGACTCCGCGGTCATAAATCATAAACTAATTCATGAAAAATCGATTCGGTTCTGGAAGGCATTGGGAAAAAAATGGATAACAAGGAAATTAAAAAAAAAAGGCATGCAAGCTTGGGCCTCCAATAACTCGAGCCTATTCTATCAACTTCATCTTGATTTTACTGATTATTACCAAGTTTCCCTTGGCGATGATAATGATGTAATTGTTCCCACTTTAATCCAAAACCCATCAATCAACTTCGCCGTAAGATACCACAAGGTAGGAGCCAGGATGAATCAGATTATATAATAAAGGCTGAAAACGTCATATGAGATGTCCATTTTGACCAAACATGGATACCCACCCAACAAGAATATAATGGCGACTCCACCCAAAATAAAGACGGACCACAAGTTGCATTTTGCCCTCCAATATGTGCCCCGATTGGCAGTATTAATTTGATTTCTCGTCTTTTATTATCAACCACACAAGATGTCCTTCAAAAAAACCACACAAGATCCAAAAGCCCACCAATATATATGATGCAATAAAAAATAACGACGGGTGGAACAATAGAAAGGAGATATAAAGTGAAGGGCATCTCTCATGATCAATCAGTGATGAAAATTTTCTAATTTAATTAATTTAGAGTTTGAGATATTGAAAATGTACAATTTGATACCTATTTTTTGGAAAAAAAATTTACACCTTTCAAAAGTAGCCTGAACATGAATGAGGCGGTCATTGAAAATTTGAATACCAGGTGGTATGAAAAAAAAGTGAAGGGGCTTCTCGTGTGTGAGTGCTTAGGGAATTATTTATTAGTAATTTTTCAATCTCTATTATAAAGTCCAACGCTATTGAACTCTTAAAAATTCTCTTAATAATATATTTTTTATTTGTAAAATTTGAACCATATATAAATTTAAGTCTTTTACCTATTAGATTAACCGGTGACGTCGAGGATCATATTTGAAATGCATGTTGGACCTATCCCCACCTCCTTTTGATGAGACATATTAAAAGTCCAATGTCCAAGCAACCAACTTGTTAAAGTTTATATGGTTAACCATGAAATAAGCTCAGGGGAATATGCTTTTTGCGCTTTTCGTTTTCCGTCGATCTTAGCCTGTCTTCCATTAACATAGTTAAATTTTAATGGATGAGCAGCGTACAGCGAGCGTGTGCTTAGCAAGAAAACGCTAATTTATCCCTCGGGGGAATTGAGGAGTAGTCAAAATGTTATCATCGAATCTTTCTCCGCTGATTTATTTTGGGATTGTTAATCCAATCACTTCATCAGCTTTTAGAAAGAAACGAGCTAATTTCGATACAAAAGCTGCAAAGCTATTTGTCCGAATGATAAAAGATGTATAAGAATTAATAGAAATATAGTATTCAATTCTTGGCAAATATAATATGGTGTATAATTTTACAAATAGATACAAAAGTACAATTCCATGGAGGGTATTGACATACATATTTGTTAAGAATTCAGCAACTAGAGAACAAAACGCGCAAAGAACACGGACACAAGAGATAACGTGGTTCGGTCTAGTGCCTACGTCCACGGTGAGAAAGGAGAAATTTTATTGATGGATCCGAGTCACAAAGCTATACAAAAAACCTAGGGTAACATGTCTTTATATAGAGACAAACCCTTGGTGTACAAGTAACCTATTTAGTTCGGATTATGAGTCCAAAACCTAGTTAGAATAGGAATAGGAAATAAGTCTTTCCTATTTCTCGCCATCCCAACAATCTCTACCTTGGCGAGAAATTATCTCGTGGAAGAACCATGAAACTCCACCCGAACTTTAACAAACTTCACCTTGACAAAACACCGCCCCATGAAGAACCATGAGATCTTGCAAAACTAATCCGACTCCACCGACTCCATCTCGGACCATAGATAACTGCATCAATAAGACTAGCTCAACTTTCTCTTCACCTTTTGTTCAATCACTTGGAGCCAGCCCCCAAACTCGAGCTTCTGAGCTTGCTTGGCCTATTCTCTCCAACCTCCATCGAACCCCAACTAGCGAGTCCACTTTCTGAAGCAACCTTGCGACCAATAGACGTACCCTCTATTTTTTGATCAACCCTATGCTCCGCAACCTCGAACTGCTCTTCCGTTAGACCTTTTTGCCTCAAACCAATGCTACTTGCCATAGCATACAAAGAGCAACCTTTTGTTCCACCAAGTAGAACTCTCAACATGCCACGAACTCTACCGTTTGGCCTTGAGTGAGATACCCGATTTGCCCGTGATGCTACCAACGGCTTCGCATTCTCCATGCAAAACTTACCCAATACCTTTGACGTGCACGTCTCTTTAGACAACCATAGCAGGAACTTGCTAACTTTATCTCCGCGAATCCTAACTCCACTCAAACCATTCATGTCAAGCTTTCGCTCTATCACACAAGAGCTTTTCTCTCCTCTATCGGAACCCAACGATGTGACTCCACCTACAACCGTATTTCCCACTAACCTATAGGTGTTCCTAGCATTCCTTTCACCCTTCATCACCACCATAGCATCCTTCTCCACCTCCATTAGTCCGCCTACAACATTATAGTTGTACCCACTATAATCCAAGGCTCCTAACAAAATCAAATTTCTCTCCAACTTCGGAACATGCCTAACCCCATACAATTTTCTCTCAACACCATCCCACATCTTGATTTGGATATCACCTATGCCTGCAATTCTGCAAGTAGAACCATCACCCATAGTCACCATACCTGAATCAACGAACTTGTAGGTATCGAACCACCCTCTCTTGGGCGTCATGTGGAAAGAGCAAGCGCTATCCAAAATCTAGGAATCAGAATACTTTGGACTTGACAAAACAGAAAGAAGGTCACCATCTGACCCGTCCGAATGTGAGGCCACATTCACGGAACCTGATCCTTTTTTCTCGTGATCCCGAGTTCTTTTTGGACAATCCTTCTTCACATGCCCTTTTTCTCTGCACTCGAAGTAATTTCCCTTGAACCTCCTTGATCACGACTTGGATCACTTCCTGTATTTTGCCCCACTACGATCATCATGGCTACCCCTCACAACTAGCCCTTCCGCTTGTTCATCGCCAATTTTTCTTCTTTGATGAAACCCTAGCAGAGCACTTGTGATATCTTCCAACATCAGGGACTCCTTCCCCCAAGTTAGAGTTGTAACCAAATTTTCGTAGGAGCCAGGAAAAGAATTCAGCAGCAACAATGCCTTGTCTTCTTCCTCGAACTTCACATCAACCTTTCTCAAGTCGCTCACAAGTTGACTGAAACCATTAATGTGTTGGCTCAAATTCGAGCCCTCCTTCATCTTGAGCCCGTACAATTTTTGCTTAAAATAAAACTTGTTCGACAAAGACTTAGACATATACCTTGCCTCCAATTTCTTCCATACCTCAGCTGGTAACTCCTCATCCATGACGTGATACATCACATCTGCCACCAAGCACAAGTGAATTATCGCCACCGCCTTGGCCCCCATCTCCTTCCACTCTTGCTCCTCCATTTTCTCGAGCTTCTTCTCCGAGAGCGCGATGACCATCCTTGTTGCATAAGGAGATCCTTGACACGCCTTCGCCATAACCCAAAATTCGAAGAACCATCGAACTTCACAAGAGCAAACTTCGCGCCGTCCGTGATCCTCCAACCCAAGCTCTGGATATCAATTGTTAAGAATTCAGCAACTAGAGAACAAAATGCGCAAAAAACGTGGTTCGGCCTAGTGCCTACGTCCACGGTGAGAAAGGAGAAATTTTATTGATGGATCCGAGTCACAAAGCTATACAAAAAACCTAGGGTAACATGTCTTTATATAGAGACAAACCCTTGGTGTACAAGTAATCTATTTAGGTCGGATTAGGAGTTCAAAACCTAGTCAAAATAAGAGTAGGAATAGGAAATAAGTCTTTCCTATTTCTCACCATCCCAACAATATTCTTATTAAAATATATGATCCTTGTTGGCATGCAATTTAAATTTAAAGGTTTAAATTAATACATTTTGGGACTATTGGTTGTGCTAATTGATTTAACTTATTGTTGATTAGATTCCAATCTACATCAAGTATTCGGTAACTTCTCGCAATCAATTCTTACTAACTAGAGCAACAGCAAATGATTAATAAGCCCCGAAATGAAACTTTTGCTAATCAGCTAATGTTGATAGTACTGAATACTTTCTCTATATAATTTACGTTTGGTATATTTTATTATTCTAAGTGTTATTATGATGTATCTAATTCACAACTGTTGTTTTCAAATTTTGCATAAAAAGTGAATTTCATTTAGTAAATAACACCTTGACTACTTTAAAATCAACTTATTGCAGACGCAAAAGCTTTGATTATATAAAAAAAAGTTTAATGTGTCTTATGACATTAATATTTGAATCTAAAGAATCTAAATGGATAAACGATTATAAATATTTTTATAAGCCAAAGGGCATTTGCCCTAGTTACAATAGGCGTTGGAGGATTTTTTGGAGGTACAGAGTTCAAACCCTGGCATATGTGTATTTTTGGTGTAATTTACCTTTCAAAAAAATATTTGTATAATAGTTTATTATAATAATTTATATTTTATGATGCATACTACTTACCTTTCTTATCTTATATTTTAGAAAAATATATAATTATATATCATTGATAAAATATATTATTACTATACAGATAACTTAGTGATTGCATATAATATATACTTTTCAAATATATTATTTTACCAAAACTAATGTTCCAAATAACAAGTAGCCAACATTTATTAGAAACAGCAACTAACTATTAGCACAAGCTGTTTAAAAAATTCTCCATAAGAAATAAGAACAACAAAGTAACATATTGAATAAAATAGAGCGTGGCCACATTTTATGCACCGTGACAATTGATTAGACACTAGAAGGTTGTTAATTGAATCCAAAAGCATTCATTAACAATTGTGTAAGGAATCGCAATTAGGGTGGAAGAATTGACCCAAAAGTATGACATGACAATTACAAATCAGAGATAGGTGCACTACAATAAGTGGAAGACAAACCGATATCAACAATTGTGGGACTTCGTCTACACACACCGGCTTCTTTTCTAATCGATCGGGCCCAGGACAAAATTGGCGATTTTGGTAAAATAGTCTTAACTTAAATAATTTTTTAAAATTAAAATTTTAAACCACCACGATTACACATAGTATGGTTTGATCCTTGAATCTCTATAAATTTGTACACATCTAGGTCGTTAGCCAAAATGCCCTTTCGCATCTGAACTTAAATACTGGATAAAAAATGTTCAACATATATATGGTCTTCCGGTTCCGGCTCTCCAGATCCTCCAGAGACAATTACTGTTGGGAAATTTTGGGTAGGAGGATGAAGAATGGTGTAGCACGAACTTCTAGGATCTAGCGATTCTTTCAGACAAAGTTCAACCCTCCGAGTAATTTTCGCAAGTACAATGGGTCTATGAACAAATGCTATCAGGATACAAAGAAGCCCTTAACACCGAAATCGAATTCAAGGTTTGTACTACCTTGACTCGACCAAGAACACACTAAGAATTTCAGATGATGCTTTGGAAAGGAAAGTGAGTTGGAAGACTTTTGTAATTCTTGCTATTATTCAATATGAAATATGTGCCACTATTTATAAGGGACTGGCACCATAATTTATGCCTCTTCATCACCAAAAATATTTGCAACAAGTGTTAATGATGGCTAATGGGATGGTCATATTTTTTTTGAGTTTGAAACGAAGAGTCACGAGTTTGAACCTGTGCACGCCCGGCCAGCGCCTACCAAAATATGTTCCTCAAACCTGGCACCCGCCGGATGTCTGGCGCCTGCCGATATGTACCCCCTGTTGTAGTGGCCATTTTATGCAAATGCAACATGTTTGAAAATATCTAACAGTCTCCCCTTATTTTCAAAACATTTAAAATAGTAAACTAAAACCTTAAAGTTGGAATGAAAAAATTTGCAAAGTGGAGTGACTGCATCACTTAAGTGACTACCTACGTACCTGGGTGGGATCAAGCCAACGTAGTTCAAGCTAGGATGGGAATAAGCATCATCGTAGAAATCAATACATAGGTGATATGTATCTTTTGGATTTGAACCTTCACTTAGTGTAAAAGATTCAAAGCTTTATCGAGGTTCTATGGTGAACTGTCTTGAACCAAGTACCCCTTGTGATAAAATCAGAATCTCCACACATATTGATTTCAGGGGATAGTGTGTTCTTTAGCTCGCACGTTAATGGCCATGTGCTTATATCCTGGATTCATGAGTCTTCTTTAGAGAACGTTCTTATTCTCTTAGGAAAGAGCCTAATTTCTGTACTCATATAGGTAAGTCTCCTACGGTATTTCTGTGATACACCTGTAAACCAACGTAGACTTATTAAGAATTTGTATTCATCCTCATTCATGTAGAACTGCTACACTAATTCAGAAATAGAAAGTTTGACTTAGTGCACCATAACTACTCTAATGACTTGTTGGTACCCATTGAACCTTGTTTGTCCATTTTAAAACATAGCTTGAGTTTTCGTCATTGGTGGTCAACCTTCTTTCACAGTCTCTAGTCCCATTTCCTTACACTTTATTGAAAACATTGTCGATGGTAGACTCTTTGTGAACGGGTCTGCCAAGTACTTCTTCGTTTCAATATAGCCAACTACAACTACTCCTCTCTTGAGCAATTGTCTTACCATTTGATGTCTAAGACTTGCACATCTAGACTTTCCATTATAAGTCTTGTTAGAGACATTATAGATCGTAGTTGATTGTCACAATTAATCAAGACTGCTTGAGATGGCTTTTTCTAAAGTGGGATCTCTACAAGTAAATTTTTAAGCCATTTCGCCTCCTTACTTCCATCGGCTAACGCAATCAATTCTAACAACATTGTTGAATCAGAAATACAGGTATGCTTTTTAAAACCCTAAAATACTGCAGCACCTCCTAATGTAAATATCTATCCAGTAGTTGACTTAGACTTGGATTACATTATTCCAGTTAGCATCACTGTATCCTTCCAATATAGCGGGATAGCCTTGGTAATGCAAACTATAATTTATGGTTTCTTTCAAGTATTTCAACACTCTTACAAGTGCTCCCCAATGTTCAACTCCTGGGTTACTTGAGAAACGGCATAGCACTCCCACGGCTTGAGCTATGTCTAGTTTCGTGCAATGCATAGCATATATAAGACTCCTAATGATACTGAAATACTCAAGTTGTACATGAGTGCGTTCGATATTCTTTATTAACTTGATACTAGGATCTAAAGGAGTGGGGGCTGATTTCAAAGTGATCATACTTCTTGAAAAAAATTTCAATGTAATGATATTGGGTTAATGCCAACTTATCTCCCTTTAATAGGATTTTCATTTTCAAGATCACATCAACCTCTCCTAGATCTTTCATATCAAAGTTAGAGCTAAGAAACTTCTTTGTTTCTTCTGCATAAGATATATCAGTCCCTAATATAAGCATATCATCAACATATAAACATAGAATTACATGTCCAGAGTCATCGTGCTTACTATATATACATTTATCAGCATCATTCAAAACTAAATCATATGATAAAGCTACTTTGTCAAACTTCTTATGCCATTGCATGGGAGTTGCTTCAAGCCATAGAGAGATTTATCAACTTGTTTCTTCTCTTGGCCTGGTGGTATAAATCCCTCAGGTTGTTCCATATATATTTCTTCTTCTAAATTATCATTTAAGAAAGCAGATTTGACATCCATCTGATGAATAATTAACTTGTGAATAGATGCAAGTATAATTAAGTAACGAATAGATGTGATGTGAGCAACAAGAGCATATGTATCAAAGTAATTAATTTCTTGTCTTTGTTTATAACCCTTAGCAACAAATCTGGCTTTAAACTTGTCAATGAAACCATCAATATTCAATTTTCTTTTGAATATCTATTTACATCCTATAGCCTTAGCACCAGGACGTAAATCACACAATATCTAAGTACCGTTAGACAAAATTGAATTCATCTCATCATTGATAGCCTCTTTCCAGAAAAAGACATCTCTAGAACTCATATCCTCAGAATAGATTTTAAGATCATCACCAACATGCATAACATACTTAACAATATCAAGAATTTCATTCTTATTACCCTCTACAAGATATGTTATGAATTCTGGACCATAGTCTTTCTCTATTCTTGTTCTTTTACTTCTTCTAGGCTCGACATTTTTTGTAGGAACTAAAGTATCTTCATTGTTATGAGCATGTTCATCATTATCGCTAGTCTCTTCAGGTTCTTGACTAGGCAACAATGGACTTCCAATGGATTCATTTTGGGAGCTATTCCTAGTTAAGTTGTCAAAGAATTCTACATCTACAAATTCTATAATCTCAAAGGTATCAATGACTTATAAGCTCTATTTCCTAACTTTGGTCTTTTAGGATCTGGCTTCCTTACATATGCTAGGCAACTCCACACTTTTAGTCTTTTCAAATTTGACATTCTTTTAAACCACAATTCATAAAAAGAAACATTATTTTTTTTTCAAGGAACTCTATTCAAGATATAGCATACCAATAAAATAGCTTCACCCCATAAAGAATTAGGCAAACTAGAACTTATGAGCATGACATTAACTATTTCTACCAAAGTCCTATTTTTTCTTTTAGCAATACCATTTTGTTGGGGGGTATATAGTGCAATAACTTGATGAACTAAGCCATGTTCTTAACAAAACAAAGAGAATTCAGTAGGAAAATATTCACCACCACGATCAGAACGTAGGATATTCATTTTCTCTCCTAATTGTGTCTATACTTTAGCCTTGTAAATTTTAAATTTGTTAAAGACTTCATCCTTAGATTTTATCAAGTAAACATAAGCATATCTAGTGCAATCATTAATGAATGTGACATAGTATTTATTTCCACCATGAGTTATAGGACTTTTCAAATCACCAACATCACTATGCACCAATTCAAGTAAGGTAAAATTTCTAACAAACGTATTTAAATGATGTTCTATGTATTTTTTCTTGAGCACATATTTCACATTTAGAAACATTCTCAAAATCGCATTTGAAAATCAATCTTAACCTTTTCATGTTTATAATAGAACTATAATTCACATGTCCTAATCTAGCATGCCATATATCAACAGAGTCCACGGTATAAGTAGAATCATTATTTATTATATTTAGTTTAATCATTCCATTATAAGAGTATCCTTATCCAACATTCCATTCTTGGATAGTACAAACTTATCAGACTCAAAAGTAACATTGAATCCAGCCTTGTTAATAAGGACTCCTGAAATAAGATTCTTTACAATGTCAGTGACATGTAGTACATTTTTAACAGTAAAAGTCTTTCCTGAAGTAAAAGAGAGTTCTACAGTGCCTTTGCCAACAACTTTGCAGCTTTGGTTGTTTGCTGAAGTGACTTTGTTTCCTTCTCTGATAACCGGCTCGTATGTCTTGTAAAGATTTTTATCTTTCAGATGTAGATGGTTGCACTAGTGTCGTACCACAATCCACCACTATTGTCAACAAAAGCATTGGCACTTTGTACTACGGTGACAAGTTTGCCCTTTTCATCCATCATGTTCGCCTCATTTTTCAATTGTTTCTTTCGTTGACGATAGTCACAAGTATAATGGCTGGGTTTCTTACACCAGAATCAATCGCCCTTCATTTTATCCTTTTTGTTTAGATTTTTCTTCATAACTGACAATCATTCTTAGGCTTTAGAGAATTCTAAAATTCAACACTATTAGCCTTAGAAAAATTCACAGTTTGCTTACTATCCTTCATTTCTCATTTATAGGAGTCCTCTTCAATACGAAGATGACGCTGCAAACCTTCAAAGTCATAGACAATTTTAGCACGCTTGAGATTCTTCTTGTAATCATTCCATGAAGAAGAACGACGAGAGATTATGACTCCAACAATGAATGAAGACATAAGATTAATACCAGCATCCTTGAAATGATTGATGATGAGTAATAGTTCGCTGACCTGGGTGATAATTGACTTACTAGCAACCATCTTGAAATCCATGAAATTGCATATCAGAAACTTCTTATTGCTTGCTTCAGAGATCTTGTACTTGTTGTCCAGAGCGCTCCAAAATTCTTTTGCAGTTGGGATGCTTCGATGGGCGTTGTAGACATTAGTATCCAGAGCATCCAGGATATGGCCACAGCACATGAAATCATCTTCTTGACGCTTCTTGCATTTGACCTTCAATTCGTCACTGTCCTCCGCAATTGCAGCATAAATTTTCTCCAAGCCATCTTCAAGAATGTGCCACAACTTGATAGTGATGAGGAAGAACTTCACCGACTCTTGCTAACTAGTAAAATTTTAACCATCAAAGCATTGCAGATGGTTCAAAGTCTGGTTTATAATTTGTAGAGATTGTGCAACAACTATCAAAATTTCACCCTCTATTGTCGAGGAATGATTTTTTCTGAAAATTATTGGGAAATTTTGGGTAGGAGAATGAAGAATGGTATAGCATGAACTTCTAGGATCTAGCGATTCTATCAGACAAAGTTTTCGAGTAATTTTGGCGGGTACAATGGGACTGTGAACAAATACCGTCAGGATACAAAGAAGCCATTAACACCAAAATCGAATTCAAAGTTTGTACTACCTTGACTCGACCAAGAAGACACTAAGAATTTATGATGATGCTTTGGAAAGGAAAGTTAGTAGGAAGACTTTTGTAATTCTTCCTATTATTCAATGTGAAATATGTGCCACTATTTATAAGGGATTGGTACCATAATTTATGCCTTTTCATCACCAAAAATATTTCTGCAACAAGTGTTATTGGTGGCTAATGGGATGGTCATATTTTTTCGAGTTTGAAACGAAGAGTCACGAGTTTGAACCTGTGGAGGCCCGGCCAGCGCCCGTAGGGTAACTGGTGCCCGCCGGGTTCGAATATGTTCCTCAAACCTGGCGCCCATCGACATGTACCATTTCAGGTCAATCCTATTACCCCGTCGTAGCGGCCATATTATGCAAATACAATATTTTTTAAAATATCCACAATTACAAGTGGTAAGAAATACACCTTTCTTTAAAAGAAATTTTAGGTTGAAATTTTAGGGATGAAAAAGACATAATTAACCAACAATCTCTATATAAGATCTCACAACGGTGGACTCTTAATTTAGAGATTATTAAAAAAACTAAATGAAGAACCAAAGTTGAGGAAAAGGTACCAAATATTTGCCGTTGCAATGCCAGCTAAGATGTTGCAAGCACAGGACAAAGTTGGCAACTTTTGGTCAAAGAGTCTAACGTAAATACTAGATATAAAAGAGTCGACGCTCTTCTGGCTCTCCGGAATCTCTGCTTCTTGTCACCAATATAAACAAAAGAACAACCAATTTTAAAGTAAAGGTATTTAGCAGTAATCTCGGGTAGATGTAATGTTATAAGAGTATTACGGTGTAAAATAAACTCTAGTGATATCAACATTAAGATTTTTTTTATTGTGATTTTTCTATCGAATTTTATTATGATAGAATTTTGATGAAATCGATAGTTTCAATTTCAAAATTAAAAATTTTATACTTAGATTATAAATATTACCATTAATAAAGTCTTTGTATCAAATATTCGGCGTTGAAATACTAGCTAACATGTTATAATTTTAAAGGCGAAGCTCTTTGGTATTCTATTTCGGGTATCCGAGTGTTACCTCCGACGGCAAATTAGCTACATGTTTGACAAGTTGTAATGGCATGGTTTTGCAAAATAAAATATTTGGAAGAAATATAAATAGGTACATCTGATTTATATATGAGAAATTGTTGTCATTCGTTTGAAACCCAGAATTTGTAGGTGAACGGATAAAAACTATACAAGTGAATTTTAATTTGCAAAAAATAAAAATGGAAAAAAATTGACAGTGATGCAGTTGTTGATCAGATTAATGTTAAATACTGTTGATGGAAAAAATAACAAGGCCAGAAGCAAAGATGGGTCTTAAAATGCTTTATGCTTGCATCATAATCCATGTGACCTCGTTTTAGAAACAACTTTATTACTTTTCTACTTGAATTGGTCATATCTGCGGATACATGTGGGTTTACATTTCATTATAATACCCTTTTTTTGGGTAGTATAATACCGGTTGTATCAAAATAAAATTCGTACAACTTCCTAGAAAAGCATATAAATATTCCAATATCTACCCAAAACTAAACCCTATAAAGGTAAATTACAAGAAAAACGATTAAGAAACCAAACAGTGGAACCAAGATTTAAAACTTTTTTTGGAGTCGCGAGCTACAAATTAGCTTAAATTATAGCACTACTGTTATTATTCGGGCTATTTTGCTATGCGATTTTGTAAATATGTACATATCTTGGTGATTAATACGAAGAGTTCATTGATTAAAAAATACCAAACAGTGGAAACAAATCAATCAATCTTTACTAGTAGTTTGTGATAGGATTTTTGCCCAAAATGGTGCTACAGTGATAGTTTATTATCAATTTGGTGTTACATTTGAAAATTTTTGGATATGATGTTCATTTCCCAGATCGAAAAAAAAATTGATTCTCTCTCCTTAGATCGAAAAATAATTTTGACCTGGGTTCAAAATCGTAATAAAATTTTCGATCTCCATTGTTGACAGCTTTTTTGACTTGCGTCGCAGATCAAAAAAAATTCGACTTGAGGAGAGAGAAATCCACAGGTCAAAAGAACTTTCAACCGAAGGAAAGAGAAAGGCACTACGTTTAATGGTAGTTAGTTAGTTAGTTAATTTTCTTATTTTATTGTTAATTAGTTAGTTAATTTTCTAATTTAATGGTGTTAATTAATTTTATTTGTTGTTAGTTAGTTAATTGCACTACGTTTAATTTTTAATCATGTTTGATTTATTGGACTATTGGATTTAAGTGTGGTTTGGTAGTTAGTTAATTTTCTGATTTAATTGTTACTTTTTTTGATTTAATGGTGTTAATTAATTTAATTTTTTGTTAGTAAGTTAATTGCACTATGTTTAATTTTTCATCGGTGTTGGATTGTTGGAGTGTTGGATTTATGTGTATTAATTAATATAATTTTTTGTTAGTTAGTTAATTTTATGATTTAATTGTGTTAATTAATTTAGTTTAATTATGAATTTTCTATTAGTTAGTGTCTTTCTCTTTCCCAGGTTGAATTTTTTTTTACTAGTGGATTTCTCTCTCTTCAGGTCAAAAAAAATTTCGATCTGTGACGCAAGTCAAAAAAAGTAGTCGACACGGAGATCGAAAAATTTATTACAATTTTGAACCCAGGTCAAAATTATTTTTCGATCTAAGGAGAGAAAATCAAAATTTTTTTCGATCTTAAAAAAGAACACCATATCCAGAATTTTTTCAACAGTAACACCAAATTGGTAATAAATTACTACTACTGTAAAACTATTTTGGGAAAAAACCCTTTTGTGATTACAGTATTATTATTTTTGGCAAATCGATCTTATCAAATTCAACAGATTGTTAAACGCAATTACCATAACCAACGTTGGAACACAGCGAAGAAAAAAAAACGAATCAATTTCATTCTCATCATTTCATCCCTCATGTACTTGCTGCCTAACAAAAAAATTTCCCTTTAGGATTTACACCCGAATCCGGAACAAGAAAAAAAAAACAAAGTCGGTCTAAAACGGCATCACATGGATGGTGTTAGTGTCGTAGCAAGGGAATAGGAGGCGGGAGTCGTCCGTAGCGGACGACCGAGAAACCCCACGAAAGACCTTCAAGAGCTCAGCCAACATAAGCCTGACCGCAGGGGAACAATTACTCTGTAAAAGCAATAGCACTTTTGGGACCCCGTTGGCCCTAATAACCGCCTCCCGCGCGCGCTCGTCCTTCCCCAGGCAACACGCGCCCCACAGAACTCCGACGACGTGCTCCGTCGCCGCCGGCGATAACTTCATCAGCCGGCCCACCACCGCCTCCACCGCGCCACCCGCGATCACCTCCTCCCTCCCCTCCTTGCACCACGACACTATCTCGAGCAGCCTCAGCGCCTTCTCCGCCGGACCTTCCAGTAGTCTCCGCAGCGCCGGCACTACCTTCAGCTTCACCAAGGCTGCCTTCACCCGCTTGTTCGGAGCGCTGGCGAGGGCTGTCATGCACGAGAGGCTGGCGTCGGAGACCGCCGCGTCCGTCTCCGGCGAGATCGACCGGACCAGCTCCGGCAAAAGCCCCTCCGCCTCGGAAATCCTCATCTTCGACTCCGTGTCCCCGGCGATGGCCTCCAGGATCCGTGCCGATCCGGATCTCTCCCCCGGGTTCTTCCCCTTTGTGAACACTTGCACGAGAGCGGACAGGCAGTCGTCCGTCAGTAGCAGAATCTTCAGCCTCTCCCGGTCTTGGATTCTACTTAGCATCGACGAGAGTATCCCGACGACGGCTCCGGCATTGTTTTTAATTCCGGCGAGTAAATCGGCGAGGAGATGGACGAATCCGTCGAGCCGGGCGAGGAACTCGCGGTTCTCCTCGGATTCCCTCGCGAAGGAGTAGACGGCGGATATCTCGTCTTCCGAGGGACTAGAGGCTCTCGCGAGAATAGCTCGGATGTCATCCCGGGTGGTCGCCGGAGCAGCCTCGTCGGCGGCGGCGTTTCGAGGGACCGTGGCAGACCAGATCTGGATGAGGCGGTGGAGGGTGCGATTAGGGACTAACTCCTTGGTCCGGAGGACCTGCATGGTGGCCGGGCACGTGCTGTTTCCGCCGTCGAGCCATTTCTGGATGGACGACCGGTCGTAGGTTACCCCCGTGCAGAGGCTCACCGGAGACTTCATCACGTCCAGTGATATCGGGCACCTGAAGAAGCTCGGCACCGTTATGTACAAATCGTCCCTAACCATCTCAAGGGGCTGTTCGGCTGAATGAGAAATGTTAATGGACGCAACAGAGCTTCGGGTTGGGTGGGTATAAAGAGGAAAAGAGTCAAAGGTGCTGGTTGACGTCACCTTCTCTTTTGTTTTATTTAAATAATACCTTTTCCGTTTTTTCTTTTTTGAGTTCCTCATTTTTATTTATTTATTTATTTATTACGAAATATTCTTTTTGGCTTTGTGGTCACTGGTCAAAGGGGAGAGCGCGTTGCTGGAAGTTTTAAGGGCCGTTGGATGGGAGCGAACGGTGAAAGATAAGCCGGTGGGGAACACGGAGGAAATAAATGCGTATAATGAGGAGGAGAACGTGGGTGGGTAGGGGACCACAGAGAAAGGATTTGTATATTTGGGCTTGTTGGGGTGGGGGCCCACATATGGTGGGGTTCGGCTGGTCGGTCTTGATCTTTTATTGCATCCTTGGCTTGTACGTTGATTCAGAAGACCATTATACCAAAGTTGCTTCAATTTAATTTAAGTTTTTTTTTGTGAGCATTTAATTTAAGTATTTTGAGCCAAGCCCTTAGGAATTAAATAATAGCCTGGTAAAATTTTGGTTAAAAAAATTTTGAGGGTAAAAATTTGGCTAACTTAGATAACGAAAACGAACTAGTATTTATAAGGTAGCTAAAAGGTAAGAGAGTGTGATTTTCCTTTTTCCACCTCTTTCCACCTTTTTTTTGTCAAAAAAAAACCTCTTTCCTTTTTTTTCCTTTCGGTTGCACTTCTGTTTGAATATCGATCTAAATAACCAATAAGCATATCCATACTTATTTTTTAGGACAAAATAGTACATTAACTTTTTTAGGACCAAAGTTACATTTTAATACTAGTTCTAATTTAGAACCAAAAAAAATTTATAATTTAAAGAAGTTATCACTTTATAAAATATTTCTATAAAGGTTTTAGTGTATTAGAAGCTTAGAATTCGAGAACTATGCACTATCGTCCGACTATTTTAAAAATAATTCTCTCGTCCTACTAGTTTGAAAAAAGGAATTGGTATTGAAGGTATTTAAAATTTTTAAGTGATCATTTAGGGTATAATTGTCAAAAGTGATATGAGAATATATTTTTTCAAACTTGAACGACAATAACTATTTTTAAGATTAAGGACTAAAATGTGTATTTCACCAAATCAGAAGGACCATTGTCGCCGTTTTATGTGCTAAGGCTTTGTATATATATGATATTTTCTGGTTGGCATATTTCACCAAACATCAGCTACGTCTAAGTAATTTTCCAAAAAAGGAAACATATTTCAAAAGAGAACTATACGTCTATTATACATATTCTTCAAAGTTACAAGGTCATCAATTCTTTTGTCTATGAGTATATATATACGTGTGCACATGAATGCAATATTCTTAGGAATAATTACATATTCTTAGGTAAATCATTGCACAAGCAATTGCACCGAAAGAGGAGAAATTTTATCGTGGGCAATTATAAGACAAATCGAGTATCTCGGTAATTACGGAAGCTATCATCATCATCTTCCTCTTATTTCCATGCTTGCTTCATCATAGCTATACGTAATTGTTTTCTTTAATTGAGTAGTTATAAGTGATAAATATTTTTTTAGTTTATACTATTTAGTATATGGATATCACTGCGTCGACTAATTCAGATCTGAGTTTGATGAGATATTTGAAAGACGACAAAAAAATTTTAACAAATATTTAACATTGCTGTGTTCTTAATAACTCGAACTCGAGATTTTTTAGTTAAAATAGAATAATAGTCTCACCTGTTGATTGGTATAAGTGGTAAATAATCTGTTCTCAATTTCTTATGCTTTAATCCTCGTCTCTTTACCTTATATGCGCATGTTACAAGAATTATAATCGTATCTATATAGTTTAAATATATATTTTCTAAAACCAATTTCAAACCCAAGCAATTATATTTGTACTTTTGAAATTAAGTTCAAAATACAAACAAAACTTAAAGTCAAGAGTGACTCAAAATCTAGAAATTCATATTCTACGAGGATTCTTTTTAGATTTCTAATGTGTTATATTTTAGACTCTTACTTAGATATTGTTTTAGACTAGCAGATGACTTAGATAGACTCAATAGTTATATTAGGGTTAGTCTATAAATAGATAGGTGGTTCAAACCCCAATATAAGTGAGCTTGGGTGTAAGGGATAACTCATCAATAAAATCTCTCCCTCTATCTCGCAGACATAACCGATTTTCTAAACCACGTAAAATTTCGTGTCTATTTCACGTTCTTATTTTCTTCCATTAGAATAGAGTAATTCTGCTGCGCATCCCTACCTAAGGTAGGTTGATTTCCCAACAATTTTTGTATTAGAGATTTTAGGAAAAGATGGCTGATTTTTGCAATTTGACCATGTGAACTTCGATGGAACGATAAATTTCAGGTTAAGGTAATGGCGTGTCAAGGATCTGTTTGTTTAGTAAGGGATGGTCAACTTGAAGATGGAGGATCAAAGATAAGAAAAAGGTGGAAGGGGATCCTGTTGAGTTATGTCGAGAAATAAGCAATCCTGGAAAGTTGAAGTAGGGCTACCAGACGCTAAGATGATGGAGGGCTCGGATTTGAGCCAACACATCAATATTTTCAATTAACTATTGATTGATTTGAGATGGATCGATGTGAAGTTTGAGGAGGAAGACGAGGCATTGTTGCTCCTAAATTTTATACCAAGTTTCTACGAAAATTTGGTTACAACTCTAGCTTGGGGGAAGGAACCCCTAGTGCTGGAGGATATCACAAGTGCTCTGCTATAGTTTTATCAAAGGAGGAAAACTGGCGATGAACGAATGGAAGGTTGGTTGTGAGGGGTAGCCGTGGTGGTCGTAGTGAAGAAAAAGATGGAAGAGGATCCAAGTCGAGTTCAAGGAGGTTCAAGATAAATTATTTAGAATGAGGAGAAAAATGGCACGTGAAGAAAGATTGTCCAAGAATAACTTGGGACCAAAGCATTGTGATTCCTGAATTTTGAATAGCACTTTTTTCATTCACAAGACGCCCAAGAGAGGGTAGTTTGACACATACAAATTCGTTGATTCAGGTATGGTGACTATGGGTGGCGCTTCTACATGTAGAATCATTGGCATATGTGATATCCAAATCAAGATGTGGGATGGTATTGAGAGAAAATTATGTGGGATTAGGTATATTCTAAAGTTTGAGAGAAATTTGATCTCATTAGGAACCTTGGATTATAGTGGGTACAACTATAAAGTTATAGGCATGCTAATTGATGTGGAGAAAGATGCTTTGGTAGTGATGAAGGGTAGAAGAGATGCAATGAATACCTATAGGTTAGTGGGGGCATAATTGTAGGTGGAGTCACATCCTTGGATTTCGATGGAGAGGAGGAAGACTCGTGTATGATAGAGCAAAGGCTTAACATGAATGATTTGAGTGTAGTTGGGATTCGCGGAGAAATGGTTAATATACTATGGTTATTTCGTGGAGACATGTTTAGCAAAAAGCCATGTTAGCAATGCCCTGCTATGGTTGTCTAAAAGGATGTGCTCGTCAAAGGTGTCAGGTAGGCTTGGCATTGGGAATGCAAAACCGTAGGTGATACCACGGGCGAGTCAGGTATCTGTTTCAAGAGTGAATGGTGGAGTTTGTGACATGTCAATAGTTCTACTTGGTAGAGCAAAAGGTTGATCATTGTATGGTTCATAGCATTGGTTCGAGGAAAAAAGGTCCAACAGAGAAGCAGTTCGAGGATATGGAGCATGGAGGTGACCGACAAATAGATGGCACATCTATTGGTCACAAGGTTGCTTCAAAAGGTAAACTTTCAAGTTGGGGTTCGATAGAGTTCGGAGAGAATAAGCAAAGCAAGCTCGGGAGATGCTCGAGTTTGGAGACTATCTCCAAGTGATTAAACAAAGGTGCTGAGAAAGTGAATATGGTCTTATTGATGGAGTGTATCTATGGTTTGAGGTGGAGTCAGTAGAGTCATTTTGATTTTGCAAGATCTCATAGTTCTTCATGGGGTTATATTTTATTAAGGTGGAGTTTATTAAAGTTCGGTTGGAGATTCATAGTTCTTGGGAAGGGTTGATTTCTCCCCGCGGTAGAGTTTGGTAAGTTATGTCAAGAAATAAGTAATGGTGGAAAGCTGAAAGAGGGCTAGGATGTAACCCCCTAGCGAACGCTGGGGGGGTGGGGGGTTACTGCAAGCTGAGATTTTGGGGCCTAGCAGCCTAGCGATTAGATGCCACTGACAACCATTTCATATTTTGCTCAGACTCTTATTTTGGACTTTTAGGATAGGTTTCTTGATGTACAAGGTTTTACCTCTATATATAAAGGCATGTTACCCTAAGGTTATGTATGGCTTTGTGCCTACTCAGCAATACAAGTTCTTCTTTCTACATGTGGACGTAGGCATTAGGCCAAACTACGTAACTCTTGTGTCTGTATTCTTTGTACGTTGTTGTTCTCTTGTGGGCAATTTTCTAATAGATCCAAGTCAATGTCAAAGAACTCCAATTAAAGTTACTTCTAGTGCCGAGAAAAATGGCATATGAAGTTGGACTATCCTGATAAACTGAGAATCAAGATAAAGAATGGATCGACATCACAAACATAGCCAAATATTTGGACGAGTTTGATCATGACTTATTTTCTGTCTCATCAAGTATGAGGCATCCTGGTAATTTATTTTCGTTAGGAACCTTCGATTATAACAATATAGTTATAATACTGGGTTAATAAAAGTGGAAAAGAATGTTATGGTAGGGATGAAGGGTGAAAGAAAATACTTATATATTGGTGAGCAACATAAGTGGAGTCACATTAATGGGTCTCAAGAAGATGAAAAATGCTCAAGGCATACGAGGTTAGATCATATGAGGGAGGCAGGTCTTGACATGAATAGTTTAACTGCAACAAATAGGGTTACTTGAATGAGTATTCATAGAGATATGGTTAGAAAGAAGCTATGGTTGTTTCGCAGAGGCATGTTTAACAAGAAGCTATAGTTGTCTCGCAGAGCATGATTAACAAGAAGCTATGGTTGTCTCAATGCATGTGTGAAGCAAATGTATTTAGTAAGAATGGCATTGGAAATGCAGATCCGTGGATTATACCAATGACGAATCACGGTTTATCTCATGCGAGGACGAACAATGAAGATCGTAACATGTCAAAGGTTCTACTAGGTAGGACAAAAGGTTTTCGAATGTATGGTATAACTTATATCATTGGTTTGAGAAAACAGAAACTAGACCCAACAAGGAATCGGTTCAATGTTGCAAAGTATAGACATGCCCGAGAAAATAGAGAGACATCTACTGGTCAAAGGTATATTTCTGCAGGAAAATTTGAATGTTGGGGGTCCATAAAAATAAGTGGAATCTCGGGAGATGCTCAAGCTTGAGAGATGTCTCTAAGTAATTTGGACAAGGATGGAGAGAGGAGGATGATTTGTTTGTTAACGACGGAATCTCTAAGGTTCAAGGTGGAGTCAATATGATTTCATGTGTAACTTCATGGTTCTTCTTAGATTTGATTTCTCGCCAAAATAAAAATTATTGAAAAATGGCTCAAAATCAAGGAATTTGTAGTCTACAAGAATTCTTTTTAGACTCATAGTTGGATTCTATTTAAACTCCTAGTTGAATCTTGTTTTAAACTTGTAGGTGACTTAAATATGTTCCATGGTTTAATTGGGTTAGTCTATAAATAGATAGAATGACTCTAATTCTAATTGAGGTTAGTTTAGGTGTCAAAGGCAACTCATATATAAGATCTTTCCCTCTCTCCTTAGATGTAGATAATTTGCCAAACCATATAAAATATCTTGTGTCGATTTCGCGTTGTTAGTTTCTTATAAGTTGATTTCTTCAGAATATCTTATAAGAATCATATGGTTCACCATGTTTTGTCAGTACGTTGTAAGAATCCTAACTTCGTTCTGTGGTTCATTCATAAAAGTTGCTATAAGGATCCTATGGTTCACCGAGTTTTCTTTATAAGGTCTTTTGTTGGTAATGATTCTAATTAATATTAGAGAAAAAAAATGCATAAGTCTCTGTAGTTCAATATATAATACTCATAGGTCCTGTAGTTAGCAAATAAGTCTTTGAATTTTAAAAAATTGAACTCATTAGTTCTTCTTACCTATTTATGTCTCAAATAACAATATGAGATTACTAAAATACCCTTGCATAAATTAAAACCATAAAAAATAACCCAGCGATCATCCCACTCTAGGAAACAATATTTCTCATCGGCATTTCATCGAACATCTTCCTCGCATCCCCAATCACTCCGCACATCGCATCCATATCAACCACCGAACTCCCCACAAACACGTTGTCCCAAGTCCCGTCTTTAGCACCAGAAAATGCAGTGAAACCCCACATTTTAATAGGCTTGCAAGTGCTCACCGCCGCACGAACCTGTATCCTTAACATCGACGGAGGCGTAATAAAATCTTCTATAAACCCCACGTTTAAGGAACAGGCATGTAGAGAATTCGATTACGGGTCTGCTTTTTGGACAAAATGGCAGACATTGTAAATGAGATCCTGGCGAGGCTAATACAGATGGCCGACCAGGTGAACAAATTGGCCCACGAGGCCTAATCGTTCAAGCAAGACTGCCAAGAGCTCAAGGCCAAGACCCAGCGGCTTTCGGTCCTGTTAAGACAGGCCGCGCGAGCCAATAATGGCCTCAACGAGCGGCCGACGAGGCGTATCATTGACGACACCGAACAAGTCCTCGACAATGCCCTCAACCTCGTGTTAAAATGCTGGGCCAAAGGGCTAATGAAGTGCTTGTTCATCATCATCCCAGCCGCGGCCTTTCGAAGAGCGGATTGCGATCCTTTACATGGGTTCATTGGAGAACAGGTCGGACGCCGCATCTTCCTTGGTTTCCTTAGCGAGGGACAATGATCGGTACAGGAAGTTGACTATAGAGGAAGGACGGGTGGCTCCGTTGCTTAAGTTGGCGAAAGATGGGAAGTTGGAAAGCGTCGAACAGATTGTAAATGCAGGGGTTGGCTTGGTCTTTGCAAAAATCCTAAAAGAAGGTCACATGAAGGTTTAGGCTGTTGTGGCTTGGCTGTCACGGAATTGGCCGGGAATTATCCGAAATGCCAATGTTCAGGCTGTAGTAGTTTTAATGTGGGTTATGTTTTAATGGTTTTAATTGAGGTAAAGGTATTTTAGTAATTTCATGTTGTTATTTGAGATATAAATATATCAGAGGAACTAATGAGGTCAATTTTTTAAAACTCAGTGACCTATTTACTAAATATTGGACCTATGAGTACAATATGTTAAACCATAGGGACTAAATAATTTTTTTCCCTTAATATTATTATCTGTAAATGAAAGATTATATGGAGAGAAACAATAAACTCTTATTGATGCATTAAAACAGTATATATACAGAGACTTTGTCCTAACCCTAATTGATACATAATTACATTGACTACCCATACTACCCTTAATACATAATAGGAAATTACATGTACACATACGCGAGATTAGGAATGGCCTCAATACTCCCACTCAAGTTGGAGCATACATGTCACGAATGCCCAACTTGTGAAGAAGAAACTCGAATTGGCGCTGGCCAAGTGCTTTCATGAGGATGTCGGCAAGCTAAAAATTAGTACGAACATGTCGTAAAATAAGCTCTCCAGATTGCAAGGCATCACGAACAAAATAACAGTCAACTTCAATATGTTTCGTGCACTCATGGAACGTAGGGTTGGTAGTAATGTGAATAGAAGATGCACGGCTAACGATGCGACACGCCAAGGTCACGAAGTAGTATCTTCAACCATCGGATTTCACATGTAATGGTAGCCATAGATCAATACTCGGCCTCCACAGAAGAATGGACAACTGTTGTTTAATTCTTGGTCTTTCATGAAATGGGAGACAATCCCAATTGAATATAATAATCAGTCAAGGAACGTCGAGTGAGAGGACAACTTGCCCAATCTGAATCATACTAGCCATAGAGTTGAAGATCACTGTCGGATTGAAGAAAGATACCTTAACCTGGTTTGCCCTTCAAATAATGAAGAACACGGAGTGCTGCTGCCCAGTGTTCTTATTACGGACGTTGCATGAACTGAGATGATACATGTACACTGTAGCTGAGATCAGGTCGCGTAATAAAAAGATAAATCAAATGCCCGACTAGGCGGCGGTAAGCTTCATAATTTTTGACACCCGTGTCGGTAGCGAGAGACAACCCATGATTAGGCTCCATAGAAAAAATAGCAGGCTTGGCCCCGAGCAAACCGCACTCATCAATAATATCTAAAACATACATGCATTGAGAAACAAATATGCCTTCCGGTCCCCGAGCAATGCTAAGACCTAGTAAGTATTTTAGCACCCCAAGATCTTTTATATAAAAATAGCGTGATAAGTAGCACTTAAATCAAACAATGGAGGTCTCGTGACTCCCACTGATAATCAGATCGTCAACGTAAACCAGCACACACAATGCGACTCTATTGCGATAACATGTAAAAAGTGAATAATCAGCATGACAAACTAATGATTGGTAAGCTTAGCAAACTAATTGCATAGAGTTTGAAGAAGACCATACAAGGATTTGCGAATGCGACATACATTTCTGATAATCCACGAGGAATTTTCATGTACACTTACGCAGCCAAATCTCCATGAAGAAAAGCGTTATGTACATCCATTTGATGTAGAAACCAAGATTTTGCAACAGCAATAACCAAGAAAGTTTGGATGCAACATCGTCTCAATTGTCCACGTCCTATTATGTTCAAGTGCCTCAATTTCAAGTTTCATTGCTGCACGCTAACTAGAATCTTTGACAGCTTCATTAAAATGGGCAGGCTCATGGCCGAGAGTAACATAGGCAACAAATGTCCTGTGATGTGGGGCAAACTTGGCAGTTGATACATAATTGGCAATGAGATATGCCTTACCTGAAGCTAGCGGAGCCGCAGTAAGTCCAGAAAGATAGCGTGCCGTATGGATAGACACATGATTGAGAACAAAATCTCGATACTTGGTAGGAACAATATGTTGGCGATGTCTGCGACCAAACTAGATCACCTCATCTATAATAACCTCATTCGGAGGGTCAAAAGTTTCAGCCTCAGTGACTGTGACTGGTACTAGAGTGGCGATCGATACAATAGATGCAGGAGAAGTTTCGACTTTAGGAGTGCTCCCCCTTACATTAGTATCTCCAACATCAAGTGTAGCATTTGGAATAGCAATACCGACATCATCCCCCACTACAATAGGACAGTCCAAAAGTGGAGGGGGAGAAGGAGCCATAGAAGTCGCATCATGATATGGAAAACAAACGTCTCACTAGTTTTAATGTCATATACTTGCCACCCTTTCTTACCGAATGGGTATCCAATAAACATGAACCGACGTCTGCGCTCCCTAAACTTGTCCTTCAAACGAGGAGGATGGTGTGTATAGCAAAGACATCCAAAAGTTCGAATATAAGAGTATGACAAATGCTTACCAAACAAAGCTTCATGTGGACTCTTTTCACCAAGAAGTGGGGTGGGAGTACGATTTATCAAGAACTCTGCTACTAGAATGCATTCACCCAAGAATTTGATTGGTAGATTTGCCTAAAACCTAAGAGAACGATCAATGTTTAGAATATGGCGATGCTTTCGCTTCAAATGACCATTCTGTTGGGTGGTGTCAACATACAAAGTCTGATGTATAATCCCATGATCACTTAAGTATGTCCGTAGGCCAAGAATATATGATCTATTATCACTATGAAGAATATATGATCTATTATCACTTCATGGTGCAAAATCGTGGAAAGATACTGCCAACCTCCCTCTTTTCAGCCAACAAATAAATCCAAATAACTCGTGTACAGTCGTCAACTATAGTGAAGAAATAACATGCACCATAAGAAGAAGGAATATGATATGACCCAACATGTCACAATGAATCACTATAAAGGTTTCTCAGCTTTATTAGGACTTAACTCAAAACTGTTTTGACTCTATTTTGCTAGAAAACATACATCACAATGATCATCCAGTTTGGAAGAAACCCTAGAAACTGTAGGTAACATAGCTACTGCTTTATTCGATAGGTACCTCATATGTCGATGCCATAAGGAAAAGGAATCTGCCAAGAACATCTTGCAAACTTTAACTCCTCCCACTGCGTGCAGACATAAACCCCGGCCTGCTGCTCACCCACACCAATCACTGTCTTTGAAGTTTCATACCATAAGATACACAACTTGTGAGCAAAGCTGGATGTACACTTAGAATCATGAACTAACCGTGACACAAAAATCACGTAGCATGCTACCTTCGAAAAATATAAAACATGATATAATTCCAAGCTACACTTCAGTTTCACACTGCCTACCTTAATAGCCATTGTCTCGCTTCCATCAGGAAGCCCAGTTGAACAAAGAGAAACATCCACAATATTGGTCAAAAAATTCAGATCCCCACTCAAATGATTAGAGGCTCAAGTATCCAAGAGCTTTTGTTTACAAACATCCTTACCAAATAATTTTTCCATTGATGCACCTTGACTAGGTTTTGCGCCATTTATCACATCAACTGTTTAAAAATCATCCAATGGAATCCCGAGCGCTTAGCCTCCTGTCCACCTCTGATGCCACACATCATTCCTTCAATCGGATGAGCTTGCATAGCATTCGCAAGTTGAATCCCTCATCTGTGACCCTCACCATGCCCCTGACCAGGAATACATCCTCCGCGCATACCGTGACCAGCTCCCCTACGGCCCGCCTTTTTGATGTACCACCATTCAAGAAACCCTATAAGCTGAAAACACTCAGCCTTGTCATTTACCATAATGTCCACAGTTTCCCTCATCTTTGCGAGTGGTATTTTGTTGCCTGGTCTTTGCTTGCATGGCAAAACTAAAAGCTTCAGTCTAGTCATCTTTTGTTATTGCCACGACACGATGTATTTCTTCGTTCATCAGCCTGGCATGTATCTGATTCAGATTCGATAGAGGCATAGTACTCAGGATGTTCAATCTAATGGTGCGATATGTTGCATCGTCTAATCCTATGAAGAATTGATACACCTTTTCTTTCTCTCGTACCGCAATCAGTTCTTTGTCCGCGCCACACTTGCAACTGCAAGTACACGATGGCTGCTTCGTGTATGCGTGGACGTCTTCCCACATGCCTTTCAGTCAGTTGTAGTAGGCACTAAGGCTCGTGCCAGATTGCTTGCAGATTACAATCTCGCTCTTCAATTGATAAACCCTCGTGTCATTGCCCACAGAGAACCTCTCCTTCAAATCCTCCCAAAGTTCTTTCATGCTCTTTATGTAGGAGACACTAGAGCACAAGGAAGGATCAATAGTATTGAAAATCCAACCCACCAACATGGCATCGACAATGCTCCAATCATCATAGTCCGAATCTGTTGCGCTTGGTTGCTTCACGCGACCATCGATAAAGCCAAGTTTCTTCTTGGCTTTCAAGGCATTGTGTACCGCCTTCATCCACTCATCGTATTTGTCCCCACGCAGCACCATAGATATGATAATAATGCCAGTATTGTCGGTCGATGACATATAGTAAGGCAAGCTAGGGTCCATCATCGGTGGTCGTCAAGCCATGAATCCCTCGGTGCTTCCGATCTTCTCTCTGCTAGTCATGTCTGGCTCTTATACCATGAAAGATTATATGGAGAGAAACGAGAAACTCTCGTTGATGCATCAAAATAGCATATATATAGAGATTTTGCCCTAACCCTAATTGATACATAATTACATGGACTACCCATACTACCCTTAATACATAATAGGGCATTACATGTACACATACGCCAGATTAGGAATGGCCTCAATATTAAACTATCTATGTGATTTTCAAATAAGTAACATAAATTTATAATATGAAAAACGAAGACAATATTTATAATAACAGCTTGAATAAATTGTAGACGTGTGCCTTAAACTCGCCTTAATTTCCTTGATCGTAAGCAACAATTTGAACATTTTGCGAACTTTTGATGGTTAAAGAACCTAGACTTGAAAATGTATATCGTATGCTAAAAGAAGGGGGGAGAGTAGAAAACTGTGTGTATGTTTTGATTTTTTTTTAATCGGTAGAATTTTATTGTGTAACTCCATGGATACAGAATCACCTCAATATGCATCCAATTGCACAGGTCGCAATCAAAAGCATATGCGAGGATACTTACGCCAACAAGCCAAAATCAAAGCACCTCCGAACCCTAATTATAAGTTGATTGAAAGACCCCATTAAATTATAAAATAATGATGATAATTAATCCTCCTATTAACTACGTTCGATAACAGAGATTAAGAAAAATAGAGTGGCCCTCAATGCCAATAGGTCCGACGCAGCTGTGGAGGAAGGAGCATTGTATTTTGTGGTATAGAGTGGCCCTTCTCTATGCCTCCAAGAAGCCGCCGTGAGCCGTCGAACTCGAAAGTGTTTGTTCCTCCCAAGTAGAGGTGACACTGTAATTTGCTTGCGGTTCAATTTTTCCCTCAATTGGAAACAAATTAGAACAATGTCTGCGAGGATTAGATGAATTTTGAAGTTATCAATTGGATTATAATTGCATTTCATAAAATTTTAATATTTTGGGATATTAGTATTTGTTCCAATGTTCTAATAATACTTTTGACTTTTAGGGTGTGAGAGCAAAACTTAAGCTGAACCAAATAACTAGACCAAATTAAATCATTTCTTTCATAATCAGGTATTAATCGGTTTTCTCTGAATCTCCAATTCTTAAGTTTTTTTTTCTTTTACGCGGTTTAGTTTACTGGCTAAATCAAAGGGAACATATTCGCACAAGACTATAGTGTGTAATATACTGGTAGTATCTATAGAACTCAAATTCTTATCTTTTTTTTAGAATGGACTCATATTCTTATCCTTATCTTCTTCAAAAAGAAGATTCAGGCAAGATATACGTCCTAAAATACCGGGCAGATCAGATCCGACCTGGGGTCCATAATATTTTAAATTTTTTTACAAAAAATTAAACTTCATAATCTATGTTATATATAATCGGATATCTTTCTTTTGGTAAGTTAATCGAATATCTTTTGTATCTACGAATAATTGAAATGCGATTGATTTTGACTAATAAGTGAATAGATAAATTTTTCTAGACAATAGAAAACAAGTAATAGATCTCATACATAAAAATACGTAATTGTCCGTACGTTTAAGAAAATAAAAAGAAGATTAGATGATGATTTTTTTGGCTATATATGAACTAGTTAAAAGTTTCACATTGGTAATAGACCTCGTACATAAAAAAATGTCACCACATTTAGGTTCTCTTTATCTTATAATATATTTTCTCATCAAAAGAAAGATCTTAACTTATTTTAATTATTAAAAAAATATAATGGCATAAAAATGAAAAGATTGATACATAGAAAAATTGAAACACAAGCCACACGATTGATTGAGACAAAAAAATTTATGATCTTTTTGGAGGGTCTTTCAGAAGAGGCTATACGTTTTCAGAATTTTTGTTTTTGTAATATATACATTTATATAATCGTAAAAATTCGGGTAGGATTCGGATAGGACTTTATAGACTCATATGCATACCCTTATCCTTTTGAAAAATAAGGATCACGACACAATCACACTCATATGTATGTCTCCGCTAAAATTAGAAATTGACCCCACTAAAAAATTAATCAACGTAAAAATTGAAACTAAATTTTAAAAAAATTTAGGCATTCCTTAATCTTTTAATATATATTATAAGATCTTAATTAGTCTAACTATGCTACCATAAATAATAAAATAATCAACTAAAAAATATATATATTATAATGACATATGTTGAACTTTTTGAAAAAAATTATATTGCCCCCACTCCCCAAATTTTCTGGCTCCGCTCCTGTCTAGCGGCATAGGCGTTGCTTAACTTCAAGAAGGTCAAGAGTTCAATCATTGATATTGTAACTAGGTGTAATATTTACCTTTCGAAAAAACCTAAAATTTGGATTAACATTTTCGTACATACATAATAATAACAATAACTATTATAGATTAAAGTATAGTCGTATCTATTTGCCCGGTGCTTTCTCTGAAAATTCAATAAAAACCTTAAAATGTTAACAAATTTGTGAACGGACTAACAGTTCAAGAAAATATAGTAATCTTAAAACAAAAGTCAAAAGTTTATTTGTTTTTGCCCTACACTGTAGTTTCAAAATATTCGAAAGAGTGACAAAAAAATTTTTAATTAACACTTTACTATTTAAAAATATTATTAAATAAGTGAAGTGTCAATTAGAAAAGGTTCTCTCACTTGGTCTAACATTTTGAAAACACAGAATAGACAAGTGTCAAAACGTGTTGTCACAAGATACTAAAGTGGACTTTTACCTAAAACAAAAAAATCAATATAAAAAATTGCACCTTTCACATAGTTTAGAGAAAATAAAATTGTGTTCGAAATGAAAACAAATTATATTACAGAACTTTTACTCTAAAAAAGAAAAATAAATAATCTTGACGAAATTATCAAGACAATGAATTAACGGAGATTGATATTCGAATTTTCAATTTCTAATTTACTAATAAAAATTGAGGACGTTAGCTTGGCATCATAAAGCTGAATTGTAGCAAAGATAGGGATAGATTTGGGACAAGTAGCATTGGCAGAAGCACGTACAGTAAGCGAAAAAAGGCTCACTGCACTATTCCATAGTTGCTGTTCAGAGCAAACAGACTGTCTTGACCCTTTCGATCCACGAAACATGGTCTAAAATTGACAACTTACTTTAAAGCCATATATTCTGCCGGATTCTTGACCAAAAAAATATATTCTGCCGGAATTATTGTAAATTAACTAGATAGGAGCTATTTTCAAAGCCCTACAATGGAGGGTTGGCAAAGGGAACATGTCTTCTTATATCCAGGGTCTATAACAACAGTCGCAAATTGTAATGTCAAACAATAATAACAAGTGGGACCACATCCTCACCTAACCAATGAGAAAAAAGTGACACAAACTCTAGTTTAGATTTGTATTCACTTAAAAAAATTTTGGTATAAAATTTTATATATGTAAACAGAATTATTGAAAAAAATACGGTCGATAGACCAAAGTTAGACTTTAAATACTAGATATTCGGTTAAAATCTCAGCTAGCTCCCTCTCTCCCCTTCTTAGTTTTATTAATTTTCTCCTCATTTTTACTCTCAAATCTATTTTCCTTTCCTCTTCTATTGTCTTTGTTGGCATTTGGGAAAGAGGAAACCTCTCCCTTTCTGCTTCTTTCATCTCTTCTAAAGTGTCTTTTCTTTCTTCTAGCCACTTAAGTTTGAGACCCATCCAAGAGCCTTCGTCCAAAGCTTTATATCCTTTTCAACTTTCTGCTTCCAAATCACCACCACTTATAGAATCTCCAAAGTCTTTTTCTCTTAAATCCCTCTCTCTCTCTCTCTCTCTCTCTCTCTCCCTCCCTCTTTCTTTATCTTGAAAACAAAAGGAAAAGGTAGTACAAAACCCAGAGGTTTTAAACTAGTACATTTGACAATTGCCCATGTTTCCTGGTCTCACCACCTTTTCCTCCTCAAGGTACCCTCAACCCATCTCCTTATTTTTTCCCCCAAGCTTATAACACCCTTTTTTCCCCTTTGAAGTGTACTACAAGAAAATGATGTGTCAATGTAGAAGATCATCTCCAACTCTACTCCTATGGGTCTTCTTGCTTCTGCTTGGACATTGTCAAAGCTCAAGAACCACTAATGTGTTCTACATCAACCCCAGATACCCTCACAAAGGCCACTACACCAACTTCATGCCAAGACATTTCCCTATTCCGACATCCGGGCCTTCGAGGAGACACAACGATATCGGCTTGCAAAGTTGGAGATCATCATCATCGTCGTCGTCATTATCATCGCCTTGATGAAGTCGAGATAGGGAGCTCATCTTTTTCTCTTCTATTTTCAGGGAGAGGAAATTAATATTGAGGTGACTAATATATCTTTTGGCTAGATATTTTTCATTTATTTGGGTTTTTTTTAATTTTACTTTTTCATATAGCAATGTGGAGTTGGTGGGCACTGTACATGGAGTTGTTGGAGTAACATACATCTTTTTTATTTTTATGGAGTTTGTTGAGGACGGCAGTTAGCTAAAGACCTTGTAATGGATGTGATGTATATGTATGTCCAAGTTTTCCTCTCCTTTTTTTTGAAAAAAAAATTTTTAATTTGTCAGAAAGGCTAGACAAGATTATTGTCTTTAACCATTGAAAACTTTCTTGGAGGGGTCAGAAAGGCTAGACAAGATTAATTTGTCACCACCTCCTGACGTATAAGATTAAGTTTATAGTAATTTTCTGGGTTTTGTTGATCTGATCTCTTGAGTTTATTTTGATTTGGTTTATTGACTTGTTCAATTACCTAATTTTGGATCGCCTAATTTTCCTTTGCTATACCAGTCATAATGCTGTGCCAAGAAAATTAAGAAGTCATGAAATTCAAAGCTAGCATTAATGGATCTTCAAATCATTCAGTGGAAACAGCTAGCTCAACCTTGGGTAAGTATTACCAACAGCCAAACTAAGAGAGTTGTACCCCCCAAAAAAAACTATGAGTTTCGGAGTTTGAACAATTAAAAATGTATCAATATTAAATAATTATTAATTTTTTATATTTTAAAATTTTATTCAGTTCGAATCTATATTTATCAGTTAAGTGAATATTTGGATATGAGGTTAGCATAAAAAAAGTCGTGGTAAATATTGTGAAGTGGGAAATTTCTGCATGTGTCATTGAGATCTTTCTTATGAAAAGAAATCCAGATGTACGTACTTCCCAATTCCAACTTCCAAATTAAAAGAAATCGAAATGAATTTGGCTAATTGATAAAAGAAAATACCCAAATTAGTTGGTAGACGAGAGCAGTTTCGTTATATTTCAAAAGTCACATTTCAGAGGAAGTGGTTTTCTTACTGGCAAGGGGACATATTAAAATGGAGTATCGCGAGAAAGTTAATTATAGCACCAAAAAGTTAAAGTCACTCTCTTTTATTAATTTTGGTCCATGGTAATTTTTTTATCCTTTTTATAATTACTATAACTAATTTTAAAATTGTAAATTTTCAAAAAATATCTCAAACTTTTTTCTTTTTTCTTTTTTCTCTCGCCATCTCAAACATCTCAATATTAGTCATAATAATCATACAAATGTGACTTAATATAGATAAATGACCATAAAAAATAAATTAGTAAATATTGACTAAAATTTATAAATATGAATGACCACGGTATTTTTTTTACCCACCAAAAAAGGGAAGACTAAAATGAATTAAGCGAAAACTTGCTAAAAGGAAAAGCAAATAACATTTCAAAAGAAATTAACAGGATCTTCATATTTCACCTAAAAAATTATTGTAATATTATTACTTTGATAAATAAAAAAGGCTAGAAATATATTTTTTGAGTAAAGCTATATATTTATTGTCAAAGAAGATGCCAAGTAAGTTTACTGTAATTTTTTTGGCATTATTTGGACTATAAATATTTTATTAAAACATAAGAGCGAGACAGTGAATTTCAGGGCCACAATAGAGTTTCAACTCGATAAAATTTTAGCAATCAAGTGTCTCAAGTCATTTTTGTGGATATACTATTTTTACGATGTTATTTTTTGTTTATACCATCTATTATCTGGATCAACTAAATCGACTAATTCAAATTATAGAGTCGGATAAAATTTTTGAAAGGTGTCAAAAAATTTCGGATGCATTCCTAATAACTCGAACTACTGATACAACAAAGTTATCACAAATTGATTGGTTTTTATGAATTCACTTGCTACCATGGACCCTCTATACTCTATCCCATCAATTTCAGTTCCATAATCGTTGCCGTGAAATCTGGGTAAGGTAGAGCAGTCGTATGTGTGATGTGAAGCAATTGTTTTGTACTTCTTGTGATTTGATAATTCATCGCCTACGTTGCCTGTGTAAAATAAATTAAATTGTACATGTTCCAATCAAAAAAGTTGTACATCCTCAACTGTAGCGTTTTAAATTTGATGCGACAGTGAAGAGTTATTCACCACAGGAAAAGTTAACAACTCAATTCAAAAATAAGGTAAAGAAGAAGAAATACCCATTGTTTTAAAACAGGACTCCGACCTGGCAATGGGACGTTTAGTGTTGGTTATAGAGCCTGAGTCGAGTGGTGGTGTTCGATTGGGTGCGAGAAGCGTAACGTCAGTGCACTCGTTATAGGTCCACTGAGGGCCACGGTCGTGGCGGATCTTTGTGAGTCGAGATCAAGATGAGGGCCACGGTCGTGGCCCCCCCAGGCCACGGTCGTGGCTCAAGCTAGCAGCCCGGAAAAGTCCATTTTCTTAGACAAGTTTGCCCCTCCTTGTGCATTTACTCACCTAGGGTTGGTACCACTATAAATACCCAACTAGATCTCATTTATTGTTGTTCCAAGAGTGTAGGTAGTTCATTCAATGTAAAGAGAGAGCAAGTGAGCTCCACTGAGTGGGATTAGTAAAAACTTTTCTGGCTTGGTATACCCCCAAACGTAGATCTTCAAGATCAAACCAGGTGAATAAATTCTTGTCTCATTTGTGTTCTTTCATTTGTTCTTCTTCTGATTTCGTGGCTTGCTTCCTCTTGTTGGTGATTGCGTTGGGTCCCTTGGCTTAAGAGTTAGTTGTTATATCAAAATTTGGATGAATGTTGAATTTGCCGGTTCACCTGATAAGATCTGCCGATCTAGTTATACCAATTTTTTTAATTTTTACGTTTTATTTAATTAAAAATTATTAATTTAAGAATTTGATAGGTGTAAATAATAAACTTGCAATAAAACTAGAAGATATTCAGTCATAAAGCTAAACATAATTAAGTATATAATTATTAAAAAAAATCATCCAATCTGATTGACAGTCCAATGGTTTACTCTCTGGTTCATTTTTTAAAATACTACAATACATCTACATGTAGCAATAACTCTACAATCATAGCGCCGTATGGCAATTTTTCTCCACGGCCATATGATGTAACGTAGATTACATAGATATGCAATTATAATATCTAGAGATATCATTCGCAACTTTTTTTTCCAAAAAAATATATCTGTCACATAGACGATGATGAAGAGGTAGGGAATACGCGCTAATTAATTACCGCCATCAACATGAATGTAATGCAATGTGTAGAGAAAATTCTAGTCATTATTAACCAAATTTCGCCTCAATTATGGGCTTTTTTTGTTCATTTTATGGTATTCCTCATGTTCAGTTATCATAAGAATATAACGCACCTAGACAACCATAATCATAGAGACCTGAAATACATCTATCCTGATCTACATCATAAAAAGCCAATTGGTTGCAACTGTTTGGTGGATCCGTGTATAAAATGTGGTATAATTAATAACTTCATTGGATTCCATCGAAAAATTCATTGATCTTTAGGTTTTAGATGATCGCGATGAGTTACTCGTAAAGGAAGATGATACATATTTTGTCAACAATAAGACGAGACCTAGACACGAAGCATTGCAATTTCAGATTGTTCTAAATTATAATGAAAGTTCTTGGCTTGTTATTTACAACCAAACATGAACCTTGATATATTGACCGTAATCTAATGATTGAATTAAAATAAGAATTTCGATATGATGAAAACGTCATAAACGGTGAAGTACATCTGCTTGATAAATCGAAGAAAACACGATAGAATCTCAGCTCGTGTTCGAACAGTTCAACAAAACCAAGCGATACATATATATATATATATATATATATATATATATATATATATATATATATATATATAACTCCTAAAACAACAGTTTCTAACAGGTTAAAAGTGTAACTCATTGTTATAAGAAACTCCTAAAGAAAAATAACTCCTAACTAGGTGAAAAGTGGCTCGAAAATGAAACTAAAAAGACAACAAAATTAGGCCTTGCAAGAAGGTTAAAAAGTTGAAATCTTTTTAGCCAAAAGTTGATAAAAACTAATATTCATAAACAAGTCTTAAAAACTGGAACATAACTTCCTAAATAGAATGTCTAATTAGAAAGAATCAATGTTCTCAATTTTTGTAATTTTGTATCCCTTTTCTCTCTCTCTCTCTCTCTCTCTCCCTCCCCCTCTTCACCGTTCCATTTCCCTAAATTGAAAATTTAATTCCTTTCTTCCTCTTTGATTCTTTCCCCAATCCTTCTTATCTACTTTCTTCTTAATCATAGCGCCTCTCTGCCGTCACCACCTCCCTCCTTCCGCTGGTGCGAAGGTCGGGTGGTGACGGTGGATCTCTCATGGAGGTGGCCCCGGTGTCTGCTCCCGCATCATCCATTTTGTTCGTTGACAATCTGCCCCCTTGTTGGACTCTGGGTTTCTTGTGGGAGTTTTTCGATCATCATTTTGAGGTTGTTGACTCCTATATTTCTTCGAAGAAGTCTAAAAGGAACTCTAGGTTTGGATTTTTTTTTAGCCCCACCGCGTGAGTCCAACTCGATTATTCTCTAGCTCAATGGCTCGCGGGTGGAGCATCAGCGTCTTTTCATCTCTATGGCAAAATTTATGCATGGCGGGGCCAAAATGGCTGTGCCTTCAGCGGCAGGGTCTTGGGTCTGACGTCTCCTGCGGTAGCTCGCCCCTCTGCCTCTTGTCGGGGGGCGAGCAGGGATCACTCAGTTCTGACGTTCGCAAACATCTTGAGCGCTCCCTGCCCAGAGGCTCATACCTAGGGGTGTGCAAATGGGATTTGGGATATGGGATATCCCGAATTTTTTCGATATTCGGGAGTTCGGGATCGGGATATCGGTATTCGGGATTTAATTCGGTTGTGGTTTTTGGGAAAATTCGGTGAATTTCGGTATTCGGTAGAATTTCGGGATATACCGGTATTATTTCGGTAATACCAAAATACCGAAGTACTAAACTGAAATTTACCAACTATATAAATAAAAGGGCACAGATATTTTTTCACGACTCCATCTCTCTCTTCGAAAGTGATTTTCTTTGTTTCCGCTCTCCAACTTCTTTTTTTTTTTAGAAAACAAAATCATCCCTCTTCTCCGACCGATCGCCGGCCACCAGCAACAACACCGTTCGACCGCCGACCACCACCAACAACACCGTTCACCACCATCCCAAGTCTCGAGTCAGTCTCCTTGATATTGCAAATTAGGGTTTGAGATTTGGGGATTTTTTCAAATTAGGGTTTCAAGTATATGGGTTTGTGTTGAACTTTAATTTGGACATTCCTAGGTGCTGTGTTTGGGTTCCTGACTTGTGCAACCTGAATTGTTCATGTTTGTACCCCTGTACTTGTCTTTGGAGCAATAAATTTTACCTTTTAAAAAACAATTCGCTATTACGGGTAAATCTCGATCCCAATCCCGAATTTTATTCGGTATTCGGTATGATACCGAATTAAATTCGGGATCGGAATCGGTATGGGGTTTTTTTGAATTTCGGTATTTGGGATATTCGGTATTCGGTATTTGGGATCGGGATATCCCGAATGCACACCCCTACTCATACCCTTGCACAAACGCCTCTTGGTATATAAGCGGACTTGATATATTTACCTCCGGAGGATCTTCAAGCTGACTGGTTGGGCTGTTGCACTGTGGCTTCTCTATTCGACCTAGGGCATGTCATGTATATCAAGAGCGACCTTTGTTTTGCCGACATAATTGATGTTTTGGTGCGAGAAGCTCAAACCATTCTGATGTCTGCAAAATTGAGAATAATTAAACACAAAACTAAATAGTATAGTGGATAAGTAAGATTTCGAACTGAGGGTTGGAACACAAAATTTAAACAATTAGTTATGCTAAGCGAGAGAATTAAAGGTTGTAAAGGTTGTGAAAGATTGCAAGTAAATAAACGAGATTGAAAACGTAAATAAAAGAGTTGCCAGTCGGGTCTTCGAAAAACCTCATGTGAACCAGTACTAGCGGCCGCTACTCAACTGTTTGGCAAAAATCAGAACTAGCGACCGCCAGAAGACTTGCGACGGGGAGTTCTCCAGCTATTTTTTCCTCGAGTCGCCTCATCGTCCAATCCTGCTCCAAATGCACTCGAACCGCTCCTTTTACCTACGAAAACACATGACAAACGATAGAAATCTACTCCACCATACGAATACATCAAAACAATAAAATACTTAATGGAACAAAACTAAAGACGGACAAAACGATGATTAAACATACGAATCACATAGTACCTGAATGAGCGTACACACACTCATCACATTCTTCAACGACATTAGACCTTGTAACTCTTGTTTCTGGACTTCCAGAAGAAGCCTCTGGCTTTAGATTGAGCGCGTCCCGCTTTAAATGTGGTCTGACTCTTTCCTCGAATGGTTGTCCGCCCCTTTGGTGATTTAATTTCTATTCACAAGGTCATGTCTTGTTGGACTCGTCTAGATGCTACTTTTGTGTCTATTTCCTCACCTTTAATGGATAAAACAGTAAGCACTTCAAGGTGAGGATTGGGAATTAGGCCTATTTGATTCGAATTGAGGAGTTGGCCTCCAAGGTGGATGTGGCTTGTTCTTATTCAATTGGGGCTTCTGGTTTTGCATCCCCTCCCTCACCAATTCTGGTTGGTGATGCTGTGGACTACTCTCTTGGTTGTGAGGAGCCTTCAAAGGCTGCTGAATTTGTTACTAGTCAACTTTCTTCTCCGAATGTTGGGACTTTAGTCAGTGATAGTTGGAGCCTTCCTCCTTTGCTGATGAAGGGGTGATTGCATCAGCTTCTTTTGAGGACATTGCCTCTGCAAGGTTTGGTACGAGTGTGTTATCTCGTACCTCTGATTTAGAGGTTATTTTGTAGCTACCTGCTGCCGACTTTGTTGCCAGCTTAAACGTTGAGTTTCAATCCCCTATTACTGACTGTTTGATGGAGGTTGCGCCTCTTTTTGACTTGTCTTACCTCTGTGCGGGTTGTGTGCTTTGGCAGTCCCCTATTGGGGCTACAACTTTGCCTTTCGCGACCCTTGGGGTTGATACTGCATCTTGTGAGGTTGTTCATTAACTAGATGACGTGAGTTCATCCGCAGATGCTGAGATGGATGCTTGTTTTATGGAAGTTCTTGCTGGTGTGAATGCCTCTGGGTTGGTGGACGAGTCGCAGTCACTTGCTGCCGCTCTATCTACTTCTGCCGCACCCGTTGTTGCTACCTCAGTGTTTAAGAAGGCTTCCAAGCATAGTTCGATTCAGTTGACACCAACTCATTCAAGTTACCGTGTTCGAAAGCTCACCTGCAAAGTCGCTGCCCTCAAGCAAGTCCTACTACGAGTTCAGAAGATTTTGCCTCTGAAGAGGCATTTGTCTGAGCTAAACCCTAGCTCGCTGATTACAGGTATGGAGGCGCATGAAGAGGTTCTTCATGAGGAACTTTCGTTTGAGGTGCGACGCCTCACGACTGACTGCCTTTGGCATCTCTTAGGATGAAGATTCCTCCTCAATCCTCCACGCGATTAAGGAGGTGGCTCATGGCTTGGAACTAAACCGGTACTTCGATCCTTCTGAAGTTGGTTTTGCCAGGTATTTGTGATAGGTTCATATTCTTGGTGTATATTCGGGTCTATTTTTTTATGACCTGAGGGTGCTTTTGGTATGGCTTTGATATAGCTCTGCTTTGGTGATAACTTAGAATTTGTATTCAGATTACATATTCAGATTACATATATCATGGTCGTTCGTTTGATATGTGTAATCTTGTACTATGATGTAACCTTCCTCAGTTGGTTTTTACGACGAATGATACTTTACTTATATAAAAAAATTCTAAAATTTTGTGCCTTAATAAATACATTTAAGTCAAACACTTTGAAATAAATTTAGAAATTGACATGTTAAGAAATGATTTGAAATTCTTTGCGATTGCTTTTGTAATTAGTCAGATTCTAAAGTTGAAAACATCATGTAAATTCCCTACGATTAACATGAGAAGAATGATGTTAAATCCAGCTAGTTTTCATTGAGAGCCTTTATATTTCATCAAGGGGCATCGTCTTCGCCAATCAACCTTTTTCTAAATTTTTTGTTGATTACTGCATTGGAAATAAAATGATGGATTGAGTTATTCATAATAGAGAGAAGCCTGGACCCACTACCCAAAATTTGTTTAGACATGTATATATATATATTCAATTCATACTAATGCTCAACGGATGTTTCGGGTGATCTGTTGTCGGCATTAGAGCCTCATGCTGCTCGTCCTGATGTTGTGTTGGATGACGAATCCTCTGCTGCTGTTGGTTGTCCTGTTATTGGTACCATTATGGGAGAGTTGGTTTTGCAAAATCTCGCTGGTGATGTTCTGACTCCGTGTGATGGTGCTGTGATTTCCGATGATGTTGTAGTCTCTTCGGATGGTGTTCATGGGGTAGTTGGCCGCCCTCTATGCCAACCTTGGAGGCTTGTCTCTCTCCTTCTATAGCGCAGCCTTCCAAAGTTATCAAGTAGCCTAACAAGGGAAAATCTATTATGTTGATTCCGACTCGTACTAGCTGTCGGGTCAAAAAACTGACGGCCAAGGCGGCGGCCCTCAAGTCGCAGCCAAAGAGGGATGGTGGCTTGCCCTCTTCATCGCGTTCTACAGCGGAGATACCCCTTAGCGCACTCCTTGCTTCCATGGAGGAGTGTGACGATGTTCTCGGTGAGGAGCTCACATCGGAGGCATGGCGATTGGCAATTCGTATGGATATTTCTTGGCAGGAAGACACCTTTGAGCCGCGCGATCAAGATCGCTACTCGAGGGCTCCTTCCTTTTGACCCTCCTTAGTTTCAACTCTTCTCTTTGGCGTGCTTAGGGGATCTGTTCTTTTGTCAGCGATGTTTTGGATTATGCTAGATAGCTTCTTTCTTTATTTGCGCACAGTTATGTGTCTATCTAGTATCTTGGTGCACGGGAGTTGTATGCTTAGTACATTTTAATATAATTACACTTGTAATTACTTTTTAGTGAAATTAATATAATTTACTTATAAAAAAAACTAATGCTCAGCACAATTTGGCATAACATAATTTAGATAGACCTATCGCTATATTTAAAAGCTTGACATGGTATGAGCAAGAAACGATCGAGCAATTGTACGAGTCTTTGAGTCCAATTTTTGTTTAGAACTTTAATTATTTTGAATAAAATATGAACAAGTATAATAGGAAACAACAAAAACACCTGCGCATAAAAGTACAAAACACCAACTCTATCAAAGCAAATGATACATCAACCCTGAATCAGACTCAAGAATATGACGTGACTTTTTCCAAAAGTACTATTATAGTACGAAAATACCTAATACATGTACAAAAATGCACATGATGCTTGTGTTGTTGTCGACGAGGTCGACCTTCATCTGTAGTACGTTCAGGCTCTTCGATGGAATAAAGAATTAGTTGTTGGATTTTTTTTTTCGGAAGGGGTTAGAATTACTGACATTTACGATAATGACATTCTCGAAAAAAGTATTACTTGTCTAGGGTTGGACCTGAAAACGTAAACTTACAAAATTTTGTGCTAGGTCCAACCCCAGACAGGTAATACATTTTACGAGAACTCCATTCTTGTTAATGTCAGTAATTCCAATCCTCTGATATCTGAACCCAAATGGAATATGTTCTACATCTAATTAAGAGGCGATCGAATGTAAAAAAATATATTAAGAGTTGCCAGAATCGTAATGTCTCTGTACAATTTACGTCTAATGTTGAATGGCAACTTTTCTGTAAAGCACGGCAGAACCCCAAATAAGGTAGTACAGATTTTTTATAACCATGGCCCCTAAGGTAGTCCAAATTATTCCTCCCTTTATTATCCAATAAAAATATATTAAAATTTAAGCTGAAACAATTTGATTACTTAGTTTTGGCCTGGTAATAGTAGGCCAAATTGCACACAAAATGTAACTTTTATTTCTCCAGAAATGGTACGTACATGGAGTAATTAAATCATACATTTCTTTTGGTAAAATTAAATCTTACCCTACTAAAAAGTTGATTACTCTGTACGTAGGGTACAAAATGGATGTTAAATGCGGAAAAATACTCAATTTCTTCGTAATTATTTTCGACCCTAGCTACAAGAGATTCGGGAAATCGAGCTAACTTGTCATAAACTAGGTACATGTTCTAATGGTTTGAGTCTTAATTAACGGACAAATCCACATAGGTCGGTACTAGTTAGACTAACAATCTAACAAAGAAAAATAATTGCCTATTGCTAGCTGGATAATAATCAGAAAATTGTTAGTACAATAATTGAATCACGATGGACATAAAATTGATTAGCATGCAACTCACATTGGTCAACGATTGAAAAATTAGTATTTATTATACTTTTCGCAATCTTGATTACGAGGTTTTTTACATAAATAGTTTGGTTATCCAATAAATTATTTTTTAATATACATACTTGTTCTACCTATTACCATATGGCGGCTTATCATACAACTATTATTTTCCCCAAAAAATAATAACATTAGATCTCTTAGGTGGGAAGAAAAGAATAACCCACCATCTCATTTTTGCATTGAGGTCTCCAATCTTTCGTAGTCGCCAAATTATAAGAAATTGTATTCATGTCTTCTTCCCTACCAAATTCTCTCTCATTCTCCGACCAATCACATTTAGTAACCGTGTGAGTTGGTGGTTGCTGGGTTTCAAGTCAAAGTGCAAACCAACAAAGTCCAGTTTCACAAGCGTAAAAGTTCCAGCATTGGAACGTTCGGGGCCCTTTGGAGTTTGATTTTTTGAGGTGTCTGATGTTAAGTTCTATCATTGCTGGGATTAAAGTCAAAGTCCAAACCAACAAATTCGAGTTTCGATGTTGATGGAAATTGGATCAAGTTAAGTTTCGTAAATAGTAAAAATCGTTGAAAGAAAAATTCTTAAATAAGATTTGATATTACTGTTGGGAAAATTACCCGTTCCACCCACGGGGTCCAAGCAACGCAACGAAACGAAACGAAAAATACACACAAGCAAACTACAATACCACGAGAAGAACGAATGCACAAACACAAAGGAAGCACAAGGAAGAACACAAAAATTTGGTTACCCGATTCGATCCACAACGATCTACATCCGGGAGCTTCCAAGCCAGGAGAGATTCCACTATCTTTACGCACATGAGCTTCACTCGCTCTACAACAATGGATGCCTTCACTCGGCTCACTTTTCTCTCCTCTTTTCTCACCATAGGCTACCCACACTCTTGGGAACTCTCACTTGGTAAAGCCATTCACTTGGACTCTACCCACTCTTCCTCGTTCACTTGGAGTAGCTAGCTCTTCTCTTGGGTTTGCCCTTCTTCTTCTTTTTCTTCTCCTCCTTCACTTGGAGGCAACACTTCACTTGGAGTTCTTCCTCTTGGGCAACTCTCCTTCACTTGGAGAGGGGCACTTGGCCTCTCCTTTACTTGGAGAGCACCCCCGCTTCTCTCTTCTCTTTAGAGAAGTGGGCACTTGGCATCTCCTTCACTTGGAGAGCCTTTTGCCAACCTTACAACAATGAGACAAATGGATATTTATAGTGCCCACAACCTAGGCAACTATTTGGGGTTGGGAGGGGCAAAATAGTCCAAGTTCAGCAACTTTTTTGGACCCGACTGGCGGTCGCCAATCAACTGGCGCCCGCCAGTGGCATCGCCCAGAAGCTACTACCTCGCCACACTAGCGATCGCTAGTGCACTAGCGTCCGCTAGTTGGCTGGCGCCCGGCGGGCATCTCAGGCACGTCTTCACTCGATGCTTCATCTCGCTTCGTCTTCACTCGATGCTTCATCTCGCTTCGTCTTCATTCGACTCTTGACCCGATCACCCTCAAGACTCTTGACTCGAGCCACACGACCCTCGGATGTCCTCAACGTCTTCACTCAATTTTTTACTCGATTGATTCCCCGAGTGTCCTCGGACTCCAAACTCAATCGATCAACTCTCGGATCATCCTCACGGTTCTTCACTCGAACCAACTGAATACTTCACTCGTACTCAGACTCAATATCCAACAAGTACTTTACTCTTAATATTGTTGGTTTAAAATTTTCTAATTCAAAAAGCGAACCTTCAAGCGTCCAAGCTTCAAAACATTTCGACTTTTTTTAAGTTTAAGTAGAATTTGATCGGTATTTAAACTCAGGTAATTTTAAGCAAAATGTCCACCACTCTCTTGTATCATCAGGGTAATGCCCCATTAGTTTTTTTGTTCAGGTCTTGGCCAATGAAAAAGAAATCCTATTAAAAAAATCTTAAATAACACTCTGTTGTAATTGATAAAAATCGAGGTTAATTAAATGTGCAGTTGGGCCTTAAAAAAAATGTGCAGTTGGGGCCTATGGGGTTTTGATTTTTTGGGGTGTCTGATGTTGAGTTCTATCGTTGTCGCTTTCTAAACATTTTGACTTCCTGGATCTTGGCATTTCTATTTTTGCTTAAACGAATACTCGTCGTCTTTTTTTTTTTCAAAATACAATATCACTTGGCCTAAGCACAAAGAAAATTATTCTTATCAAAAAATAGAACAAAGAAAATGACCTGTCAACATTATATATATTTTAGGTAGCTAGGATGTGCCACTTTGTCATCAACTATCTATTACTAGTTTTTTACTCGTACGATTTTTTACCGACGGTCGAATTTCCTATCTGAGTTAGAATACCAAAGATGTAATTTTGTACATGGAATTCTTAAGTGTGAGAGGTTGATTACTGGTACTTTGTTACTAGTGCGGCCCCACTTTTATACATATATAGTGTATTAAATTAGGAGTAAATATAAAATCTATCCATTTATAAAATTTATCCACATCAATAAATATTGGTATATAAATAAAATTCACTTATCAAAAAATAAAATAAAAAAACCATATATTCATGGTTGACTGTTGATTTCAAAATCATCACCATTTTTTGCCTCGTTATCTCAAAGTTTCTTCCACTTTTTTAAACTTTTAAATTGCTTATTTCATTTTTAAGACATCGTAACAGCGACAGAACGGCCATAAAATATAAAAAAATGTTCCCTATTTCATGGAAGAAAGGTGACACTTTGGGCTTCAAAAAGAAAAAAAAAGAATTGCAAGCATAATGATGAGCAGGGCACTGATAAAATGTGGCCCATATGCAAAATATAACGAAATCAATTAGAAGAACGTCACCTAAGATGCTCTTTGCTTTTACCACGTTTTGTCGCTTAAAGATGAAAAATGATGGAACGCTTTCAATTATGTCAATGAAGTGGGATATGCTAGGTAATGCAAAAATCTCTTTCAAAAACATTGTTCGATGAGATTTGACGTGTCACTAAGTTTTTCTCCTTGTCAAGTTGATTTTTTTTAATCTTTGAATATTCAGATTTTAACATTATCGGATTTATTTTGGACGGCGGTTTTTCTAATAGTATTTTTTTCATTATAAAACATGAACTCAAAATATTTTTAAGTAAATTCAAGTCAATTACTTCTTCAATTACTTTTATCGAAGGGTTGACAATATATCTTGCTAGTTACTAGCAATTTTATTGTTCGTTACATTTTTTTTAGAAAGGAATACCACATATATATAACAGATCAACTGGAGAAATTCTGGTACAAGAGGGAGCTAAGCTCCGGAGGGGGAAGACGTTGCCAATTGGGTGCGACTTCGTTCACACGCGAGCGAGTCACAAGCCAATTGACAACCTGGTTAGCTTCCCTATGAACAAAAATAAGCTTACAACGATGCAAATGAGCAATGGAAAACCTAGCCAATATTGCACGGTTCTCAACCTGCCAATCTATGACACTTGTAATACCATTGATAAACTCGACTGCCATCTTGCAATCCGAGCAAATATGCACCTCCTTGTCACTGAAGTCTTGCGAACCATCTTCAACGCAAGGCTGATGGCTTGCACTTCTGCATCCAAGGCTAAAGTTGCCTTCGTAAGCACAATAAGACCATCAACGATATGGCCTACATTGTTCCTAGCCACTGTCGCTAAGCCTGCACTCAAATCATGCTCGAGCCAAGCCGCGTTGCAGTTGACTATCACCTCTTGTAAAGCAGGTGGTATCCATCTCATTCTTTGTATCTGTTGGTCCTGAGATTCGGGGAAAGGAGCTGATACCTGCGAGAGTAACAGTTCCCATTCCTGCCAAGCCTGTAACACCTTAGAGACAGTAAGGGTGGGTAAAGGCTTTGTTCCCCTGAAAATGGCGTCATTCCTCGATTTTCAGATCTGCCAGCAGAAGAATACAATGAATGGAATCAATTCTCTTCTGCCATTACTCAACAACCAAATGCTTAAGTTTGTAAACCAATCAGTGAAAGTTTTGAAAAGCTGTAGATTTGATCTATAGTTTAAAAAATATTGGAACCAGGCAGCTGAAGCATGAGGACAGTAAAGGATTAAGTGGGGGATTGATTCAGAAAGGTCGCCACAAAGGTTGCAGCCTGCATCGATGCCCAAATGTCTGTGTTTAAGAGTAACGGTTGTAGCAAGGCTGCCCGTAGATAACCTCCAAACAAAATGTTGCAGTTTAGGAAGGATGTTGAGCTTCCAGAGCTTTTTCCAGTACGCCCCATCAGTAGTCCTGCAAAAGGGACAAAGTTTAGATCAGCTTGTGCTAACCTCAAATGCAAGTAACCAACTCGAACTGAGTAAATTCTATTTTTAGCATTCAACCAAACTGGCCTATCATCAATATCAGGATGTGACACTTTCAGCCTGTTGATGGCATCACAATCGTGGGGAGTGAAAAGATCAGATAAAATAACAGGATCTCAATCAAGAGTCGTCGCATCAACCGAATCATGCACTTTAATAAAATCACAGAGAAAAATAACAGCCTGTTGTTCGTTACATGTTATTAACCCTTTTTTCTGTACGACGAATGAAAAATCTATCTGATGCAAAATATTAACTGCATGTAATATGCTTCGGGGGTCTTTTCTAGTTTTCTTCCCTTTCTTGAAAAATGGTCAAAGAATCAGAACATTAATAAAATTCTGGTTTTTTCCCATCTGCGTGTGGGCTTTTTGTGATTTTCCCACCTGCGTGTGGAGTTTTAGGCCTTTGGCCCATGGACGTTTACCATCGCTTTTGCTTCTTTTGGCTTTTTACTCTTTTCTTTCTTTTGGTATTAATCATTACTCACTAAAGCGCACACAACTTGCGGGCCGCCTATCTTACTGTAATAAAGAAAACTTCTTTTTTTAGTTTGGTTTCACAACGTGAAAATGTCTAAACTACCTTTTCAATTAATTAGGATAGTTTGGATTTGCGCTTGACGTTAATTACACGATTCATATTGATATATGAAAATAATTTGTAGAACTCCACCACTGTCGCCGACTTCCCGCTTGCCAGGGCCCACGCCACTGTCGTCTGCTCCACCTCCCCTTGCTCCTCCGGGCCCACCCTCTTCCCGGCCGCCGGGGAAAACTTACCGATGGAGCCCACGATTTGGAGGGATTTGAAAAAAGCCAGGGGTCTCCCACTTGCAGGGAGACGAAGGAGCATTATTGGTATTTCTCCATGGCCACTTCAGGCATAATGCTGGGGTCGTCGTCTTCATCCCCCTGCCTTAGTACTCTTTTCTTCTTTGCTTGCACTTTTTTGGCATTTTATTTCGGTTTTCGAAGGATTTTGCTCTTCCTGTTATAATCCGGACGACCGGTCGCCTGTTCGCGAGGACGGGCATTTGAGCGCATGAAATAGGATGCGCCGCTGGTGGACCGTAAGAACAATAGTCCATTAGGCATGTCGGCCCACTAACCCACCTGTTGTTTGATGCTAGCCTTATTTGTGGGTAAAAGATATTCACCGTCATTAGTATTTTACAAACTTTAGCTTATGGTTACTAAATCTTTTTTTATCACCGGGTCGCATTGAATTTTTTTTGAATTTTTTGAAAATTGAACAATTTCAAAGTTAGATCCTACAATACTAACGTAATATAGATCAGTAACCAAAAAAAATAGTGACCATAGGTATGTGGATATCGATACGGTTGACGCATACAGCATGATAAGAATTATGAATCTGTACAACTTATAATGAGAGGAACCGATAAGAATATTTCAAGTTCAGATTTTTAAAATACAACAATATTAAATAATTATTACCAATAAAAATTTGTTCAAATGACAAGGGATTTGGATTCAAAATTTTGTATTCAAATTTCACGAATATAAAAATTATTATTAGGAGAGTCATCCCTTAAAATAGGGTCCGACACTATTAATATTAGAGCGACAAAAAATAGAGTATTAGGATTTATTCATTTCGATAAGCCATGTTATAAGATAACTCATGAGTATGTCTTTAAATATGCTAATAAAATAAATCAAAAGTAATTATAAATATAAAACCATAGATTATGGTTCCTAAATGTCAAACTGGGTAACTGTATGATATTACATTTCCACTTAACATCTTACATAAAATTAAAAAGATAAAACTTAATTTAGTACCATACACTTTAATTTCTTTTTTAACCAAATACCATGTTGTTTCATTTTTTTGGTTTTGTGACAGGATGAATTTTGAAAATCTGTCACCAAAAAAGACAAAATTACAGTTTACTTGGTAAACAATCGTCAAACTATGTTTTATTAAGGTGAATTTTTTTCTTAATAAAAAATTATTAAATTTCGTAAAATTTTTGAAAATTACATTTTAAAGTGGTAACATTTTTGTACGATCTTAAACCTCCTTTTTAGGTAGTTTGTTGTCACACCGTGGAAATGTCAAAAATATCTTTTTAGTTAAGCCATGATGTTATTGGCCTGGTCGAGGAGAGAGACGAGAACAATGTCGTCGAGGGATGGGCGGATCCTGACGAACATGACGGGGATGAAGGGGGAGAAATCAGGGAGGAATATTCCGGTGCGGCAGAGTGGACAGTTGGCATGGGATCGGAGCCAGACGTCAATACAGTCCACGTGGAAGAGGTAGGAGCAGGCCGAGAGAGTCCTCATGTAGTCATTCTCTTCGAACTCCAACAAGCACACGGCGCAGTTTTGCAGAAAGGTGTCTTTTGACGGCGGATTGTATTGGGAGAGAGGGATCGTCATAATGATGGAGTCATCGAGCCCGTAAGGGGAGTACACGTGGAAGCCAACGGCCCCGTCGGGGGAAGAATTTTCAAACGGGATGGGAGGCGAGTCCAAGTTAGAGAACGTGGTGGAGTAGGACGGCAGTTGGAACGTGAGATGCCGACACCAGTGCCACCATCGGCAGAGCCGGCGGATGAGGATGATGAGGTGGCGGGAGAGGAAGCAGGAGTAGGTTAGCAGTAGGAAGGCCGCCACTACAACGACAACCATGGCGATGACCGGCGGGCTGACGTCCATGCCCAAGACGTCAGTGTTACTTGACGGTAGAGCAGATTGATCGGCAGATGACTAGGACGTTGTCGGCGTGGTCGTGGACATGTGTCCTGCAGATAGAGATAGTGATGGGGCCCACAAAGGAGACATAGAAGGAAAAAGAAAGTGAGCTCGGGCCATCACATATATATTTTTCCCCTTTTCGCCTATTTAAATCGATGCAGTGGTTTTCAGTGAGAATTTTTGCAGGTCAAAGAGTATCCATCCATAGGATGCCATTGAACCCACCATCGAATCTTGAGATGTTGTATAAGATGATACGCAAGTAGTTTCCAATACAATATATTTTGCATTCACAATCAACAAAGTACACAGACAAACAATTGAAAACACCAGTATTTATCTGCCCGAGCATATCTTTAGTCATGGGCAGTTGTATGTTGCCCTTTCAAGAGGTGTTTCAAAACACTAAGGTATTAGTCAAGAGAGGTGATGTGGCTGATAAAGTTTAAACATTTACATGTGTACAAAGAAGTTCTTATGGCGTCTTAGATAATAAAAAAAGGGAAAATTATGCTCAGGTCCCTGTAGTTTGGCGTTCCTCCCTCTGGGGTCCCTGCATTTTAGAAATTGTTCCTGACGTCCCCAAAGTTTGGTTTTATCAACTCTCGGGTCCCTGACGGCTCTTTTTTCATTTTTTGTCATAGAAATGACTAAAATACCCTTCAACAAAAAAATACCTTCTTCAACCTTTGGCCAAAAACACCAACAACCAAAAATCAACCCAAAAATAAGATCAAAATAACAAAAATCAAGAACACAACTAAGAACATCAAGAACAAAAAAATCCTAGATCGTTCAAGATCTAAACCTACCAAAATTAAGAAAAGATCCCACCGAAATCAAAATTGAAAAACTGAGATCTAAATCCATTAACCAATCATCCTCATCTCCAACATGACCTTCTTCATCGCCTCAAGCTCCTCCATTTTGTACAGTTCCTTCTAAAATAAACAAACAGGTTGATAAACCCATTTAAAAAAATCATAGCAAGCAGAAGAAGAGGGGACGGCCTCGCCGAGGGCACGTGCGATGGTGGCGATGGGGGAAGGAGGGAAGGGGCGTGATCGGGGTCGGCGACAAGGGGAAGGAGGGCGTGACGCGCTCTCCTCCTCTGAAGCAGCCACACCGCAGTAACTCTTCGATCTCCACCTACACCGAGACGCCGCCCGCGTGGCCTCCATCGCTAACCGCACCGTGGGGTTCAGCAGCTCGGTGATCTCCGTCTCCATCTCAGACTCACCCGCCCTGGCCTCTGTCGCGTCCTCCTCCCAGCAAGCCCATCATCTTTCCCCTATCTCCAAATCCCCAATTTCAATTTCGCACCATTTCCTGGGGTTAATTTTGACGCTTGACTTGTGGGTTTTGTGGCGCAAGGCAGCTGCCGCGTCTTCGATGAGCTTGGAGGAGAGGTTCCAGCTGGTGAGGAGCGTGGGGGAGGAGTGCATCCAAGAGGACGAGCTCTAGAACGTCCTCGACAAGAAGCCCTTGCCCATTTGCTATGACCAGTTCGAGCCGTGTGGAGTCTAGGGATCGGCCTCTTCTACTCGGTTGTGAAGGAGAGCGGCGATAGTAAGGGAGTCGTCGAGTTCAGGGTTTATCGATTGGTCGTCGCCGGTCTTCACGACGGCGTCGTAAAGTCGTCGAGTTCTGGTTACGAAGGAGATCTGAGTTTTTTTTTCTTGTTAGTTGTTCAAGGGGATTTGTGGGTTCTTAATTTTGATCTTAGTTTTTTTTCTTAATGTTCTTTGTTGTGTTCTTGATTTTGGTTAGTTTGATCTTGTTTTTGGGTTGGTTTAATTTTGTTCAAAGGTTGAAGAAGGTAAATTTTTTTATTTTTTGGTCAAGGGTATTTTGGTCATTTCCATAACCAAAAATGAAAAAAAGAGCTGTCAGGGACTCAAGAGTTGATAAAACCAAACTTCGGAGACATCAGGAACGATTTCGAAAATGCAGGGACGCCAAACTATTAGGACCTGGGCGTAATTTTCTCTTTAAAAAATAGTGTAATTAAATATATAAGGATATCTAATTAATGTACAACATAAAAAAGAAAATTAATAAACAATATATTTTGCAAGTTTTGAAACAGAATAAAACTCGCATCGCGCGTGCATCTTTGTTAGTACACATAGTACCAAGTACTTTGCGAGGATTTCAAAGGGATGAAAGAACAAGACAAGGTGGATCGCTTCCAATATATGATATGCTTCTCCTAAAGCTGAACTCGTACCGGAATTACAAGTAACCTTCTTGGGAAACAACAAAGGCAACTCAGACCTTAGATGAATTGGAAGAATATCAACTAACCAACATCACAGAATCAATAAAACAAACCAAGAAAACCCCTACTGCTCCTTCAACAGAGGCCATATGTGAAAACTTCTTGATCTCTCTCGCTTCTTCTCGTCGAGGTTAATGCCTGCTCACCTTCGCTTCCTTCTGGCGCGAAGAACTCCTTTCTCTCCTATGCTTGTTCTCTTCAGGCTTGAAGGGTAGATCAAGCTGAAGCGAGAGAGAGAGAGGGATGACTTCCTAGAAAGTGAGAGAACTGCTTGCTTTAAAACAACAGGAACTGCAATCAGTAAAAACAATCTTCACATGGTTGATTGAACTGCAACGAATGCACTTCAGTGACTGCCATCAATCTACTCGAATTTTTTAGAACTTTATATCAATCCCTTCTGCAACAGGGCCTCCCCCTACAGCACCTATTCGTTTCTGTTGAGAGATGGACTATGTCGCCCATAATGTGACGCAAAGGTGAAACTCTTGCCGATTTAGATGACCATGCTGAGTACAATGTTTCTGCCTCTTGAGACGAGAAACCGTTACTGCTCAAGTCCAGCAGCTGCAACTGCTTTGCCATGCATATAGCAGTTGAAAGCTTTTCCAGGAGTTGGCAACCCGACAACTGATGCTTTGGGCATGAACTTGTACAGCTGTCATCAAGTTCGGATGGAGCAGCTCCCCCACCAATAGCATCATCTTCACTATCAGCAACTTCAAGCTGATTACAGCTATTGTTCACAGGACAAATGCCGTGCTCCGTACCAAATCCTTTCAGTTCACAGGTTTTAGGAGTTTCAGACATATAGAAGTTGGGATGTGAAGCACCAGAATGGCCTCGCTGATCATGCTGCAGCTTACGCCTTTCCTCCAAGTCACCATTTTCCGCAAGATATAGCTCTTCGAGATGGTCGTTTTCTTCACAACAAATTGGAAAATAAAAATGAGATACTGCATACACGAATTGCATGTAAAAGAGAATCCAGCTTCAGTAGGATAGACAATTTTTTAACCTTTAAGTGCAGAAATCACTTGAAGGATTACAGAAAAACCCAGCTGACATTTGTTAAGCACCAGTATCTTCAGCGAGCACTGAGGGATTGTAAGAATTGACACCAATGCACTCCCACCCTGCATCAATCTCAGTTCAGTCACTGGAATAATTTAACAGAAAGGTACAACTGGAAGCAAAAGAACACGAGAAGAACTCCAAAGATGGAAAACGAATATTCCAGGGGCAACCTGTTTTACGAAATAGCATAGAAACTATTACTTTGTACACAAAAAAAAATACTAATTAGTATTAGAATGAAGTTCAACCCGTAATCACCTCTCAAAAAAAAAGGTAACAAGTAAATCTACTCAAGGAGCATAATCATCATTTAAGATGGAAAAAATAACCACTAGAATATCTTTCCTGCTTTTAAAAGTTGGGTTTCCATGGCAGCATAGTTAGAAGTTCCTAATCTACTTTTGCAGTAGACGTGCAATTTCCGTAGGATTACATATGGAGCTGGAGCATACAAGGTAACAAGTACCATGTAAGTTGCATTCTAACATAATGTTGCACAGTTGTTCACAAAGGAACGTCTGTCATCCTCTTTTAGTGCATTGAGAAGCATAAGGAAACGCATACCTCATACCCTTAAAACAAGAGTTTCCAACAATAACCCCGGGTAGCATGGAAGAGTTAATTGAGCTGATTATATTGTTTAATTCTTCAATAGACCATGTCACAAATAGTTCTGTTCAAAATACAAATCTTGGAATGTTTGCCCATAGCCAAATCATATAGACATTTGGAGCAAATGATTGTTGCAGATGCTATAAGTAACATCTACAGGGGATATCACCAATTTACGAACTGACCTCCTGCCAAAGAGGATTTCCCTCAAGGTTGAGCTCGACGATGCCACCAACCAACGCAACATTATTGCTAAGTTTGCGGATATACATGGATGTTATTGCACAGCAGGAAAAATCAAGTTTCGACAATTCTTGAGAGCCGCACAACGACTCAGTCAATTGCAGTGCTCCATCCTAGAATTCGTACGAGTATGCAGTGCAGAAAAAGCAGATGATGATTAGTCTATTAACCGAGTCAAAAAGCCAGTGGCAGAAGAGGTGGAACACAAACACTTACAGCTCCTATGAATGTACTTCCCAGCATCAGGCACGACATGCATGAGGATTTCAAAAGCTGGCAAAGACTGTTCGTGACAGTTTTGTTCAACTTCAGGTTTGTTAGGCTCAATTCCGTAAAACTGTGCAAGCAAAATCAAATCTCATTGCTTAAGAACAAGCTAAATGTTTGTCAGAACAAGCATCTGGAGGAAACTAATCAAATGGGATACCAATGAGCTGAACGACGACAAACCTCCTTAATGTGGCAAGTTTTTCCAACAAGTTAATTATAGAAGTTCCAGATACAGGACTGTTATTTCCTGCCAAGTGCAATGCATGTCAGTAACTCATTAAGACAGAAAGACATGAATAGAACATGGACCAATGAGGACTAATGGCCTCTTTTATTAGTTAGATTAAACTTACCTATCCAAAGTTGTGCCAATACAGATTCAGGGGACAGTGAATCAGCTACCTTTTGAATTGTTCTTGATGTGATTGAACAACGCTCTATATTCAAACTAACAAGCGCTGTAAAACAAAAAGACATAAGAAAATAAAAAATTTACCGAGTCAGAAGCAGAATTGTGAAAAAGGTAATAAGGCTTGCCATGCGTACTATTACGTTCTGGAGCATCCAACAAAATGATTGAAGTCTCGACCAGTACTTTCTTGATGAGTCTTAGCTATTTTTTTATGCTACCATGATTTTGTAATAACGCCCAATCCAACTTTTCAATGAAAATAACCGAGCCGGAGTCATAAAATGTGAAGGTAACCCAATTATGTACTCATATCTACTTACATCAATGCAAACCACAGAACCACGAATCCACTTATTTGTAAATGATATTTAGAAACACTAAAAGGACATGGAGACGCAACCTAAAAGTTGTTTCTCAAGATTCCATATGAGGATATACTTGCATGTTCCCTATTCTTGTAGATAGAAGAAACATAAAGAGAGCTATTTTGAACCAATTTGAACCGATTAATTGTGTGAGTCTACAATAATTAAATCGATCTGAACTGATCAATCAGAGAGCTATTGTCGGAGTTTTTCTTTTTCATTGAAGAAAAACATATTTTCAAGCTGAAGGTTTGAGGACTGTAGTGCCGAACACTTAGCACTTAATTTTCAATGTTGTTTAGCAATGAGAAGCCCACCTCTACGAACTAATTTACAAATTGAGTGAAAACGATAAGGCTTTACCTCTGGTTTGTTGGTAGAGTGTTAGGTTCTTAATCACACTGACGAGGTTTCAGCTCCTTCTTACTTTTGAGACAAAAATAAAGAAAGTACATGACTAATAAGAAGAAAGGATACCTTTACATTTTTCCAATATAGTGGAAAGGAATGATCCACATGTATCAGTGAGACAATTGCCGGAGATATTAAGCACTTCCAAACGAGTAAAGAGAACCGGGCATTCACAAATCTAAGAAAATAAGCACTCTTCAGAAGTGTGGTGAGAGCCAAAGGGAAGGGCATGAGCAGCATAATTGAGATGCAAATGAAACAGAATGGAAAAATAGCGGTATCGGAAAATAAAAGTCAAGGCTGAAGTCAAAACAAATGATTGAACTGATTCACACTAATGACTCCCATTAAAGAAAAGCAATTGCAAATGGAGAGCAAGCAACACTATGTGATTATGCTAAAAATCATTTACAGCTAAACTAGCCACCTAGTCAGTTATTTCCAAAGGATATGACGTTCAACCTCCACGGCCACAGCAATCTAGATGACCTTGACCTAAACCTTCCAATCTCTCCCGCGACATTCTTTGCAACTTTCAATGCAGAAAAGGAAAAGAATCAGACCTGAAACAAAGCTGTCGGACCAAAACGATTGCAATGCAAATCCAATGTTAGACCGCCATACTGTAGGCCTGATGTAAACAATTTTTGGAGTTTTTCGATAGTTCCATTTCCTGTACATGACGACAGATGAATTGAAAATATTTAGCCCCTAGAAGACTTGATAGAGAGTATATGTTCTGGGAAAAAATTCTACTAAACCAGAGGACGAGCAGATTATTTAGTGAAAGCAAGCAAATGAAATATAAGATTCCCCTAACATCTAGCCAAAGCACGTACAAAGCCAGAGAAATATTTTACCTAAGAGATTGTGAGAAAGATCGATGATGGCAATTGAGTTATGAGTGCGCAACGCATTTAACAATGGGGTTATTGATACATCTTGCAATTCACAGTCAGATGCACTGACAACATCTTCCACCTGACACTCGCAAACAAGCAGAATCATGTTAGATCATTGTTAATATGTGGAGGCAAAGTGAGATGGTTTTAACTAATTATGTAACTTCAACAGCATTTCAATTATTACCTCTGAAATATAGAGTTTCTTTAGCAACTTCAAATTGGGTGGCTCACTCAACTCCTCGCAGCAATCAATATAAAGCTTCATCAAGCGCTTTTGCACCCACGCTAAAAAAAAGAAATCTGCCATCATGGTACTTAGGGAAAAAATCATTGACCTCCAGGAGTTACAATTGAAACGAAAAAGAAGCTTCTCTAATGTGCAAACGTTAGGCACATTTTAGAGCTTGTATCAGTTAAGATTGCTGACCATATAACTTAGAGACAAGTGTCCCGTTAGCTCACAGCAAGGATTTCAACATTTACCTTCAGTTAACAGGTCTGTTTTCATTCTAATTGTTTAAATTGCCATTAATTTGTGTTAAATTAACTGTGTAAGATGTCAAAGCTACTTCATATTGCTGATTAAAGTCATAACTGACCTATGTAAGACACCTAAATTTTCCAACATTCTGACAGTTTTGCTTTCCCCATTGAGAGTTTACCATCTCATGTCCAAGCCAACAACTTCGAGTTTACAATTTGCAAATTGTACATTTTCAGTTTCTTTGACCATTTAACTTATGAGTACACCCACCTAGGGATACTTCAATCGGCAATCTTTCAGGATGCTCCTTGAGGGCATCAAAGGCTTCAAAATCGATAAATTTTCCACCAGATTTCATGTCTTGAATAATAGGCAAGAGACCTGAAAGGCATAGTTTCACATACTACTATTAACAATAAATGTTGGAGAAGCCATTGAGATGAAATGTATGGTGAACATGCAGACGAGAATTGCTCTCTGACACATACTTTGAGCCTGTTGTGAAGTTATAGACCGGAGCATCAATTTAATAATTTAAAGTTTAAACGTCAATACCCCCAACATATTGCTAAAACAAATGATATGACGAGATGCAACTATATCAAAAGTTGTACCATATCAATTGACTTTCATACCCTTCGATCTCCTTTCCATAGGCAGGCGCATATAGTACAGACAAGCCAGCTCCGCCTTGAGTGACTCTGTGCTAAATTTGTCAACGGCAAAGCATGGGTCTGCTTGTACATGAATTGGGTCATTGTCAATCATAAATGTGAGGCACTGCTGCATTGACATTTAGAGATAGAGCACTTGTTAGCAACAGATCAACACTGTCAACTAGCAATGGACCAAACGCTTATAGATACATCTATAACTAGTGCAATAGTCAAAGATCTATGGCAAGAATAAGGTTTTATCAGCCCAAAAAAAAAGCAGGAGGGCAACAGCATCTCCTCTGTTTATGTGGGAACACATATATCTTAATAACTTGGTGCGAGTACTATCATAAAGGGATGGGGCATTTCGGAACTAATCCCATGGCCAGCTTGCAGAAGAAATGACTATTTAAGAGCTCCACAATTAGATTAAGACATAACATTTTTCTCCATAAATGCTATATGCCTAGAAAATAAAGCATCAACATTGAATATTGCATATTTACTTGCAATAAGACAGACATGGTGTTACAGTGACAAACTAAACAAGGTCAACTCGACGTCTATGTATAGCAGTCATCGAAGTCCTGATTATCCAAAACCAGTGCTGAATGTAGCATTTGCAAAGCTGATCACGGTAGATTCCCATATACAATGAGTATACTGATATACTCACTCCAGTAGTGTCAGCATTTTGCAAGTTGATTTTGTTAACTTTGTCCCTAAAGGCTGCATTGTCAGAGATACCAACATCACTTTTACAACCACTGATAGCAAAATCGGATTGCAAGTCATTGTTTGAAGATCTATGATCGTTTTGAGAAGCTGCGACAGGCTTCAAAGATTGGTATGAACTAGAGCTTTCTTCAACATTGGGTGAGCAGTGGGAACATGTAGCACATTTGGAGGGTGATGTTTTTTTATCCTGCCAAATTAAAACATTTAGTTGCTGCATTCGGATTTGGCAGGGAAAAAACATAATTCAGTACTAAAATGGGTGTTTCCATACCTTAAATCGACATGAACTAGGTGGAGTAGTTTCCCTTCTGTCTGCAGTCAAACAAATTAAGTCTGAATTGACGTTCAGCAAAAATGCTTCAAACACAAATAATCAAAACTCACTTTCATTAAGAAAAGCAATATCGTCATCTAAGCATTCAGGATGCCTTGCTCTAGGGAAGTTCATAACATCCTGTGTTTCACTTTCATCATCAGAAAGGACAAGACGAATGCGCTTGCGACCAACTACTTTCTTCTGAGCAGAGATTTCTTTTGGCACTTGTTCCGGAGAGTTACCATTTTCTTTATTGCCAAAATTACAGTTATTGACTTGAACTGTCTTCTGCCTCAAAGAACGCTTATGGGACCTGAGTAGTGAAACCAAGGGAACATCATCGTTCATTTCTTCAGAAGGGCCCAGGAATTTTGAACTTGAAGTTGATTTGTTAATCTCTGGACTTGACGGTTCAGCAGATCTTCTGTCTGACAAGCAATCATCCCCATCTGAATCAGTTTCAGAGCATTGATTCTTACGCCTACCCGGCAGCTCAAACTCCGCGTCTTTAAATTGCTTCAGCTTGTCAATTTCTAATTGCAACCTCCTGCACCACTTAAGTTCCGCTGAGAAATTATGAAGGATATAAATAGGACAAGTTCAAGAGTTTTCCAGTTAGTAACCAGTTTAATATAGCAACCCAAGTTCCCGTAAGATTACTATTGATCTAAATCAAGTAATGCAAGCATAAATTGCCTCTCAAATACTGCAAGACTCGATCCCAAGTAAATATGAGAATACTTCATATAGCTATTACCTTGCCTCCTCGATATTGTCAAATCTTATCATATTGCTGTAGTGCATGTTCTCTAGTGCCGAAAGCTGAACGGATGGACATTTTGCATCAACAGCAAGCCTGTAGATCAAAAAATCATAGCACCAAACATTTACTATACACTAAATTATTAATAAATAACTCTAATTTATTGGATCATGCTTAATCAACTTTCACCATCCATGAACACAACCCTTATCATGTTCAGTAACCATCAGAAAAGTGAGACTCAAATTTGGCAAAAGAAAGTACAAGAAATAAGTGATCAGCTATTTCACCAAGTAACAAGGATGACAGCATGCTACACGAGGAAATTCAGATAATGGAAACATGCGTCATTAAAGAAATACATCTTTGCAACAGCATAGTCTTGAAAAAGTTAATAGCCATAGCAACGTAATTATTCGCAAGTTGTGGAAACCGGTCTGCTTTGTGATTTGATTTGCAACATAGTCATTTCCTGTGTATGATAATAGAAGAATGTGTTTAAGCGTCTTGAGATCATTAGAAAGATAAAGAAGAGCCAGTACCTATAACCGTCCTCAAATGCATGCAATGCCCCATTCCAATCTCCATCTGAGTCAAGAATATCACCTATGTTGATTTTAGCTAAAGCTTGACCCTGAAAACAATAACTGATGACTAAGAGTAAAGCCGATAGTCATCAGACTTCAAGTTGGTATGATCCTCATAGGATTAACTAAAACCTGTGTTGATTTTAGCTAAAGCTTGACCCTGAAAACAATAACTGATGACTAAGAGTAAAGCCGATAGTCATCAGACTTCAAGTTGGTATGATCCTCATAGGATTAACTAAAATCTACCTAAGAAGTTCATGCACCCAAAATACATTAATCAACTACATGCCAACTGGTTAGTCATTGTTGTGCAACTTCACAGTATGCCATCATAAAAGGAGAAATAAGCAACAAATATAACACTGACCTCCAGATTGCCGATTGATTTGTACATTTCTAAACCTTTTTGGAACCACTTTATCGATTTCTTGAAGTTCCGAAGCTTCTGATATGACTCCCCAAGAACCAGAAATGAATCACCAAGCTTTTCTTTGTCACAGAGCTGGCTAACTATTCTCTTTTTTCTTTTAGCAAACTCACGATGCTGAAAATATAGTAACACATCAAAGGAGGTAAGCTCAGGTTCTGGAGGAAAGTCTTGACACAACTAAAGCATCAGAGTGGTGTCGGCAAATGTAAGGAACATGAGATTCTTAGCAGTAAGGGTAATAATCATATTCTCTGTTCCTGTTCTTCAAAGGTTATAATTATCAGTGCCATGAGCTATACAAAAATGGACTCCCAGAGCTGAAAGAACATGGAGAAGAATCTAATTTAGGTGATCAGCTAGATTAAAAGCAAGACCTTCCAGGCCGTTAAAGGGTGAGAGCAGACCAGTGTCTGAATAAAAGCTTCACTCACAAGTTAAGCTCCCAAGCTATCCCCTTATGCTGTGTATGATAAAATATAGAAAGTGGCATAGGCTGAATTACGTCATAATGCTCGCCTTCTCAGAATAAACTGGGACTAAAGAACCTCTGACAGTAAATTTTGAGAGCATAACCTTATATTTATGACCTCCAGCCCTAAATAAAACTGTTATACCAATGAATTTAGAATCAATTGTTTAAATGTAGGAACAGCTGTGGCAGCTAAACTTTCATATGGGAAAATCTGTCAATTTTTAGACAATTATTTAAGCAAAACTCATAAAATCTAGATGAAGTCTGTAAAATGACCTTCAGCCATGAAAAAATCATGCCAGATTTCTCTATGAGACGATCAAGTGATGCATTTTGCTGGAGCAAACATCTCCGTTCGCTTGGTGTGCCTCTTGCAGTTTCCATTTTTCTGGTCAGTTTCTTAAGGATCTGCTCTTCTTTCTTCATTTCGTCCAATACATTCATAGCCGATTGTACAATCTCAATATTTTGATCGATCTGCTCAACTAAGGCATCCTCATCTTCCATGGACTTAGCCAGATCCAATGCTTTCTTATAGCAATGAATTGCATCCTCGTACTTCTGGACCCTGTAATGCAATTCACCTAGATTGATGTATCCTTTTGCCTCCCCTTGGATATGACCAATTCTCTTACATATCAATATGTCCTTCTCGATATGCTCCATGGCTTTGTCCCACACTCTCAACTCCAAATAAACACTTCCGAGATTGTGATGCAGCCTGCTCCGACTATCATCGTTTTCCCCAACCTCTTCCTCGTCGCAAATCTCCAAACCCTTAGTGAGGAAACTTTCAGCTTCTTCAAAGTTATCCCGATCCTTCTCAAGCATTCCGATGTTGTTATGCGCGTCCACATACTCCTTAACGAAAGAACATCTGTTATTAGTCGGTGGGTTCTCCTTTAAAGACTGGGCGAGATTCATGGCTAGTCCGAAGTACTTCTTGGCATTCCTGACCGAGTAATGATCGTCATCCGACCTCAAAAGCATCTCGTGATAGGTGCGCCCCAACTGCGTACTGGCTCTCTGCTGCTCAACAAGGTCATTCGCATCTTTCGCGAGCTCCAAATGCTTTTTCTGCATATTGCACATCACAAATCAAACAACCTCAACAATATTTCTAATCTCGAACTCGAGTACTTTCTCAAACATCGGATCGACACGAAAACGAGTACCGAAATCACGAAACAACCACAGGGATCCAAATGTAACAGACCTGATAAATAAGAGCGTCCTTGAACTGGTTGAGGCGGAGGTAGAGCTCCCCGAGGGACTGGCAAGTCGGAAGGAGCTGCTTCTCGGGGAGGTACTTGACGGAGACCTCGTAGTCGAGACGCAGCCACTTTAGGGCCTCCACGTACTCCCCGCGGTTCTTGAGGATGTCGCCGACCACGTTCGCCCACCGCGCTTCCTCCTGGTGGTTCCCTTCCGCCCTCGCCGTCCGGTACGATCTTTTCGCCAGCGCCAGATCCTCGTCCTTCGCCATCCCGATGGTGGATCGCGGTTAGGGTTTCCAATTGAAATGGATTCTCTCTTTCGGCTTTTAGTTTCGAAACTTTTGGGCGGGGAGGATGTGATGTTTCCCGCCAGCTAGAGAGAGGCAGCCAAAAAGACGATGGGCCTGTGAATGGGCCTAGTCTCGGAAAAGGGATAGAGATTTTAGCGGGCCAATACTCCAATGGTTGGTTTAGTATAGATGTGCCATCGTGGAGGATGGTTAACTTTTGTTCGAAACATCTAAAACGACTAATCTAAATTTATGATAATAATTTAGTGTTTCGCATTGGGTCAGATTCAATATGCTCTTGGGTCCCAACAATATAACAACACGTGATTAATAATGGTACAACTGAGGCTAACAATATGTAACAATAGTATAACATGTAACTAACAATAGTACAACTGTGTTATACAATGCTAAACTTATACGTGATTAATAATGGTACAACTGAGGCTAAAAATATGTAACAATAGTACAACATGTAACTAACAATGATACAACTGTGTTATACAATGCTAAACTTGCGACATACAACATGTGACTAATAATAGTAAAAGGAAAAAGTACACTTTTAGTACTTGTGGTTTCGCGTTTTGACAAATATGATCATGTAGTTTAAAAACGACATTTTGAATCCTGTAGTATGCACCCTCATTTCACTTTTAGGCTTGGATGGGTCCCCGAGCCAAAAATCGTTCCGAACTATCAAATGGCGTCGTCCAACCGCTGAGTTGGCAGCCATATCATAATTTTTCGTCCCGCTTGGCATTGTGAGTTGTCTAGAGTTAATATATCAATTTCAACCCCAATATTATTTACAATTTTTTAAAAACACCATTCTCTCCTCCCCTCTCCATCTTCTTCTCGTCGCCGGCCTCTCCTCTCATCTCCTCCAGCCCTCATCTCTCTCCTCCCCAAATTGCAACCTGCCCTTCGCCTCGTCGCAAAGACCCAACCTCGCCCTTTACCTCTTCAATAACCCAAATCCACTGCAAATTGCAAAATCTAATGGCCTGAATCTGTACCGTCGACAAGTGAACTTCAGCCTCCCGCTCCCTAACCGCCGACCCCAATTCTCCCTCCCCCGACCAACGCCGCCGCTATTGCCCCCTCTCTATTTAACGACCTCCAAGCTCCATGCGGTTGGCAACGGATTTATTACGCTGGGAGCTATATCGGTTGCTATAATTGCCTCTGGGCGGGAAGGTTAGTCGCCGTCGTTGTCGGGGTCGACGGTCGGGTTGGACTTGTCGAAGGTTCATTGCCGTCGCTGTCAGGATAGTCAGCCGTGCCACCACCAAGGGACATGTGGGTCGTCCACTGGGCCCATCGTTGATTCGTACCCCTCCAAAAAGAACCTCGTGCAGGACAAGTGCTAGGCTAGGGTTGTGAGATTGGAAGTCCTAAATTGGACAATCAAGTGAAAATGGGAGTTGGTGCTTGAGTTTTCAGAGAGGGGAGGAAGAAGAGAGGGGAGGAGGAGGACGAAGAAGAAGAAGAGAGGGGAGAGAGAGTGGTTAGGGTTATGATTTGGGAATTTTTTGAATATATAAAGGAGGGGTATTTGAAAAATAAAAAAAAGTATGGAACTTAAATGATAATAAAATCGGCCCAAGAAAATAATGCCAAGCGGGACAAAAATTTATGATGTGGCTGCCAACTCAGTTGTTGGACTATGCTGTTTGATGGTTCGAAATGATTTTTGGCTCGGGGAATTATCCGACCCTAAAAGTGAAACGAAGGTGCATACCACAAGATTCAAAACGTCGTTTTTAAACCACAGTATCATATTTATCAAAACGTAAAACTACAAGTACTAAAAGTGTACTTTTCCCATAGTAAAATATGCGCTTGTGTATTGTATCAATGTTAGTCTCATATGTACCATTGTTTGTCGCATGTTAGCAGCGTGTTGTACCACTGTAAACCACGTGTAACAATGGTACAACACACAACTAACAATAGTTACAACATATTTTTTTACATACAAAATTACAAACATACCCCTATCTAATTTCTGGTATAATAAATTTGTCATTGCGCGCGCAGCCGTCAGCTGCCACATACGCTCCCCAACCCCCTACCCATACGACTTACAATCCAAACCGGACGATATTCTCAAAAAGAAAAGAAACCAACAATGTAATTATGTTTCATGTTAGCAAATCAAACATATTGCTTATTTTTCAATTGGAAAAATTACTCTCAAGTCCCTGAGATTTGTTTAAATATACTCAAAAGTCCTCCCTGTTCACAAAATACATTTCAAAGTCTCTCTAGTTTGCTTTTATTATACTTTCGGGTCCTTGACGCACGTTAGCAGCTCTTTTTTTCATTTTTGTCAATAAAATGACCAAAATATCCCGACAATAAAAAATAAAAAACCACTGACATCATCTCGTCTTCTTCCTCCTAGCGAGTGACATCATCTCGTAACCAATTCAACACTAAATCAAAACCAAACAAAATCAATTTCTGAGTTTAAACCCTAAGAGTAATAACAAGTCGGGAAGACGACTGTGGACAAGTTGAACCGTCTTCTTTGACTGTGGTCCCCAGATCTGAACCGTCTTCTTCGATAGTAAGTAGACCCCTTCACCCGTCGTTTCTGTCCACAAGGATTCGAGGACCTTGGCCTCGGTCTCGGCGAGAATGTCGATGGGGGCTGATTCGCCCTCGAGGATGCCGTCGTAGAAGGTCTCAACGTCCATGTCGGCTTCACAGAGATGGCAAAGAAGACGGTTTAGAGAAGAACGATTCGACCATTGTTGATGACCTAAGCTTGACAGCGACGGTGACCTCAATGGCTTGGAGAAGAATGATTCGACCATCGTTGGTGTTCGTCCACGAAGCGGCTGGACTTTGTGAGGCGGCGAACGGTAACGTCCTGGGCGTAGCAGGAGGAGGACGGGGAGGTGTCGCTAGTGAAGACGGAGGTGAGGAGGAACTAGAGGGACTTTGAAATGTATTTAGTGAACAGGGAGAACTTTTGAGTATATTTAATCAAATCCCAGAGACTTGAGAATAATTTTTCCTTTTCAATTCCGTTTCCTTTTCCATCCAATTCTCATTACGATTGCAGAGTGAGAATCACACACACCCTTATTCATAAAAATTCAAAGTCACGGTTTCACTTAAATCGTCAGTTTGGCAATATCACGTTTAAAGTTTCGGATTTTTAATTTCATCGATTTTGTGATTTCGAAATTTCAACATTGTGTTCTTAAAAAGTGGCCAACATGCAAAGAAACAAGGAAATCAACCATGAAATTGCTGATAAATTATTTTGAAAAGTCAAATGTGTAGATAGCTCCAATTTTTTTTATTCTTTATGCTGGCTATCCAAAATAAGACTGTCAAAATCATTGATATCGTATAAAATTTGGTCTAAAAAATTACTTCACATAAAACAGATAATTATAGGCACTTGATATTATAGACTCCTTAATTGTGTAGTGGACCAAAGCGAGATAGTTATTTTAGATGATATATATTTCATATAAAACAAGTCTTTTTTATATTATGTGTCGGATTTTATATCATGTGTTGATTTCACCAATCTTTTCTGCCCGTGTCTTTCCTTCAAGATTTCGTTGAGATACTCGGCCTATTATTCGCCCGACACCCGTGTATGCAAATTCCTTGCTGACGGTTTTTAAAAAATTAGGGAAAAGTATATTTTAGGGAAAAGTTCACTAAAATATTTTGTAGTTTTACGCTTTGACACTGTAGTACCCTGTGGTTTGTCTTTTTTTTAGGTGACAGAGATTTTCCAAATTGATACTATTGGTGACAAATTTTAACCAGAGTTAATTTTTTCCAACCAAACCATACATCACTGCCACGTCATCTCCACGTCATTTTTTCGATCCTAAATGGCGCTGACGTGGCAAAATTATAAAAACCAACCATAATTTCTTAACTCTAATTAAAAAAGCCAAATGCCCAAAAGCAAACAAATCCGGATCAAAAAGCAGATCTACAAATTTTATCAAGAGATCTATCAAACTCAAAAAAATAGATTCACAAAAAAGCTTTCAGTGGAACCGAATTTGGATTAATTTAGTTCACATCTGAACAAAGCTTCAGGTTCAAAAATAGCACATCCTAAACATCCATGTGTTCGAAGAAAAGCTTCTGGCTTCAAAAATAAGTCTTCATCCTACACATCCTATTTCACATCCGAACAATACTTCTAGCTTCAAAATGCTTGAAAATGGTGCACCCTTGACATCCCCAATAGCTTCAACCGTTAGTTACATGCGATTGTTGACTTCCAACCGCAACATCAACTTCAGATTTCTTCCCTTTTTCCTACAAAATTTAGCAAATACAAAAAGTCAAATAATGAACAAATCAACTTATGAAATACATGTACCAATTTGAATAATCGACCATAGTCATACCTTAGGCCTATTAGTGGACACATCAGAATGAGATCTTTCATTTTGTAGCCTTACGCTTCTTTGCCATTTAGTCTCACCCGTGATTGCAGCCTTGCATCCGCGACTATTATGGCCAACTCTTTCACAATTTTGGGACATAGCTTGCCATTTTGCTTCTCCATACTAGCATGCTTGACAAATATCTTTCTCATAAGCTTCCTCCAACATACTCCATAACTTCAGAAGTCACCCATTTACCGCCAAAATGGTATCGGATATGAATGTGTTCATCAATCTAGTCAAAAAAATTACCAACAAATTAGCACCAACTATCACCATCACTCACAAAACTAGAAACAGTCAAATGAAATAGAAAACCCCAGTCCAAGAGCCTCAGGTCGCTTACCTTAGCCCGGGTCACTTTTCAGAATCTCTGTCCAGGAGCCGAGGAGAGAATCGAGGGCGAGGGCGAGGAGGAGCTCAAGGAGAGAATGGGGGGCGAGGGCGAAGAGGAGCTGGAGGAGAGAATCGAGGATGAGGGCGAGGGCGAGGAAGAGCTTGACGAGACAGCGGTTCAGAATCTAGGGTTTCTGGGATGTCGTGGGCGAGGGCGAGCTCGAGGAGAGAATGGGGGACGAGGGCGAGGAGGAGCTCGAGGAGAGAATGGGGGACGAGGGCGAGGAGGAGCTGGAGGAGAGAATCGGGGGCGAGGGCGAGGAGACAGCGGTTTAGAATCTAGGGTTTCTGGGATGTCGAGGGCGAGGAGGAGCTCGAGGAGAGAGAGGGAGGGTGAGGGCGGAGAGGTCGGCGGCGGAGAGGACGGGTGAGGGGCGGAGAGGACGGGTGATGGGTGGAGGGCGATGAGGAGGTAGATCGACGGGAGAGAGGGTGAGGGTGAGGTTGAGGGCGGAGAGCTTGAGTCGAGGGTTGATTTTCTAGGAGGGGAAAATAGAAAATTTTGGTTTGGGTTTTTTTATTAGGGTTGGTTTTTATAATTTTTCCACGTCAGCGCCATTTAGGATCGAAAAAATGATATGGAGATGACGTGGCAGTGATGTGTATGGTTTGGTTGGGGAAAATTAACTCCGGTTAAAATTTGTCACCAATAGTATCAATTTGGGAAACCTCTGTCACCTAAAAAAAAAGACAAACCACAGGGTATTATAATGTCAAAGCGTAAAACTACAGGGTACTTTAGTGAACTTTTTCCTATATTTTACCTATTTGTGGTTTGCCCGATTTCGCGTTCAGGCCATATGGTTTCAATTTGGTAATTCAGTCCCTGTACTTTGCAATTTTTTAGAGCATACGGTCCACTCCGGATGATCGGGCTAAAAGTGCCACCTGGCTTGCCATGTGACGTGGGCAAATTACAAAATCAGTCCTAATTATTATTTTAATTTCTCTCCAAGTAATTAATTTAATACCAACTCATCTTCTTCCCCTTCCTTTGGCCCCCAGAAATTACAACCCCTCTCAAGTCTCTCTCTCCTCATCTTATTCCCCTTTTTTTAACCCATAAATCTCAGTCTCTCTCCTCATCTTCTTCTCCTCTAATTTACCCAGAAATAGTAATGATTTGGGGAGGAGAATAAATAAATGTGGGCTGTAGTTCTGGAGAAGGAGAGAGGAACAGGAAGCGGAGTGAGAGGCGTACCTGAAGGCGACGACGGGTGAAAATGAGAGAAAGGCATACCTGGAGGCGACGACGGTGTCGGAACGGATACCGATGGCGACCTCATTGGAGAGAACCCATCGACGTTCTGCCTCGTCGAAGAGAACCCATCGACGTCCTCCTCCTCCTCCAAAGACGTCGGGGGTGTCCGAGCTTGAAGTTATCGAGGAAAGCCTCGTCGGAGAGAACCCATCGAATTGGGTTTTTGGTTGAAGTGGGTTTTGATTGAATTGAATTGGGTTTTGAGTGAATTGGAAGATGAAGGTTTTTGGTTGAATTGAGTTCTGATCGAGTTGCGTTTTTGGTTGAATTGGGTTTTGATCGAATTGGGTTTTTGGACGAAGGTGGAGATTTTTGAAATAATATAAATAATAATTGAGACTGATTTTGTAATTTGTCCATGCCACGTGACAAGCCACGTGGCAAGCCAGGTGGCACTTTTAGCCCGGTCATCCGGAGTGGACCGTATACTCTAGAAGATTGCAAAGCACAAGGACTGAACTACCAAATTGAAACCACACGGCCTGAACGCGAAATCGGGCAAACCACAAGTAGGTAAAATGTACTTTTCCCAAAAAATTAACATCGACCATGAAACTGACCAGACTGTTTTGGTCTGAAATCGCATAGCAAAACCATTTGTGCAATCGGTTTGCTCTTTTTGCGGTCTCGATTTAGGCAACGGTTTTTGACGGTTTGATAATCGCCCCTGGTCATTATGTTTATGTATCAAGCCACTTTCCAGGTTCTGGTCACGGTGATGAGGCAGCTGCTGCCAAGATACCCAGACAAAACCAAAGAACCAGAAGGGTGGCTAGACATTATTGCAGTCGTAATCTACAAGTCAAACGTTACCCCAAGAAGCTATTCTAAGGTACCACCAAATTCCACAGATCAGTCGGTGTTTCTGAACCATTTCCACCTGCGGGGAACTGTAATTTCTGTTACATGGTAAATAAATTCCGAGAGATCCAGATAGAAACTCAGTTGCAGAATCAAGGGTTCATCTCAAAAGCACAAGTGCAACCTCCTCCTACCTTTACCTGGCTTTACTGTGTGAAACTAACAGATGAACTCCGAACGTTTCATTGCTCCGGATCAACATTTTGAGGCCATTGTCAAAGCATCGAAAGCAGTTTGTATAGCTATCTCCTCGACGATCACCACCTTGTCTCTTGATTTAGAGCCTGCACCTATTGACACTTGCCTCCTTTTGACTCCCAGCACCTGGTGATTCACAGAAGTCATGATTGAAAACACTCCTTCAGCTAATGACCTCACTAATACAAGAAAGATGGGATCAAAAGTTAAAAAAAAATGTAGCTAACAAGCAAGTCAATCAGTTCTGGAGATCATCAGCCTCAGTGAAGTTTCATCAGTACTTGTACATAAATCTAAAACCAAAGAAATAGTCTCCAACTTCTGGTTACACGCATGTAAGGCCTCTAACTCTGTTCACGATGAGCTTGCGAATTGCTCGACTAACATATACACACAAATTTCAGCTTCCTCTTTAATTATTTCTCAGGAAAAAAACACAACGAATACTCTAAGTTCTGGATTGAAGTAATCAAAAGCATCCATATATGCTGCTCCTAAGAACAGAAAGTTTGCCTTAAAGCAACTCTATAGAAAGAGTTCCTTGGCAATCCCGGACTACCAAGACAACGATGATCCTCGCACCGATAAGACATTCGATATAACCGACTCGAACCCCCTAACCTTACCCCGGCGGAATGAACAAAAATGCACCAAATTTTACACCGCACACGACTCTTAACATTAACAGAAAGCTGAGCTCATTTGTCCTACAGAATAATATAAATCCAAACATCAAACAAAATGCCAATAAAATCAGAAACCAAATTCGTTGTAAAACGATGACATCACCAAATAATAAAACCCTAAAGAAAAGGGAAAGGGAGAAGAAACTGACGGAGCTGATGTAGTCGAGGAGCGCGGCGTTGGCTTCACCGTCCTTAGCAGGCGCGTCTATCTGCACGCCAACCGCCTCGTCGCTAAGGTCTTGGCATCGAAAAGCAGAGACGCGTTAGACGAGCGCGTGGGGTATGTGCTAATTAGATGGAGACGCGAAAGGGAATACCGGTGATGGAGGAGGACTTGGCTCCGGGCTTGGCGTGGATTGTGATGGCCACCGACGACGGCGCCACCGCTCGCAGGCACCGTGGGAAGTTGTCCTTCTCGGCGGTCGACTCTGCTGCTGATGCCTTCGATTTTCCTTTCTTAGCCGCCGGCGCCATGTCTCATATTTTCCTCTGTTTCTCTGATTTGTTTTTTCCTTTCTTTTTCTTCCCTTTTGTTTTAGTTTTTCAATAAATTTAATGCATAGAAATTGTTACGTGTGATCACGGAGGTTGCGGAACCAGAGATTTTGGTAAAACTGTAATCAAGGTTCCGAAAATCGATGTAAAAAAGTTCGTTGTGATTTTTGCGGAATCTAAATTGGAGGTTTTGAACTTTAGTCAACTCTTTCATTCTTCAAAAATTATACCATCAATTATCAATTATTTTTTAATCTCTATTGATTAATTACTTTATATAAATACTCTCTCTCCAAAAAGATAGGAAAAATATGTGATCTTTGATTTTTTTGGAATTAAGGATAAGTAATTTATTTTTTTCCAAAAAATATATAATATAAAAATGGAACATTGTAATCAGAAGTTCTGAAAATCGTCCCAGAACCTTATTTTAAGGTTTTGAATACGATATTACATTTTTTAAACGTTGTAACCGACGATTCAGAACCATAATCAATAGTCCCGGAACCATGGTTACCTCTATAAGAGTTGTTAAGAGTATTCTTTTCTTCTTTTTTTGAGGATTAATCATGCATCTTTATTAGCTCATAACCAAGATATTGTCACTGCCTGTCGCTAGCGAGGACATCTGCAATAGCAGTAGGTTCATGAAATAAAACTAAAGGACATCTGCAAGAGTTGTTCAGAGTATTCTGGAGTTTTATAAAGTAAGATACACGGAGATAGGCAGATGTGGTAGAATTTTAGTAAAATACAGTAATTGGAGGTAATTTACTAGCAAGAAAACCTAGTTGCAAGTTGTGCTCTCTAATTGACAAAAATGATGTAATTATGAGTTATCACAAAATTTGCGTTGATTTACGAAAATATATGACCAAATACAATACAATATCCCATATACATATGCAATATAAAGAAAATAATATCCCAATATAAGTTAGTTCAAGATATAAAAAACTTTCATTCAAGATAGCTTTAATTAAACTTTAAGAATATAAAAAAGGAAAAAGTACACTTTAATACCCTGTAGTATCATATTTTTTTAGATTGGACCATGTAGTTTAAAAACCATCAATCAAGTCTAACTTATTTCAAAATTTATCAACCTACGGTCTTGCTTAGGCCTGGGCAACTTCCGAACCTAGCTGGACAGCCATGTCATCAAAACAACCCCATTTTAGTCTGACGTGGCTTGATGAATGGGCGACTTAATGGACGAACTATCTTGAAGGTAAATTTAAAAAAAAAGCCCAAATTTTTTTTTCCTCCACCACTCTTCTTCCTCCTCTAACCTGCAATTGCAAAGCTCCCAAAATCTCTGTCTCTCTCTCTCTCTCTCATAAAATTTGTCTATCAATCTCAAGTACACTTTAATTTCTACTCCCAACCATTGCGGCCAAATCTAAGATGGAGAAGGCCCTCGAACTGGCGCGGGCCAAGGACACTGGGAGACGCGTGGCGACGTCTCAAACAGGCTACTTGAAGTCACCGAGGCGGTCGAGGAGAGGATCTAGAAGGAGCCCTGGGAGATGCAAAAGTTGTTGTCGCGGAGGAGATCGAGGCAGCAGTTTCCAGTTGACGAGGGAGGTGGTGTTGGAGGGGGAGAGGGCCCGACGGGAGGACTCGAGCAGTTAATAAAGGTTCGGCGATGTCTCAAACATGTTGCTTAAACTCATCGAGGTGAGGATCTGGAAGGAGCCCTAGAAGACGCGAAAGTTGTTGTCGCGAAGGAGATCAAGACAGCAGTCGATGAAGGAGGTGGTGGTGGAGGGGGAGGGGGCCCGGCGGGAGAACTTGAGCATTTGGTGGAGGCGCTCGACATCGGCCATCCGCTCCCAGTGGTCCTTGGCCCACGCCAGTTCTAGGGCCTCCTCTATCTCAGATCTAGCCGCGATGGTTGGGAGTAGAAATTAAAGTGGACTTGAGATTGAAAGATAAATTTTATGAGAGAGTGAGAAATTTTGGAAGCTTTGCAATTGCAGGTTAGAGGAGGAAGAAGAGGGGTGGAGGGAAAAAAATTTGAGTTTTTTTAAATTTACCTTCAATACAGTCCATCCATTAAGTCACCCATTCATTAAGCTATGTCAGACTGAAACATGGTCATTTTGATGACGTGGTCATCCAGCTAAATTTAGAAGTCGTCAACGCATAAGCAAGACCGTAGGTTGATAAATTTTCAAATAATTTGGACATGATTGATAGTTTTTAAGCTACATGGCCCTATCGCAAAAAGCACGATACCACACGGTACTAAAGCATACTTTTAATATAAAAATATCATTTAAACTCATCCAAATAAAACTATCATTTAATAGCATAGATTAACGACAAAATAAAAAGAAAATTCCCACGCGGAGAGGGAAAAAGGGGAGGGGGAAGGAAGTTTCTTTTTTAGGTACAAGGACATTTTTCTCATGTATTTTTGTAAGTAAGCACAAATTTGGTAGGCAGATACCCATTTATATTTTTTTTGTTAACCCAAACTTGGTAGGTAGAGATCCAAATACTTTTTTGGAAAAAGTCCACTATAGCTAAAAATCACTTTAATACCTTATGGTAAAAAAACTAATCAATCGAGTCATACTTATTGTAATTAACATCAAAAAGGTCCACTAGCAGCTTTTCGGACCCTGCCTGTCCACATAGACATGCCACGTAGTTCCCTCTTTCCTAGTTATGCCACCTTACTTTCGATTAACATACATGGTTAGTTGTATGGTAAGCTGTCCAAATAGTTCTGAATTTTTTATAAAATTTCAATAAAGTGTCTTTTTAAAATTTAAAAACTTTCACCGACTCCTAATTTCTCCCCTTCCCTAACTCTCTTTCCCTTCCACCTTCCCTTCCCCTACTCTTTTTCCCTTCCGTTTCCCGACTCTCTATCCCTTCCCTTCCCCTTCCTCGACTCTCTCTCCCTTCCCTTCCCCGACCCACGACACAAGAATCACAGACCTGCGCTCCTTCTCCCACCGAGACCCACCCGCTCCTTCTCCCACCGAGATCCACCCGCTACCCTTACTGAAACCCTAAAACCCACAGACTTAGGTGCGTTTCACATGAATGTCTTCAATTTTCAAGTTCTTATAGAGGAAGTTGGGAATGAATGTCTCACTACAACGGTGTTACCGAGTAAAGAAGAAGGCCCAAATGATCATTGAAGGTGATACTGAAACTCAGTACTATAGGTTAAGAGATTATGATGTTATGATCTTATCCTCGAACTCAAGAGTTAGGGTAAAGATATGGACCCAATTAGGTCCTCCCAGATATGTTAAAGAAACAAATCCAGAGTCTTTGTTCACTTCTTTGATGCCGCTGCCACCAGTACACCAATTCAAATACATGTATATCAGGTTTGCTGCCCAAAAATTTACATTTTTTGCTGGCCTTAAGACATTCGTTGGGTTGGATGGTTATTTTCTGAAGGGATTCATGGAAGGCCAATTGTTGTCTGCTGTTGCAAAACATGGCAACGAGATTATGTATCCATTAGCTATTGTTGTAGTTGATGTGGAAGACAAGAAAATATGGGATTGGTTTTTGCAAAATTTGATTGATGACTTCGGGCATCCAAGCGACACTAAGATAGTGTTCATGTCAGATAAACAGAAGGTGTGATTACTATATTTTCTCTTACATTATTGTATAGGTCTAAAATATGTTATATAATTGAATTGAGATTTTTTAAGGGGCTGCAAGAGGCAATAAATTGGTTAACGCCTGGCGTTGAACAACGAATTTATGTCAAGCACTTGTATGAGAATTTCAAGGTTACGTGGAACTATTATCTAGATGAGATGAAGAAGCTACCAAATGGACAAGAAGCTGTCAACTTTTTGATGAGGAATGACCCAAGTAGCTGGTCAAGGAGCAACTTTAGTACTTATTGCCTGACAGACCTGATCGTGAACAATATTAGTGAGTCATTTAATCCATCAATATTACATTGGAGGGACAAAGCCTATTTTGACAATGTTGGAATGGATTCGGAGCAAATGATGAAGAAGATCCATGTCAAGAGGGAAGCTATGAAAAAATATTAAGGGATCTTGTGTCCCAATAATGTGAAGGTATGTACCTATTTAAGTTGATTATTTGGTTTTTAGTTGAACCTGTTTGAGTTGCTTTCTTTTATGAGATAAGTTTATTTTAGTACCCTATAGTTTTATCTATTTTGCCTAGAGTACCATGTGGTTCTAAATTTGTATTTTAATACCCTATAGTTGACCACCTATTTTTCGGGCAGGTCCAGGGCAGCTACCCGTCCAAAATTGTCCGAAACGATATCGATTTGAGATGACGTGGAGGACATATAATGGATGACTTTCTTAAGTTAAAGCTTATGTGTAATATGGTAAATTATCTAAACAATCCCTAAGATTTTTATATAATATAAAATACTAATGTCGAATACTCCCTTTACGCCCTCCCATGTCCTACTCTATAATCAATTCGTAGAGAAACCAGCTCGAGGGCCGTCCTCCTTTACCAAGCAACCAGGCCCACTGTCAACCACATCCATATATCGTTTGCGATTGGTAGCAGCTTTGAAGCAAATAGTGGTGGGGTTGGCAGAGTCTATGTCAGTATCAACCCCCAAATGGTGTCCAGATGGCCATTGTAGATGTGCATCATTTGACGTTCCTTTATGCATTGCTTACAAATAGGGTCTTGCTTGTCGATGGAAGGATCGACATGGAAGATCTATTTTGTGAGCCTTTCCTGCAGAGGTCGTGGTTGCTTTCTGGGCATGGGCCATCCGTCCAGCCCAATAACCGGTGGCACCGCCCTCCACAGCTTCGTGTCCTCCCTTCTGTACGACCTCTGGTTTACTCTGAGCTCAGCCTCATTCATCTCGTCGGCCACGCGCTCTGCCTGGGCCAGGAATTGGGTCACCGGGTTGGACTGAAACTTAACCCACCATCTCTCGTTCTCTGTGACCTCCTCCTCGGTTGGGTTCTCGTTCTTCTCAAAGATCGGGTCATCGTTCAGGAGGTCGTTGACTTCGGGAGCGTGGCAGTGGTCGGGGAGGTGCTCTTGCTACCAGAAGAACTGGGCCAGCTTCTGCTCCCATGGGCCGAGTTGGGCTCAGGGGAAGTGGGGTTTAAGGATGATGAGTTTAAGGGGAAGAAGATGATGGAGGAAGGGAAGAAATTTTAATTTTTTATATTATATAAAAAAGCTTAGGGATTGTTTAGGTAATTTGCTATATTACACATAAGCTTTAACTTAAGAAAGTCATCTGACACGTGTCCTCCACATCATCTCAAAATGATGTCATTTTGGGTGACTTTGGATGGGTAGCTGCCCTAGACCTGCCCAAAAAATAGGTGGTCAATCACAGGGTACTAAAATACCAATTTAGAACCACATGGTACTCTAGGTAAAACGGGTAAAACCACAGGGTACTAAAATAAACTTATTCCTTCTTTTATTTGAAGGTATTGGACCACACAAAGTTGGAAGCAGCCAATTGTTTTGTAACTCCAGCTAGGGCAATAAAGTTTGAGGTTGATTTTTATGAAACTTCGGCCATTTGTCGATATTAATGACAAGACATGTACGTGTCGAATGTGGGAGCTTTTAGGCATTCCTTGCAAGCACACTGTGGCTGCCATTTATGAAAGCCAACTAGAACCAGAGGTATTCATTGATGTTTGCTACACACGCCAGACGTACATGATAGTTTACAACCACTTTATTTTGCCACTTTCGAGTCAAGATGAATGGCCGATTTTCAAAAATCTACCTTTGATTAGGAAGCCAACTGGCCAGCCAAAGAGGAAGAGAAGAAGGGCGACCGCTGAACCACAATCTCAAAAGAAAGAGTTGCAGAGTGGAGGACTAGTCAAATGTGGTAATTGCAAGCAAACAGGTCATAACACCTGAACTTGCAAGGCTGCCCGTACGGAGGAGACACTGTACCAAAGGAGACAACGAATTAAGATGGCAAAGACTGCACAAACTTCTCAGACACAAACTTCTGAAGCTTCTACTAGTAACAGCAAGGGGAAGAAAAAGTGGAAGAAACCGATGGGGAGTCAGCAGTCTCGAATGTCACAAAGATGAAGAATGAAGCTTATATTGCTTAACTTATGATATGGATGGGTATTTTGTATACCTATGAACGGGTATTTTGAATAGCTATGGATGGGTATTTTGTATTAGGATACTTAACTTATGACTTCCTGGATATTTGTCAAATACTTATGCTTAGCATCCTTTCCATGGGATAAGCAGGTATCAGAACAGACATGAACACAAATATGCAGGAACGTTCATTCATTATAAATACTTCAATGTCAACATCAACATATTGTACATTTAAAGCACTACAAACTAAATAATCCACATTACAAATATACTAACTAGAATCATAATTATGATAATACGATACATCTTACACATTTTAGTGGCCTTCGACAATTCAATCTCAATAGCAAAAGCATTCTCTTCCATCTTCCTTAGCTGAGCTTCTAAATTAGCTAATTTAGAAGATAGGGACAGTGTTGACTCTTTTTTGCTCTTAATAGACTCCATCATCGAAGACAACAATTCCATTCCCCGTTTGCAAGTCAGTGTATCATACCACATAAAAAAATTGCACTGCTTTTCACCACACTCATTGTATCGACCACACCCATAAAAATGTCTTCCAATATTGTGATTTGTCTATGCTACTCGCAAAGTCGAACGAATTCCACAACCACAAAATCTCGCCTTCGACTCATGGCTATCAACCGATAGGATGGAACAACTACTCATTCTTAGGCGAGCTGGGTTCCACCACTACCCTTCTGTTAGTTGGGTTCCGCTCCTACCCTCCTGAGAGATGACATCCATGAGCTTGGCGAGCTGGGTTCCGCCCCTACCCCTCCGAGAGATGGGATCCACGAGCTGGGCTATCCGACCTGGTCCCTATGCACCTAAGGAGGAGGAAGAGATTTCGAAAGAAGAAGAGAGATTTTGGAAGAAGAAGAAGAGAGATTTTAGCAAAGAAAATAAGCTAGGGTTATAAATAGGCTTTTTTGAATATAAAATTAGAAATTTATAAATATAAAATTAGGTTTTTGAACAATTATAAATAAATAAGTGATTGTATCATAATTTATCATCTTGCCACGTAATCTTATAATTTTTGAAGAAAATCTGATGTGGACTGCCATGTCATACTAAAAATGCTGTTTTTTAGATGGACAAAATTCGGGCATGCCTATGGACTTTTTTTATGTTAATTGCAAAAAATATAACTCAATTGGTCCATTTTTTACCACATGGTACTAAAGTAATTTTTAGCTATACCATATGGTACTAAAGTAGACTTTTTCCTACTTTTTTTAAGTTCATGTTACTAACTTGTAGTTTCACGATTTGACATAATACGACATTATAGTTCTAAATTTTATGACCATATGATAAAAGTCTTATGTGAATAACAACGAGTGATACTTGCTAAATTTCATTTACTTGAGTTACCAGGACATTAATTTTATCTCTGTCATGTAATTTCACTAATTCGAGAGAAAAAGGGACAAACTCAGTAGCATTTGAATTAAAATTGGATCACGAGGAGATCAACGATGCCCTGACAAGAGGTCAATAAAACAAAATCTCGCGCTCATAGAATTAGTAATGTGAAATTATACTCTGATAAAATTAATGACAATAGGATAACTCAAGTTTCTAGTGTTAGTGAGTGTCACTCGAATATTAGTCATGATAAAACATCAATTACTTAGTAAGAGAGTTTAGAACCACTATTAATCAAGAAAAATAATTCATGGTAAAAACAAGATACACTTGGATCATAAAAATTCGTGCTTGAAAATATAAATAAAAATTGAATAAATTCGAGAACGAGTTTTTTCCGAGTAACTGGCCAAGCTGCTAAAGTTGTGATAAATCGGCTTGAGAATCTTTCTGATTGGTGATCTGAGCGCTTTTCTTGATGAATCTAATCACTTTGATAGATATAATAACGGTACTTTTAGGAACTATTTTAGCTATTGCTCAAAAATAATATTAAGAGAAACTTGGGTCCAAAAAATTAACAGAAGTGGATTTTCGCTACCGGTTATATCCATTAAAAAGGGTAAATTATCCTCAGTTCTCTGGTATTTAACGAAATACATGGTATTTAACGAAATACTATTTTCAATAATCTTTATGCATCCTCCTAGTTTGAAATAATGCACTTCTGAGGTCCCTGGTGGACTCACCGCTAATGTCAGCGGTCATCATAAATCTTTTAATGACCATTTTACCCTTCCAAAAATTAAGAAAAAACCAAAATTCGTCTCTCTCCCCTTATCTTCTTCCCCGATCTCACTATGTCCGTCGGCGTCCAAGCTGTGCCCGACTGTCGGCGTCCAAATTCAACACTGAACCAGTAAACTAGTAATCTTCTTCCCCGTTTTCTTAGGCGAAGCTCTTCCTTTCCTTCTTCAGTGATGTTCTTCACCCAACATAACATAATTAATTAATCAACCTATCAAATGAAATCACAGCAAGAACCAAAACAAACAAACGAACAACCCTTCCCCACTTCTTATAAAAAAACCCACCACCATCATCAACCTTAAAAAACCCACTTCGTGGATAGCAAAGTAGTCTGAGCTCTGACTTATCGAGGATGGTTTCAGAGTCGGGGACGGGGAGGTCGATGGCGGCTATGAGCGACGAAACCCAAATCAAATCAAAATCAGAGAAACCAACTATTTGACCCAATCAAATTGCCATGCGACTGAACCCAATTGTTGATCTTCATCCTCTCTTCATCACGGTCTTCATCGAGAATTTGGGTTCTTTGCTTTTCAAGAATTTGGGTCAAACTGCTTGTCTTTGGATTTGGTTGCCGTCGCCGGTGATGAATCAGGTGGATATTGTGGCCGGAGAAGTAACCCAAACTAGGAGGACATTAGCGATGGGTCCGCCAGGACCTCATATGTGCATTATTTCAAACTAGGAGGACCTATAAAAATTATTAAAAATGATAAAGACTAAACATAGTATCTTGTTAAATACTAGGGACCTGAGGACAATTTACCCATAAAAAATTTAATGTTTATTGGGAAAAACGAGTGGATGACTAGGATTGATTAGCTAATGTTTGAAACTGGAACGTTTGTTCATTGTGGAAACAAAATCATTCGTCTGTATACTTTATTTATACATTTTATAACACCTTTTAATAACTTTGCATTTTCATATTATTTTCGATTGGACTGTCTCTTAGTTCAATCACTAGAGGATTTAAAATGGATCAAACTTTTTTATTTTCAAGATAGTAGTGTAAAAATATTTTTTTATAAATAAATTTTGTTGTGACTAAGATTTGGATTTTGGTTAACCTAATTGTTTCCTAATAAAAGGCCAAGTGTTCTTGCTAGAATATTACCTCCAACTACAAGAACCCACGATTTTAAGTAATGTTGGCCGGTCCAATTATATGTTACTCTAATTCTTCCATTTTTCCCCAAAATTTGAAACCTAACTATATTTTGGTACTGGATTCAGTATAGACTAAAGGAAAGTAGTCTAGATGGTCTAGATTCGAATCGAGATCATTAATATTGATGATTGCGTGGGTGTCAGATATCTAATAGTAGTAATTCTTAAAGGAATATTTTGGTATTTCCTTCCCTCTCTTTTCACTCTCCCCCTTCTCCTCTTCCCTCTTCTATTAGGTAGACCTGACCACGGTTCGAATTTGGACGAATTCGAATCGAATTTATTTAAATTCGAATTTATCAAAATATTAAACCATATTCAATTCTTCAAAAGACGAATCGAATACGAATTATGAATTTTCGAATTAGAATCGAATTATAATCAAATTATAATCAAATTTGAATTATAATCGAATTTGAATTAATTCTATAATTTTAATACTTAATTAAAAAATTCTAAAACCTCTAATTTTTTGGGATATTTTGAATATTTTTGTAATATTTTTAAAAAAGTTTAAAAAGTTTTGATATTTTTTGAAAAATTCAAAAACTTTGATTTTTGCTTCAAATATTTTAAAAAATAGAAATTAGTGTTTAACATTTTTTGGGAAAAAGAAATAAACTAAAGATTGGGCTTGCACTTAATGTACCAAATTAAGTTGTCTACGTATCCTTAGCTCCGAAGGAATCAAAGCCCACATAGTTCTTTTACCTTTATGGAGCTAACTCACCTAGTCGGATGTGTTTGTGCTTTCACCGGTTGTGGCATCATCGAGATCGTATAGTTGGTCAAAATTTTTCCGGACCAATTCTTGTTGTCGTCTTTCCGCCTTGGTCCAATCGGCGACCAATGCTTGTGCCTCCAAAGATTACGGTGTCATTGAGTACCGGTGTTCATCCAAAATATTACCTCCTGCACTAAATGCTTGTTCCACGGCAACCGTCGAAACCGGACAAGCAAGCAATTCTTTTACAACAATTGACATAACCTAAAATTGTTCTACATGATTTTTCCACCATTCTAATAAAGCAAAACTAGAAGGTTTGACAAATGGAATATCAAATTGTGTGTTAAGATATAAATCAAATTCCGAATTGGTTAAACTTATTCCTCGGGGTCTTTTTTATTTTTTCATTAACAATCTTTCCGTAAAACTTAATTTTTCACCTTGTGAGGGAGAGAGAGTTGGTTTATTAGACGTAAAAGCATTATTCCTAATACTATATTCACTCATTAAATCTAAAATATTTTTTTTACATTGTTTGCAATTATTACAACATGATCTTCTAGATTAAGAACTTGCAAAAAAATTTCCAAATTTGTGTAATATGCATATAATAAATTTTGTAAACCATCAATTTTAATGTTCGGCATAAAAACGGTTGTAATTAAATTAAGTTGGGGAATCTCCTTGAAATACTTTAACAATTTGTTAGCCATTTTCGAAACGCATGATGACAATGCAAAATCTTGATAAGCGCTACATATTGCCTCCGATATATTACAACATTCCAAAAATAGTAAATGAGATGTAGGATAATAAACACCCGATAAAAGATGTGTAGCATAATTAAAACATTCTAAAAGCTCATTTAGTTTTTCTACAAGGTACCAATGGTAAGGTTGTAACATAATATTATTAGTTTGATCATTAGATGCAAAAAAATTACATAGAAGTTCTTTGTATTTGAGCTTATTTTAACAATTCATAAGTCGAATTCTAACGATGTTGAACATCTTGTGGAAAACGTTTTGGTTTCATGTTGTTTAATTTGCAAAAATTTTTCCAATCTTTTAGCAATTTTGGGCGAGCCCATAATAAATTAAGTGCTTGTTTAATTGGTCCTAATGTAGAGTCTAAAGCTTTAATTCTATCTTGGGTACAAAGATTAAATATATGACATGCACATCTAATATGAAATTTTTTTTCTCCGAATCGTGTACAAAGAATTTCTAAATCTTTAACCATAACATTATTAGAACTTGCATTATCTAGAGAAATTGAAAATATTTTTTGAACAAAATTATATTCTTGTAAAATAGTATGCCATATTTTATAACAATTATTCCCACTATGACTATCATCAAAAACTCTATATGCAATTATTCTTTTTTGTATATTCTATTTATTATCAATCCAATGACATGTAACACTAAAATATGAATGTGTTTGCCAATGATCACTCCATATATCACAACATATAGAAACTCGACCATCAAAATCAAAGAAAAAAGTTTGTAATTTTTCTTTATTTTTCTTGTATAAATCTTTTACATATCGTGTTAATGTACTTCGTGGAACTTTTTTTGCACTAGGATTTAAAGCATTTTGACAATAAGTTATAAAATTAAGTTTTTCACCAAATCTAAAAGATAAATGTTCGGTATCAACTAATTTAGCTAATTCCTCTCTATTATTTTGATCGGTGTAATGAAATAAAACATTAGGTGTAGTAGATAATTGAGTTTGTGATTTTTCAAAACCAACTTCGTGTGGATGTTTAGTATTCAAATGAATAGTATAAGTACCATATCCATTCCCGGTTTTGAATTCATATTGTTTACCACAATAATTACATGTAATTTTGAAGATACCTTTTTCTCCAGCAGAAATTTTTGTGAAATGCTTAGTAAAAAGTAATGAAGGTGATCTTTTTACCTTTTGTGGATTGTTGAATATTGAATCAACACTTTTCCGTTGAGCTTCATCATGGACGTTCATCATTTCTTCCGGAATAGGATAAGTAGAAATCGGTGAAAAATCTGATTAAATAGAATCGTGATGTTCCACACTTTTTTCTTACCCTTATTTACTCTACTCGATGACATAATTATATAGTAATATGAGTAATTATATGAGAAATATGACAAATATATCTAATTAGTAAACTTGAGGGAGAATTTATATAGCTCAAATTTTCAATAAGAGAAGTAGAGAATTGAGATTTTTTTTTGAACACAGAATTGAGATTGGAATGTGTAAAATTTGAAAAATAAGAGGTGATATTTATAGAGTTTGGAAGAAATTTTGAATTTATAAAAAAAAAGTAAAAGTACAAACAGTAAAAAAATGGTAACCTGGGGATTAAAACGGTAACAAAAAATGGTAATTTGCCCCTGACGCTGATGCAAGCACTGACGTCAGCGAAATTCAAACCCCTCCCGCCCGCCCCTCCCCCCCCCCCCCCCCCATTTTTTGATTTTTTTACGAATTCGATACGAATTCAACTCGAATCAAATTCTCGAAACGAATTCAAATTGAATTTGCCGGTTTGACGAATTACAAAAAACTTGAACCGTATTCAATTCTTATCATGACAAATTCAAATCGAACTTTTTGACGAATCGAATTATTGTCGAATCGAATCGAATCGAATTTTTCACGAATCGAATCGAATCGAATCATGAATCGGATTCAATTCATGGCCAGGTCTACCATTAGGTCTCCTTCTTTATTCCTCTCTTTCTCTCTCTCCAACTTTGTTTTTCTATCTCCATCTTTCTCTTTCTATCTCTATTCTCTCTCGAGCTTCCCATGTAAGTTAATTTTAATTTTTTCCTCCTTTTCCATTCTTCCTTCCTTCTTCTTCTTCTTATACGATTTATATCTTCTTTTCCTTCCTTCTTCTCCTCTTCCTCCTCCTTTTACTTATTTTCCCTCTTCCTTCTTCTTCTCCTCTCTCCTTTCTCCTCATCTCATTTTTTCCCTCACCTGAGATGCCCTTACAGTCGGCAAAATATGTGTTTCAATCTGCTACTTTGTTATGTCAAAATTGTTGGGTTTTGAATGCATAATTAATGCATTTGGACCAAGCTGGAATGCCCAAGCTGAGGATGGGATTACCACATTGGAGAAGCTCTAAATTGGTGTAACATTAAATGTTCCACCTGAAGAGTTGACCGAGGCTGCCTGCGAGGATGGTTCGAAGCACCATCCGAGCACGAGCACGAGCACGTGCACGTGCGTATGGCACATTGGACACAGGTCGCAATGGGTGCTTTGTGGCGCACTACGCACGTGCGCATCGTCGCGAGGAGCTGGAGGAGCCTTAAGTATTTTGCCCGAGTCCGGAGAGAGCTACTAAGCTACCGAAGTGATGAGGGGCTGTGAGCGCCTTCCAGGATGGTCACCGAAGAGGCACGAAGGGCTGGAACATCCAGACGGCCCAAGGAGTGCGAGCGTTGGCCTGTCCCTCCGAACAGTCACAACCCGATCTGGGCACACCTGGAAGGATCCAGAATGCCACCGAAGAGCCACGAGCGCAGCCTGCCTGCCTGCTGGCCGAACGGACGCGCCCCCTCGGAAGTGCCTGGCAGCCATTCGGATTCCAGCCATCCTTGCCTATAAATAGGCCCTTCCCCCTCATTTGCATCTCACCCCACAGCTCATTGCATAAGCATTCATTAGCAATAGTTGTTCTTCTCTCCCTCTCTCTCAAGAAAGTTTTGAATATCCAAGGTTCGCCCGAAGCTTCGAGAATCGTTGTGCTACGAACTTGGAAGTTGCCTAGTCGTTGTATCTTGGGGATAATTGCCGTAGCCCGTAAGCACTGAATACGGGGCAATCTCGTCTTACGGAGAAAGAGTCTAACTCTTGCCTTGACTTTACAAGATCCTAATCAAGTACACCACCTCTGAAAAATAACAAAAATGACATGTGCTATTATGTCAAAATGGAATGTCTCATCAGAATTCTGAAGCTAAATGCGATTGGGCGAGAGTAGTACTAGGATCGGTGACCTTCTAGAAAGTCTTCGTGTTGCACTTCTAAAAAGATTTTACCAAATAAAATGGCATAACCTGTTAAGTCAAAATGACATAATCTTTTATGCCAAAATGATATGCATGGTTAAGATTTAATAATACTTATAATAAAAAATTAAATAGTTCACTAGTTCCCTTCACCTATTATGGCATAACATGTTATGTAAAGTAAAAATGGCATAACATGTTATGTCAAAATGACATGCACGGTCAAACTAATTTCCAAAATTTCACAAAAAATAATTTCAAAAAAAAAAGTGCATGCTATAAAAAAACCGCTCTCTGACTCGTGTACTCATTTAGTCCCCCCACTCTCTGACACGCAGTCCCTCTTCTCTGACGTGCATGTAACTTTGTCTTTTTGACCATATTTTTTGAATAAACAAAAATGCCACTCATTGTCCCTTTGGTGTAGACAATCCGGTAACTATCATTCTATCGAATTCGAGCCCCTATATTTTACAGAGTATTTTTTATTGAACTTTGATTAGATAACAAACAAAGTAACAAAAAGTAAATTGACAACCTTGATTGGATAGAGAGAGTAATGCAATTAGGACTAGAACAAAAATAATATGGACAGGTTTAATAATAACGATATTTACGGATTTTAAGGAAAAAAATGTAGGATAATATCGGAGATAGTATCAAAATGATAAATAACAAAATAAAAATATCTTATTTAAGTCTCAAATTGAGAGTAACTCTTATTCTTTTCTTTATATTTCAACTCTGACTGTTTTTCGTATAATATTTTTTACGTTAATAAGATTTGAATCAAAAAATTAGGTAAATATTTGGGGTGAGAAAGAAGAATTTTTCTCACCCGACCTTCCCTCCCATCACTCGTTAAAGAAACGATGCAATCAAGGTAATAACTCACAAAACCATACACCACCTTGGTCTGCAACTATTGATCTCTCCCGTGGACTTCCTATTCGATAGATTCTGAAGCAGAAGTTGAAAGATCTCTAACACCGATTGTATGGTCGTGATGTAAAATTGGCCTTGAAATCTAACTCGACCACGAAGATGTAACTTATTCTAGCTTAAACATTGCTATTGTCGGCAGTCTTTCCAATTATAGTTTTTACTGCATCATAGTTTTGAAGAATTTGGTGGCCGCGAGATCACAAATTTTTTTTCGACCATTCAATATCAATAAAATTTTAACCTTTAAAAAAAAAGAAAAAAACTATTAAATGAGATCCTACAATACTCAACTCTAAATACTATGGTAAAAAAATCCAATTTCAACGCATGGTAAAGAACATATACGGAGACAGAACATGATAAGAATTACAATTTTTTTGAACAAGTTAAGACATTTAATTAGCATATTCCTAGTACATTAAGGGTGGGGTTGGATAGGGTAGAATGCCACTATTCCGAACCGTTTGGAATGAAAACACGCGGAGACTTTTTTGCAAACGCGCTAAAATACGGGGACCAAAATGAAAAAAGCCACTCACAAACACCGGCCAGATACAAATGCCATTATCACATAACTACGCATGCCAGTAGCACATAACTGCGGATGCCAGTATCACATAACTACACATGCTAGTGTGACTTTTTTGCAAAAATGCTAAAACACGGGGGACCAAAATGAAGAAAACTACGCGTGCTATTATCATCAACAGAGACTTTCCGTTTTCACAAAAACAAATGCCATTATCACATGACTGTACTTGCCATTATCACATAACTACGCTTGCCATTATCACATACCTGCGTTTGCCTCTGCGGTTCCCCTTCACTCCAAACCATTCGGAATCAATTCCTTCATTCCGTACCCAATCCAAATACCGGAGAAACAGAATACAACAATACTTTACGTAACTATTTATTATAACTGTTCTTACGGCGTTTGGGTTCAATACATAATTAAACATTTGGTACATGTAACACTTCATCATAAAGTTTGGTTAAAAACAAAACTACCCTTTAAATATATATATATATATATATATATATATATATATATATTTATTTATTTATTTATTTATTTATTTATTCGTATATTACTATCTGAAATATTCGAACAAACATTTTTTAATATTTGAACCCGAATAAGAAACTAAATGTTATTTAAAAAAATTAAGATACAAATAATTCAAATTATCTAATTTATTAAACAACGTGTCATGGAAAATCATTTGTGACAAATGAAATGTCATCTCATATTTTGAATATTACATCAAATAAAATGTCCAAGCAGGCAAGCAAACCCAGCCTAAACTTCTTGGTCGTGTACATACATCACAGATTCAGATTGTTGAGGAACATACCATGAAGTTATATAGCTAAGAATATGTACAATATCCAAGGTATAATGCCGCCTCATATATACACTAGAAAAAGGGCGCTTTTTCCACAAAACAAAGAGATAAAGGCAGGTTTAAAATTTCTTCAGTTCTATGCCACGAGATCATCTCCAACGATATTGCTGTACGTAGATATGTGCATATAAACTGTAGTTAAAAACCCAGATGCAGTGTTGGTAAGTGGTCTTTGGTTAAGAAGAAGTGTCAGCTGATGGATCCTGGCCAATCAAACCTCTGACCATCTGTCTGTAGCCCCGGAGCTCCTCGAATGCATCAGCAGTAGTCTTCGATTTCACAGGTCCTACGGATGAAACGCTTGCATGTTGGATGCCGATGGGGTCCGGCTTCCTACACTGGTCAGGGTGGTTGCTGCTCCAGGAGCCAGACGAATCTTGTTGAAGAGGAGGGGCTTTCTGAAACATGTTTACAAGGGCACCAACAGCCGCGTCTTGAGATTTAGCAGGATACATGCCTTTCTGATCAAAAGATTCTGGCCTGCTAAATAAGCAGCGAGTTAAGATAATTGACAGTGACCGTAAATGATTAAGCCAAACTTCCACATTCACTTCAAAACAAAACTTTCTTGAAGTAATTAGAGATCAACATGCATTGTATTTTCAATACGCAAAGCACTCTGAATTATGACCTTGGACATCTTATGGATGGAAAATCATCAGCTCAGGTAAAGGTCAACTGCTTCACACAAACTAATCTGTCGCTTGTTGTAGCTAATAAAGGGGGTCCGCTGGATGTGTGTGCTCCCTGACTAGTGTAGACAATAACCAAAACATGAAGTAGACAATCACCCAAAATACTTGACTGCAGTCTCAGCCACACAAGATTGAAGTGAGCTTGAAGCTCTTATTGCACATCACCCAATGATTCGAGTAGACAAAACAAAAATTCGGTGGTAAGTGTAAGAACATGGATGCATAAAGTCTGTTCTTAAAATCAATGACTGACACGTGCGGTCTATTAGCGAAAAGAAGCAGTATTACAAGCAGCATTCTTCCAGAATAATCAGAACCAATCTGGAACAAGGATAACAAACTAAGGTTTTAGTATGTAAAGGTTCAGCTTCTAGTATAACATTACAAATACCTGCATACTGAAAAATACTAACTACTCTGACAGTTCACAAAATGACACTACTCAGTGCTCGGCCTAAAATGTCTGAAAGCAAAGTTATTCGGGTGCTATAGAGGTGAGAGCTATGTCCTTGTGCTAGTAGAGCACAAATTCCTATATAATCACTGTCTGGTGGCTATTGCATAGAAAGTCTATCTCTTGGAAAATAATTGAGGTCATCTATGCTTAACTGTTTCTTCCAGGTGTGAATATGATTCATTCAATAGTTCGTAGAAGACAAATAGCTCAGCAAAGAAATTTTTTTTGAAAGAAAATACTGAAGGAACTGAGTAGGTGTTTTACCTGCTACCGGGATTTGTGATATCATCCACATCGAAAGGACATGGAAACTCGCTGTCATCAAAGTCGTCATGGAATGACCTGCTACGGGTGCTGCTTGATGATACCTTCAATCCAGAACCCTTCTTAGGGTCACCCTTCTCCAGGGAGTGTAACTACAGAAGATGAAACGGTCCCACCTTACATTAACACTGTAAACATCACAAGAATTAGCCAAACATGCACACATACCTTTTCAGTCATTGGAGCACCTTGAATCAAGCCCATGTTCCGCTCGGTTCTTGTCCCAGATCTGGAAACTTTAGTGGGAGGAGAACACGGGGGCAATGTTTGCCCGTGGGACAACCCAGGGTATCCGTAGGGCTTTGAGATAGGTATACCAACAGGAGCACTTTCAGATCTTATAAGTAACTTGGAGAGATCACTACCAGGGATATGAATTGGGGGTGATGGAGATTGGGAAGGGGTGAAGTTAGGAGAGGGGTAATACTCATCAAAACTTGTATCCCTTTTCTGACCTGGAAATGCTTCCACTGGATGAGGGGGCAAGTTCACATGGGCATAACGGCGCAAACTTGGATTAGAAACAACGGCACGTGGCTCTGAATGGGTAGGTGAAGGTGAGAAAGAATATAAAGGAGGTGAGGCCTTGTAACGATCAAAGCTCCAACTATGCCTTCTTGAGAATGGCAAAGAGGAGGGTGAACCATGAGATACTGGAAGAGAGGGGAACCTCTTCAAAGGGTCAGCCAATGGGCTCCCAACATAGTCAGGTATAAACTGAGGGGAGATGGGGGTTGATGGTCCAGAGCTTAAATCTGAAACAGATGTGCGGTAAATGACCGATAAACAAAGCCTGCCACATGAAGTATCCACAGGAGTGAAGCCGAATCGATGCATCTCTGACTCTTGTTTCCGAGTGAATGGTTCGACAAAAGAAGAAACCCTATGAGTAAGACTAAATGCTCGAATCTGTCCAGATGAATTCAAGTCCTGCAACACCTTATATCCAGGTAAAAGCCGAAGAGTTACATAGAGAGACCTGAGAAGTAATACCAGCTTCTTGTAACAGTTTTGGAGAGTGTTGCTAGTCCTCCTCCCAAAACCACTATCCCTCGCCTTTCTACTCTCGTATTGCACAACCCATCTCTCGATAACGATCTCTATCTTAGCCTCGCACCCCAACTCAGCCTGATCAGAAGTCCAGCAACACGGGTAGTGGTAGTGTTCCTTACCCGAGAGATTCCTCACCAGTTCTCTCCTGGGGGAATAATTCACAGGATCCCAATCAAGGGGCTTCTGAACCAAAATCACATCAACAATCAAATGCTCCAAATCGCTCTGGCGCCAAAGGTCAAGATTCTCTAGAGCAGCCGGGCACTCCCGAAGAGCTAAATTGAACCACTTGTCCCTCGGTCGGACGCTGGAGGAAGACGAGGACGAGGAGGACGGGGATGACACAGTCTGCTCACCACTAAAATTACGCGAGGACGCGAAAGGAGTCCTAGACTCGAGTATGATGTGAAGACTCTTGGCAAAGAATTCGGTAATTATCTGCTCCATCCTTGCAGCCTCCATATGGGTATTATTGTTATTATTGCCGCCGTGAGATGACACCATTATGCTTATCAACAACGAACCGCGAAAGACCAATCTAACAAGCAAGCAACATAAACAAAGACCCCAGAAGTAGTCAATCACTAGAAAATCGATACAAAGTCAACCCAAAACACAAACAACACTATAGGAACTGTATTGATCAACTTCAACTTTCTGGGTACCTCTAATTCCGCGAAAGCTTGCACCTTTTTACTTAAAAACGGCAACTTTCGCACATAATCGGCACGGAGACGGAGAATTCGGGCGGTGGAGTGTGTGGAAAAGGGAGAGGGAAAGTGGGGTCTTATGCCTTTATGAGGGGGAGGGATTCAACTGATCCCGCTTCCGCGAGAAGTTTTGTTGATTTTTTATTTTTGATTTTTGAGTTCGGGTCAGGTTTGGAGAGAGAGAGAGCACAACTCTGATGCTGGGTGGGACCCGGCATAGCCGTTTTGATCTCGCCACGTCACTGTTGTGAGGTGGGCCCACCTCTTAGGAGGCCCTCCGTGGGACAAGGGCCAGCGATCATCTTAAGACGATTACTATTCTATTACACGACCCCTGGGGGCATTGGTGTTGGGCCTAAACACCGAACACAGTGTTGGGCCCCGTTTGGGTTAAGTAACTTTTAGTACAATATTGGCCATGTTTGGCGAAAATAATTTGTAACAGATAGTAGATAGTAGAAAGCAGATAACAGATAGCATATTTAGAGTAGATAGCAGATGGTAGATTGAGAAATGTATTTGGTAAAATCAACGAGCAGATAGTGGATTGGATTGAGAATATGTTTGATTAAATTAATTATTAATTTACAATTTAAGCTTAAATAAAAGATGTAAATTATTTATTAAAATTAAATAGTAATAATTTAATATAAGATTTATTTATATTTCTAATAAATATTTTTATAAATGTCAGTGGGTTAACTTATTGAATATAATAATTTCTTGCACTCGATTGAAGATATAACAAAAATGTGATCCTAATATTTATTTTTAAAAGATACTTTCGTGAAGACTAGTTAATAAATAGAAAATGTAATTATTTATTACATTTATGAATGCTAGTAAAATATTTTACAGTAAAGAAAGAGAAATTTATCGTATCATAAATATTAGGAATTTATATTATTAATTTGTATTAGGGTATATAATAATTATGTGAGTTTATTAACGACCATAAGGCATGTTTTTATAAATATTTGTAAAGAGAGAGAAAAATATTTTTGATTATCTAATTTTGCATTTAATCTGATTAAATTTATCTAAAATTCATTTTTATTTTTTTTATTTGTGTAATGGTACTGATCATTTTAATAATTATCAACAAGAAAATTTGTTTGTCCAATTAGACTTCTTCAACAAAGTAAATAAATAGTAAATTTGATTTAGATTAGTAATTATCAAATTTTTGTTCCTGACAAATAAATTTTTTGTAGAACAACGTAAACTATTTCAGAATAAAAAATAGAACAAAACAGTTTTCTAATATACTAGTAGATTGAAAAACTACCTAATCTACACTTTTGCCAAACAGATAGATTGCAGTTATTTATCTAAATCTACCATCTACTCCTCCAAACTATTTCAACAAACAGGGCCATTGTTATTGATATTCTTGATTTGCAGACAAATATAACTGGATTTTTAAGGGAAAAAATTGGTTAATATGAATTAAATATTTATGTTTAATATTTATTTCAGGATAAATTGAAATTACTTTCTTGTCCTCAAAATTTATTAGGTGTAAAATGCAATATAAAGATTACAGCCATAATTTTAATCAGTAGCATATTAAACATTAGATCTGGTCATATCATAAATGAGGTAGCTACTAGAAAAAAAAATTACAAAGTAAGAGATGGTTATTTTGATTAGTTTGGGTCAAGTAAACTAATACAATGTTGTTATTGATATTTTTGATTCGCAAACAAATAAAACTAAGTACAAACGCACAAATTAAACACTTCTAAAAAAAATACTCTAATTAAATTATCCACATTAAACACACTAACTAAAATCACAAATACGAAAGCATGATATATCTTGCACTTCTTTCAAACACACTAATTAAACACTTACTAAATACACTATAATTAAACTATATTAAATAGACTTCTTTTTAATCAATGGCCGGGACTGGAATTTCATTTTGACTTCTTTTCACACTAAATTTGGAAATGTTGGATAAATACAAAGTTATAGATCTCTATCTTATCTCTTGTATCCGTTTGAATTTGTCCACCCTTCTTTCTTATCATGGGAAGTCTTTTTGAAAGAACTCCGAAGAGAAGAAAAAAGAAGGCGTTAAGAGATCCTCCCAGTCCTACCTTAGACACTCTACGATCCTTTTTCAAACCTACTAGCTCACATTTTGAGTCAAGAGATCGATAGATGACAAGAGAATTTTTACACCCCGATGCAATAAAGGGAGTACGGCTATGAAAATGTCAAACCACAGGGAGCGGGTTCAAGACATCCCAGCAAATTGCACAAGTAGGTTAGGTTGGAAAATATTTTTGTTTGTTTTTGAAAAAGTCAAGCTAACACGGTAAGAAATCAAGAAAAATAGCAATAAAAGAGAATTGGGAAAGGTGCTTTGGTCTCTTATGGGCTTATAAAGTACCAGGTGGGCCTAGATGAGTCTAAGGCATGATGCTTCACCTCCTGAGTCCATCACACCACAAAGCTGGGATCTAGGTTTCAAACTTCTCACAATGAGTTATCAACCTCACAAGAGTGTACGAGTTACCAGTTATCCTCATAATCTCAATTAATTAATGAACCACCCAATAGTCAACTAGTGTCCTCCCTATAGTGTCATGGACGCAGGGTCTCACATTATGGATCACTAGTCTAACAAATAGTAGTTCCACTCTTCCCATGATAATTAAGTCTTTCGAGCAAGGCTAAGATTAATTGGCAAGAACCTAGGGTCGTGAAAGGATTCTACACACAATACTAACACGGAGGTCCGTCAAACCAAAGTATTAAGCACTCCACCCACTACATGCTCTCAAGATAGAGCCCCATTCAAAACCAAATCATGCGGGATACAATAGGGCACCCTACCCAAAGACAACTACTCACGCATCATCATTATTCAACAATAATGCATACATAGGAGAACAATATCACAAAAGCTAACTGAGAGAAAAGAGAAAGCTCAATGTTGGAGAGCCGCTCGGATCCCGCCTCGCATCTGCTCCTTGCTCCAAACATCCCTCTTCTTCTCTAAAAACCCTAAATTTAGTCTCTTTGTTAAGGATTACAAAATGAGAGGGTTAGGGGGCTATTTATAGAGAGTCTCCTACAAAATCCTAGATGCCACAAAAATGACAAAAATTGCCCTTAAAATATCTAAATTCTAGGGGAAAAACTGGGCGAGTTTGCCGATCGGCAGGCGAAGGCGCCGCTCAATGGTCTGGAATTATCACCGTTTGGCAGAAAAGTTCAACATTTGGTGGCCTTCTTGCCATTCATTTTAGGATTTTGCCGATCGACAGATGTTGCGGGAATAGCCTCCTCGCCGATCGGTGGATGTTGCACCGCACCAAATCTTTCAAAGAAATTTCGAAGGAGACAGGAGGATTTGTGAAAATTAGCATTCGTTCACAGGGCAAATGCCGTTCGGTGCAAGTTTTGCCTTTCAGCTGGTGCAGCTTCTTCCCGGCTTGCCTTCTCTTAACGTGACTCACTCTAAGCTCTGCATCTTCAGCTGCTCCTCACTCTTGACATACCTCCAAAGGACAAAATACTCTAAGCTCTGCATCTTCAACTGCTCCTCACTCTTGACATACCTCCAAAGGACAAAATACACACGAGTAAAATCATTCGAGGTAACGGACCAAGAAATGGCATAAAGATACGAGACTCGATCTAAAAAGACTAAAAAATGGGTCTATATGACCCCAAAATGACGTGATGAAATTTGCCTTTTTCGAGTTCATCAATAGACATATCCCATTGTACTGATCGGGGCATTTGTAATGAATGAGCTTGGAATAGAAAAGTGTGACCACTTTTCATAGGAAATGTATTATAATTAAGTACACAATAGAAAACCTACTTAAGACAGAGTTCTAACACAGTTATAATTAACATAAAATTTTAGAATTTGAGACAAATTCTAACAAATTTTCATATTGGATCAAATTTCAATTTCAATCGTCTTCACATACTTCAAACTCATCTTTCACATTAGTTCATCTTCACAGCGTGCCTCTTCAAGGAAGTTCCATGTTAAATCACGAAGATGACACCATTCTCTTCAATCTTGAAAATTTCACTTCAAATGGAATATTTCATAACAAGTATTATAACAACATCTACTCACCACAGATTTTTAAATTTGAAGAACCAACACGACTTGAGAAAATCAATATGAACAAAAACTGAGAGTTAATTAAAGAAAGCTACTCTGATGTCCACAACAACGTCTAAATCTCATATACTAGCTTTGACCCAGTAGCTACTCTACAACCATTACTTCTTTAAATTATGGTGTATGTATGAGATAACTCTCAAATTAAGTAACCATGCTTCACAAAACCATTCACTCACATTCTATCAACCAACAAAACAAACCTCTACCTCCACAGGAAACCTCCACGTGGACACTGGTTATTGGAAATTAAATCATAATGCAAATACTAACCTCAGTCAAAAATAGGAGACGAGGACACCAACTACTGGACTTTATGTCACCTCTCGTGAATACTTTTTCAAGCTGGACACTAATCTTTGAGTGAACATAATGTACCAAATATGTGCATTCATCAACGAGCATTAGGCCCAAAAAATGCTCAAAGTCTACACCCGATCCACATCTTGGTCCAACATGATACGATCATTCCGTGACCGATCAACTTACATGAATGCAAAAAAAACTGATCAAAATCTCAAAAAACAAGAGAGTCTTCAAAGAAAGAAGCAGCATATAACTCCTCTAACCTTTTCTCAACTCTCAACTACAACATATAAGACCAACGATAAAGGTCTACAATTTGGGTCAAATATTCAACAAATATTCATGTTGAACCAAATTTCATGACTCCAACATCAACACACATTTACCATTAGCTCAAAATGGCAAATCGCCATCAAACACAACATCTACCAATTTCAAGCTCAAGCAAGAGTCTCTCGCTTGAAATACTACCTAATATCAATGTGCTTCGTCCTCTCGTGGTACATAGCATCTCTGGTGAGATGAATATAACTCTAACTATCACACTACATCGTACTAACTTGCAATATATCACAGACTTTGCTAAAAAAAATTCTTTAACAAGATAACCTCATTCATAGTTCTAGTAAAACCATAAGCTCAGTGTCAGTACTACAACACAATTATTGCTTGTAAGATAGCTCTCCAGCTTACAGCTCATCCTCAAAGAGTTAAGATATGTCCAGTCAATAATTATTTCTTATCAAGATCCCCAGCAAAATCTAAATTGACAAAACTAGTGATTCTATCACTCGTGCTTCCAAATTATAAACACAGACTCTTGATACTTCATAATCCATTATACTACTCGTTAATGATCTTCTCCAAGATTGATCATATATTTACTAACAAACGTTAACTGCATAGACCAAATCTTGGCATGTACAAACCATAATATACATTCAAGAGTTAACAACACTAGAAAGCCTATATAGGTGATCAACCTATATATGTTTTTTGTGTGCAAGAGTTTGTCTATTATATAAAGAAATGTTACCCTAGTTCATGTATGGCTTTGTAACTCGCATCTCATCAATAAAAGTTCTCCTTTTTTCTCCACGGATGTAGGCATCAGGCCAAACTACGTAAACTCTTGTGTTCATTGTTCTTTTATGCGTTGTTGTTCTATTGTGGTGAATTCCTAACAAGTTGTATCAGAGCTAAGGTGGAGGATGGCGGATCATAATGCTAAATTTGTCAAGGATATGCTGGTACAACAAGGGATGGTTAACACACTCTCAGAGAAGAAGCCTGAGATGCTGGAATAGCAAAAATGGGAAGAGTTGGAGGCCAAGACGATAGCGATGATTCACTTGTGCTTGGCGGACAGTGAGGAGCCACCAGCTGGGTTATGAAAGAGGATCCAGGTCAAAGTCAAAGAAGTTCAATAAAAGTGGCTTTAAGTGCAGACAAGGGCGCATGAAGGGGACTATTCTTTTTTTTTAGGGTTGAAGGGGACTATCCAGGACAAACTAGGAATCAAGACAACGAGGAGGGATCGGTATCCACAAGTATGACCATATTTTTGGACAGGTCAGATGGTAACTGGCTTTCTGTCTCATCAAGTCCAATGCATCCTGGTAATATCTGTTTATTAGGGACCTTAGATTATAATAGTGATAGTTTTAAAGATGGGCTAATAAATGTGGAGAAGGGTGTGATGGTAGGGATGAAGGGTGAAAGAAAATACCTACAAGTTAGTGGGTGCATATGATTGTCGGTGGAGTCACATCAATGTATCTGAATGAGTTGGCAAGTGCTCTTGGCTTATGACGTTAGATCGTATGAGAGACCAAGGTCTTGGCATGAATGGGTGATGTACGAAAAATTGATGAATAATTAGACGTCCAAACAAATAGTACAGTGAAAAGTAAGATTCTTGAACTGAGGGTTGGAACACGAAATTAAAACAATCAATTATGCGAAGGGGGAGAATCAAAGGTTGTAAAGGAGTAGCGAGGTTGTAAGTGAATATATGAAATCAAGAATGTAAATAAACAAGTTATAAATTAATAGAGATAAACGAGCACGATACCCTTATGAATTAACTACCTATATCAAGATTATAGTTCTTGTGAAGTTATTACTAGTATGCAGAGTGTTCTAATGCATCTCTCTAATACTTTTGCTCATTAGGGTGACAAAACCAAGATAGAAAAGGCCTAGATTACTAATTAATATTTTGGCATATGAATTAGACCTAGAACTAGACTAATCTAAATTATGAAGATTCCTCCTCTTAGGTTATTCTCACGATATTAAGACGTCTCATTAATATCTAAGAACATGCTAATTGGTTTATCCATCAATTCAAGTACCTTTAGGTCCACTCTCATCAGTCATATTCATAACCTAAGTGATCAAGTTAGGTTAAGTATTAAGTACATCAATTAACAACTAACGCAAAAAATATTCAAACCATAAACTCACATAGATAATCCATTACATAGCTAGGGCATCATACTCACAAGAGAACTACTCACTAAGCATGGTAAAAAATCAAGATAAATTAATAAAGAACATGATAACAACTAGCATAAAGAGAAGGATAGAAAAAGCTTAGTCGTTCGAGCAAGCCTTGGCAATATCCTCCACGTAGCTAACCAAAATTGAGTCTTTATTAATAATCAAAGTAGTCTCAAGTTGCTGGAATAATGGTGTATAAAAACCTAAGAGCTAATGGCCTATATATAGTCAAGCATCTAACTAGAGAATAGGAAAACCTAGAAGAGGTCAACTTAAACTAGAAGTCCTAATAGCCAATCACAAGAGGCCTAAAATAAGAAAAATAAATATATGTAGGGTCCTAGGGCTGAACAGGAGGCCAAGAGATCGAATCAATTCAAAATGGGAAAGACACCCGACTAAAAAGTAAGTCCACGAAAAGCTGAATTTTGGAGCACTGGCGGGCGCCAATGAACTTTCCATCGTAAGTTGGGTATCCCAAACTTCTGTACCTCACCCATTGCAATTGCATATTGGCTGCCCGTCGGTAGTCTATACATCTTTATTGTATTTTCTATTTTTGGCCCTCTTTCGCTTCGAATTTGTCATCGACTATAAAAGACAAAATTTAGATCTCTCTTCAAGCTTTCCAATGATATCTCATTTATTGTAATCTAATGCTTGAGCAGTGATTTATGGCTCTTGCAACCTGGTTTCTTGAAATCATCCCTTCAACAGCCTCCAATGAGCTTCACTTCCTATCACAAAATACGACAAATGTAGAAGTCTACTCCAAGACTAAAACACATAGAAATGATAAAAGACTTAATGGGACAAGATGAAAATAAACAAAAATATGACTAAATAAGTATAAAATATATAACAAAATATGAGCGTATACACACTCATCACACCCCCACACTTATTTCCTTGCTTGTCCTCAACTAAGTAAGCATTAAACACACTAAATTGTTGGCCCCCTAGCAACAAACTATCCGAAGAAAATCTTATATTAGCTCAATTCAACAATTCAAGTCCAGCCCATAAGTAAAAGTAGTTCCCCATAATTTTTATCATTCAAAAAGCAGTGAAGATTACTAGGAACACTACCGTAACAAGCACACGACATGAAGAGATAATTAAGAACACATTGCTCCATCCTTTCACCTAGCCCCAAAATAGTTTTTGTTAGCAGTTAGCTTCACTCATTCGGCGTCCTAGGACTCATTCGCAGATATTGGCAGGCTGACTCACCTAACTCAATTTTTTATAGCTACCTCCACGAATCTTTGAGTTTGTCCTTGTTAGCCTGGAGTTCACCCCGACCAAGATCTATTTTTATATTTTTATGGACCTTTCCATTCCTCCCATCCACATTCCACAATCCACAATCTGCATATACATTACACATCCGCATACATTCCACAACCAATCCCTTTTCATCACTTTTTTTCATTTTTTTCACATTCCATATTTTTTTCTTTTCCTTCTCCTTGCGGGTAGGGGCTTTGCTCCAACTTGATTGACCTAACCACTGCCCTTCGCCATAAAAGAGTTTCAAAATGGGTTTTTTGGCAGGAAGCACATCACTCGGTTAGACTCACAAGTTAGCTAAAATCTTTTTAGAGATAATTACTCTCAGGACCCCAGGGTATAGTCAAATAGACTCTGAGGACCCTGTAATTTTCTTACTAATTGCTGAGCCCCTTTAGTTTGGTTATTATTATACTCTCGGATCCCTGGCTGATGTCAGCAGTTATTTTTGCCTTTTTTTGTCATAGAAATGACCTTTATGCCCTTATACAAAAAAAACAAAAAAGTAATAAACTCGTCGTCTTCCTCGCCGGTCCAAAAATGATAGCAATCCCCTATCCCCTATCGCCGGTCCAACTCCTCCACGTCATCACCACCGCCCCCCAAGCGAATTCGGGACGACGCCCTCCTGAAAGACAAAGACGACACCCCGAAGAAAAATGACGACAAGCACACAATGTACTAGGGGGTGAGGATGAGGAGCTGGGGGAAGTGGGTGTCGAAGATAAAGGAGCCGAGGAAGAAGTCCCACATTTGGCTGGGGACCTTCCCGACGCCAGAGATGGCCGCCCGGGGCCACGATGTCGCCGCCATCACCATCAAGGACGCCTCCGCCATCCTCAATTTCCCCGACCTCGCCCTCTCCTTCCCCTGCCCTACCTCCTCCTCCCCCCGCGACGTCAAGGCCACCGCCACCCGCGCCGCCTATATGGACCCCACCTTGGAGCTCTCCTCCACGTTATCCTTCTCCTCCGAGGAAGAGGAGGAGCTTAGGGAGATCGTGGAGCTTTCGAGCCTGGGGTCCACCTGCTACGATGCCCCCGAGCCCGTCGTCCTGGCAGAAGATGACACGTGGCCCTGTTGGTCCTGACAAGCATGCGGGTCGGGGTCCGATTAGACCGGCGAGGAAGACGATGGGTTTATTGCTTTTCTTTTGTTTTTTGTATGTAAGGGCATAAAGGTCATTTCCATGACAAAAAAGGCAAAAATAACTGCTGACATCAGCCAGGAACTCGAGAGTATAATAATAACCAAACTACAGGGGCTCAGTAATTAGTAGGAAAACTACAGGGTCCTCAGAGTCTATTTGACTATACCCTGGGGTCCTGAGAGTAATTATCTCATCTTTTTAATATACAAGTGGGGTTCGGTTACTAAGAGTGTGTTCCCTCAACTACTCATGTGTTCTTTTGGTCCCGTATCCTAGTAATTGCTTAGTCCAATTATGAGATTTTAAAAAGCAAGAACTACTTTTACTATGGGCTTAATCCTATCGTTGCTACTTTTGTCCTGACATGAGCACTCCTAGGGTGAAAAGCAAGAACGACTTTTACCATTGGCTTAATCCTATCGATTGCTAAGGGGTCAATTATTCAAGGGTGAAGTTTTATCATCTGCTTTTGACACCACATTAAACATAAACACACTCCTAAATTCAGACCTAGACTTGATCACATACTCCAAAAGAAACAAAAACACATTGGGCACCCCCACATTTATTGAACACATTGTCCTCAATGTGGGGGCAAGACATACATAAAATAACACAACATCACAGAAACACAGAACCAAAACCACAAACACATCATATGACACAGAAAAGAAAGAGAAGTTGACTGATACCGCCCTGTCAATCTTTAGAAGGAGGCGATGGGGAAGGTTGTTGGTGTTTTGCTTCAATTGTCTTTAGCACGCAGCAAAGTTTTTGTAGGGACTGGCGAGCTTCGTCTAAATCTTATTTTCTCTTCTTTAAACCTCCTGCTAAGACTATTAAAATACTAAATCAAAATAACAATACTGAAGCAAACACAAAAATAAAGAAAAATTAAATACTAAACTTGCTAATTTAGAGTCATTGGTTGACTGTGTTACTCCTTTTGGCACTATAGTAGACGAAGATACCCATCGGTTACTTGGAACTCTATTTCATTTAGGTCTATACAGAGAAGTAGCTTGCCATTATGGACATCCACCATTGCATGACTAGTGTTGAGGAATGGACATCCCAGAATCAGTAGGTAACTTCCATTAGCAGCATAGTCCAGCACCACAAAGTTTACAGGTATTAGAGACTTATCAACTTTGATTAGCACATCCTCCACGATTCCATGTGGTTTCTTCATAGTTTGATCTGCAAGCTGAAGCTTTTGAAGTGTAGGTTTGACATCCCCTAATTTGAGTTTTCTGAAACTAGCCAAAGGCATAAGATTAACATTGGCACCCAAATCACATAAGCAATATGGAAACTGAACACCATCAATAGTGCAAGGAATAGTGAAACTCTCTGGATCTTTCAATTTTGGCAGTGTGCCATTTGCTACCAAAGGGGTCATCTCGCCATCGTTCCGCTCTTTCTTCTTTGCGATAATTTTCTTAAGGAACTCGGCATATTGTGGTCTTTGTTCTAACATCTCTAATAAGAAGAGATGGCTTTGAATATTGTCCACTGTCACAATAAATTCAAGAGCATTCTCATCGATCATGTGTCTTTCTTGACTTGTTGAGGAGATATTGAGAGAATATAAGAATCCTCTTTTTCACCGCTTTTAGCTTGTTCCTCATTATTTTTAGCAACTACCTCTTCTTCTATAACTGGCTTGATCGGTTCAACACGCTCTTTTCGAGAGGACCTATTCTCAAGTGGTGCCATTCTCAGAAGTCTTTGAGGGAATGGAGGTGGAGGGACATAAGGTGGTGGAAGAATATATGGTTCATCATTCTCATTCACGCTCCTCAATATGATGGCCATCACTTTTCCTCGTGGGTTTGGCTCTGTGTTACTTGGTAGAGAACCTATTGGCCTTTAAGTGTTTACTGCAGCCAAAATTTTTGAGTTTGGTCTCCATCTTTTTTAGTAGAGTGGCCTGCCCCTTGAGCAACATTGCCACTTCTTGTTGGCGGGCTTTAATATGATCAATCTGCTGCACACTTATGTTTTGTTGTTGGATGGACTGCTGGGCCACCCCTACCAATTGATCGATCTTTAAGAAGACATTGGCTTGGTCTCCCACTAATTGATTAATTTTCTCACCCATTTCTTTGACTTGATCTCTCAAATATGGTTTCTTAGGTTCTTGTTGGGCACTAGTATTGTTTGCCTGCTGGCCAAATTGAGAAAATTTTTGCTGAGCATTAGTTTATTTTAAGTAGCCCATACTTGGTGATGTTCTATCAGTGATGATCTGAATCTCCCCAAACATTGGACAATCATTAGTATGATGTGATTCTTTGGAAAGCTCATAAGTATCTTACACCGTAGCTGCCTTTTTCTTGTCTTTGGCCAATTATTCAAATCTTTTGGTAAGTGCCTCCAATTTAGCTTTAAGCCTGGTGTTGCTATCCACTTCATGTACCCCTCGGGTTACTTTCTTATGTGGTTGCTTGGCGTGTTCTTTTGGCCACATGTCATTGACCCCAGCCATCTCCTCCATCAAATGAGCAGCTTCATTAGCAATCTTTCTCAAGAACACCCCTTGAGATGAGGCGGCAATATGAGCACGAGATGGGCCATCTAACACATTGTAAAAGATCTTCATGAGGTTCTCCTGAGTTATGCCATATTGAGAGAAGGGCACTTTGAAGATCAGTGAACTGTTTCCAAGCTTCATAGATGCTCTCCCCACCTCCTTATATAAATGTGTTGATTTCTTGCAAGAGTTTGGCTGTCTTGGCCATAGAAAGGAACTTCTGCAGGAAAATATGGGCCAGATCAGTCCAACTTCTTATTGTCTCTCTTTTTAACTTGTTGTACCAAATACGAACTCGATCTTTCAAAAAGAAGTAGAAAAGATGCAGCTTCAAGACATCATCATTGATATTTTGGAACTTCATGATGTTCCATATGTCTTCAAATCGAGAGAGATGGTCTTGAGCATCTTCGTTTGGCACGCACCAAATTAGACCGAGTTTTGCAGTAATTCGACAATTGCCGCTGGGATCTGGAAGGCGTTGGGGCCTACAGCTGGTTGTTGTAAACCATTAGGATTTCTATTTCATACGGGGACGGACGATTCCAGCAGCGTCCTTCTTTGTGGAGCATCCACAAGAGCGTGGTTCACTCAGTCTTTCTGATTTTGTGCCATTGATCTCGTTTGGGTTCCTCCTTTCGCACCAATTTACCCTTTCAAGTACTCTGATGTCAACCTCAAGCACATCGTCTATGTCAAGGTCTAGTCCTTCACTTTGGGTTCTTGGCATGTACTAGAGAATCCTGTAAAAGAAAGTGCACGAAATTAGTAAGTATGCTACACAAAACCAATTCCTTCCGATTTATGTCCTAAAATCTTAGTTCTGTGTCGACGGTGCCAATTTGATGCACAAAAAATTGATAAACAATTACACGTGCAAATAAATATTATAGTAAAAAGTAAGATTCTTGAACTGAGAGTTGGAACATGAAATCAAAATAATCAATTATGCGAAGCGGGAGAATAAAAGGTTGAAAAGAAGTAGCGAGGTTGTAAGTGAATGTACGAAATCAAGAACGTAAATAAACAAGTTGTAAATTAATAAAGATAAACGAGCACGTAATCATTATGAATTAACTACTTGTATCAAAGATTATGGTTCTTATGAAGTTCTAACTAGTACCCGGAGTGTTCTAATACATTTTTCTAACACTTTCGCTCATTTTAGTGACAAAACCAAGACAGAAAAGACCTAGATTACTACACTTTTGCTCATCAATTAGATCTAGAACTAGGCTAATCCAAATTATGAAGATTCCTCCTAATAGGTTATTCTCACGATATTAAGACATCTCATTAATTCCTAAGAATATGCCAATTGGTTTATCCATCAATTCAATTGCCTTTCGGTCCACTCTCATCAATCCTATTAATAGCCTAAGTGATCAAGTTATGTTAAGTATTAAGTATACCAATTAACAACTAACAAAAAATATTCAAACCATAAACTCACATAGATAATCAATTACATAGCTAGGGCATCGCACTCACAAGAGAACTACTCGCTAAGCACGGTAACAAAGCAAGGTAGATTAATGAAGAACATGATAACAACTAGCATAAAGAGAAGGATAGAGAAAGCTTAGTCATTCGAGCAAGCCTCGCCAATCTCCTCCACGTAGCTAACTGAAATTGATTCTTTATTAATAATCAAAGTAGTCTCAAGTTGCTGGAATAATGGTGTATAAAAACCTAAGAGCTAATGGCCTATATATAGCCAAGCATCTAACTAGAGAATAGAAAAATCTAGAAGAGGTCACCCTAAACTAGAAGTCCTAATAGCCAATCACAAGCAGCCTAAAATAAGGATAGTAAGTATATCTAGGGTCCTAGGACTGTAACAGGAGGCCAAGAGATCGAGTCAATTCAAAACGGGCAAGACGCCCGACTAAAAAGAAAGTCCACAAAAAGTTGAATTTAGGAGCACTGGTGGACGCCAATGAACTCCCCATCGTAACTTGGGCGTCCCAAAATTCTGTACCTCCTCCCTTGCGATCGCAAGTTGGCTGCCCATCGCTAGTCTCTATATATTTGATGTATTTTCCATTTTTGCCCTCTTCTGCTCTAAATTTGACCTCGACTATTAAAGTTAAAATGCAGATCTCTCTTTAAGCTTTCCAATGACATCTCATTTGTTATAATCTGATGCTCGAGCAGTGATTTATGACACTTGTAGTATAGTCTCTTGAAATCACCCCTTCAACGGTCTCCAATGAGCTTCACTTTCTATCACAAAATACGACAAAGGGTAGAATTCCACTCCAAGACTAAAACACATAGAAATGACAAAAGATTCAATGGCACAAGATAAAAATGAACAAAAATACGACTAAACACATACGAAATACAAAATAAAATATGAGCGTATACACACTCATCAATGGGTTGAGTGCGGCCAAGAGGGTTCTTGAAATGGGGATTTGAGGTGACAAGGTTAGCAAGAAGCTTTGGTTATTTTGTAGAGGCATGATTAGCACAATGCTATAGTCGTCTTTGAGAAGTATGGAAAGTAAGATGCTATGGTTGTCTAAAGGCATCATCAACGCAAGCGTGTTGGATAGGTTTGGCATTGGGAATGCAAAGCCATTGGTAATACCATGGGTGAATGGTGGAGTTCATGACATGTCATATGTTCTACTTAGTGGAACAAAAGGATGCCCATTGTATGCTATGGCTTGTAACACTGGTTCGAGGCAAAAAGGTGCAACAGAGAAGCAATTTGAGGTAGTAGAGCACTCGAATAATGGGGAAAATATAGGAGTGTCTATTGGTCACAAGGTTACTTCAGCACATGAACTTGAATGATGGAGTTCGATAGAGGTTAGAGAGAATATAACAAGCAAGCTCGGGATTTGCTTGAGTTTGGGGGATGTCTCCAAATGATTGAACAAAGGTGGAGAGAAAGTGTAGATGGTCTTATTGATGATAGTGTATCTATGGTTCAAGGTAGAGTTTGTTTAGTTTCACAAAATCTCATATTTCTTCAAGGGGTAGTTTCTCATCAAGGTGGAGTTTGTTGAAGTTTAGGTGGAGATTCATGGTTCTTCCGAGGGATAATTTCTCGCCAAAGTAGAGATTGTTGGGAATAGCTGCCGCTAGACCCCTAGCGGATGCTAAAGGGTGCAAACATAATGTTTGGAAAGCTAATGACCTAGCACCCGCTATAGGTCTAGCGCGCGCTAGGGTGTACTGCAAAAGTATTTCTTGTTTTGCTCGGACTCTTGTTTTGGACTTCTAGGGCTACCTAGATAGGTTTCTTGGTATGCAATGGTTTGTCGATTATATAAAGACATGTTAATCTAGTTCATGTATGGCTTTTTAACTCGGATCTCATCAATAAATGTTATCCTTTCTCTCCGTGGACATATGCATTAGGCCGAACTACGTAAACACTTCTATTCATTGTCCTTTTGTGTGTTGTTGTTCTCTTGTGATAAATTCCTAACATTCTCACTTCTCCTTTGATAATGGAAACAATTAACATGTCTTTCACATACAAGAGCAAATGCACTTGAGATCTATTAAGTAATCATTCAAATAAACACATGTCAAAGAGCAAATACACTTGAGATCTATTAAGTAATCATTCAAATAAACACATGTCATAATTGCTCATCTCATAACCATAAGAATTCATAAAGAAATCAAATATTTTATTCTACTATCTCGGAGATTGCTTAAAGTTATATTTGGATTTCTTCAACAAACATTTATAGTCTTCTTTGCCTTCAGCAAGAAAACTATCAGGCTATGCCATATAAATCTACTCCAAAAACTCTCAATTAAAAGTTGATTACATGGAGCTGTTCAAGCTCCAAATCGGTCATAAATTGGTCATCACTTTTTTTTGCATTGTCCCTTCGCTGATGCCTTCTTGAATTAATACTTGAAGTATCTGAACATTCTTTAGTGTTAAGGGATATCGATGTTTGATTTTTTTTTTTGTGGAACGATGTTTGATTTTGTTAAGAGGTGCATTAGTCTTGTTACAGGCTGTGCGAAAAAGGTAAGTTTTGTTTTCTCTTCGAACAACTATCTCCTGGATAAGAATGGAGCATCAAAATCACATTGTTTTCGAGAAAAATCCAAGGTTGTTCCGTAAGCAATCAGTGTTGGACCCTTAATCTGACATTATGTGAAATAATCATGTAATGCACCGTTATGTTCGGTTGAGCTAAAAAAATCAAATAAAGGGTACGATGTGAGCGTTAATGTGCTTAATAGTGTATGAGCTTTCAATGTTAGAAATATTAGGTGAATTTATAGAGTTTGTTAAGGACAAAACAGGAAATTTAAGAATATTTTTTCCCTTATATAAGTAAGATTATGGTCTGAAGTTAGACGTACTGCCATACAATACTCTTCGCATTCAGAATAGGTCATAGAAAACTGAAAAAATTCTTTGAGACACGTCATAATCTGAAGATCAACTCATCTTCCACGACCAAGTCCATCGCTATTGGTTCATGTACGATTCCTTAGTTTATTTTAATAATTTGCATGAGATAGTTATATTTGTGTGGTATCATAGCCTCTCACATCCGATTATTAAGATTTCATGATGGATTGCCAATAATATAATCCTTCGTTTTGGTCGGGTTGGCATCAAAATCAATTTTTAGTCGTTGTCGCAATTAGCAATTCTTTGATTTAGTTTAATTTGGTTAATGTCGTAATACGAATTCAGTGAATCGGAAATGAATTTTGGTGTTTTGGAATTGATTTTAGAACTTGATTTGTTCTTCATAACGATTAGAATTTTATTTATTCAAGAATCATCAAGATAGCAAGATTAACTTGTTATTTGTTACATCTTTGTGTTGAGAATGTCTCAAATCTTATTTAGTGATATTCCTAATGTAATAGGAGTTCTAATTAGGTAAGAACTCTATTTTCTATTTAGCACATGAGGGCTAGCTCCTATAAATAGGAGGGCACGGTTAATAGTTCATTGGGTTAAACACAATGGGTGAGATAGTGTAGGCAAAGAGAAGGGCTTGAGACAGGTAGCCTCGCCATATCATATGTATCCATTGTACTCCACATATCATAGTGAAGAACGTCTTTACCCCCATAGATGTAGGTCAATTGATAGAATCACGTATATCGCGTGTCTTCAGTGTTCTTCATGTTCTCTTATCTATTTGTTGTTATGTATAGGCGTATCGAAATTACTTCCGCTGTCCTAACCACTGGTATTCGAGTGAAATTGGTGGAGTCTCTTTTGGATTTGGTAAAAAAATTCAAAATTGAGACAGAGGGGCTGATTTGTAATTTTAGAAGAAGGGCAAGGTCAGTTTGGTAATTTTGCGAGATTTGGAAAAAAATGATTTTAAGGTTTTACAACCCTTGGAGGAGGTGCCTCCAGCCCTTGATGGTAGCCGTCGCCTACCCACTGGCTAGGGGAGCTCGCAGCTCAAAAGTCCACCTACTGTTGTCGCCTAGGAGAGGTGACGACCAAGCGCTCTGTCCCCGCGCTTGGAGAGAAGAGGTGCGACAGGGGAAAACCAGTCTGCCCGTGTCCCAGAGAGAGAAGCAGAAGCTCTGTCTGTTGCGCTTCGAGGAGGTTCATCACCCCACCATCGCGGTGCATCAAGCGAGTCCATGAAAGGGAGCTCGTGTTGCCCGTCGTGCCTCGAAGAGAAAAGGAGCTGCACCGGACTGTCGAGGAGAGAGACAATAGTGAGGAGAGAGAAGGTCAGGAAGAGAGGATCTCCCCGCTCTGCTGCGCGCGGCCCATAGCCGACCGAGGCTGAGCTGCAGTAGCCCACGTCGTCGGTGACCATCGGGAAGGAGTCTCGGCCACCGTTGATGTTGAAGATCGGCCACCGGCCGCTGCCCTTTTTTCTCTTTGGTGTCTTGGGTTGTTAGAGGAAAACCCTAGATTTCAGTTGACCGAAAGTCAATAATTTGACTTGTTGACCAAAAGTTAACAATTTGATTAAAAGTCAAGGGATTAGTTGATTTATGATTTTTTCAACTGCTTTGGAGTAGCGAAGATCAGTTAAGAAAGTATGGTGCCGAAGAGTATGGTGTAACTTGCTCGCATATGGTTTTCTCCTGATGTGTTGAGAGATCGAGTGAAGATCCATAGTGAGTAGATACTTGTGAAAGATACTATGTGGAGTTTTCAAATTATGGAGCCTGATTGGTGCTCAGGGAAGGCGTTGGATGATCGAGTGAATACTATGCAAGAGAACTAATCAAATTGAGGCAGACGATGAGGTCATGTTCGAGGTGGAACATGAAGTTTAATGGAAAAGGCACGCAGTGAAGATGATCGGATGTGGAAAAGCAGATGGAGCTCGAGATGACGATGATTTTGGATTGGATCCAAGGTGGAGATTGTTGGGAATGTCTCAAATTCTATTAAGCGATATTTCTAATGTAATAGGAGTTCTAATTAGGTAGGAACTCTATTTCATGTTTAGCATGTGAGGGCTAGCTTTTATAAATAGGAGGGCAGGGCTTAGAGTTCATTAGGCTAAACACAATGAGTGCGGTAGCGTAGACATGGAGAAGAGCTTTAGGCAGGTAGCCTCGCCATAGCCTATGTATCCATTGTACTCCACATATCATAGTGAAGATTGCCTTTACCCGGTGGCTGTACGTTAGTTGACCGAACCACGTATATCGCGTGTACTCAGGATTCTTTATATTCTCCTATCTCTCTATTGTTGTGTATGGACGTATCGAAATCGCTTCTACTGCCATAACATTTTGTGTTTTTGAGCATTTGTCTACTATATAAGCATAGGATAATAGCTTATCTAAAGAGCATCGCAAAATTAGATAGGATTTATCTTGAGAGCATAGTCCGTGATAATCCTTAACGATAATATCGTGTTTAATACCGAGGTGCCTTGCTTGCTCTTGCGAGGAGAATTTTCCGAGAAGGCCGAAGCTCCCTTTTAAATTTGTAAATCTTGGTCCTAATGTGATTCGCAGTAAGAGTTGTTCTTCTTTGGCGCCCAGTTTTTATACGCGTATTTGCTCCTCGACCAGGCCCAAATTCTTGTCCACCTAATATTCCCTCACAGCCCAATTTTGATCGGGCTCGCTCTTCCACTGTCGCATAATGATGGTGGGTTACCAAAACGTCCACGTGAAAATCAACTCGCAATTGATATCTAAGACCTATTCTCTCACTTTCTCAAAAAAGACATACTCTCTCCCCCATCTTTTCCTGTTATTCGGCCAGGGACGTTTTCGTCCAGAAGCCTGGTGTGTTTAATTTCTGTCTGACGGCCTCTGACGTATTCGGCGATGAAACCTGCAGCGGTCACAAGATCAAGGATTTAATTTGGTAGATACGGTATTTGGGTTTTCATGACCATAATCTGGATTTGTATGTAGGAATCGTCCTGTGTCCTTCTTATGGATTCACATCTAAAGAGAAAATCAAGAATTATTACCTTAAATCAGATAACGGATAAGGTTTATCGTATGTTATTGATCTGGTTAAATCATAAATTGGCCTCGCATGAATTAATTATATTGTATTTTAAGATTTAATTCTATTATTCATGAACAACGTACTTCGGTCTTGTCTTGCGACCCTTATTGTTTTGTCCTCATTGTTCATGCTTCCATGATCTTTTTTAATTAAAATTTATTGTTTTGGCGAATATTGTAGGCCTTATGAAATAAATAAATAATATTGGTTGTCTTGTGATTTTCTGTATTAGTGAATACAAAAGTTGTATATATTTATCAGCCCAAAAGAAGGTAAATATTTGTTTTTGACTTGCATATACTAGTGTGCTCATGAACATGTGATGAATTTTGGTTTTGCATATAAATAATAAAACAGCCAAAAGAAAGGTTTATATTTGACATGTCATTTTTTGTCACTGTTCTCTAGTTTAGCTATGAATAATCCCGTTAGTATTTTGCCAACATTAAATCAATCCCAATGCTGAATGACACAAATTTCAAGTCCCCAAATGAGAATATTCTTACAAGTCTCGGTGTTCTAGATTTGGATTTTGCCATAAGGACTAACTATCATGCAGTTTTAACAGCTAAGAATACCGCTGATCAAAAGAGAGAGGCTGAAAAATGAGAGCGCTCAAACATGATGTGAAATGATGATTAGTAAGAAAGACATTACAGAGACATTCAAAGACACAACATCAGAATAAATTCTAATAGTTCGCAAATTTTTTGCTGATATTAAGACAAAATTTGTCGAGAACGAAAAAAGCTAAAATTGATACACTCTTGACCAAACTCATCTCAATGATGCATTAGAGAAAATGCAATATCAGAGAGAATATCAAGAAGATCTCTCACATGATTTAAAAGTTGAAAACCCTCAAGCTTGAAATTTCTCAAGACTTGTTAGTGCATCTGATTTTAATATCTCTTCTGACATAGTTCAGTTAATTGAAGATATGCTATAATTGTCGGTTAGAGATCTCCTGATCTTTGAATAAACTCATATCTCATTGTATCCAGAAAGAGGAAAGATGAAGTTAGACAAAATAAATATTGCTAATGTATAAAGGCAAGAAAAGGTAGAAGGATGATACTAATGTAAAAGGTTGTTTCTTTTGTGGAGCTGTATTTGCAATATCCTTCTTTCTTTTCTTGCCTTTGTACTTAAGGATAATAGTAACATTAGCAGCATCTGTCTTGTCTAACTTCATCCTTTCCTCTTCTTGTACATAATGAGATATGGTGTCATTCTCACCTTGAATTGAGTGAATAGTGTTACAAAAGATATTAAAACCAGATGTACCAACAAGTCCCCATAGATCTCAAACTTGTGGGTTTCATCTTTCAAGTTATGTAAGCTATCTCTATGATGTATTCCTTTATGATGTATTTTTCTTACAACTCCTGAGATAAGGTATGTTAAGAGCGTACAATTTTCAGCATTTTTGTTTTTGACAAACTTTATCTTAATATCAGTAAGAAATTCCTTAACTGTCAGAATTTCTACTGATATTATATTCTTTGAATGTCGTGGAATGATTTTCTCAATGATCATCTTGCATATCATGTTTGACCATTTTCACCTTTTTATCTCCCTCTTTTAATCAAAGATACTCTCAGCTATTAAAACTGAAGGGTAGTAAATTCTTATGGCAAAAAATCCAAGTGCATAACACGAAGAACAATAAAGATAATATGTCTTTTGTGGAGCTGAAGGACACATGAAAAAGCAGTGGACTAATTATCACGTTTGGTGCTAAGAAGGGTATGCTTCTTAACTTTGATTGTACTGCAGTTGATTTAACTTTGATGCTTAGACAAACTTGGTGGATAATTCCCGTACTACTATTCATGAGAATGTATCTGTGCAGGGTTGCCTAAATTTTTAAAAGTCAAGTGATGATGAAATACTCATCTATGTTGGCGATAGCAAATCAGCTGAGGTTGAAGTGATGTGGACATTTAGATTATTGTTAATTGGATACTATTTGGATCTTTTAATATTGTTGGTACCATCAGTTCGATGAAATTTGATTTCTATTCTCTCGTTAGACTGATCTAGTTATTCTTGCTCTTTTGGGAATGAAAATTTTAGTTTGTTTCATGATTCAAATTTGGTTGGTTCCGGTTCTTTATCAGTTTATGATAATCTATATTCAGGTCATACAATCATTTCATATAATCAATCCATACAATTATGTACACGACCTCATAATTAAATAGGATAATTGCTCTAAGGTCCCTGGTATTTGAACAAATCCCCTTTTTAGTCCTTACTATTTTTAAAAATCTTTTTCGGTCTTCCTAGTTTGACATGATAGCACTTTTTAGTCCCTGGCAGACCCACCGCTGATATCAGCGGTCAACATAACTTTCTAATGACCATTTTGCCCTTCACAAAAAAAACTTCATCTTCTTTCTTGACATCTTCATCTTCTTCCCTGTATCTTTTTCTGGGAATCAAATCTTTCAATTAAAATCAACAAAAACAAACATCCACCAAAACCTAGATTGAAATAGAAGCTACGAATGAAAACCTAGATCATTGATGAAGAACCCAGATGAAGAAAAAACCTTAACAAAAATTTGCTACGAATCAAAACCTAAAAAAAAACCCAAATAAAAGCTACGAATCAAAACCTACCAAATGATGGACATTTAACTCGACCTCTATCGCACTCATCTTCTCCTCCGAACGATGGCCGAGCTCCGGTGTAGAGGCCAAGCTTGATTAAGTTTGGTTCAAGGGTTTTTGGAGACGCCTTTGCACTGCCAAAAGGAGGGGAAATGCGCTATGTCACCACGGGCCACCACTAGCCAACACCGGAGAACGAGATAGAGCGGTCGACGGAGAGGGCACGGGTGTCACCGCCGTGGTAACAGAGCTTTCCATCGGGGTGATGGGGGATGATTCTCCCGCCATAGCTACACGGGAAATTGACGGTGGAGACGGCGGAACACGATGGCGTTGGAATTTAAATAATAAGCTCGTTCCTTGTACGACCTGAGGTCCTCGCCCTCGACTCTGCCGATCCGGATGAGGGAATTCGTGGATCAAATGGAACATCTTGAACTAGCTAACGTGGATTCTATTGTCGTCGCCCGAAGGGATTGGCCCTAATCGATTCTGCTAGGTTCTCGATCATTATCGATTATGGATTTTGGTCGAAGATGAATTAGGGATTTTCGCTCAGCCCTAGGTTGAATCGAGAAATCAAGAAATTAGATTTGAATAAGAAATCAACAATAAGAAATCATCATCGTCTTGTATTATTTGCATCAAGGTGGGTGTGGTTTGGTGGGTAATAAGGAGGAGATGATGATGGTGGTGGGGAAGGTTCATTCTGTTTGGTTTGAAAATTTTTGATTCACGAAGAAAATGAAGAAGATGCTAGGCTTAATTGTTGATGGGTTGTTAGTGTTTGAATTGTTCTTGATTTTTTGGGTTAAGTTTTAGGAATAATTTTCAATGGAAGGAGAGAGGACCGGCGTAAGGTAAGGGATGGCCAAAATGTTTTTTATTTAAAGGGTAAAATGGACATTCAAAAAGTTATGTTGACTGCTGACGTCAGCGATGAGTCCGCGAGGGACCAAAAAGTACTATTATGTCAAACTAGGAGGACTGAGAAAGACTTTTGAAAATAGTAAGGACTAAAAGAGAGATTTGTTCAAACTCTAAGGACCTTACAGAAATTATCCCTAATTAAATTGATAAATGAGATTTCAGCTTTGCTATGGCACTAAAGATTAGGTCATATCCCTCAAATAGAGAGATTAATATCAATTGAAATTTTGGGAAAGACAACTCATCAAAGGAGATATGAGGCCATCATAGCTGTGAACATTCTAGATTTAATCCATACAAATATATATGTGTCATTTCCAACACCAGCTTAGAATGGTCAACAATACTTCATAACGTTCATAGATGATTTTCAATGTATGGCTACACTCATCAGTGAAAAGTCACAGTCATTGGACTTTTTAAAAAAATTTAAAGCTGAAGTTGAAAATAAAATAGGCAAAAGAATTTTTAAGCATCAGATATGACCGTGGTTGTGAATGCTATGGTAGATATGACAATTCGGGTGAATAAAATCTAGAGTCGTTTACTAGATTCCTAGAAGAATGTGGTATCATCCTATAGTACGCCATTCTTAACTCACCCATTATGAATGGCGTTGCTGAAAAACAAAACATAACTCTTAAAGACATGGTAAGGAGTATGATTTCTCATTCTACCTTTCCTGAATCACATTGGGGAAAGACACTCAAGACAGCGACATACATTCCAAACAGAGTTTAAACTAAAGCAACAAACAAAATGCCACATGAAATTTGAACATACAAATAACCTAGTTTGAACCATTTTCATATTTGGGGACGTCAAGCTAAAGCAAGGCCTTATAGGCCAAATAAAAAAAATGGACTCAATGATAGTTAGCTGCTATTTTGTTGGTAACTCAGAAAAATCTAGGGGTTATAAGTTCTATAATCCCACATCAAGATTAATTTGGGTTGGGAAACACCCAGTTCTTTGAGGATGTTGAGCTTAGGGGGAAGATCAAGTAAGAGACATTTCTTTTGAGGAGGAATCATGTTCTATTTTTTCATGTGATAATGTGCAGGTTTCCATGCATGGCATTGCTCAATAAGGAAATACAGAACCTCAAAGATAATGTTGAATAATCTCTCATTCAAAATGATATAATCATTCCGAATGAACAATCTCTACCATTTCAAGTACTTATGCCATTAAGGAAATTCACTAGAGAAAGGAAAAACACATTACAAGATGATTATATTGTGTTTCTTCATTTCATAAAAACGAGGTTGAAAGTGGAGTAAGATAAGATGATCCAATCAACTTCCAAAAGGCCATAGAAAATTCTAAATCTCTACAATGAATAAATGCCATAAATGAAGAGATGAAATCTAGAAGGACAATGACATTTGAGATTTTATCTCATTGTCTGAAGGAGAGAAATCCATTGGTTGTGAATAGATATTTAAAATCAAGAGGGACTCAAAGAGCAATGTAGAAAGATATAAGGCTCGTCTTGTTACAAAGGGTTTCACACAGGAAGAATGTATTGACTATAAAGAGACCTTCTTTTCAGTTTCTACGAAGGACTCTTTCCGGGTTATAATGGCATTAGTGACACATTTTGATCTTGAGTTATATCAGATGAATGTTAAAATAACTTTTCTCAATGACAACATAGAGAAAACAATTTATATGTTTTAATCATAAAACTTTTTGTCCGGAGATTCAAAGTTTATGGTCTATAAACATAAGAAATTGATCTATGGGCTCAAGCAAGCATCTCGACAATGATATTTCAAATTTTAACAAATAATTATCTCTTATGTTTTAGATAAATTTAGTTAATGAATGCATATACCATAAAATATGTGGGAGCAACATATTTTTCTGGTTCTGTACGTGGATGACGTCTTGCTTGCTAGTAACGACATTGGTCTTTTGCATGATAAGAAGAGATTTTTAGCTAAGAAATTTGAGATGAAAGATCTTAGTGGTGTTTATTTTTTTTGGTATCCAGATACACCGAGATCGCTCTTAAGGTATTTTTGGATTGTCACAGAATATCTATATTGGATAAGTACTTAAAAGAATAGCATGCAAGATTGTAGACCAGGTGATACCCATGTGGTTGGTTAATGGAGACAAATTTAGTATCGACCATTGTCCAAAGAATACTTTAGAGGAAGAAAAAATGCATCAGTTTCCATATGCTTCAGCAATAGGGATTCTCATATATGCTCTAATTTGTACATTCAGATATTGTGTACATTATAGGAATGTTTGTAAGATATTTGAGCAATCTAAGATTAGATAATTAGAAAGTAGTCAAAAGAGTTATGAGGTACTTGCAGATAAGAAAAGAACAGATGCTCACATATAGGAGGTCAGATCAACTTGACATTGTTGGGTACTCTGACTCCGATTTTAGTGGATGCCAAAATGGCATGAAATCTACACCTGGTTATATCTATCTACTTGATGGAAAAGCAGTCTCCTAGAAGAGTCCTATTGTGACATCTTCTACCATGGTAGCAGAATTCATAGTTTATTATGAGGCATCTAACTATGGAGTATGACTGCAAAATTTTATCATGGGAGTGCGTACAATGAGAGGCATTGAATGACATCCTAAATTGTTTTGTGACAATAAATTAGTAATTATGCATTCCAATAACAACAGGAGCTCTACAAAGTCAAAGTGTAAAGGTATCAAGTTCCTTGTTGTTAAAAGAAATAATGCATGATGGTCAGTTGTCTATAGAATGTATTGAGACAAACTCTGTTATTCTGGATCCGCTTACAAAGGGATTGCCACCTAAAGTATTTTAGAAGCATACTACTAATATGGGCGTCATATTCGTTGAGGATATTTAGTTTTACTGGAAATTTCTAGTTTTGATGTTCTAATAGAAATGAATATTTTTTCATTTTTGGATATTTTGAGATTATTTTTTGTAGAAATACAGTTTGTTATTTTATCCATACTCTAATTTTATCTGGTTGATTTCACTAAAGTTTTATGGTTGGATCAGTTCGAAATAGGCATGTTAATGTCACATTGCATGAAATTTCATACTACATATCCACATCATAATCTATGCATCGCATTATGACCATTGATGGATCAAGTTACAAAAAAATGAATGTAACAAATGCCACTTTGATGCTATGTTGATATGAATGATGGAAAAGAATGTTATAGATACATTTGTGTAATGACAAAAAATGAGTTCTATAAGTTATGCATTACATGATTATAAGGTTACACATATAGCCCAAGTGAGATATGTTAGATCATTAATCCAACATTAGGGTTATATGTGAAATAACCATGTAATGGCCTGTCATATTCGGTTGAGCCCACTTGAAAGTGGTCCAATAATGGGTAAGATTTAGACTTTAATATGTCTAATAGCGTGTGAGCCTCTAATGTGTATAATGATTAGGTTAATTTCTAGGTTTTATTATGGTCAAAGGTATAAATTCGAGAATAAGAGTATTTCCCTTACATAAGTAGGGTTATGGTCTTAGGTTAGACGTGCCACCATAAAGTACCCTTTCCCTTTGAGAATAAGTCAGAGAAAACTAAAGAAATTCTCTAAGACACGTCATATAATCTATGGTTGCACGTTTTGAAAACTATGGTTGCACGTCATAATCGATGGTTGAAAACTAAAATGTAGACCTTTTAAATCCTGTGATTGCACCTTTTAGAAAAATTTCAGTTCAAACCTATAATAATGGCTTTTAACGGTTGACGTGTTATGGCACTTCAAACTTTTTAATCTGGTTGGCAATGTGAGGTGGCACAAAATTAAATATAATTTTTGATCCCATATTTTTTATAGTTTTTAAAAAATCTCTCCCCTCTCTTCTTCTTCTTTTTCCTACTGTGAAACATCAAGCACCAACTTTTTAATTCATTTTGCTTAAGCTCTCAACACACAACTCAAAATACTAAGAGTTTAACCAAAAAAATTCGCAAGCCATAGAGTAGATGTCTCATGTGAGATGAAGAGAAAGAGCACTGTCACTCACTCTTCTTCTAGACTCTGTCTCTAAAAGTGAACACTTGCTCATACCTTACCATAAACTAGTTACCCATACCCTATCATACCCAGTCGAAGTCAAAGTCTACAGTGAATAAATATCCTAGTAATCAACAAAGTATTGGATTCCAAGATCTAGGATAGGGTATGAAGCCTATGAATTCATACCATACCCTTACCCTTTTACCTTTCTTTGTACCATACTCTAACTATACCTTAGTTAGACACTAATTAGATCCATTCATTTTTTTGAACTTATAAATTGTAATAAAGTTCTCAAATATTCTAAAATATACTTCAATCAATTGATGATATTGACTCTAAAATTTGAGATACATATAATTCTAATTTCTTTATTGATATACTAGATATAATATTCACATATTCATTATGTTTATGTATTTAGAATTTGAAAGGAAGAACCTTCTACCATTTAACTTAAATTATAAAATTTTATGTTATATTGTTTCTTAAAATTTTTATTCAGTGTTGATATGTAGCGTATGAAATGTCTTGCATTTATGATTTATTTAGATTTTATATATAACATTAAAATTTAACGTTTAAAAATTATCAGAAATGTCTTTCATTTAATTCAAGGGTCGGACCCTGCAGACCATGTAGACTTTGCGGACCATAAGTGTAAGGATATGATAATGAAATTTTTGGGAGATCGAGGGTAGGGTATAGGTTCGACTCTTCAAACTAGAGTATAAGTAGGGTCATACCTATACACTATCCTATTCTACCTATTTCCTTGAAGAATATCACGTCAAACTAGGCGATGATATAATCTTTAAGATTGTTGGGCTTGATTAAAAATTTCAACTAAATAAGTTTGTTTGAAATTTTAAGTAGAAAAATAGGAAAATAGACCAACCTGAAGTGTGCTAGATACTATTCTTAGGACTATATAAACCTATCAGATTTACTTTCCAAGATTCAACAGATCTATCCGAGACGAAGGAAATCGAAAAGCAGAGCAACAAGATGAAACATAAATTGCAACAAGATGAACAATCAAGAGGTTCTCAATCTCAACTTCTAAACCTCACATAGGAAAAACGTAAATCACAATAAATATTGCACTGGTAAAATTCATTCAAAATGTTCCGAAGGGGGACATAATGGAAAAACTCATTAAAACATAGAAATATATTCACAGTTTATTACCGAAATTGATCCAACGATAACTTTGTTACTTTTCAAAAGTCATATTCGACTCAAACTTTGATTAATTGGCACAATAGTATCTAGATACGAGATGATCTAATCAAAAAGTTAAATTATGTAATGCGGATTTTTGAAACAAATCTGTTTTCCAACAGTTTTAAATTAAAAAAAATATTTTAAAATACCGAGAACTTGAAATTTTCATATAAAAACTAATCATATGATTGAATCAGCTAATCGTATGTTAATTCTTTAAGGCAACGGCTTTGGTTCCTCGTACGGAGGAGTAACATATCAACACTTGCATCATATTCCTAACAGTAATTAATTAACAGAATCAAGATTTATATCTTTGGCCTGGACCCACATGGAGGCTTAATTGTGGAGGAAATCCATGAACCCAGCTACAGAAAGATATGCACCGAGTTAGTGGCAGCAACAGTTCACAAAAACAAAAAGAAAAAGGCAATTCTTTAGTCTATCCAACCACTTTTTAACGCCCAAACCCTAAAAAGTACTAGCAAAGTATCCACTTCCACTAGTCGGCATGATCTTCTTTTTTTTGTGCTGATAAATCTATAATATCGTCCGGCGAAAAGCGTTCTATTCAACTTCTCATCAATCTATCCTGAAAATGACTTCCACGCACGAATTAGATTCACATCGATCAACCTAAGTCACCTTTTGAGAATTTCAATATTCATATCAAGTACCAACTAGACCCTTGTAGATCACCTTGGATTTTATCCAAGATCAAGCCAAGGATATCCGCTTTAAAATAGAGCTGCGCAAGAAAGCCATAATTTTAATAAGATGGTTCTTCTATGAGTATGGTATGCCAATTGCTTATGATTTTATGATGTTGCAATTTTACCGGTGGGATCATATTTCACTCTCTCTCCTAAATTTTATTTGAAAAATTGATTGTTCAAATACTACCACTTGGCATGAAAATTGAAGTAAGCTAATTCAAGGAACTAAAATTAGATCACAATTCTCTCTTCTTTATTTTTTTGGAAAGATAAATTTTTACACCAATAATTACATCCGTCAAGTATTGAACTTTGTTCTTCGTTAATTTCTACTGTGCCTTGTGCCAGTAGGCCAAATGTTCTTTGGCTATTGAAATTAGTAGGTGAATTTCACCGCAAGTATATAAGGCACAGATTCAACATTCTAATACAATGGCAGAATCTTCATATCCAACCCAATCTATTAAGATAATCTTTTTTCTTTATCTGTTTTCAAAAGGATAGATTGCATTTTAAATTAGTTGGCGCGAAAAAGAGATTACCGCTTTGCAAAAGAGTCAGAATAAGTGATCTTCTTTGGAACTTAGAAACGGTTATAGCATGCGTATATAACAAGTTGTAATTTTTTTTAATATATTCAAGTTGCAATCTCCGCCTAAGTTTTTTTGGGTCAATAATCTCCGTATCAGTTTAACCCTATCATGTACTGAAACAGACATTTTTAAAAGGTAACGAGAAACACATGCACATCAAGCTTGATACTTGTCTTGGTGGTTGACAGCTACTCATTAGACGATATTTAACATTTTTATCTATAAACCAAGCCGTCAAGCTTCTCAAAGAATTGTTTCTTTTCTTTTGAAGATTCTATAGAATCTCTAGCTAAAAGCACGAAAAAAGGGAGAGCATGGATTGAGTCCTTTGTGTGTATTTCGAAGGATAGTCGTGAGAGGAGAATTTTGGTTGATTGTCCTCGCACAATTTATTTTAATATTTTTTAATTGGAGTTACTGCCTGTAATAATTTATGTTTGCAAAACAAATCTGAGTTAGCCTATAAAAGGAGGCGGTCTCCATTTACTTTAGTTACGTAAATCTCACGCAATTCTCATCTCTCTCATTTAGCATAGCATTCTCATTCTCATAAAGTCTTGAAGTTTAGTTTGTAATTATGGAGGTTCAAAAGTCGGTTAAATTGTTTCTTCCATCTTATGAAGAGATGGAATGTTGTACATGACAGCGAACTTACCCTTAGTTCGAAATTAAAGGCAGATGACTTTATGTTTTTTTGGTCGGTAAAACGCTTTATGTTGCAATTGAATGAAAATTCAATGCAAAAGCCCAAGGTGAAAGGCCCAAAATGGGAATGGGAAAAGGTATTACCATATCGGAAAATGCAACAAAAATTTTCAAGTATATAAGGAGATGCTTCTTGTTAGCTAGGAACTAAGTTGACTATCTGGAAAAGCAACTCGGACATGCTACGAGGATGGTGTCATCCGAGGACGCGCACGTGCACGCGAGTGTGTGCATTGGACGCAGGTCACAATGAGCACTTTGAGGCGCACTTGGCACTTCGCACGTGCGCATCATCGCAAGGAGCTGGAAGAACCTTGAGATTTTTGCCCGATCCTGTGGAGCTACAGGCTACCGAAGGAGTGCCTCGTGAAGGAGTGCGAGCACCTAGCCAGCTAAAAGGGCGTTGTTCATAATTGTCCACTGAAAGGTCATAAGCAGAGCTAGTCAGGAAATCTGGAGTGCGAAGGGGTGCCTACAAGCATCTGAAGAGTCACGAGCGGCAGAATGCCTAGACGAACGTCCGAAGAGCCACGAGTCGAAGGGCAGGTCAGACTGCTGGCCGCAAAAGGTGCGTCCTCCTCCCAGGAATGTGCCCATTTTGAAGTGCTCATGCTCCTTCGGATTCCAGCCATCCTCAGCCTATAAATAGGCCTCTCTCCCTCATTTGCAACCACTCCACTACAACTTGCATAAGCATTCATTAGCAGTTGTAGGATCTCTCTGTCTCTCTCAGAAAAGTTTTGAGTATCCAAAGGTTCACCGAGGCTTCGAGAGTCATTGTGCTATGATCATGAAGTGCGAAGTCGTTGTATCTTGGGGACCATTGCCATAGTCCATAAGCACTGAATACGGGGCAATCTTGTCTTATGAAAAAAAAGTCAAACTCTTGCCTCAACTTAGATCCTAATCAAGTACACCGTCATCCGGATAAACAATAATCGTAAGATGAGATTTTGTGTAATTGAAGATGACATCATCAAGCTCTACTCAAGCACCAGTATCGACTATCCCAGGAACTATCCATGAACGAAAAGCCGACAAAGTTTAATGGCACCAAATTCAAGTGGTAGCTATAAAAATATTATTCTACTTGACAACGCTCAACCTGGTCCGATTCTTGAAGGAAGAGGCTCCAAAGGTGGTAAAAAATGAGGCTGATCAATAGAAGATCAATGCCCTGGATGCATAGAACCATTGCGACTTCCTACGTCATAACTATATCCTGAATGAGTTAGACGACACCCTCTACAATGTCTATGCGATAACCACGACTGCAAAAGAATTGTGAAATTCCCTGCAGAAGAAGTACAAAATAGAGGATACTGGGTTGAAAAAATTTATCGTCAGAAGATTCTTCGACTTCAAGATGGTGGACTCCAAAAAGGTCATCGACCAAGTGCAAGAGTTGCAACTGATTCTGCATGAGATTCATACTAAAGGAATGCAACTGAGTGAGTCCTTCTAAGTGGCGGCAATGATTAAAAAGCTACGACCCATATGGAAGGATTTCAAGAACTACCTTAAGCATAAGAGGAAGGACATGGACCTTGAAGACTTGATTGTGAGACTAGGGATTGAGAAAGATAATCGAAAGTCCAAAGTCAAGAAGAAAAAAACCAACTCTGAAGCCACGATACACCTCATTGAAGAAGTCTGGTAACAAGCAAAAGAAGTACGAGCCAAAGCAGAAAAAGATCAAGAAGATCAAGGACAGCTGCTTTAATTGCAACAAGCCTGGTCACAAGGCAAAAGATTGTCATCTACCAAAGAAGGACAATCGTGAGAAAGCTAATCTGGTTGAGGACCTGTCTAAGTTACATCTATCAGCCGTGGTGTTTTAAGCCAATTTGCTGGATAACCCAAAAGAGTGGTTCATAGACACAGGGGCAACCCACCACATCTGCTCAGACGAGGAGTTATTTTCGACCTATACTCCAATCACCGGACAAAAGCTATTTATGATAACTCCATAACTTCAAAAGTAGTCAGATTAGGGAAGGTGGTCGGAAAGCTGACCTCGGGCAAAGAGCTAACCCTCAAGGATGTGCTGCACGTCCCAAACATTCGCAAGAATATAGTAAAGCTGGACTGAAGCTAGTTTTGAGGCTGATAAATTTGTAATGACCAAAGCTGGTACATTTGTAGGAAAGGGTTACCTAGATAGGGGACTCTTCAAAATGAATGTAATAACTGTACAACGTGCGTTTGAGAGCCAGAATAAAGTTATTAATTCTTCTTAATTAATTGAGTGTTCTAACTTATGGCATGATAGATTAGGACACATAAATTTAAGCTCACTAAGAAAGTTAGTAAGTTTAAATTTATTGCCTAAACTAGAGTTTAACCTAAATGATAAACATAAAGTATGTGTTGAGGCAAAAATAGATAAAGCACATTTCCATTCAGTGGAAAGAAGTACAACATCTTTATAGTTAATTCATACCGACGTCTGTGATATAAAACACGTGCAAACTAGAGGTAAAAAAAAATATTTTATCACATTTATCGATAATTGCACAAGAGACTGCTATGTATATCTTTTAAAAGAAAAGGAGGAAGCCTTCGAAGTATTTAAGAGTTATAAGAATGAGGTTGAAAATCAAATTAGCAGTAAAATCAAAATGATTCGAAGTGATAGAGGGAGAGAATATGTAGCTCCGTTTGAGAAATTCTGCCAACAAAATGACATTATTCATTAGACAACTGCACCATACTCACTTCAATCAAATGGCGTAGCTGAATGTAAGAATAAAACTCTCAAGGAGATGATGAATGCTATGTTGATTAGCTCGAACTTACCCCAGAACATGTGGGGGGGAGCTGTGCTCTCAGCTAACCATATTTTAAATAAATTACCACACAAGAAAAGGGACAAAACCTCATATGAACTGTAGAAAGGGAGAAAGCCTTTCGACGGTTACCTTAAAATGTGGGGGTGCCTAGCTAAGGTAGAAATACCTCTGCCTAAAAGAGTGAGAATAAGACCCAAGATCGTTGACTGTATCTTTATCGGATATGCCTACAATAGTAATACATACCGATTTCTAGAATACAAGTCTAAAAATCCTGAAATCAACGAGGGATGGTCATGGAATCAGGGAATGCAACATTCTTTGAGAATACTTTTCCTAATAAAAAAAGGAAAGAAGTAAGTTTTGATAAGAGGACTTATGAACATGCACGAGGTTCTGATTAAGATGCTCAGAAACTTAGATGTGGTAAGAGGACCAAAGTTGCCAAATTATTTGGTCCAGATTTTTTGACATACAAGTTAGAAAATGAACCCAGGACAATTGTCTAGTCCAGATGCTCCTCTCTGGAAAGAAGCTATCAAAAGTGAGATAGAATCCATTATGCAAAATAACACATGGAAAATCATAGATCTCCCACCAGGTTGTAAATCTTTAGGTTGCAAGTAGATCCTTAAAAGAAAATACAAAAATGATGGATCAATCGACAAGTAGCCAAAACTGATGCTCAGAAACCTAGATGTGGTAAGAGGACCAAAGTAGCCAAATTATTTGGTCCAAATTTTTTGACATACAAGTTAGAAAATGAACCCAGGACAATTGTCTAGTCCAGATGCTCCTCTCTGAAAAAAAAGCTATCAAAAGTGAGATAGAATCTATTATGCAAAACAACACATGGAAAATCATAGATCTCCCACCAGGTTGTAAATCTTTAGGTTGCAAGTAGATCCTTAAAAGAAAATACAAAATTGATAGATCAATCGACAAGTACAAAGCTCGATTGGTAGCTAGAGGATTCAAACAGAAGGAAGGATATGATTACTTTGACACGTATTCGCTGGTCACAAGAATCACATCTATTAGAGTACCCATAGCCATTGCAGCTCTCTATAACCTCGAGATACATCAGATGGATGTAAAAATAGCTTTCCTAAATGAAGAACTGGAAGAGGAGATATATATGGAATAACCTGAAGAGTTTCTTACCTCCAGACAAGAGCATAAAGTATACAAACTAGTCAATTCACTATACGGGCTAAAACAGGCGTCGAAATAATGGCATGAGAAATTTGACAGAACAATGATGTCAAATATCTTTAAGATCAATGAGTGTGATAAATATGTATACATTAAAAGCACACCTGATGCTTACGTGACTGTATGTCTGTATGTAGATGATATGCTAATCATGGAAAGTAGTAATGATTTTATCATGAAAAGAACATGTTTAAAAGAACAACTTTGACGTGAAAGATATGAGTCTAGCTGATGTCATACTAGAGATTAAAATCTCTAGGACGACTGAAGGAATTATCTTGTCACAATCTCACTATGTTGAGAACGTACTCAAGAAATTCAAAGCGTTTGACAAACCTCCAGCTAAGACTCTGGTAGAGCTGAGTCTACACTTAGCTAAAAATAGAGAAGACCCAGTATATCAACTGAAATATGCAAGGATCATTGGGAGCCTGATGTACTTGACAAATTTGTACACGCCATGATATTGTATATTCAGTTAGCAAGCTTAGTAGATTCACAAGCAATCCAGGAACAGATCACTGGCTAGCTCTGAAAAATGTTCTTAAGTATCTAAAACATACTTTGAACTATGGCATACTTTATACTAGATATCTAGCTATATTAGAAGGATACAGTGATGCGAATTAGATATCAGATATTAAAGACTCCAAATCTACTAGTGGTTACGTGTTCACCATAGGTGGAGGAGCTGTGTCCTAGAAATCCTCCAAAGAAATATGCATAGCTCGATCCACAATAGAGTCAGAGTTTATAGCATTAGATAAAGCTAGGGAAGAAGCTGAATGGCTCAGAAACTTCCTAGAGGATATTCCTTGTTGGAACAAGCTTGTGCCTCTTGTATTGATACATTGTAATAGCATGTCAGCAATCAGGAGAGTATAAAGTAGTACTATATTGTATACAATAGTAAGTCTCGACACATCCGTAGGAGACATAAAACTGTTAGACAATTAATCTCTGGTAGTATAATTACCATTAATTATGTGAAGTCCAATGACAACATAGCTAATCCTTTGACGAAAGGCATCAACAGAGATCAAATGTGTAATACAATAAGGGAAATAGGGTTAAAACTCACACATTAAAAAATATTCATAGCGGTAACTCAACCATGATGAGTGAAGATCCCACAAATTTAGTTTAATAAGACAACTAAGTTATGGATGGTTAAGATGATCACTTGGAACCCATCCCATTCTCAGAAGCTGCCCAAGTACGAACCTGCAGAGATATGGTTAGGTTAAACATCTACGTATTTAATGATTCCTATACCAGATAAAGGTAGAGTATGGTAGGATACTCTCGATAGAAGATCACTTATATAAGTGTGAAGTGAGGCCGCTTCAAATAAAAAAATACTTATGAATCCAAGATAAGGTCCATGGCCAAAACAGATAAAACGTGAGAACCAAAGAATATTAGAGATATCATTGTGTAAATGTTATTGTCTTGGTTTACATAAAAAAGCTAACCAGTTCAAAAAATTGCGTTCATTGAGCAGTATGTAAATCCGATAACATCTTACTAGAGAAGGTTCAAAGCCGTAAGCTACCTTTGTCGATGCAATGATAACTCATCAAAACTTTTCTTAAAAGTGTCAGCATGCATTAATCATCATTCATATAGAAAATTGTTAGAATTGAATAAAAATTTAATGCAAAGGCCCAAGATGGAAGGCCCAAGATGGGAATGGAAAAGGGCATTACCACATCAAAAAATGTAACAAAGTTTTCTAAGTATATAAGGAAATGCTCCTTGTTAGCTATGAACTAAGTTGACCACCTGGAAAGGCAACTCGGACATGCTACGTACCATCCGAGCACGAGCACACGTACGCGCAAGTGCACGTGTGCATGGTGCATTGGACGCAGGTCACAATAGGTGCTTTGAGGTGCACTGGGTACTTCGCACGTGCGCATCGTCACGAGGAGCCTTGAGATTTTTGCCCGATTCTGTGGAGCTAAAGGCAGCTGAAGGAATGCCTCGCGAAGGAGTGCGAGCACCTAGCCGACTAAAAGGGCGTTGTCTAGAATTATCCACCGAAAGATCACAAGCAGGGCTGGTCAGAAATCTGGAGTGCAAAGGTCAGACTGCTGGCCGGAAAGGTGCGTCCTCCTCCCAGGAATGTGCCCATTCAGAAGTGCTCGTGCTCCTTTGGGTTCCAGCCCTCCACAGCCTATAAATAGGCCTCTCTCCCTCATTTGCAACCACTCCACTACAACTTGCATAAGCTGTCATTAGCAGTTGTAGGATCTCTCTCTCTCTCTCTCTCAGAAAAGTTTCGAGTATCCAAAGGTTCGCCGAGGCTTCAAGAGTCGTTGTGCTGCGATCTTGAAGTGCGAAGTCGTTGTATCTTGGGGATGATTGCCATAGTCCGTAAGTACTGAATACAGGACAATCTCGTCTTACGGAGAAAGAGTCAAACTCTTGCCTCGACTTAGATCCTAATCAAGTACACCATCATCCAGATAAACAATACTTTATATATGAACAAGGTAATAATTACAACCTCAGGCAATCAGAACCACCCTCAAAAGAGGAGGGATTGTCGCACAGGACTTTATGTGATTTTATCGAAGATTCAATCTCTTCAAAAGTGACATGAATTTACGGTTTGCTCATATGGTTATCATACATATTTTTCTACTTTATAAATAAAAACAAAATTTTCTACTTTTAAATTTTATCAACGACTTTATGTGTAAAATGGAGGAACATAATCTGTCTAAACCTTACATGATAAAGTTACAACAATGATTAATAACCATTAAGGACGGATCTTATCATGGATCACCTGAAAATTGGTCCTTATGTATTGCTCAAATATGAATATCTCATACTATACCAATTATAGATATAGTAGGATATGAACTAGACCTTTTTGACGATACGTAGATGATATTTTTTTCAAATTGTATTTTACCTCAAAGTCAATAACAAGACATCTTAACAAGGCAAATAACTAGTTGAGTCGTGTAAAGCTGAAAAGTAGGGTGAATATCAAATCGACCACAACCATCAAAACGCAAAATCACACGGACAGCAGAAAGAGCAAAATTTGCACGAGCAATTTTGCGGTGCAATTTCTGACCAAAACCACACATGAGGTTTCGTGGTTGCATTAATTTTTATAAAAACTGTCAAACTGGGAAGCCAACTCATAATTTAAAATGACTCGTTTTATATGTAATATATATATCACTTTCAACCAAAATATCTACCCCACCTCTGATTTCTCTACAAGATTAAAATAAGGAATCTAGAACATTAAGTACCAACAATTATCTCAACATTCATACTTGTATGTGTATATCATACGAAGTAACTTAAAAAATCTGCGCTGTTTCTCTCATCTCTTATATAATTTTTTTGACCGCTTTTTATATGATATCATATTTTCCCTGATTTTTGGCGGTCCTATTTTAGATAGCTAGCTAACATAAAAAAATAAAATAATTGAAGTTATCTACTCAGTTGATTTTGTAAAATATTATATTGACACTTTCATGTTTGAAATCTTTGTAAGTTCGGATGTTGGTAATTTTTTGGGAATAGGTCTACAATGTTGAAATTTTAAGATCGCCAAATTGATGAAACCACTCGCCTACAATTTTAACCGTGACATCGCCAAACTGTCAATTTCAAGTAAACCGTGTCACCGACGATGCGAATTTTTATTAATAAATTATGTTAGTGTCGAATTTATTTAATAGACCAAAACTACAAAACTATTCGAAAGGTCCAAAACAAGGGACCTTCGCAGCCACCCCTTTTTCAAATTAAACGATACGGGGTTATTCGAGTCATAACATAAAAGCGTGAACGTGTTAAAAAGAGCAGAAAGACACGTATGCACTTCAAAGCTGAAACTTTCAATAGACACTGGACAATCAGCAGTAGAAATTTTCAAAAGTAACACCTTGATGCTCTCAAGTGGAGTCTGACTCAAATAAGTTGTACGTTTTGTTGGAGGCTTAAACACGTTTAATCACTTTTGCAACGAAAACAGTCAACTGGATAAGAAAAATCACACCCACCTCTTGCACAATAAAAAAACACAAAATAAGAAAATCACATGCTTGCATCTTTATCCTCTCACAATTATTGCAAAATCACAAAAATGACAATCGGAAATATATCAGTACTAAATATTTTTTCAAAGAATTTTCTCACCACTTAAAAAGTCGTATTTATTTTAATTCTGGATTAATCGATCCAGTAGATGTTCGGATACCAAGTGATATTAAAAAAATTCATAAAACTGATTTAAAAGTGTGTATATACATGTATATATATATATACACATGTGTATATATATATACACGTGTATATAACTAACTACCTTCCTTTAGATTAGGAAGTTTCCCAAGCCCTTCCTCAGGTACTCAGACCCCTAAAATTAGATATAAATTTTATGTAAAGCAAGCTCCACGTAATTCTATTCGAGCACAAGAAAGTGGGAGGGTCTTCTTTTTTATAAGAAAGCTATTAAAACACATAAAGGTTTAGTGGAGCAGCCACATGGGCTTAAAAGGTAAAACCACCGCAAAGAACATAATAGAAAGATAAAACACTGCAAATATTCTCAAATACACTCTATTTGAACTAATAATTGTGACTACTATGTCAAACTAGTTCAACAAACAAATTAATTGAATTCACCCAAAAAAAATTATAATTTTAAATCCATGATCTAACTCCAAATTATAATAAATCGTTTGTTTTCAACCCAATATTACTTCTAACCCATCCTTAAAAATCTGCACATAAACATAAGCATAAAACGAAACAGAAATGATTATACTCATATAAACAGAAAATAGTCGATCATCATCTTCCTATATAAAGAATACACGATATATATTTTAAAATAATTAGCTATTTTTATTGCTAAAGAAAATGAAAAAGAAGTTTTGGTAACAAATCACCCAGATCCCACCACCAATGATCCGAAAGTGACACAGTCTAGACTTAGACTTCAAGTTATTCCACAATCTGAGTAGTCGAGACGGATCGTCCACTGACCGATAGATCAGTGAAACACTTACACCATCTAAATCTAGCCTCAAGCTAATCCACATGTCAAATAATTTTGAGTGCCATCTACTAGCCAATAGGCTAAAAAAAACCCACCGTAGCACCCTAATGCCAAATCCAACGAAATCCTATAGCAATTCCATTTTTCCCCTTTCCGAAGAATGTTAATCGTTACATTCAATACAATAAACCACCCTTCAAAAAAATACAATAAAAGTACCATTTTCGATGTCCCTATATATATACACGACCTCCTGGCGACGACTCTTAACAAATTCATCTCCTTCCCCATCCAACTTCAACCTCTTACCGTCTCACGTACCTTAAAAAACATGTCGACTTATCCTTCAACAACTCAACTGGTCCAAGACTTGCTCGCAATAGGCGAGTTCCACTCGAGGAGATTCCTATTACACGCACCACTCGACCAACCACCACCAGCATCCGCGGCCCCTCGAAGCAGCCACGACCCGGACAGCGCCTTCGACGCCAACGTGGTGATGGTTCTCTCGGTCCTGCTTTGCGCTCTCATTTGCTCTCTGGGGCTCAACTCGATCATCAGGTGCGCGCTGAGATGCTCCAGCTTGGCGGCCTCCTCGTCGGAACCCAACCACGCTCCGGCCAGGCTGGCCAACACCGGGGTCAAAAAGAAGGCGCTCAAGACATTCCCGACGGTGATCTACTCCCCGGAGTTGAAGCTACCGGGGCTGGACACGGAATGCGTCATCTGCCTGTCCGAGTTCACCAAAGGGGAGCGTGTAAGGATCCTCCCAAAGTGCAACCACGGCTTCCATGTCCGATGCATCGACAAGTGGCTTAGCTCGCACTCGTCCTGCCCTACCTGCAGGCACTGCCTCATCGAGACGTGCCAGAAGATCGTCGGTGGACAGGCGTCGGGCTCGAGCTCGGCCTCTCAAGCTCCGGTCGTGCTTCAAGAGATTGTTGTTGTGAGCTTGGCCCCGTTGGAGCCAGAAGGTTTGATACGCAATTTTTAGCTGATCATTAGAATTGGTTGGTTAGTTAATTAGAGTTTGTTCCTTTAATTTGAGGCACTAGGGCATGATGATCAATTTGATCATAATGTCAAATATTCAGAAGAAGTGTATATAGTGTAGCTGCAGATGTGTACACAAATTTAAAATTTGACTAGCTAAGCTTTCTATTCAAACTGTCATTCTTGTTCAAAACAAAAATGGGAATCAAAAGGTCCCTTCAAAAGAAAATCGCTATCAAAATTGGTACCTGTAATGCAATTAAGGGCTTATATTATAGTGGCTAAGTTGTTATAATTATGCATAAAATTAAGAGAATGCAATAGGCTAATAGCGAGCTTATATTATATATAATGGGATGATATGCCGGTCAGGTGTTTGAAGATCCAACCAAATTGCCTCACCGCTCAAAAATGAATTAATTTTTTTAATGAATATTCGGATACAAGATCTAGATACGAGATAGTATAAAAAAATTAATATGGCTAAGCTAGTTAACGAGAAATAAATAAATTCATCATATTGGCATTGAATAAAATATACCATAGATAAGCTACTAGTGGATGCTATTTGCATCAATGCTATTAGTATTCCGTTGAGAATTATTGGCATATTATGCAGTAAGTTGAGCACTAAATAATTCTAACCCAATAGTGAGGGCCATTGAATTAATCATACATTCTCTAGTAAAATTTAGTATTCAGAGTCGAACCAAGCTCTATTTTAGGAGTAGTTTATAGATATTATTTTTTACATTCATAAAGATTAAAATCTTAAATGAATTTAAGTATTTTATCACTTAGATAAACATTTATTCTTAATTGAAAGACATAAAAGTATATACACTTTAATAATTTCGAGCCAAATAACAAAGTACTTGTTTGTTACCAATGGGATTCACCCTATAATCTAGGGAGAACGCCAACATTTTTCTCTATAATTGAAGGGTAGAAATCAACCTTGGAGCGTTGGAATGGATGCTGACATTGAACCCACTATATTTCTGGACATTCAAAGCAAAACATACAAAATAAGGGGGCAACTTTTACTATAGTAACCACCTCTAGGTTGCTAAAGTTGGCACAGGCTAATCAGATTTCTAGCAGACGTGATGTGTGATAAATTCAAAAAATAATTTTAGTTAATATGTGACATGTTTTAATTGGCGTCAAGCTACACATCTATTACCTTAACGTTCTTGTAGTTTGACGAATTCACCAGTAGGGTCTTTATATTTTCGAAACATTTTCATTCGTCTTCTAAATTTCGTAAAATAGAACTCTCAAATCCCTGGCTCTGGTACTGAAAAAAAACTCCGGCAATGAGAGAGGGGAAATGACAAAATTGCCCCTCAGTCAAAAAAGAAAATCACTTTCTTCGTCCTTTAGAATATCAAAAACACCAACAACACTCAATTAAAAATCAACAACACCTAATTAAATAAACACCAAAAATATCCAATTAAACATCAGACAACATCAAACTAAACACCAAACAACATCCAGTTAATCAAACAAAACGAAAGCTAAACCCAAGTACATTAAACTGAGCTCTGTCGAAAGCTAAACCTCAGCTAGATGTAGAAAGCTAAACCCAGAAACCTCATCGACATTAAATTTTTGAACCCTAGCCAGAAAAAACCCAGAAAGCTAAGTGAGCTCCTATAAGATCCTCAGCCACGACGACGGTGGTTTTGTCTATGAGATACTCCGTTGGAAGAAGAGGACCAGGAGTGGGAGCTCCGCCATGACGACGATGATTTCGTCTACGAGATCCTCCGTTGGAAGAAGAGGACCAGGAGTGGAAGCTTCGCCACGACGATGAAGGATTCGTCTACAAGATCCTCCGTCTCAGGGGCGGGCCTACCATCACCACGGCGGATGACGTCTCCGTCCCAGGTGAGGGATTGAGGGGGACGCCGGGAGGGGGAGACCTGGGGTATCGCTGGTGAGGGATTCGAGGGGGAGATCTGAGGATGTCTCCCTCCGGTGAATGGGTGGCGCAGAGGAGGAGGCCCGAGCCCCGGCTCCTGCTCATTTTTCTTCAATTAGTAATTAGGGGGTTTTTCCGCACCAGAAAATGCCCACATCAAAGCGTTTTCTTCCACTTCCTTTATTTATTTTATATTTTTTTTGGTACTTGGATTGGCCAGCCACTATTTATAAATATAAAATATAAAATATTATTTTCGTTTCCTTTTCACTATAAATGTTCAATTTTTGCTCCCTTATATTTCATTACTTTTTTATAACAAACAAGTTGGTCCTGTTTGTTGAAATAGTTTGGAGGAGTAGATGGTAGATTTGGATAAGTAACTGTAATCTATATGTTTGGCAAAAGTGTAGATTAGGTAATTTTCCAATCCACTAGTATAAATAGTTTACGTTGTTCTACAAAAAGTTTATTTATCAGGGAAAAAAATTCGATAATTACTAATCTAAATCACATTTACTATTTATTTACTTTGTTGAAGAAGTCTAATTGTAGATAATTATTAAAATGATCAGTACCACTACACAAATAAAAAAAATTAAAATGAATTTTAGATAAATTTAATTAGATTAAATGCAAAATTAGATAATTACAAATATTTTTCTCTCTCTTTACAAATATTTATAAAAACGTGCCTTATGCTCGTTAATAAACTCACATAATTATTATATACCCTAATACAAATTAATAATATAAATTCCTAATATGTCTGATACGATAAGTGTAATAAATAATTATATTTTCTATTTATTGACTAGTCTTCACGAAAGTATATTTTAAAAATAAATATTAGGATCACTTTTTTTGTTATATCTTCAATGGAGTGCAAGAAATTATTATATGCAATAAGTTAATCCACTGACATTTATAAAAATATTTATTAGAAATATAAACAAATCTTATATTAAATTATTACTATTTAATTTTAATAAATAATTTACATCTTTTATTTAAGCTTAAATTATAAATTAATAATTAATTTAATCAAACATATTCTCAATTCAATCTGCTATCTGCTCGTTGATTTTACCAAACACATTTCTCAATCTACCATCTGCTATCTGCTCTAAATCTGCTATCTGATTTCTGCTATCTACTATCTGTTACCAATCTGTTTCGCCAAACAGGGCCATTATGCTCCAAGCTACAAAGTAAACATGGTCAATATACTTGTAAAATAACATTAAAATGATCCTCAATAGATTGATAATATCTCTAATTTGACAAAAAAATTCAGTCTCAAGTGAGGATCAATGTTAAAATTTAATAACAACTTTCTTATAATAATTAATTTAAAAAAAAATTTTAGTACTAATATTTGGGCTAATAACAAACGAACTTGACGGATGTCCATGATCAACCATAATTTATAATATCGACCAATATATCAAATTCGAAAGCTAAACTCATTTTTATACACAAAATTTGCCAACTTCTTTGAATTCTTAAAAAATTATGAAAAAATTAAGGATTTTATTTGCAAATGTAAGAAAGTCAAGAAAAAAACGAAGTGGGTTTAATTGTACCAACTAGGCAACTACCCCACGATGACGATATTAAAAACGCCCAAATGCTCTTAAGCATAATTTCTGGTATCAAAGCCAGGGACCTGTGAGTTCTATTTTACGAAACTTTGAGGACGAAAAGAGGAGTTTCGAAAATGTAAGAACCCTACTAGTGAATTTGTCAAACTACAGAGATCTGAAAATAATTTGCTTTAAAGAAAATGTGTGAGTTTGAACTTTAATATTGCTTTTTTTTCTTAATTCGGCACGGAGAATTTTTTTATAAGTGAATATATTTATTACTCGCTTGTTTAGATACGCCATAGAGGTTTCGGTAGAGAGGGTCTCCTACCTATCATCACTCTATCTCACTCAAACTTCTATTAATCAGTTTCATCAAGGTCGAGTAGGAGCAAATTTAGGTCGGTATTGCAGTTTTGACTAATTAAATAAAACTAACACCAACGTTGTTTATTCATTCTCACGATTTCACTTAAACTTGTCAGTTTAGCGTTATCACCATTAAAGTTTCAAACGAACGATTTCATCGATTTGACAGTTTTGAAATTCCAACCTTGTACAACTATTCTGAAAAAGTGATCAACATGCAAGGAAATAAAAAACTCAAATATGAAATTGCTATTAAAATATACAAAGTCAAGATACCTCAATTTTTTTATTCTTTTATTGGCTAATTATCGAAATAGGACTGTCAAAATTAGAAATATATGATATCATATAAAAATTGATTGAAAGAAATTACTTCACATTCGCAAACCAAAAGAGTATAAAAACGGTCCATTTGAATTTGGATTGTCACAAACATGAGGATCCTCTAACATACACCAAATAAGTATAGAGCGAACCTCTCTTCACAATTGATTGAAAAGCTTATGACCAATTGTCATTCGTTTAATTTCGCTAGTCTGGTCGTCGATCTCGTATAGTTTAGCATCCTGCAAGAGACGACAGTGGAGTACTCGTTAACGTACCAATTACCTCCTAAACATTGGATAACTTGCAAATACCTTGGTGGTCACCTAATTAGTTATTGCCAAAGAGAAAAGTAAACAGAAATTAAAAAGGTTGCTTAACTGCGCCCAAGTGAACAAAAGTAACATAAAGAAGATATTAGGCAATTGCAAAGATACTTAATTAAAATAAAAAAAAAGGCAATGCCAAAGATATACGTGTACAAGCATAAAGGCTGAGATACAGGTACACATGTCAAACCTGTTCTTAAAGGAGACCGCCATATTCTGGAAATTCCTGCTGAAAAACATGCTGCGAGTGCGGCTCGATATGCTAAAAAGGCCTTTCTCATTGTCTGATTTGCGAGGTATGATCGTGAAAGTTTGGAACACGTCATCATGGAGGATGCTCGCTATTGGCATGGGGGCACTACACGTTCCATTTTGATTGGGAGCAGGAACGAGATACGATTTTCCAGACAACTTCCTGGAGGTTGCCGATTGGATATCTTTATCTTCTGCCTTGGGTTCGTGGGTTTAAGCCTACGAGAACTACTACATCTTTGGCGAGAGTTTGGATCAAATTGTCTGGTCTCTGTGCAGAACTCATTGAGCCGGACTATGTCTTGGGGATAGCAGAAGCTGTGGGCGAACCGATTAGGGTCGATACGGAAGCCCTGAGGAGGCAGTATGGGATTCATGTCAGGGTATTAGTGGAAGCAGATCTTGCAAAGAAGCTGCCGGATAAAGTTTTTGTGGAAACCCAAGATTTGAATACATGGGTTGATATCAGATATGAGAACTTGCCAGCCTTTTGCGGACATTGCAAAATTATTGGGCACCTCGACTCTGATTGCCGTAAGCTACAATCCCAAATGGCTAAGAGAAGAGAGGTGGCACAGGGTAAGCGAAAAGTTCAAGGGGAAGGTACTACCAGAAAGGATTTGAGTCGTCAGGTAGAAACAAGGGTTGAACCGCAGGTGGAGGGTTCACAAGCTTTATCGCAACCTTTGCCTTGCCAGGGTGGTAATACGTCTATGGTGGTCAATATCTCTAATGCCTTCGCTGCCCTTCAAGAAGATGGTGAAATAGCTGAGGAGAAGAGATGATTACTGCGACTGTGAGAGGTGTTTTGGAGGCACGGCTGCAAGCTAACACTACAGTGGGTGCTAGCGAACCTGGGAGTCCAAGAGGTGAGGAAGGGCTTTATCCAACGGCAGTAAGCACAGCTCCAAGTGGGAGTGACTCTCAGGCTCAGAGCTCATTGGATGAGGTGGTTAAAGTTTCAGTTAAAAGCACAGACTTACAGGTGGTTATTGGAGCTGAGAATCCCACATCTGTAGGCTCTGTTGGGGAAGACCAGGAAGTTCAGGATGGAGTTTTGGCTGAGTTAGAACAAAACATGTGTAGGGAATTGGCGATTGCGACTCAGCCGCAGCAATCAGAGATCGAACATTTTCTCTCAGATGCTTACCAATCTTTGATAATGCAGGTTCCTATCAACAGTGGGCAAGAGTTGGTACAAATCCGTAATGAGTTAGTGACTCTTCCGATGGGTGTGGCGGAGATTCCGGGCGCATCAGGATTGGCTCCGGAAGTTCTAGACCATTTTGATAAGGAGACCATGAGTCTGATGGCAATTGCGACGAACCAGAAGTGGGGGGATTTGGTTGAGAATGAGGCAGCTAAACCCTCACGTACTACACGCAGTAAGGCGAAACAGGAGGCTGTCCCGCTCTCCACAGACTTGCCCAAACGGGCGAAATGAATTGCCTTTTTTGGAATATCAGAGGTATCGGGAACAAGCAATCCCGTACCCAGCTTAGAGATCATTGCTTGAGATATCACCCTTCTTTTGTGGCCATTGCAGAGCCTATCGTGGATATTGAGGTTAATGTTAGAGGTTCCTCGCAGCCTAATATTTGGGTCTTCACTTCTCATTCAGAGGACTTGGCCCATATGGTGTTAGCTACCTCACAAATGTTGGTTGTCCACTTCGCTTCTCTGCAATGCTCTTTCTTGATTGGTTTTGTGTACGCCCACGTACGACATTGTAGGAGAAGAGAGCTTTGGGATACTATTATGGATTTGCTACAACAACCACTTACTTTGATCGGAGATTTTAACGCTATTTTGGGAGCCCATGAGAGACTTAGTCGTTGCCTGCCGAACAAGAATTCCTGCTTGAAATTTCAAGCCTTCATTAGTGCATGTAATCTAGTGGACATTCTGATTATGGGAGGCAAATACACCTACTCCAATGGTCGTTATGCCGGTGGCTATGTTGAATCAAAAATTGACAGGGTGCTTGCTTCAAATAGTTTTTTGGACATTTGACCTTCTATCTCTTGCCGTGCGCTGCTTAGGAATGCCTCTGACCATAAGCCACTGCTCTTTTCTTTTTGTCAGATATGGGAATGTTGTTCAGAGATCTTTCTATTTTCAGAAAATGTGGACCAAGAACTCAGGCTTTCTAGAGTTGGTACACAATTCCTGGTCACAGTGTACTAGAGGGTGCTTGATGGTTCGTGTTATGAATAAATTGTGTAGCCTAAAGACTTTGCTGCGTAAGTGGAATTTGGAGACCTTTGAAGATGTGAATTATAGGTTGGAAGATTCTTCAAGTAGAGTGGTGGAGGTCCAAAACAAGATCAGTGAGCAGGGACCTCTGGAGACCCAGGTTCGGGAAGAGGAAGCAGCCTTGAAGGAACACAATATTATTTTAGAGCAACATAATATGTTCCTGCGCCAGAAAAGCAGAGCTACTTGGTTGAAAGATGGTGACAAGAATACGTCCTTCTTTCATAGATGTATTCAGATTTGCCAAAGTAAGGTGGGCATCCCTGCTCTTCTGATTGATGGGCAATATGTCGAAGATAAGGGCAGGATCTGCGATTATACCATTGGTTTTTAGAGGTCATTATTTGAGGAGCAATCGAATAATGCAGGTGCTTTTAGTATGGTCGATCAATTGATCCCATCCGTGATTGAGGACCATCAGAATGAGGCCCTTACTTGTATCCCTTCGACTGAGGAAGTTAAGAACGATGTCTTTGGTATGAATCCAGATAGCGCACCGGGACCGGATGGTTTTGGCAGTGCTTTCTATCATGCTTCGTGGCCGGTTATTGGGGAGGATATTACTTTGGCTGTTCAAGACTTTTTCAGATATGGGCGGCTTCTATTGGGTCTGAATGCTAGCTTTGTTGCCTTGATTCCTAAGCTTTCTAGTGCTTTGTGAATCGATGATTTCTGACCTATTATTTTGGGCAACTTTCTCCATAAGGTTATCACTAAGATTTTGGCAAACAGGCTGGGTCCTGTTATGTCATCTCTCTTATCTTATCATCATTTTGGATTTGTGCCCAGTAGGCGGATTCATGGCTATATTGCCCTTGCCTCTGAGGGTATTAATTGCCTGGAGCAGCACACAGGTTGCGGGAATATGGCTCTCAAAATTGATATTCGTAAGGCTTTTGATACCATATGTTGGTACTTTTCGCTGGCCGTTTTGCAAAAATGGGGCTTCTCAACTCGGTTCACTGGGATGATTGGAGAGGTCCTGACCTCTGCTAGGCTCTCGATTCTGGTTGAGGGGATGCCTGAAGGCTACTTTGGTTGCTTTCAGGGGGTTCGCCAAGGGGACCCATTATCTCCCCTCCTATTTTGTGCTACATAGGAGGTCCTTAGTAGGAGGTTACTGGAGGCGGGTGAGTCTGGTGAGTTGACTGGTTTTAAGGCAGGAAGAGGAGTCTCTTTTCCCACTCATCTGCTTTATGCGAATGATGTGATGATCTTTTGTAAGGCCACGCCAGAGAATTGCAGATCCATTCTGAAAATCCTTCAGGAATATGCGGCATGCTCGGGTCAGTTTTATAATCCTACAAAATCTAAGGTGTTCTTTGGTTCGAGACTTGGGGTAGCCCGGAGGCTTCAACTTGTTTCTATTTTGGGGATTGCTTCTGGATCTTTTCCGTTTACATATCTTGGCGTTCCCCTCTTTTGTGGTCCCCCCAGAACCAGGTACTTGCAGCAATTGGCAGATGGAATTGTCGCTAAATTTTCTAGATGGAAGGAGAGCTCCTTTTCCTTAGCGGGACGTGTTTATCTAGTGGAATCGGTGATTCAAGGTTCTATGGTGCACTCTATGATGGTTTATAAGTGGTCTGTTGGTTTGATTAAGTACATGGACACTTGTATCCGCAATTTTTTATGGACAGGTGATATTCAGAGAAAGGGTTCGTGCCCTGTAGCCTGGGAACGTGTTTGCACACCGAAAGAGGAAGGAGAGCTAGGTCTTCGTTCACTGCTTAAAATGAATCTGGCCTTCCTTTTTAGATTTTTATGGGACATCATGTTTAGTTCTCTTCTGCCATATCTGAGAGTGTTGTGAGACAATTTTTGCTGTAAGGGAGGGGAGGAGATTCGTTTGGTGTGGTCTTCTATCATTCTTGGCTTACGAGATTGCTTCAAAGATATTGTGGAATCCTCGATCAGTTTGGTTAGGGAAGATTCTTCTGCGCAATTTTATCTTGACAATTGACTTGGTTATGTCTTGGCAGATCGTCTTGGTATTCCCGATCATCTCCGTGATCGATTCGCTCAGCCAGTGTCTGACTATTGGGTGAATGGGAGATGGCAACTGCACCGTGACTTCTATGTGTCTTTTTCGAATATTGTTGAGGACTTGCGGGCATACCAGATTGGGACTCTTGGGAGTGACAAAGTTATCTGGACTCACTCGTCTGATGGAGTGATTTCTTCGAAGGCTGCCTATCACAAGTTGCAGCCTGCCTTCCCATTGGTTCGATGGGGCTCCTGGATTTGGGCTTCATTTATTCCTCCTCGCTGTTCTGTGACCATCTGGAGAGCAATTCATGGGTGTCTCTCGACTGGGGAAACCTTGAGATGGAAAGGCTTTATTGGCCCTTCATTTTGTGCCCTATGTTTTACAAGGGAAGAGAGCATTAATCACCTATTTGGCTCGTGCTCTTTTTCGATTGTGGTTTGAAAAACATTTTTTGCTTTCTTTCAGGTACCATGGTGGAACTATGCAAGCCTAGCTGAGATGGTCGTTCTTGAGATACAGGTGAACCCCAGCCCCCAATTGCAGGCGCTTTGGCGAGTTGCATTTATATCTTGTGTCTGGGCAATATGGACGGAGCGGAATAAGAGAATCTATGATAACTCGAGGTGGAGTAGTGGCTCAGTGGTGACTCAGGTACGTGCTCTGGTGGCTGAAGTAGGTTCTCTTGATCTGGGTTGTATGTTTAATTTGCAGGAGGACTTGCTGTGGCTGCGGGCTTTTGGAATCTCTGATAGGTCGAACAAAGCCCCGCAAATTAAGTAGGTCTGATGGCATTGCCCTTTGCCTAGATGGGTAAAGTGCAACACTGATGGTAGCGCTAGTGGCTCCCCTGGTTCGTCTATTGCTGTAGGTGTTTTTCGCAATCATTGGGGTTTTGTGCAGGGTTGCTTTGTGAAAAGATTATGAATTGGTTATGCCTATGAGGCCGAACTTTTGGCAGCGATGTTGGCGATGGAAATTGCGCACTCACTGGGCTGCATCGCCTGTGGTTTGAAACAGATTTGTCCTATGTCTTTCTCATGTTCCATGGTCGACAGGTGCAGGTCCCGTGGAAGTTCCACAATAGCTAGTTACAGGTACAAACAAAATTGTGTGACATGCTTTTTCAGGTCTCTCACTTCTATAGGGAGGGGAACGCTACGGCTGATGCGTTGACAAAGCTGCAGCTTGATGGGTGGTGGCCTAATGCCCCACATTTTTTATTGAGGTTTGTCGGGCGAGACCTCTTGGGTTTACCGTTCTACATGTTCACTCATTGACTTTTGGGGGATGGCTAGCTTCAATCTGCACTTTTGGGTCTTCGGGCGATCCCTCCGCTTCTCTCAGGATCGACATTGCTATCTGGCTGTGGCGTCATTGCGACTTCTTTGGTCTCTTGGTTATTTCTATTGTAATAGGGCCTGGCAGTATCAACGGGACTTTTGGTGATCTTTTTCCCTATTGTTGGCGGCAACAGAGTTTTTTACAAAAGCCCCCGGCTGCAACCATACATACTAAATGTATGGGTTTTGTCTTCGTTCAGTCCTCGAGGAGGGTGGGCGGGTTGGATCCCTTGCACGGGATGCCTCAAGGCTAGGTCTATAGGCAACCTTTCGCTAGGCTATTGTCTAGTGATGGGTCCACAACACTGCCGACTTGTGGGGTCTGCTGGGGTAGTTATTAGGCGACGTCTTTCTGGTCTGCCGACTGGAGATGTCACTCTGACTGCCTGGCTTGTGAGATCAGCAGAGTTATTTTCTAGGTTGGTCGGGCTCTCTCCTAGTCTGTTAACTGGGGGACCCCACCTCTTTTGACTGCCCAAGTTGTGGGTTGGCGAGAGGTAAGTCGTAGGTTCTTTGTTGTACTCTTCCTTCCTTTCTTTTTTATAATTTCCTTCTTTCCGCCCACAAAAAAAAAGCATAAAGGCTGAGATAATTGTAATCATTTGATGTTCCAAATTTCTTATTTTGGGAAATCAGTGGTGGGTAGATATTTCGGCTGTAATATATATATATATATATATATATATATATATATATATATATATATATATATTACATATTAAACGAGTCATTTATATTACATGGAAATTTCACAGTTTGACTATTTTGTAAAAAATTGACCCCGATCATGAAAGTGCTCGAGCAGTTTCGGTCTGAAAGCGCACCTTGAAATCAATTTGCTCTTTTCACGGTCTCAATTTGTGTGATTTTGTGATTTGATATATTTTGTGAGTTTGATGCACACTCCTAATGTTGTGATACCGGTTGGTATCCACGACAAAGGTTTAAGAATAAAGGCGAAATAACCACTTTTATTGATCCAAATATTTAATAAATATCTTATACTTCAAACTAGTCCACTTAATTCTCTATATATTTCTAAATTAAAAATTAACAACCTAGAACCACTTTTTCGGTCACCAACATATCACATTGTTTTGTGTGGCATCTACATCATCTTAAATAAGCAAGATTAATCTCATGTTAAAAAAATAAATATAATAATCTACAAAATCCTTTCAACCCATCATACTCTTCCTTTGAAAAGAATCTAATACCTCTTTGACAATTGAAAATTTTTCTAGTTAAGGATATTGGCCTAAAATCATACCTTTAAGATGATAAAGGAGTCATTACTTCTTTCTTGAAGTTATATATACATGAACATTTACTCGACATCTTATCATCTTATTCGTCTTAAAACACAACCCAAAGCGTGCTTATCTTTGTCTCCAACTTCCGAGAGAAAGGGTGCTTGAAGACATCCTGAAATTGTTTGCATCCCTCACTACCTTTCGATTTACCGTGATGGTTGCTGCAACTTGGGAGGATTTTTGCAGTGAGAAAATGGAGTTGGGGAGATAGTTGTTTTTTAACCAAGAGCTTTTTTTTCCGTCTTTGGACTTCCACTGTGAACATGATGATCATAGAATTGTTTTTTTTTAATCGCAAGGCAAATTAATAATGAAGTAAAGTAAAGTTCACGGGGCGTATTTAAGATGGACGTAGATGTCACGTAAGATATGATCAGATTTGACAAATTAAGTCTACAAATTCCAAGTACAAGATGTTTATTGACATTTTTGGTAAGCAAAAGATATTATTTAACCTTGGAAGCAAATGCAATCCTCCTAGCAGTCGTCCTGGCCCAAATGACGGCTCTAAACTTTGAGCCCAGGGACCAAACTCCAGCTCGACCAAGCTATTCCTGTGTCTCCTCTACGTTGATTTTTTACGCTTTCAAAGGCCCACCGAGGCCAGCAACAATTCTCTAATTGGGCCATTTTTAACCAATCGGTCAAGGTTCTTTCCTTTCTCAATTGTAAAATTGCGACTCCTCGTAGCTTGCAAGGTTTCCTGAAATCAAAATTCTGAGGTCTCTGTGGCCATGTGCTTAATTTTTTGGAAAAAATACACTTAAGTATCATATAGTTTAGCGCTTTCCAAGATAAGGACATGTAGTTTTTTCCGTCCAAAATCAGTCCCTGTGGTTTGTTTTCTCGGACATTTGCGAGTCCCGGGCAGCCCGGGTAGATGCCCGGCCACATGTCTGTCCACGTTGCCAAAACGACGCCATTTAATTTCTGACGTGGACATTTTATTTGTTGCCAATGCTGACGTGGCATGTGGCAAATTACCATATCAGTCCCAAATTCGAAATAAAAAAATTTCTTTTAATTTTTGCAGAAGAAGGTGAAAATCGAAAAACCCGTAGGAAAAAATACCTAACTTTCATTTCAAAATGACGAAGCACAACCCAACCCCAATAAGGGGGAAGGTGCTCGAGAAGGGAGGGAAGATGTTGCGAAGGCCGAGGAGGCCGCAGCAGGAACTCACGGCCTCGGTGCCACCGCAACCGCGACCCGAGGGGGATGGGGGAGGTTGGTGGCGGGTGAGCCAGGGGGATCAAGATCGGCGAAGGAGTGGCCGAGTTTGAGGTTACAAAGTCAGGCAGAGTGAAAGACGAGGGAAGCGGTAGGGAGTGGGGGCCATTGCCGTTCGCTGAAGATGCGACTCCGTTCTCCTCCCTGGTGTTCCTATTAGGTATTAATTTCTGGTAATTTTCTCTCCCTGTGCCCAATCAGTTCCGGCCAGTATCTGATACCTCCCTAGCCATTGTCGTCATTCTGATTCCTCCTTCTCTATTGTCGAATTCATCGTCCAATTAATTACTTAATTTTACTTTCCATTTTTTCAGCTTTTTTGAATGTTTTTCTGGGTTGTCGGGTTTTCAATGTTGCTTGGCCTTCAATTTTTTTATTTCAAATTTGGGACTAATATGGTAATTTGTCACATGCCACGTCAGCAATCAGCAATAAATAAAAATGTCCACGACAGACATGTAGCTGGGCATCTACCCGGGCTGCCCGGGACTCGGAAATGTCCGAGAAAACAAACCACATGGACTTATCTTGGAAAGTGCTAAACTTCAAGTACTTAAGTGTACTTTTCCCTTAAAAAAATTTTGGGTGGGAATCCGCTTAATTGTTGTAAGTGATATTAGTTATTTGTTTGTGCCATCTGTATTGGATTGAATTCGAGTTGGATAAAATTTTTGAAAAGTAATAAAACTCTTCCAAAATAATATAATATTGTTATGTTATGGAACACTAGTTGTAATATTAGTTTTATTATACATACGTTAGGATCCGAAAATAATATTACGACACAACAGATATGATATGATGCGAAAGAGATTTACATTTTTTAGGTCAAAATAATTAAAATTGAGTTTTTTGGTACTAAATACAATTGGCTAAAAAATTAATTTTGTCCCATTTATAGTCATTGTTAAAAGGTATTAAATTTAAGTCTTATAACTAAACAATTCTCGGTGCGGCTGTCAGCCAGATCACACCCAACTGCTACCTTTTTTTCTGAAAATGTGGGATCAAATCCCTATATACAAAACAACCTATTTTTTCCCTTAGTGGTGTAAGACTACCTGCAGCAGTGTCGAGCGCCGAGCGCTCGGCCTATTATTTTAATATTTTTTTAAAAAATGGTGTTAAATGAAATCCGCTCGGCCGAGCGGATTGGTTAGTTTTTTTATTATTTATTTATCTAACTATCTAGTTATTTCTACTTGGCATAATATTATTCGTAAAAATAGATTTATTTGGATAATATTTTTGTGGTTAGCTTATCTTTAGCAATAAATTTAAAAAATAATTTAAAAAATATTAAATTTTGTATCTCTATAAATAGAGTCTAATGTTTATTCCGTGACCTGGATTGGATGGGTTGCTGATGTGGGTAGTCTAAATGATACGATTCTCATGTCCCATTTCATGTTCCTTTCTCTTTTACGTCACACCAAAAATTTTCGAATTTTTTTGGTGGGAAAATGTTCTCGGATTTTTTTGGTGGGAAAATGTTTTCGAATTTGGTCCAAATTTCATTTGCATTTCGAAACCCCTATCCCACTATATAAACCCCCCACCCATCCACCCTCTCTCTCTATCTCTACTACTAAAGCTTACCCTCGTTTTAGCCGCTATCTGCGCGTCCCTTCTCTCTCTCTGTCTTCTCCTCTCCCAGCAGGTGAGATCGACGACGCTCTTGCTCTTTTGCTTTACTTCTTACGGTGTCGTTTCGTTTGTTTTTGGTGTTGGAGTTTAGATCTTGTGGATTTTTCATTTAACAGTCGGCGGTGCTTTGATTCTGTGGCTTGATCTGGTCCGTTGAACGTCCGAGTGTAGAATTAATTCTATCTGTGCGATTATTGATTTTGTCGGGATTTTTTTGGGGTGATTGGTCGTCTGATTCTTACTCAGATTGTTAAGAAATGGCCGACGGTGAGGGTATTCAACAGCTCGTCTGTGACAATGGTACCGGAATGGTGAAGGTTAGTTAGTTGTTGACTAACTTATGGGTAATTCCGAACTACTACTACTGTCTATGAGTTTCTTATTCGGGTTTTTTTTTAATGTACGCAGGCCAGGTTTGCGGGCGACGATGCGCCCAGGAAGTCCACCAGAGACGCAATATGGGGGCGAATTCTGGCGGAATCCACATCCAAGGAGGATTTCCTTGGAAGGGTTGAACGAGAACAACCACATGTGTTGGCCAGATATCGCAGAAAATTGTTGTACGCTGCCAACTACATGTGGCCCACTCCCACTGAAGTGTATACACCCAGATACCGCAATTTCCCTCATCTACCCGCAGCCATTCAAGAATGGTGCGACAAAAACCTCTACACTGTAAGTATTCCAAGCACGCAAATTGCAATAATTGGCAACTGACGAAATAACAACAAATTGAGATTGATGACAGAACCTAACCTGACTGTTTGAATCTTAATTACAGAAACCTAACCCCAGACCAGATCGCCCCATATCCCTAATCCTGGAAGGCCCACCGAGAACGGGCAAGACCGAATGGGCCCGAAGTCTCGGCCCCCACAATTACTTTGCAAATCTTGTCGATTTCAGTCTGTATAACAACGACGCGTTATATAATGTATTAGACAATGTAAAATTCAAATCCCTCCCAAACAAGAAAGGACTACTTGGGGCGAAACGCGACTACACCTCGGACCGGAAATACCGGAAGAAGGCAGTAACTATGAAAGGCGGAATACCCACAATAGTTCTTTGTAACGAGGATATGTCATATCATAGAGACATAGCTGCGGACCCCGGATTCGCCGAATGGGCATCACATAATGTAATTTTCATCAATATAGATTCCCCTTTATTTTAATCATGACGGCCCAAAACTTCCACTCTCCTCAAAAGGGATCGGGAGGATATGTACAATAAATTAAGAATTTGTTGATTGTCTCAAACTCTATTTCATGTTGTACTGAATTTTGTCTCTTATAAATGTCATTGGATAGGTATAGGAATTCGTTCAGTCTCTAATATGCCATGACCTATGGCCTATATGTAGAATCAAGGGAGCAAATTTGGCGTGCAATTTTTGGAGCGATCTCATAGAACTTATGGATCTATAAAAAAAATCAGTTACTTTTCAACAGAACAAGAGCCGACGGATACCTTTTAAACGATATAATTTTTTAGGTTCATGAGTGGCTCTATTGGTCTTATGTAATGGTAAGAATAAATAATCAAGATTTAATCGAACGATTTGTTACAATATTGGTGGTAAATTAAGGTTCTTTATTCCGGCTCCTGGTTGGATGTATTCGGCTGAATACTATGCGTACTGGTGGCTGGTCTATGAAACTAGCACCAGCCCCGGTTCTTTTTTTTTTGAAAGATAAAAATTATATTATTCTTGAAAAATATTAAAGTATTATACCAAACTGTATCGAAATACCAGTCCCTATTCTATTCCGACGTTTACAGATATCTTCGATGTTGCTGTGGCTAATTGTGACCAAGCGACTGTTAGTCGTAATAATAAGACTCGTTTTATTGTAAAACATGAGGGTCATGTTAGGTTTAACTTCTACCTGCATCAGTTCAAGTGATGGTGCTAGATCTCACCCTTGTCAGCCTGCGAAGCTGGCTGTTTCTAAGAAGTTCTTTTGGAAGAATCTTAACATTCCAACAAGCTGGAAGTCATCGGCGACTGGGACTATTTGGGATGTGGAGCAAGGTGCTTTGTATCTTGTATAATGGCGTCGAGTCGCCTATTCAAGTTGACGGACCTATGACAACATATTTCAAGTGGGTCTATGACTAATTTATTGTAAATATCCTCTCGATCCCTTTTGAGGAGAGAGGAAGTTTAGTTATATTACAATTTTAGTTGTGAAATCTAAAATACACCCATGATTTAATCTTATTCCGATATTAAACGTAGAGTTCGTTTAATTTTAAACTCACGACTTGATTTGATGGAGATTTGATGCTGACGTTCGGGAGTGAAAAACCCGAACTACACGCAGGTCGCATCACCATGCCGACAGAAACCGGAGACGGAGAAGGCGTCAATCGCCGCCGACAAGGCCACGAGTGGTCTCAACATCGAACGAGACAGCTTTAACCATTCTCGCGACGACATGGCCGGAATCCTCACCAGCGGTGCTATTCCGTGGAAGAAAGGAGATATATTTTGGGTCAGATCCGAAAATGGGCCAGTTTTTTTAAAACAGGTCTAGTTAAAATTTTCAAATTGGTTCGAGATTCTTTTTTTGGGTGGACCAATTTGTTTATATCCAAACTCGGGTTTGGGTTCTAAAATATTTTTTAAATTTATTTCGTAGGGGCCAAGCCCAAAACAGATTAGAAAATAAAAATGAATAAGAAAAAAGGCCTCGCGAGGCTAATTCTGAAAAGCCCAACCCATGTTGACCGAGTTGGAAAAGTCACTGCGGGCTCCCATGGACTGATGGGCCTTCCATGTTAGATTTTTTGGGCCTGGCTTGGATATTAAGTTGATTTATAATTGTTCTTAAGTCAATATGGGCTCTATATGCCGTATTAAGATTATACAAATCTTTTATCCATTTTGGTTTGAAAAAGTATTATTATAATTTTTGACAAACCTAATATTTTTTTTGGAAGGGTGCAGAAAATATATAAATTAATTTTTTAATTTTTTTGAAGTATGTGTACTGATAAAATAAAAAATTGAACATGACCTATTGATTATATATGAAAGCTCAATTGTGAACATATCCTTGATATATGGCATCATCGTTTTGATTGAAAATTGTGATTTTCGATCCTGGAAAAAAGTACAAGTATTGACCCAAAGTTTCTGCATCGTATTGCAGGTTTACGATGATTGTCAAGAGGACTCCACTCTTTTTTTTTACCAAAGCACTCATTGCGAATGTACGCAAAATGCATCGTAAGATATTGAAGCGTCGTATCTGCTGGAGGGAGAATAAGGATAGCAGAAAGGTGCTTAAAGAGCGCGTAATTTATGTTGACAAGAAGATACAAGAGTGTATCTAGGCTGGAGGTTATGACCACATATTAGATTGGCGCACGATATTTGGTCAGAAGGGGAATTTTGGAGAAAATTGCCTTTAATGCACCAATGGAGTTGAGAAGTGGACGAAAAGGATGTCGCTTCTGCTGTAAGAAATATGTTTACAGGTTCCTGTATCCTAGTGACCTACGGCTAGTCGAATCTGTACCAGTCTGTGTCATGTATTTTTAGACCCTCCAAGTTTATGCTTGAATCATTTAAACTTTTGTTAGGTCTTGTTGAAAATTTCTAGAACAGTTGTGTTTAGAACTTCAAGTATTTTCATGGTAGTTTTGTTGTTTAATAAAAGACATATGTTATCTCGATTAAATAAAATGTTTATTTGATTGCTAGATTGTTACCATGAGAAATATCCACTTGAATTTACTAAGCGAAGAACTTTTAACATTTAAAGTTTGAGATTAACTCTCGGAGGGTAAGGGAAAACATGTCTGCGAATTTCTTCGAATTCGAGATTAATTGAGAACTTTAATATATGTTAAAAGTTAGAGTGCAAAGTAAATTAATGTATTGCTAAAATAATTCTTCACGCACAATTTCATCATTTTTCAAAGCTACGTGGACAGCTATGTGCTGAAAGAACAATAGGTTTTATAGACTATAAATGTGAGTATAGTCTAGTCTAGGAATGCACTCAATTATTGATCACTTAACGAAAATGTGTCTACGTAAGGTGTCCAACTTGATCAGTAAGCTAGCTATGGCTGGCCACATGCTTAATGTTGAGCACGAAATCCAAAAAATTCCATGCCTGCAAGATGAGATCATATGAATGACCCTATTGCATCTTGATAATATTATGGCATTTCATAAATGCATATTGTCACCCTTAGCTTAAAGATGGTCGGTGACCTCTTAGCAATCGAAGTCCATCCTGAGATGTATGAGACTAGTGATTGTTCCAGTGGGAGCAATAACAAGGTTGACGCTGTGGTGAAGGCAAATAGAATTTTGGAAAATAAATGCATAAATGCATCTTGATAATGTTATGGCATTTCATAAATGCATATTGTCACCCTTAGCTTAAAGATGGTCGGTGACCACTTAGCGATCGAAGTCCATCCTGAGATGTATGAGACTAGTGATTGTTCCAGTAGGAGCAATAACAAGGTTGACGCTATGGTGAAGGCAAATAGAATTTTTGGAAAATAAAAGAGAGAAACTGAACAAACTCAACCTGAAATAAGAGTTCTGAGGGTAAGAAGAATCGAAAAGTCGAACATTTATGAGATGAAATATTTTAACCGTCAAATGAAGGGGGACTTTGTAATAGGTTGCACTGCTCATGGGACGAGACACACATTTAACTCACTAACAAGTGAATTAAATGTGTCTAGTTTTATCCTTCTAACTGAAGGTCACTAAATTGTGAGTGATAGATTCAGTATAGACATGCCACGTGACAAAGAAACGTGAAATCTTCGTTGAATTTTCGTGAGTACCAACTGGAGCAAGCTCCATTAATGTTGGTATATATATACACGAGTAGAAGTAAGAGGGGTTGGCTCGTACATATTGAGCCTACATATCTTGATTCTATATGACATGTTATATTCTCAGAGAAATTTATGAAATTTAATATTTATTCAAGTTTCAATGGCTCTTAGTTTCCATTGGATAGTTGAGTGCAACGCACTTAGTTAATTTTTTGGACAAGTCTTTATTCGTTCTAGTTATTTGTTAAATAGTTTCTCATCATAGATGTTGATCTTTGAGATTTACATATTGATGGTTCTTCCGAGGTCACAACTCCTATAACGTCTTAAGACGATGTTATGTTGTGGCATTCTAGATTTGACTGTATTGATCAAGTTTGCATAAATTGTCTAGCTAAGGCAGAACTAAAGGGTAATTTAGAGAAGGTTAAATTTACCTCCATGCGAACACTTCTTGAAGGAAAAACTATAATGGAATTATTTGACAAAAATAACTAGATTTGGTTGTTCTTCGTAATTAATTCATTCTGACTATGTTATCAATGAATGAGGGCAAGCTAGAGGCTTATTATTTCATCGCATTTAATAGATGACTATATTTAGATGTGGTCAAATCTATTTGATTTCTCACAAGTTTGAAGCCTAAAGTAACTTCAAGACATTCATGAATAATGTTGAGAATCAACTAGATGAGAAAACCAAGGCCTAACGAGTTGATCGAGGCCGTAAGTATCTTTCTGATTTTAAGCCATGTGATTGAAAAAGAATTGAACATAAGTTGTTAATTTTACGCTCACCTCAATAGAATGAGATAGCGGAAAGAATGAATCGAATTCTTATTGACAAAGTTAGATATATGATAGCGGAGGCAAATTTGCCTATATATACTATAATGGAGATGCATAAGTTCTAACATATGTGCCCTCTAGTTTTGTCACTCTTACTCCTTACGAGTTATAGATAGATCGAAAGCCCGATCTAAGCTACTTAAGACCGTGAAATTTTATTTTCTTATATCCGTCTGAGTGACTGTCTTACAAAGAGTGTCTTTGTCAAATACTCATAAATATCAAAGAAATACATGTTCGTGATCGAACAAGACAACAGACAAGTGACATAATTTGTACCGCGAGATGCCACATTCTTGGAATATAAGTTTCCAAAAAAAATTGGGAGAGGTGAGTAGCGACCTACCTTGTATGGAACTGATGAGCTAGAATCATTTAGATCACTCCTTCCGAGTGAGAGTATTGTGGAGGCGTAATATGATAATTTACCACCTGTGACTGATCTGGAAGCTCATAATCCAAATGATCTTCATCTCAGTGGGAGTATGATTGATCTTTATCTTCGTGGGAGTTGAATTCTAAATTTCAGTAGGAGTTTAGAATATAACTTCGACAAGAATATAGTTCCTAGTTACGATAAATATTTGAGAGATGTTTATCAAACTGGAATAGACGTAGAGCTAAAAGAATAAGTTATCCCCGCTAACAACTTAAGGCCGTAGGTGTAGGAAATGCTCTCTTGAAGTAAATCGTGTAAGATAAGAATGAACACAAGAAGTTTATGATGCTCTATCAGCTCCTAATTAGAATGAATTATTTAAAACAATGAAGAAAGTGACGACTTTCATAAAAATCAAACCATGTTAAAGAACTGGTTGAGTGTTGACCTACCTAAGGGTGTAAGGCTATTGAGAATTTATGAATTCTTAGGATTAAGCATAAAAGACTTGGTTAGTTGCCAAAGGATTCACACAACGTGAAGGAATTGACTATGAGGAGTCATTCTCGATTGTTGTGAGAATTATGTCTTTTAGGTTTATTTTTGCTATAATGGCTTACTTGGACTAGAGCTGCATCAAATGGATATAAAATTGGATGGAAAAATCTGTATGGTTCAACCAAAGGGTTACATCAAAAGAATGAGGCAACAAACTTAGAGTTTGCTAATTGTTGAGATATGCTCATGGCCTCATACAGTCTTCAAGACAATATTGTACTCGCCGTTTCATAATTCGAATATCTCGTATACTTTCGAATTGATTGACGATTACTATGATATCTATATTGAATGCTCTGGGAAAAGTTTGTCAATGTACATTATATGTAGATGTCATATGAATAGCCAGAAATGACTTGGGATATCTTAATAAGGTCAAAGTGTGAATTTTGACCAACTTTAAAATTAAAGATATGAGAGAGGCTGATTACATACTCGAAGTTAAGATTTTGAGGAATCGTTTGAGTTTGACGATTTAAATGTGATGATAGCAATGTCAAAAATGTCTCAGTAGTTAAAAGTTCATTTTTTTCTCAATAAAGACTTGTATCCGAAAATACCTCAGAGTTAAAGGATATGTTGAATGTCCTTTACGCGAATAGATTGTTCTCAATCCAAGTAAAGCACATCGACAAGTGGTCATGAAGTTATGAAGTACTTGGGAATTATCATTAAAATATCAAGGTCAAGAACCGATATTGAAGGTTTATGCTAATGCCGATTAGGATATGGATATGTGAAAATCTATCTTCGGATATGTATTTCTTGCTAATTGGAGATGATATCTCGTGGAGTAGCTATAAATAGACTTGAGTCGGTCTCCTAATGAGTTGTACAGGCTGAGCATGTAGCTTTTGTAGTTGTAGTGCAAGAAGAAATGTGGTTGAAGAGAGTCTTAAACCATTTATCCCTAACAACCTCAGAAGAACCAATGAGCATATTTTATGCTATATGGTTATGTGTATAGAAATGAGCATGAAATGTATATCTATGTGAGATATGATTGCAGATCCAACGTCTGAAGATGTACCTATGGATATGTTTGAGAAACATGTCAGGTCCCAGGATTTGCGAATGAGTTGTGTTTGCTCGTATAATGTCTAATGAATTTGTTGTTCAATGGAACTTGATGCTATGTCAACAATACATGTGTGAATGTTACATTGAGTAACATTTACTCAAATGCATGTCGGACAGAGAAGTAGCCCACTCACATGGGTATTTATCTCAGAGGGAGCCAATAGGTTGATTCTTGACTAGGATGAGGCAGTTTTAGAATATTGTTGACGATCGAATGTCTGTTCTAAAATATGGATATCATCTTACTTAACTACAAGAAGAATCTTGTTAAAGCACAAGATTATTGATGGTGCAAGCAATAGAGGCTGCATTTAATAAGTTTTGAGAACTTATCGGATTATAAGAAATCCAATAGTAAGAAGTAACTGGAACTTACCATTATTCTGTATTGATAGCCTAGAGTAGTCTTTGGGAAGACTAAAGTTATTGTTCGTAAATATCGAGGCCAAAGCTCTAGTATGGTGTTATTTGTGAAAGACATGCGCTCCTTTTCAGAGGAAAGAACAATATAGCATATGGATTCATGTGTGCTTTACGACCAATGGATGGAAAATTAATGTATCGTTAAGTGATTTCAATTTTCCTAGTATGAGACCAATACCAAAAATTATAGTTTCTGAAAATCTACCCTTAAGATCCTAAATATATTCTAAGAAGTATGATTCAGTGCTGCTAGCTTAGAAAGTCTTTAAAGGGTTATGGTTATAGATTCGACCTAGCAAGGCTGACTGAAAAAGCAGGCTGGATCATGATGAAAAGAATATAGTTAAGGGAAAAGGTTATTATCAATCACATTCTAGAAGCTTCGTGGTTCACTGGTCGACCTATTTTGTTGAGAGCAAGATAGTAGTGAACACGAATAGATTATTTCGGAAATCACGTGTGGAAACATTGAGTGTGAGATAAAACCTAGGGTAAGGCATACTTTATGTAATGGAGGTGTTAATCGAGATGCTATCATCCATGTGGCCATTATGTGCTCTTGAGTTTAGCTAACGTGCACTTAATGTATGCTGGTCACACAGTATATGCCAAACACTAATTGAGAGAGTGAATTGATTATGGTCAATCATGTGTGAGTGGGAGATGTTAGAATTTTATTTGTAAAATATAATATACACCCATGATTTAATCTTATTCCGATATTAACGTAGAGTTCGTCTAATTCTAAACTCACAAATTCTTGATAACCCAAAAGTATTAAGAAGATGTGAGATACAGTTACTGAATAAACAGATACTACCCGTGGAATAAGACAAACAAAAAAACCAAAAGAGCCTATGGTTTTCTGGATTCCAGCTCATAGTTTTAGGATATGTAGTATCCCACTGCTTTTGACATCCCTGAGATTTTGGTTCCTTCTAAATAAAGGAAAGGGAATTGGCAACTATGGGGGCTTGGGGTAGAAACCAAGGCAGAGAGAAAAAACTGAGAGATTAAGACTTTTGGTTTTTTCCGTGAAAGGAGAAAGAATCATGGTTTCTTCTCCTAACGAATAAATACACAACTCTCTCAAACACCTCAGGTGGTATTTAGTCCGCAAAAATTAACCTTACTTTGATGAAATCGTGAGTAAGGTTACCAGTGACAAAACTTCTGTTACAACGATCCTGTGAAGAATACTTCTTGAGTAAAATCTGCACTTTAAAAGATAAGTATTTAATTTATAGCTATTTGGATTCTTGTAATTATATTTATAATTATGATTATAGATTGCTTGGAATCCCTTCAAATTTATTAAATTTCTAAGTGTTCCTATTGTTGCGGAAAAAAGTGTACAAGAATGCTAAAAAAATTCGAGACTGATCAGGAGTGGTCATTCCAAGGTTGGCCTAACGGAGGGAGAAAAAAGAGCTATGAACTATGGGCTAAGCTAAGAAAAAGATAAAGAGTAAAGATAGTTGTTGTTATGTATTAGTGATAATCTTCTCCTTCGCCCAAGCTCTCTTTATATAGACATCCTCAACCTAGCTCCGGCCGTGCTTCAAAAGATTGTTGTTCTGAGCTTAGCACCGTTGGAGCTAGAAGGTTTGATGCACAACTATATAGAAATTTTAGCTGATCATTAGAATTGATTGGTTAGTTAATTAGAGTTTAGTTGTTTGTTCCTTTAATTTGAGGCACTAAGGCATAATGATCAATTTGATCATAATGTCACATATTCAGAAGAAGTGTATATAGTGTAACTGCAGATGTGTACATAATGCTGCTGCTCGACTCAACCAGATCTCGGCCTACCCAGAACGTGATGGATGAGGATGTAGATCAACATCCTCTTTCGATGCGTTCAGATGAATCAATGGATGCCTGGTTCGCGTGGCTTCTCTCTGCATCGGATGATGAGATTTTAGATGTCGTACCGCAGCCTCAACCTTCGCACAAGAGGGTAAATAAGCGCGTGCCATTTATGCTAACCCCGACTAAATCCAGCTACCGCATTTGGAATTCCTCGGCAAAAGTTGCTGCCCTCATGAAGCTTCCGTTGCAGAAATTCAAAGTTAAGTCGTCGGTGAAATCTCTGTTGGTTTTTGGCCTTGACTCGATCATCGATGGCATAGAGGTTCAAGACGAGGAGCTTCATGCGGAGCTTTCTACTGAAGCATAACATCTCGCTCGCTATGGGCTTCTCATAGGAGGAGGAAACTTCCCATATCATCCACGAGATAAAACTCGTAGCTTGCGGTTCGATACTTTCCTAGCCGTTTGATCCTCCATGATTTTGTAGAATTTGGTTCTTGTTTTGGTTGCAGTAGGCTCTCAGGTTTGAACTCGTAGTTTTTGCTTGCTGTGATGTTCTTGGATCTTAGCTAGGCGTTCTGTGGGTTGTTACTCAGTTATGTCCATCTAGGGGAACAAGATAATTTCTATCTTGTAGGTTCTACTCTGATAGTTATTATCTAGGTTTATTCATGATGTAACTATATGGTTGTAAATATCTTGGGATTCTTTCGAGGAGTAATATACTTTCACTTATAAAAAAAAGTTGTGTACACAAATTTAAAATTTGACTAGCTAAGATTTCTATTCAAACTGTCATTCTTGTTCAAAATAAAAGTCGGACTCGAAAGGTCCCTTCAAAAGAAAATCGCTATCAAAATTGGTACCTATAAATCAATTAAGAGCTTATATTCTGGTGGCTAAGTTGTTATAATTATGCATAAAATTAAGAGAATGCAATAGGCTAATAGTGAGCTTATATTATATATAATGGGATGATATGCCGGTCAGGTGTTTGAAGGATCAACCAAATTACCTCACATGCTCAAACTTGAATAAATCTGTTCAGTGAGTATTCAGATACAAGGTCAAGATATGAGATAATATAAAAAAATTAATATGGCTAAGCTAGTTAACGAAAAAAAATTAAATTCATCATATTGGCATTGAATAAAATATATCATAGATAAGATACTAGTGGATGCTATTTGCACCAATGATATTAGTATTCCGTTGAGAATTATTGGCATATTATATAGTAAGTTGATCGTTAAATAATTCTAACCCAATAGTAAGGGACACTGAACTAATCATACATTCTCTTGTGAAATTTAGTATTCAGAGTTGAGCCGAGTTCTATTTTAGCAGTAGTTTATAGATAATATTTTTTTACATTCGTAAGGATAAAAATCTTAAGTAAATTAAAGTATTTTACTATTTAGATAAACATTTGTCCTTAATTGAAAGACATGAAAGTATATACACTTTAATAATTCCGAGCTGAATAACAAAGTACTTGTTTGTTACCAATGGGATTCACCCTATAATCTAGGGAGAACGGCATCATTTTTCTCTATAATTGATGGGTAGAAATCAACCTTGGAGCGTTGGAATGGATGCTGACATTGAACCCACTATATTTCTGGACATTCAAAGCAAAACATACAAAATAAGGGGGCAACTTGTACTATAGTAACCACCTCTAGGTTGCTAAATGCACGCTGCTAATGTTGTGATACCGGTTGGTATCCACAACAATAAAGTAGTAATATATCCAAAGGTTAAGAATAAAGGCGAAATAATCATTTTTATTTATTCAAAAATTTGATAAATATCTTATACTTAAAACTAGTCTATTTAATTCTCTGTATTTCTCTAAATTAAGAATTAACATTCTGGAACTACTTTTTCGGTCACCAACATATCATATTATTTTGTGTAGCAGCTACATCATCTTAAATAAGCAACATTAATCTCATGTTGTTATAAAAATCTACAAAATCCTTTCAACCCATCATCCTCTTCCTTTGAAAAGAATCGAATACCTCTTTGACAATTGAAAATTGTTCTAGTTAAGGATATTGGCCTAAAACCATACCTTTAAGATGATAAAGGAGTCATTACTTCTTTCTTGAAGTTATATATCCATGAACATTACTCAACATCTTATCCTCTTATTAGTCTTAAAACACAACCCAAAGCTTGCTTATCTTTGTCTCCAACTTCCAAGAGAAAAGGGTGCATAAGACATCCTGAAATTGTTTGCATCCCTCACTATCTTATTCTCGGATGTTAATTAGTCTATTTAAGAAAAATAGAGAATTAAGTTGACAAATTCTAAGCACAAGATGTTTATGGACTTTTTTGATAAGCAAAAGATATTATTTAACCTTGGAAGCAAATGCAAGCCTCCTAGCGGTCGTCGTGGCCCAAATGACGGCTCTAAACTTTGAGCCCAGGGACCAAACTCCAGCTCGACCAAGCTATTCCTGTGTCTCCTCCACGGTGATTTTTGCTTCTTTCAAAGGCCCACCGAGGCCAGCAACAATTCTCTAATTGGGCCATTTTTAACCAATTAGCCTCGGTCAAGGTTCTTTCCTTTCTTAATTGTAAAATTGCGACTCCATGTAGCTTGCAAGGTTTCCTGAAATCAAAATTCTGAGGTCTCTCTGGCCAAGTGCTTAAATTTTGTAAGTGATTGACGGGTTTTATTCCAAATGGCTTATACTTGTATATTTATCCCTCGGATTGATACAATTTGGTCAATTTCGTAAAGCTTACAAAGTTGACCAAGAGTGACAATTTGGATAACTTTGGGGGTTGTGATGACTTTGATTTTGATTAATTGATGCACTTGGTTGATGACTTTTATTTCCAGAAGCAAATTGTTTCCTGACTATGTGGTTGTGTTGTAATAATGATTTGGCCAATTTTATCATTTTGTGAGGAGTGGCTGAAATAGTCACTTTTGACATTTGCGTGTGGGGAGACCGGAGACCTAGATGTACCTCGGGAATCATTTGATTTAAACTCAATGTTTTGAAATTCATGGTCCGATCGGTCTGACCAGCACCCAAGAATAATTCTGGCTCGTTTATCACTCTAAACCAAGGTAGTGGTCCGACTGCCCCAAATCCGGTCGAATTGCCCGGTTGGTCCACTTTGACTCACTCGAATCACCCGGACACCTAACTAAATTGTATAATATAGAATGACATATGATCAAATTGTAAAATAACAAGTGACTAAAATAAAGTAAAACCTCTGTAAAGTGATCATTTTTAAAGTGATAACCTCTCTAAATTGATAAAAAAGTCTCGGTCCCGAGTTAGGACCAATGTTAAAATTTAATAACCTCTCCATCGTAATAACTAATACTTTTTAAAAGATGTTAGTAGTAAATATCGGTCTCAACTTTCACATAAAGTAATATTTTTGAATCAATACATATATTTTTACATATTCTACGATTGTAAAATTATTTTAAGATACAATTTGTGTTAGATTTGCTTGTTTAATAAATTTTACATCATCATTTATATTCAAAATTATCGTCAAATGGTCCTAGTCGTCTTATTGTTAAAAAATATATCAATCAAGTATTGTATTTGAATAATGCTATGAACTGAGATATTAGATGATTTGAATATAGACAAAATAATTTTTTGGTATTTATGTATTTATTGACCAAAAAGTTAATTATAATTATTTTGAGTAAAAAAATATAAAATTTTCAAATGTGATGTGATATTTTTCTCCGGTTCCACCGATATCACTTTAGAGGGGTTTTATTGTAATAAAAAATCAAAATACTTAATCCACTACCCAATCCCAGAAAATCTAAATGGCTAAAACCACAAAATTCGCAGCCGACCTAATACACAATACCCCTTCTAAAATTGCTTCATGTCCTTACTTCTTCTCCGCTTAATGTGCGTCTGTTTCCTATGTTGTTGTTGGGTTGGATCTGTTTTTTTCAGAAGGATTGGGTTGGATCTCTTTGTGAGTTTCTTTTTCTCTACTCGTTGATACTTGCTACTTGTTGTGATTTCTATGGTGCTTGCTGCTGTTACGGTTCCAGGTGTAGAAATCAAGAAATTAATTAGGGTGACTCAAGAAAGGGGAAGAATAGGGGAAGAGAGAAGAGAAAGAGGGAGAGAATAGAAAATAGAAGTAGAAATGTATACTGAGTATAATATTTCCGATGCCTTTATAATGTGGTTCTCTCATTTATATCTACTTAGTTGCCACATCACTATATAACAGCTGCTTGTTCGAGGGTTTCTTTTAGTTTTCCTTTTTTACATTATAGAATTATTATTTGCAAAAAGGGAAAAAAGTCTTGGTCCGACCGCTGGACCAACCAGACCAACTAGAAATTGAAGAATTTCGGGTTGCCTTCCGGATCTGTTATAAAAATATTGTTTAAACTTGAATTTTTTTGTATAAACGAGGGGCATATGATCCTAATCTTTATTTTTCATAGAATGGATATAGACAAAAAAAAGGGGAGCAATGAGCTCAACATGGTCAGCGATAGACAATAAATATTTCGAGAGTGCATCTGCAACGCGATTGTCTTCCCACCATGTATGTTGGATATGGACCTCCTAATCTCGAGCTAGCAGCTCCTTCGCAAAGCGAATGAGGGTCTTGTGTCACATCGCGTCTAATGGCCAAAAAAGATGTAGTCTAACGGCACAAGACATTGTCAAATTCAAAGAGGTCCAGGGTTTAAACCCTAGCAAGTGTAATATGTAAAAATGTACGTTGCAAAATAAAAATTGTGTCTAACGCAAAGTAAAGCAAAAGATGAGTCTAGCTCGGCCTGCACTCTATGGAAGACCCTCTCCTAGGTAAGCTCAAGCCCTAGAATGACAAGGGCAAACTCTTGTGCCTATGTAAGGATGATGGAAGGGGGTGCCCCGTAGTAGTATCCGTCTGGGAATACCACATCGTTCCGCCATCGCTATAGCCACAAGCATGTCATCACGATCATAGTCGTCCAAGGAATACCACCCATGCCTATCAACTCGTCTAAGATGTTGCCCCAAAGCCACTTTTGGGGATCTATCACCGTGTAGAGCCATACTGTGGTCGGGGTAGGAGGATAACTCACACAGCCTAGACAACCTACAATCAGAGATATAAGCATTAATGACTCAAAATCAGTTCCACGTCAAGGGCACATACTCACAGTTGTGAGGTATTTTCGATCTCGCTACTCGTTTATCATCAACTTGTCATGACAAAATAATAACATGAAAAATTATAATCGTTCGGGCACTTAGAGAGCATAAATCCAGCTCTATATAGAGTCTTCTGTCAGTAGAGTATCATCACGAAAGGGAGTCAGGTTAAGTGTCAGAGTCGTGTAAAGCAGTAGCCATAAGAGAAGTGATCTGGCATGGAGGAAGAAAGGCTCCAACCATGCCAGATCCCAACCACTCCCCAGCGTCCAGCAATCAACCACTCTCCTAGTAGCCTCATCGCCTGACACTTTGCTAAGGAGGTGGTTTCGAAGCGGGGAAGGAGAAAGCCATTAATCATCCCAGAAGGACGTAGCAAACAAATTTTCCATATTCCAGAGAAGCCCTCGAGCCAAAACCATGCGAGAATTAACCATTGCAATCTATGTAGCAGACGAACTTGGTCGTGGCTCTAACTGAGCTAGTTCGCTATGATCACTGCCATATTTTCTAGAAAGGATGCGGGCCCAAAGAAAATCTTGTGACTAGAATAAAAGCCATGGTAACTTGGCAAAGCAGGTTGCATTGACTCGCTGTATCAACTAAATGCCGAGACCGCCCATCTCTCTCCGTAGGTACATAGTCGTCCAACTAACCAAATGAACACGATCTTGCTCCTGGGCCCTGCTTCAAATGAAGTCACAGGTACACCGATCAATGCATGCACACACAAAAATATAAAGTAAGTCAAACTGCATAGTATGAGCTGGAAAGAAGATAGTACTGAAATTGCAAGTGTAAGCTTGCCAACTATGTTGAGCGTCCTCGCCTTCTATATGGACATCTTGGTCTGGAGCCTCTCCACGAGATAGTGATAAGACCGCCGACTTCGGGACTCCAGGTACTTCCAGAATCCTCCATCATTAGAATTCCCAGAGCATCGATTAGCTGGCTGACCAACTCAGGGGTGACATTCTGGGTAACTATGAAGCAGGATTCTGGGAGGCAAAATTAAACTTGATTAGTGTATGTTGGCACATTTTTACTTATTTTTTTTGATGTCTTTATCTGAAAGAATCTAAAATTTTATGTCGTGATTGTCACATTGCAGCGGCAACTGGAATTTGGGTGGAAGGTATGGGCAATGTTTTTAAAACTGACCCAGAAGGTGCCCCAAAATTCTTAAAATTTCTAGTTCACGAGGTCCGCATGGTCCAGTTATTGTTCAGATTGAGACTTCTATTTTCTCTTATTATCACCAGAGGAACTTCTATTTTTATATTAGTATTATTAAATAAGGTTTAATAAATTTAATTTAGCATAAAAAATTGATGAAACATCAAATAAGTTCAAATATTTAGCAACTTTGTTATACAATTTATCCAAACAAAGTCTTCAAATATCAATTTAACAAGTGTAGAAGTACAATAAGATGATTATACAAATTTTCTTGTTTGACATATTAGTCTGATTTGTTTGACTTAATTGACATATTATCAAAAATTATTAAAAAGATAAGTTTATTGTGATCCGAAAGTGATGCACACGCTTCGAGAGTAGAACTAGAGGTTTTGTTTCTAAATTTTGATAAAATGGAAAAAATAAATATTAATTTTTCTGATCCGAGTAAATCGGGTCACCTGAAAATACATTATCGGACAGTCCGATCGAATTTTGATCGATGTACCCGCTTTCAGAGTTTTATACAAAAATTGACACTGGAATGGTCCTTGGTAAATCTGTAGATTTTATTGAATTGATATTTTCAAAGTACTAGTCAGTGCCAGCTTATAGTTTGGCAGCATAGTTTTTAGAAGTGCTTAATTTATATTTGATATTTGTATTAAGGTTGAATTTTTTGTTCAGAACCTTAAAACACATATCCAAAACTTTCCTTTTATTGTTGCCTATTTATTTATGTGCATTATTTTATGGATATGTTTCTTGCCAAATCCGTTTCGATATTTTTCCTACTTCATATTCATCTACTTGCATCCATTTAGACAATGTTTGTCTTACGTGTGGAGAGCAAGGTTTTAAAAAAGGGAAAATCCACTTAAATACCATGTAGTATCGCAAAAAATCAAGTCAGTACCCTGTAGTTTAAAACGTATCAATTGAGTCATACTTATTCCAATTAAAATTAATTAGAGGCTCAGGCAGCTGCCCGAACCCTGCCCATCTTGCCCGGACCCTGCCCAGCCACGTGGACCGCCACGTCAGTATTTATTAATGACGAGGCGCCACGTGGACTTTCCCTTCCAACTTCCCCTCTCCTCCTCTTCTTCTTCTTCCCAAAACCCACGCACCCACCCACCTTCAACCCTTCTCCCACCCAGAAACTCAATAACCAAAATTATATCACCCTTCCTAATTAGTAAAATTATAACAGAGTTTAATTCAACATCAAGAAACCTAAATCATATAAACAACTCCGGCCAATGCATTAACATATAACATAGAAAACTAAAAACTCACTCAATCTCCAACAAACATACAAAAGCATTAGCTACATAAATCAAAAGAAAAAAAATTTAACATACATTAGAAGTTTAGAGCAAACCCACTACTAGAAGACCCAAACCCGGGCATCAAATCATCGAATCTGGCCATTGACCTGCCTTGTCCCGCGGGAGGCTTCGACTTAGAGGGAGCCCCAAATCTCCTAGTAGATCGTCCACCACGGGCGCGGGCTTCGAAATGAAGGATCTGAACACGTCGTCGTCTGCGGAGGAGGGCTTCGCAGTGGAGAAGACAGAGTCAAAGTAGTCGAACGATGAGGAAGGGGGCGACCAGCCTCTGGCGCAGTAAGCGTTGAAATCAAAGGTGCCGGCAGGGGAGGGGACTGGCGGCAGTCTGGAGGCGAACATCGAGGCTGATTTCCCTTGCGGCTTCAGACTGAATCGCTTTGTTAGAACACCGAACTCGTCCATTGAAGGAGAAGGGAGGAGGAGCAGTTAGGTGGGTGGATCTAATAAGAAAGATTTGACTTTTTGGGATAGAAAAATTGGAAAAGGTGGAAGAGAGTAGATTATGGCGTGAAAGAAATTGTGGGAATTGAAAAATATTTGGTTTTTAAGTTTTGGTGTTGAGTTTCTGGGTTTTGTTTTTGGGTGGGAAGGGTTGAAGGTAGGTGGGTGCGTGGGTTTTGGGAAGAAGAAGAAGAAGAAGAGGAGAGGTGAAGTTGGAAGGGAAAGTCCACGTGGCGCCTCGTCATTAATAAATGCTGTCGTGGCTGGTCCAAGTGGCAGGACAAGGTCCGGGCAGGGTTCGGGCAGCTGCCCGGGCCTCTAATTGATTTTAATTGGAATAAGTATGACTTAATTGATACATTTTAAACCACAGGGTACTGACTTGATTTTTTGAGATACCACAGGGTACTTAAGTGGACTTTTTCCTTTCAAAAATGACTCTGAAGTCGACTACTCCTAGTTGATTGGTCTGACCGGATGAATCACCGGTCAAACCGATACTTTTGAAATTAAGAAAAAAAATATTTTTATACTATTTAAGTACCCATCCCTCTATCATTTCTCTGCCAAAAAAATATTTAAACAGTTTAAAATTCCCCAAAACAAAATACCTCTTAACAACTTCAAAACCACTTACTAGCCCGCAAATTTCTCTTTCGTCTTTAGACTCGTCCTCTTCACAGACACCAAAATCACCTTTCTTCCCTAAAACTTTGAATAAGAACCCCACCTTCTTTAGTTTCGTGAAGAAACATGTCTGAAATCGAACCTGGTTTTCCAAGAAACCCACCTAGAACAATCGTTATACCATCCCTCTATCTTTTCGTTTCTTTTGTGTTAGAAAAAAAAGCAAACCAGAGAAAGAATGGAAGGTAGTAGCTAATTAGTTATACCATATGATCCACAAACTCAAAGCAAACCTCAGTTAAAACCTTTGGATCAAGAACCCCACCTTGAACAAAAGTCCTTCATCAATTTTTCAAGCAGTACAATGCCTCACACGAAGCTCGGAGGCCGGAGCTCGGGGAGGTCTGGAGGCGTCGGGGAAGGTTGGAGGCGTCGAACCCAGATTATTTTATTCTAGGGTTAAAAATGGGGGAAAACGAAAAATGCGGACCAAGTTCATGTTGGGTTATTTTGGTCGAACCTAAAAAATTCGGATTTTTTTGGGTCAAAATCCCGTACCAACCGCCCAGCCAGACCGGAATTCATCCGGTTTGTTAGGTTGCCGTCTTTACCATCATATCTGACACAGTATTTGGTTCGATCTATGGTCCGACCAATCAGATCATTGGTCGGACCACGTTGTTAAAAACCTTGGTGGGGAATTATTATATTTGTTATGTCATTTTTTATTTTTAGTTTTCTTTGGTTTTGTTACGCTTGTATTGATTACATAGATCGTCTGTAGTTAATTAATTGAGAGTTTAGCTTCGTCCACATTTTTCGTTGTTTTGTTTCTGGGGCAAATTACTGTAGCGCCCCTCTTATTTGACTTAATCGACGATTTAGTTCCTCTAGTTTCGAAAAATATTCTGACATCTCCGTCTTTGATTTTATTATATTTTAGAGTCTCTGGCACCGGCCCACTTGAAAAGACAAAAATACCCCTCTCCTTTGCCTTCTTCCTCGAATCCATCTTCTTCCTCCAAATAAAAAATTTCTCCGGCTCTGGTTCGTTAATACTGGATCCTCGCAAATCCTTCATTGAGCTTCAGAAGCTTTTTTTTATGCAACATCCTATTAACAACGGCGTGGACATCCCCTAATAAGAAATTCCAAAATCCTAAGGGACCAATTGACAAACGTGGAAGACAAAAATTGCAGTTGACATTAGGGATTTTTACCCAGAACTCTAATTAAAGAACCCTAATTAGATTTTTGAATCCAATTTGAGGATGAACCCTAATTGCCATTTGGGGATTTTTTCCCCAATCGACGATTCCCAATCCCTGGCGGGAGAATTTGTAGTCGACGTCCACGACCATCGTCATCCACCCTGACATACAAAGACTAGAGAAATCGAAACCGTGAACGAGCTCATCTTGGTTTAAAGACGAAATCAACAGACAGTGTTATGCTCGTTGCCAAAAGATGGGACCTCAACAACGATGAATTCTCGAAAGACGTTGAGGGCCGAAAAAGGCCGAACCCGTTATCTCCTCTACTCGACTCAGTTCCCCGCGAAATTGAGAATTAAAGGCATGTTCTTCTCTGTTTTAGGACAAGAACAAAGGGGTCGGCTGTCAAGATCAAGAAGAATGGTTGGGGTGTGGTCAGGACGGCAAGGTGGGAGCGGTCTAGACTGGGTGAACGATCTGGAGGTCGGTCGGGCTTCGGGCTTTTAGTTCCGGTCAAAAGCGAGGTCGACAGAGGACACCAAAGTGACAGGACCAACCGGAACACACCGGCGAGTCAGCCTTCAAGGTGACAGGACCACGACAAAGTTAATTAGGATTCTTTCTAATTAGTGTTTTTGATTTTGAGTTTTAGTTTTGATTTTGGTTTAAGGTTGGGAGGAAGAACAAGGGGAATGAAAGATATTTTTTATTTTTTAGTAGGAGGGGCATTTTGATCTTTTCAAGTGGACCTTCACCGGAGAAAATTAAATATTCCGACGACAGGGACCTGAAAATATAATAAAATCAAAGAAGGGGGATGTCAGAATATTTTTCAAAACTAGAAGGACTAAATCGTCAATTAAGTCAAACAAGAAGAGTACTACAGTAATTTGCCCTTGTTTTTGCGCTTGTAGAAATCTTAATTAAATTTTTTGGTACATTTTGCGTCAATCCTTAAAAATTTTGATTTAGTAAATCACTTTGGAATTTTGTAATACAAAAACAATATCCATAATTTTTTTTTGATCGTAGAGAACTTATTTTGGGTATCAGTCCAGTGAGAAGATGTGTATGCAATGATCCATACATTTTTCTCATTTTTTGTTTCAGGATACCATTATATCCTATATGCAATGCATGAGTTTCGATAAAACTTTTTAGTATTTGGATCAGCAAGATGCAAACATGGATGAACTGGACCGGTTTTTTAATATTTTGGGCGACATAGTACGCTCTTGAGCCCATGCAAGTGATTTTTTCCTATTTTTCTTAAGCCTATTATGAAGTGGTGTTGCTATACGATTTATATTTGGACAAAAACTAATTACATAATTTAACCTACCTAGAAATCTTTGCTGTTGGGTTTTGTCGAGCATTTTTCGGAAAATTTTGATATCCGGTAAATATAATGACAAAGAAATTTGTCACGATCCAGAAATAGAAGCGACAATGCCCGAGGTATTAATTACCCGAAAGACGTCAGACCTTTATTGCAAAATGAAACGATTATCCAAAACAAAAATCTGAAATATCAAAAGAGATTTAAGTATTCAGAAATCTGAATAAATACTAAAAGCTGAAGTATCCACCTGAACGATCTGAAACACATACATCTAAGGTGAGTTGATTAACTCAGTAAGTGGAACGAAACAAACTAAACGAAATACAGGAAAACGAATTCACCTTGCAAACCGAAAAGATCCCCTATTTGACTATCTAGCCAACTAAACAAATTAGAATTTCGGAGCATAACATATCTACACGGGTATTCCCTATTCGACTACCCTATCCGACTATCCTAACCGACTACCCTAACCGACTACATATCATACACTTAACATAACTTATCAGAATTCAGTTTCGGACATAAGTACGCAAATTTAACTTTTTACACAAGCAAAATTCGGACAGAAGCATACGGTTTCAACATAATACGGATCAGAACTTCGAGAAATCAACAGTATCAATACAATTTTTCTAGCAGTAAAGAGATCGGCTTAAGCCAGATCCTGAACTTAAGCCATACGTGTTCCAGACTGAGGAGTAGATCGTCTCAAAAAAACTAAACTCCTCGATCTACGAGATGACACAAATTCTACTTACTTGACGTTGCTCCTGACGAGCCTAATCAACGATCTGTCCGGGACCCCCCTTGAATCCGACTCGTCCCCTCACAGATTCGTCTTCTCCACCTTTTGTTTGAGAGGCAAACACGTGACTTATAATAGGAATTACTTGAAATCGAGTTTATGTGGAAAGAACAGTGCTAGTAACTTACCCTCCTTGTACAATGATCCCCTGATGGTCTCGTCCTCTTTTGGCACCTCCTCCCGAGTTAGATTTTGCTCCTCACCTTTGCACTGAGAGGAAATCCGTGGGTGTTATTTAGGCTGACAGAATGGACGGCCTATAAGCCTATTTATATAAGCTTTCGAGGCTAAAAACCCTAATCCGCCCCAAGTTACCCTAATTATGGAAAATTACCCATTGCTCCCCCAAACTTTATAAAGTTCTCACTTTAGTTTCTCGATTCTTACAGAATCTGACTCGTATTTGAAATAGTAAGAATTTAACAAAAAAAAAAGGGCAGATTGCTCTCCGGAACGTTTTTACAAGGTTGGAAAAAACTCGACCAAAACTACCGCAAAACATCTGGATCCTTCTTTTCTTTTTGTTTTTGAAAGGTCCCTCTTCTCTCTTTTTGAGAAAAAAATACAACGCATCCCGGGCAATAAAAAAGGAGGGTAAAATTTTTGAAAAAAGAGAGAACAAAAAAACCAAAGAGAAAAAAACTGGAAAAGAAGAAGGACGGTGCGGCTGTCAGCCAGGCCAGGTCACACCCTACTGAATACCTTTTTTTTTCCTGGTGGTGTAAATGATACGATTCTCAATCCCATTTCATGTTCTTCTCTCTCTTACGTCACACAAAAATGTCTTCGAATTTGGTCCAAATTTCATTTGCATTTCAAAATCCCCACCCCTTATATAAACAACCCCCCTCTCTCTCCTCTCTACTACTAAAGCTTTACCCTCGTTCGCAGCCGCTATCTGCGCCTCCCTTGTCTCTCTCTGTCTTCTCCTCTCCCAGCAGGTGAGATCGACGCTCTTTTGCTTTACTTCTTACGACGGTGTCGTTTCGTTTGTTTGTTTGTTTGTTTGCTTTTGGTGTTGGGAGTTGAGATCTGGAATTTTGATTGTTGATTCTGTCGGGATTTGTTGGGTGATCGGTCGTCTGATTCGTACGTACGCAGATTGTTAGGAAATGGCCGACGGTGAGGATATTCAACCGCTCGTCTGTGACAATGGTACCGGAATGGTGAAGGTTAGTTTGTTAGTTAGTTGTTGACCAACTTGTGTGTGATTTGGAACTACTTACTGTCTAGGAGTTTCTTATTCGAGTCGTCTTGTTATGTGCGACAGGCCGGGTTTGCGGGTGACGATGCGCCCAGGGCGGTTTTCCCTAGTATTGTTGGTAGGCCGAGGCACACTGGTGTTATGGTTGGGATGGGTCAGAAGGACGCGTACGTTGGTGACGAGGCACAGTCCAAGAGAGGTATTCTGACCTTGAAGTATCCCATCGAGCACGGCATCGTCAGCAACTGGGATGATATGGAGAAGATTTGGCATCACACTTTCTACAATGAGCTCCGTGTTGCTCCCGAGGAGCACCCGGTGCTTCTTACCGAAGCTCCTCTCAACCCAAAGGCCAACAGAGAGAAGATGACTCAGATCATGTTTGAGACCTTCAATGTGCCTGCAATGTATGTTGCCATTCAGGCTGTTCTCTCCCTGTACGCAAGTGGTCGTACTACTGGTTAGTCATCAGAATTCTGTGCTGTTGAAATTATTTTGTTGCTATTAGAAGCTTAATGTTCCTTTCGTGAACAGGAATTGTGCTGGATTCCGGTGATGGTGTGAGTCACACTGTGCCAATCTACGAAGGATATGCCCTCCCACATGCCATTCTACGATTGGATCTTGCTGGTCGTGATCTAACTGATTCCTTGATGAAGATTCTCACTGAGAGAGGGTACATGTTCACAACCACTGCCGAACGGGAAATTGTCCGTGACATGAAGGAGAAACTTGCATACGTTGCCCTCGATTATGAGCAAGAACTCGAGACAGCCAAGAGCAGCTCCTCAGTTGAGAAGAATTACGAGCTCCCTGATGGTCAGGTGATCACCATCGGAGCAGAGAGATTCCGTTGCCCAGAAGTCCTGTTCCAGCCATCTCTCATCGGTATGGAAGCTGCTGGGATCCACGAGACTACTTACAACTCCATCATGAAGTGTGATGTTGATATCAGAAAGGATCTGTATGGTAACATTGTGCTCAGTGGCGGTTCTACTATGTTCCCGGGCATTGCCGATCGTATGAGCAAGGAGATCACTGCTCTCGCTCCTAGCAGCATGAAGATCAAGGTTGTTGCTCCACCGGAGAGAAAGTACAGTGTCTGGATTGGTGGGTCGATCCTTGCATCTCTCAGCACCTTCCAGCAGGTAATATTTGCTAACTTCATATTTACCACCCGAATCTACTTGTGCATTCAATCCTGGACTAACAAATCCTGCCTACTCTTTGTCAGATGTGGATCTCCAAGGGCGAGTACGATGAGTCTGGTCCGTCCATCGTCCACAGGAAATGCTTCTAAGTCCTCGAGTTTATCGAGGGGGGTGAGTTCCTTTTCCCATTCAGTCGGGCTTTTTTCGTGTCGAGGTGTCATGTGAAGCCAGAAGTGTGGTTTGAGGACTGGTAATGGACAGCGGGGCATGTGCTGCTGCGGTTGAGAGGCCTAACTGGAATGGTCCCTCTTGATGTGTGGTGGGCAGACAATTTGGTGCCCTCTAAAGTCAGTCGTTGCTTTTTCTCGGATTACCTGTCGTTCAACCAGATGTTGTCTAGTACGATGATGCTTTTAGCTGGAGATTGGAGATTTGTGGTGCTTTTGTTGTTTCTTTTTTATTTTTACAAATGCTTTGGAGGTTTTTTCATCTATTCCCCCTGGGAGACCTTATTGTTAATATAGCTATGGTATGAGAAATTCGGTATTAGTCAGCTTGCGGTCTGGTAACTTTATGGATATTATATATGAATATTTTGTTTGAAATGCTTTTGCATCATTTCGTTTCTCTGTGGAGAATCTCGATACTTCCGTATTCTTCCCAAACTGAATAGCCGGCACATAAGGTTACCTTTACCATTCGATAAAATATCATTGGAAGAGTCGTTCATAAATAGGATTCGACGGTATCTGATAAGTACAAACTCGTCATATTGGGATTAGTCCAGAGGTCGTCAAGTGTAACTCGTCAAAAAAACGGCTGAGCTTTGATCGTAAAAAATTGGTAATCAATGAGATTGGAGAATTGACTTATCAACAAAATGAGATTGGAGAAACGGCAGTCGAATGGTCGACGAATCCTCCATATTATATTATGTCTAGCGTTTTTTTATGTGACTACTTAACTAATTTAAGGTTTTTAAAGCCACATTTCTCTTAACAGCCTGTTTAGAAACCTTAAAAAAATGAGAATCGGAATTCCTTTCCGGAGTTTTAAAGAAGTAAGTCTGTTTGGAACAAAATTTTTTAGGAAAGGAATTCTTGTTTTGATTAAAAATTAGGATTTAGAATTCCCATTGAAATAGATCGGATTTCTGGTGACTAAACCAGAATTGGCCTTGAAATTACTTTTATACCCCTAATCATATTAAACTATTACAAATTTACCTAATCATTCTCTCTCCAAACATTCTCCTTGGACTCTCGCAAAAAAAAATTCTCCATGGACGCTACAGTCTCCTCCAAACTGCAATCAGCGACGATGAAGTTGAGGTCGTAGACCTGGTCGGAGCAGGCGAGGCAGAAGAGATTGACCCGATCGATGGTCAACGACAACCCTAATGACTGGTGTGTTTCTTCCCCTTTTTTTCTCATGATTTTTCAAGATTTGGTCTTCTAGTAGCTTTTGATAAATTAAGCTTTGGTAGATTGTTGGGTTTGCTGGTTTGGATCTGGGTTTGCTGTGTTTCGCTCTATGTCCTTTGCTCGCTTCTTATTGTCCTTCGGGCCTTGAAGTTTTTTGTGGGGTTTGTTTCGTCTCTCATTAGAATTATTCAATTCCTTGTTACCAAATTGCTTATTACATGATGTTCACTAGAATTCATTGTGAAGGTTGCACTTCCAACACACCAAAAGAGCATGACGTGTAGGAATAGTATATGCTTATTCTTTGTTATGTTTGTTTACAGTGAAGGTTGCTACCAATTCATGTTGATTCTTAAACTTTACTCTTTTTGCAGGAGTTCGATCCGTTCTCGCTAAGTTTTGAGGGAGATAAACAAGATTTTCAAGACAACATGATTGAAATCCTCTTTGGTTGTGATTCATTTTTCCTAGTATGTCTCTTGTTTCTTTGATGAATGAAGCTGGATTACTTTGTTCGTCGCTCTTGATCAGTTGAATTAGTTCTCTGATGAATCAAAATAGTTTTTATGTTTTTCTGCGTTTTCAATATGTCATTACAAATGAGCATGGTTACTCTGACAGAGGAGATAGTTCTATCCAAAATGCATTTGTTCCAACAGAGGAGCATGGTTCCTATGCATTTTTAATTAAGTACTTATTGGTGATTCAGGTTTGAAGGTTGCAGATGATCTGCAATGATCATCTGCAGAATCTGCAGCATACCTGCTGCTACTATCTGCAGCTGATGTCTGCAGGAATGTTACCACCTCGTACATAATTATAGGTAAATGGTAAGTGGGTGGTTAGGTTGTTAACAATATGTTGATTAGTGATTGATTAAGTGAGATTATAGCTGTGTAATTAATCTCTCTACTAGCTGTTATATAGCCGTTAGGAAAGGGTAAAGATAGGTTATTTCATTAATTATTTACCTTATACATAAACGTTATTGTATAATCTCTGTAATTAAGTGATTCTTATCAATAAAATAAGAAAACTTCCAATAATTGGATGTATTTGTTTGGCTATTACTTTGTGTAAGCTTCCGATGCTCCAATCTGTTTGCTGCTGGTTATTTTGTGGTGGAGTATACGTTAGTTTTAATCTAACTTAAAAGGAGTAAGCATGTTCAATCTAGATTAAAGGGGTTGGAGGGGTGTTCTAGTAAAAAAGTCAAATCAATTCCCAAGTTTAAATTTTAGTTCCAAACATGAAAATAGGAATTGAATTCTTTTCTTATTTCCAATAAAATGGGAAATGAATTCTTTTCTCCTTGAGAATTGGTTCCAAACAGGCAGTAAAAGAATGGTCTACGAATCCAAAGGCTTTCCGAAGTGGTTCGAGACAAGTGGTCAGCGGATTTAAGTAAATGTTAGGAAAGTGGTACTCTTGTTAAGAGTTCAATTTTTTTATATCACATTTGCACGTGCTTTAAGAATGTATGATTGAAATTTTATAGTTGACAGTATTTGAACAAAAAATTTAGACAAAAATGGTATAATTAGAAAAAAAATGGTTTAAATATTTTTGAATTTTAAAATAAATTAGTAAAAATATGAAAAACTTATTTTCCTTGTCCGTATTATTTTTCATATTTTGTATGATTTATTTTTAGAAAAAATTTAGAAATTCCTAATTTTTAATATAATGTATTGAAAAGTCCAATACTTAGTAAACTGTCCTTGAATTTTGAGAATTAAATTTGTTAGTTCCTCAGATCAATTTTCATCTCAAATGACACAAAAAATTACCAAAATATTTTTCTGCATTTCAAAACTCAAAAATTACCATAAAACTTACTACTCATAATTTTAAAAAAAGCTCACCCACCCCATCAAAAGAACCAAAAAAATTAAGTCTACTCGCACTCATCTCATCATACTCAATCCATCAAAAAAAAAATATCATACAAACATCATGAAAAAAATCATCCAAAAGAAACCAAAATGTTCTTTGATGGAACAAGAACCTTGATCTTTTAGGACATGGATTATCACATATAATTTAAAAAATATTTTTCATAATTTCACTTGAGAGTATTTATGTCCAAAAAATAAATTAAAAAACTTATATAACTTGGTCGAATATTTAAAAGTCGACTTTTACCTATATTTTTTAACACCTTTTTAGTTCTACTATACTATACTAGATTTCTCCAATATTCTTAGCCGCAATTGATGATGCAGCGGTAGTCCGATATGGCAGTCTTCTATTCATTTTTTGTGATAATCTATTAATCTTTTCTCGTTCGCAATGAAGTGGAAATTTGACGATTTGATGTTTCTGTGACTGCACCGGCCAAGGAAAAAAAAGATTGGGTGATAAGCAAGCACCCGGAAATGGCAGAAAATTGCCAAGAGGAGGGAACAAGGAAAAGATAAAGTCGGTTGGTGCCAAGTCATCATTGACAGTCCCAAACGAATTGACGTTGTCTGTTTTGAAATATATTATTTGGCTCGAATCTCAATGCAGTATTATTCGAATATGAAGTGGTCTGTATCAAAAAATATCATTATTGTTCGAGTAATTTTATTGTGATTTTAACAGATTATCAAATAATATTTGACCAGGGAGAAAATGAATTACATAAAATATACTATTATTATAAAAATGATGAATCACAACTATTAAAAATTTATTGCAGGATCGGTCAAAATCGGAGAAAGCTTTTTTTTTTAATAAGTAAAATTGGGGAACTGCTGAATGCCGGTTACAAAGTTTGAAACTAAACTGGTTTTTTTCTCTCACGGAACCTCCAACTTTGATTCCCACCACTATGATTTTCAATTCTTTTTCAGGATCACTATTAAAAGATTTCCTCGGAAACGGAAACTAGTAAATATTATTGGGAAAGATATACAATCTGAAAAGAAATCACCAAATTACCATACTTTCTTCGCATGGAAATCATTGTATGGTTATCGTAGAAGCAATTATTGACATTATATATCTCTCACCAGAAGACAATATTGACATTTTTAGGCTACCGAGCACTAACTTTTAGATGAGAATAAAAAAAAACTTTAGTTTAATATTTTGTGACTTTGACACTTCAAAACATTACTTTACTTACTTTACGATTTTGTTTTTTATTTTACGGTGAAATAAATTTTACAAATTCATATTTTTGATAAATTTCTAACCATAGTTAATTTTTTTACTTCCATTTGATTATTTATTGACACCGAGGAGGAGTTGGGCGGCGATGGAGCCGAAATCAATTAGAAAACCCAGTTCCTGCTCTTAAACGAGCTTCCTCATATCCAGTTCATGCCCTTAATTTTGGAGTAGTGGCGGCGATGGAGCTGAAATTAATTAGAAACCCCAAGAACCCAGGTCTATGATTTTCGACGGCGATGGCTTCCAGTTGTCTTTTTGCTTGGACATATGGTGAAGACGAGAGGTAATTTTCAACGGAGACGAATCAGAAAAGATGAGGGGTAATTTTTTTTGTTTTATTTTTGACAGAGACGATTCCAGGTCTCGCCGTCGTTCACAACGAAGAAGATGAGTCGAAGAAAGACAATGTTTTTTATTTTTTTATTTTAAGGGTAAAAATATTATTTTAAAATTATGTTGACCGGATGACATCAGCGAGGGGCCTTAGAGTTCAATAAAAGAAAATAAATGGCCAAATTTTTAATTTCGGAACAAGAGGACTGAAACAGTAATTTAAGTAAATTCCAGATGGTGAAGGTAATTTGCCCAATTTTTAATCTTAGTTTTGCGACTCTCCCTCATTTGGGAACTCTAGGTTTTGGAAATGAAACGGAATCAGTACCATCCTAATCAGTAGAAAATTCTACTTTAATTGAAGTCAAGTGAAGTTTCTTTCTTCGGGTGGAGCCAATAGAGTTTTTGATGAGGCCGCTGATCGCAACTGTACATTATAGGTGTACGGGGTACGAGTGAGTACGTCCCTCGAGCGGGCGGGTGGGAGGATCCCTTGTTTAGGGATAACTCGAGGTTAGCAGGGTTAGGCGTCCTTCTGCAAGGCTATTGCTGCGTAGGGGACCACCCAGACTATCAGCTTGTGGATCCAGGTGGGTTAGCTTTTAGGCGACGTTTCTCAGGCTTGACGGTTGGGGGCATCACTCCAACTGCCCGGCTTGTGGAACTCAGCAGAGTAAGATTTAAAATTGTTGGGCTCTCCTCTGATCTATTGATTGGGGGACCCCACCCCTTTTGCTTTGTGGGTTCAATAGAGGTACGTCATAGGGTGTTGATGTCGGACTTTGTAACTTTTTCTTTTATTTATGCAATTTCTTTTCGCCAAAAAAAAAAGTGAAGTTTCTTTCTAAAATAACGGGATTTATGTACACTAAAAGGAAGTTGTGCTAAAAGGAAAAGGAAATAAATCAAGTAGCAACGCTTAGTCGTATTTAAATATTAAAACTAGGATTCGAATTTCCATTTTCTGTAGAAATAGAATTTCTTTTCCCCAAAAGATTGATTGTAACGATGTGAATGTTTGCAGCCATGGGATTCAGGCAGATGCTTGGACTTAAAAGCACGGACAAGACAATCGGCATGACCATGAAACTAGCAATTACCAACATCATCATTGGCTACCAAAAAAGAATACAAAAACAGGCAGATTAACTTGGAAAGTAATCCAGGCTGAATTTGCTTGCCTTCTGAGGCACCCATAATGAACTATGCTTGCCTCTCACAGGTTGGAACCTTCGTTATTGCTTTCATTTCTAGATTTTCTGTTGCTTTATCCATGTATTTTCTTTTAGTGTCTATGTCCTGTAACCGTTGCTATTATAATGAATGACCCAATAGGTCACTTTCTTCTCAAAAAAGACGAAGAAAGGACTATGATTTTCCACTTCGTTAAATTTTATGTTAGTTTCAACACGAAAAAGTGATAATATATTAAGAAAGGATTATGATTTTCTACTTCGTTAAATTTTATGTTAATGTTAGTCTCAAGTCAAGAAGTAATAATTGATTAAAGAAAGGACTACGTTAAATTTTTTGTTGTTTATGTTCGTCTCAACATAGAAGTGAGAATTGTTTTTGAAAGGTACGGGAAGTGATAATTGATCAAGAAAAGAGTATATTTTGCATTTAGTTGAAATTTTATGTTAGTCTCAACTTTGAGAAGTGATGATTGATTAAGAAAGGAGTATATTTTTCACTTCGTTAAATATTATGTTAGTCTCAACACGAGAAGTGATAATTGATTTAGAAAAGACTATGGTTTTCCACTTTGGTTAAATTTTATGTTAGTCCCAACACGAGAAGTGTGAATGATTTAGAAAGGACTATGGTTTTCCATTTAGTCAAATTTTATGCAAGTCTCAGTATGAGAAGTGATAATAGATTAAGAAAGGACTACGATTTTCCAAAAAGTTAAAATTTATGTTAGCCTCAAGTGATAATTTTTTAATTAATCAACTTTCAAAATAAGTCTAAACATATAAGCTGGCCACTTGGGAGCTTGGCACACTGTGCTGACAAAAACCCACCATTTTTTATCAGCCTTAAATTGAAACAACACAATATCCTCATCTAAAATACCACAGGTATGTTGGAGAAACTAAATCTCCATCTCACCTATCATTACAGTTTTCCTTGATGATACCCACAAACGGATACTTAAGACTACAAAGAGCAGGATCAAAACCTGGTAGTCTTCATTTATCGACACAGATACATGACGGTTTTCTCGCTTACGCCTTTTGTTTTGCGTTCTTCATGAGCACTACGAATTCCTCAAACACTGCGGAGAAAAGATGTCATGTCAAATATACAACAGAAGCAATCTCAACTACTTACCACGTAGGTATAATCTAGAAAGTAATGGCAACGAAAGTGGCAAGTAACGGGACTGTAAAGGTAGGCACTTATGTCATTTACCACTATCCGAGTCATGAGGCCCTGGGGATGCCTCCGGGTGGTATTGAAGAGACATGATATTCCGGGCAGGGTAAGCCAGGCCAGCACAGCTTCCATCGTTAAGATTAACGTGAGTTACTTCCACACCATCGGGAAGTGATGCAGGGTCCACAGCATAGTTGTGATTCTGTTGCATCAATGAATTTGTTAATGAATATGAAGTAGAACATATGAATGAAAGAAAGGAAAATACAAGTTCAAACGGTTGACATTCCCAGGTCACATCATTGTGTCTTATTGGCAGAAGAACGCAAGTGAGGTGCAACTTTTATCTGAATTACAGATTTAGACCATCCCCGTGCATTCTGTGACATAATGCATCATTCTCCTTAAAGTAATAGCAACTTATAGTCTACTCAAACACAAGACCATGCAAATATTAGTAAACTTTAACATGCATGTGAATTCAAGAAGCATGCACCGAATTTTAAATACCAAGTTGAGCAGATAACAGACCTGGGCGCTTATCTCAACACGGTTAGCTCGGAGATTACGAACAGGATGGTTTCCTCCATGGTGGCCAAACTTCATTTTGAAGGTTTTACCACCCAATGCCTGGCCAATTAACTGATGGCCCATGCAAATTCCAAAAACAGGAATCTTTCCAAGTATTTCCCTCACTGTTTCAACAGCATAAGGAACTGCAGATGGATCTCCAGGACCGTTGCTGAAAAGAACTCCGTCTGGATCCATCTTTAGAGTCTTTGATGCAGGCCAATTGGCTGGAACAACAGTGATGTTACATCCATAGGATGCTAATCTTCTGAGGATATTATGCTTGATACCAAAGTCATAAGCTACAACCTACAACAAAACAAACATGGAAATATAAGAATAAAGGAAAATGGCAAACACAATAGTAGTCAACATTACACCGTGGTCAAAAACTATGGCATACATTATAGATGTCGCCCCGTCTATCAGAAGAGTTGAAATCCCAGTCCAACTCGGTTTTGTTGACCCATTGGTAGGGCTTAGTGCATGAAACACCACTTATTAAATCAACACCTGGCAAATTCAACTAATGTTAACAAGGACTGGCTAGACTGGCAGGTGACTGAAACCGTGTGTCCAATATGACAATATTTGTTACCTACTATGTCCCACAAACGAGACATCTCAAGAAGTTCCCCATCTGTCTTGGACTCTTCTGTGGTGAGCACACCGATAAGGCTCCCATCTTCCCTCAACCTGCGGGTAATTGCACGGGTGTCTACATCATCTGTTGGAACATCATGAGAGGAAAGATATTATGATACACCCAAGAGTAATGTTCTAAGGTTTATGTTCAGCAGAACAGTTGTTAATCGTCAACCGATATGACCAATGTACGACTTACATATTCCCATTATGTTTCTCTCAGCTAAATAGTCATCCAATGTTTGTGTGCATCGCCAATTTGAAGTACTAAAATTTCAACAATCAAGGCATCAGGTATGAGGAATAAATCATGGCATGCTCAGTGGGCAAAGGCAGCATGCAGAGAACAAAGAGTAACGGGAAATGAAACCTGATACTTAAGCTTCTAATGACCAGACCAGCAAGAAAACAATGACGTGATTCTTCGTCATCTGCACCAAAGAGATCTTATATTCAATCAAAAAAATAAAGGATAAACATAATTCTATGATTCTTTAAGAACTTTTCTCACCGAAATTTACACCAGTGTTGCCAATGTGTGGATTTGTCATCAGGACAAACTGTCCAGCATAACTAGGATCTGTAAGAATTTCTTGATATCTGAGGCATAATGAAGTCATAATCAGAAACAAGAACCGCAATGCATTTTTCAGAGTAAATATACATTTTGTTCGTTTCCCTCAACTGTGATGTCTTCCCAGAATAGTATGCATTAAGTCACAAGAAGCAAATTACCAGTTTAAATAATCAACCGAGAACAAAATGGCAAATGCAAGAAGAATTCGCAGCGGGAAAGAGGCAGCTAACCAATGCCCATGAATGCAGATCATAGGTAAAAGATAAATAAATTGGCATCATTTAGGAAAGCATAAAGAAGAAGAAAATAACCGAGCTCAGGGATATCGAAACAAAATTATAGATAGACTAAGAAAGAAGCTTAAGACCGATAAAGCAAAGGCTAGAGCCAGAGATCAAATTCAAATGCGTAACCAAGCAGAGACTTTCTAAAAGCAAAAACACCCACTAGTACTAGTACTAGTACTAGTACTACAAGTCTAAGAACTCTGAGACTCGGACTGCGGAAGCCGTGACTGAAAATAATACTAATTTCTTTGCTTCCTGCTTAAAAAAGTTGCACATTTTCTCCTCGTATATTCAGCTCAAACAAGAATGCACTGAGGGAACACGGATACTACGCGAAAGAGACGAAGCCGTTCGGGTTCGTATTAAACCAAGGAACCAAATGCAGGACGAAAAGAGGAGGATCACCAAAAGATTAACTAACCCGGTCAAGGAAGTATTGAAGACCACCTCCCCGACTTGGGTTCCTCTAGCACCGAAAGACTTGGCCTTCCAAATTGAACCATCCTCAAGCACCAGCCTCGCGTCCCAAGTTTTCCATGGCGACCCTGAAACCAACAACTTTCTAAAATTAATGCCTTCCCACGAGAAAAGCCAAGAACCCATTTAAAGATGGGACCCGAAAAGTCAAACAGAGAAAGAGAGCTGCCCGTACCGTCGGATGAGAGAGAGGCAGAGCATCGGAGGACCCTCAGTGGTCTGAGGATGGTCGGAGTCGGAGGAGGTAGCAGGCAATTCGACGGATTTCTGACAGAGAGAGCCATGCGTTTTAGTTTTTGTTCAGTTAGTACCAACGGTGTCGACGAGAGAGAGAAAGAGATGAGAAAAACCCTTTGGCTAAACCACGAGAGAGAGAGAGAGAGAGAGAGAGAGAGAGCTGCCCTTTTCGTTTTGTTTTATTTTTGCCCAAAAGTTACCAAAATTTCCCAAATGTTAACAACTCAAGACATTTTTCAAAATAATAACTTTTTTTTTAAAAAAAAGTAGGCTGACTTCTTTTTTTACTATTTTTCCTAAATCTTTTTGAAATATAGGTTGGTGTTTGGATGTCCGAATAAAAAAAAATCCAAAATCTTTTTAAACTCGTTCGAAAAGTTATGTGAAATTAAAGAAAAAATCCACATTCGAACATCTGCACATCAACTTATATTTAAAAAAATTTGTTTTATGAGAGGTTGCACGAGTTCAGATACTAAAATCAGCATCCGAGGCATGTAGGTAAACCTTAAAGATGAAAATCTCTATGCAATGAATAATCCACTTTTTAAAGTTAAAAACAACCTTTAGAAAAAATTTCCTCTAAATAATTATATCTATTTATCTCTCCCTAAACTAGGAACTAAACAACTCCTATATAAAATTAGAGTCGTAAATAGTTTAAATTGCCTAATAAACTCTTAAATGGTAATAACGTCGAATAATAATCTCGAATGACCAAAACCATAAGAACTCGTTAATTGTTCCAATAAGCATAAAATAATCGTGCTACGACACTAACTTTTGGAGAGCCAAAATAGTTGGAACACAAACGATCTTCCAATTAGAATTAGATTATTAGATACATGATTTTTGATCAATTTCCGTAAAGTGTTATTTGCGCTAACTATGAGTTGTCTAGTGGTTCTCAGTGTCACAAGCACATCTTTAGATCACTCAAAACTCAAAAAATTTGATGTTTTACGATACAAGCTATAGAGTATTACGCCTAAAACTATAACATGAATGTTTTATGATTGATTGTAGAAAAAGAGAAAATATAGATTAAATGGGATGGATCAAATTAGAAGGTGAGACTACGATGTCAACAATAACTCTCCGTGAAACTATTTTATTATAACCGAGTAGATCATTTTATCATAACTAGGCAAACTATTGTATCTTGCAGAACGGTCCTGGCGCGTTTTACACGTCCAGTACCAAATCCAACCCCGCATTTAACTATTAGTCACTTAGTTTTAAACCGATTAGTGTGTCATTCATCATGATTAATCTTTTCTTATTGCTATTGTGGCTTTGACCAGGCTTATTGTCTCTCTCTGCACTACTCTTCCAGCCTTGGTGTTGCACCCTTTTCCTTTCATGGAATCTTAGTCTTGCCCAATTCTTGTTCAAGATGGACAAGGTTTGCCAAGTTTCTTACCTGATGCAGATTGTGCCAAAATTAACACAAACTAGTGTACCATTGAGATCTAAGCATTCTTAAACCCTCTAAGGCTTTATTAGTAGGAAAAGGAACACCAGTGGGAGTGAAATTCTTTTGTTACAAAAGGGCAAGTAAAGAGCCTAAGAAGCTTTATTCATGCAAATAGAAACTGTTACACCGTTGCACAAAGGCATTTGGTAGTTGGTCCATGTGTAAATTTCAAGTCAAACATGTTCTTCCTAAAAGAAATAACAGATATAAACACAGATGTAGGGGGATAGTCCAGCGTTATCACAGTTATGCAGAACTTTACCGCGGAAAAATCGGCAGCTGATGATCAAATGACTTCTTTACTATACGGTCTACGGTCTTCCTTCCCGATATCGACAACAGAGCAAATTCTCTCTTTATCATTCAAATTTTATCAGAAGGTACACGAAGAAGACATTACTAAAACATGGTCAACGTTGATCTTCTTCGCATCTCTCTAATATGAAGATGTTGCCGTTGTTATCTCTCCCTATCCTCAGGTTATCATCGACATATCTGCGTGCGGGCCAGGAAACTAAATTAAGGAAAGTTCAAGTAATTTTGCAGAAGAATGAAATTAAACCGAATGGCACAGACAAGATAAAGGAAATGAAGCAAGGGAAGCAGTAGATACGTTATTTCAAGCCAGCCCTCTGGATTGAAGATCCCCAGTAATAGATCATAGTTCTTCCGGAACACATTCAGCAGCTATTGATTTAGCTCAACAAAGCAAACGATACCGATATATCAATACATGAATCATTATACGTATTCGATAGTGTTTCGAGTAAGAGTATTGCAGACAGGGAAACTTACCTGGTTAGGTGTAATCGTCGAACTTTCGTACTTTATATTTACTCTCTGTAAAATGGAGTACGGTTCATTTAGTATTCAAGTATGATGAAGTTGTGCTTCTCAAAGAAAGAGTACGACTAACCGATGCAGATGCGATGTCGAAGGAGGCTCGAATGGTCAGCTTTCCGTTCAACAAATTCAATCCTCTCACATCGAACTTGATCTGATTAACTGCTTTGCCCTCCATTCATCCATCATTAAACGTTGCAACTTAGTAAAAGAGAAAAGGTAAGGAAAGAAGAACATCATGTATTATGCATGAAGAACCTGTTACGACTGTATAAACACGAATGTGATGAGGGAGTCGGATTCCGAAACCGATGATTCTAAAACGGAGAGTGGAAGGCCACAAAGTTGGTTTAAGGTAGACATATGCTATCTATTATACAAGACTTTGTACCTCGGCGACATCGATGTGCTGGAAGAAATCCCCAAGTGCGATGAAGTCTCTCAATCCGAGTTTGGTTCTCCTTGAACCCAAGATTGTGATTGTACTGTACACAAGTTTCCAGCCACCACCAACCTTCCATTTCCGAAAAGGAAAGGCTCAAGAGAGCTTCCACAATGTAAGGAAGAAGACGGAGATTGATTGTACCTTATCAAGATTGGATGTAGGTTCTGGCATTGGATTCTGGGACTCCAGCAGCTCCACCAGAGCATGAATCTGGGATTTCTTTGAAGATGGGACTCCAAAAATCCCTCTATTGATCCCTTTCATCACATTTAAACCAAAGTTGCTCATAAGTTCAGTGGAAAAAACTCTAAAGGAATAAAACAAACACCACTTAAGAGGTCAATGTTTCAAGGAGACCAACCTTGGAGCAGCTGGTATAGCTGCTCTTTTAGCTCCCCAACAGACGTACTCTCTTCCATTTCGGCTTTCGTTTCATTGCTCTCTCCGACTAAGCTAGAGCTCGACTCTGAAGCTTTAGTGGTGTAGAATGGCCTACACCTAACACCATATCTCGGGCAGCCGGCCAGTGGCCGAGACGCCGGGACCCAGCTCTGGGTTGTGGCAATCTTTGTAGTTCTGCCTACTTGGTGAATCACATGAGAAGCTGGTTGCACAAGATTGGGAGCCATAGGACCAGCGGAGGAGAGAAAGCTACTGATATAGAACAGAGCAACTAATGGTCATTGACAAGGTGGGAAGGAGATTCCAAAACTGTCTACTGATTGGTTTGGCATGTAACGGTATTATTCTAGTATAATTTAAGTGGTAAGACCGAATCCGACACTGTTCGATTCTGTATGCATTCGGGCATGCATATTGTATGTTGATGGTGGTCTGGATTTGCTGGTATTTTAACTGTTGGTCATAGGGGCAAGTAAATAAGCATTTATGCATGTGCTTTCCTCGCCCACGAGAAATACAAGACTTTCGGATAGGATAGGCTATCCATATGTGAGGCTGGGAATTGAGACAACCTTTCCATGGTGTGTGTCTTCAAGTATCATTGGAGCACTATCTAAATTTAGCAGTAAAAAGTTAAAATAGTTGGTGAAATGTTTATATTGAACTCATTGTAAATCAATAATTCCCTGAACATACATTCAAGTTGGGTAAATTTATGAAGTGGGCCATTGGAATAACGGTCTGAACATATGTTTTTAAGTTGCAGGAGCAGGTTTCTCCTTCTCTTGCTCCTGTCTCCATTGCGCTGCAGTCACGGCTTTCTTGATGGAAAGGGCGTGGATCTGTTTCATCTCCTCTTCTAAAGCAGCGTTCACAATCCGATGCCTCTCCAGCAACCTCTTGCCTTCGAATTGGTCCGAAGCAATCTCAACGACGAAACTTGCACCGCATCTGCGAAATGTAGCAGTAAAAGGACAATCAATCAACAACAAAAAAGCACAGAGCAGGTGGTAAAAGGAAGCTATAACTAAATGAGCTTATGAACATAGTTAGTTAACTCTCACCCTCCAGATGTATCAACCACTTCCTGCAAGAAAAGGCAACAGATCATCAGCGACAACAACGAAAGCAGCGAACAAAAGAAGCACCACGTGTTAGTTGCACAAAGGTCTAAAACGGAAGCTGATGTCTTCTAAACGAAGCAGGCCAATCCAACTAAAATAACAATAAATAAAAAAAGGCCAGCCTTCAGTTATTTAGTAACCAATGAGCACTTGCTCTAATAAGAACAAGGGAACACGGTAGTATCCTCTTTTAGTATTATCGCGATACAGTGGACGCGGAAGAAGTCGAACCCCCCGCTATTACAGATTTGATCTGCAAAGAACCGGGTTGGGGGTTGCTTGTCTCTGGTCTATAGCCAGGACCTCCGCCTGCCAAGTTGAACCCTTGACTTTGGGGGAATCTATTTTTAACCCCGAGCTTTCCTGGGCTCGGGGATTTGAATTGGAGTGCCCAGGTTCAGGTATAACAAATTCGACTTATAAAACAAAACCCCGGTTATTTAACTGTTCCTCAAAAGAGAGAATCTAATTTGCATCTCAAGCAGATTATCTACCATCGAAAATCCGAGAATTTCGTTATTAAATAGTCTTATAACATGATCGATTAGGCTTTCCAGTAATAGTAAGCTTCGAATACACAAAACCCATGTGAAAAAAATTGTCCAATTATCCAACTTCGTATCACACGATTCCCAAATCCAAATCGGTGGGAAAAAAATAAAGACATGAAAACAAAAAAAATAAACCCAAAAGAAAAGGGGTTGCGGAAGATGGAAATAGGAAAAGGAAGGTTACGAGATGGGAAGGATTCAGCTTTGACTTGAGGGTTGACTCCACTTGCTCCTTTGTGACTCCCATGTCTTTGAAGCTTGATGGTGGCTAGGGCAACAACAATTTGTTTTAATTCAGCAGAAAACAAATAGAAAAAATAGCTTACCTTTGGTTTTGGGCCAGGCCCAATGTGTTGGGTTCATTTTTATTTGTGGTGTATCTATTTGGTGTTTCTTCCCATTTTGTAATTTTCAAACCACTCAGTTTTTCTTTTTTCCTTTTTTAAAATAAGATCGGTTTATTTCTCTAATGCCTTCACGTGGGGATTTTTCCAAAATGGGTAATGAACAAAATGGATAAAAATATACTTATTTTCCCAAAACAAATAAAAACTTAATTTTATAAAGGGAAAAGTCCACTTTAGTACCCTGTGGTATCGCCCAAAATCACTTTAGTACCCTGTGGTAAAAAACCGACCAATCGAGTCATACTTATTCCAATTAACATCAAAAAGGTCCTCGGGCAGCTGCCCGGACCCGCCCGCACCCTGCCCGGACTACGTGGCCAGCCACGTCACCAAAACTTGATGACGTGGCACCACGTGGACGAGGACGACCCTTCCCTCTCTTCCTCTCCTCCTCCTCCTCCGCCTCCTCCTCCTCCTCCTCCGCCTCCTCCTTCTCCTCCTCCTCGTCCTCCTCCTCCTCCTCCTCCTCCTCCTCCTCCACCTCGTCCTCCTCCTCCTCCACTTCATCCTCCTCCTCCTCCTCCTCCGCCTCCTCCTCTTCTCCTCCTCCTCCTCGTCCTCGTCCACGTGGCACCACGTCATCAAGTTTTGGTGACGTGGCTGGCCACGTAGTCCGGGCAGTGTGCGGGCGGGTCCGTACAGCTCCGGGCAGCTGTCCGAGGACCTTTTTGATGTTAATTGGAATAAGTATGACTCGATTGGTCAGTTTTTTACCACAGGGTACTAAAGTGATTTTGGGCGATACTACAGGGTACTAAAGTAAACTTTTTCCTTTTATAAAATTCAAAAATTCAACATTGGGTCACCTCCTCCAGCTCGGTCGCCACATGGCAATACATCTTTCTATAATCGATTCCCCTTCTGTGCAAAATAAAGAAGTTCCAAAAGGAGCTCGCAAGACATCTTTATATAATCTACAGAATTATTTAGTTTTTTTTAGAATTAAATTTTATTAATAATATGACGAAAGAAGAATTGTGGTTTTTGTCCAAAATGGTGCTACAGTATAACTTTATCCCCAAAATGGTGTTACTATTGAAAAAATTCCGGATATGGTGTTTCTCTCTCTCCTCAGATCAAAATTTTTTTTCGACCTGGGACCAAAATCGAAAAAAAATTCGACCTGGGACCGAGTACTGCAGCAAATAGTGAAATTTTGTGAAAATTTTGTACTGTAACATTTTTGAAAATTTATGTTAGAAATCTAAAAAACTCGAAAAATGGGTCTTAGATTCTTCTATTTTTACAAATTTTCGTACTGTAGTACCATTATTTTTGTTAAAATAATGAAAAATCTAAAAAAACTCGAAAAATTAGTTTTAGATTCTTCTTCTATTTTTCAAAATTTTCGTACTATAGCACCATTATTTTTGTTAAAATAATGAACAATCTAAAAAAACTTCGAAAATGAGTTTTACATTCTTCTTCTATTTTTGAAAAAATTTGTACTGTAGCACCATTAATTTTGTTAAAATAATTAAAAATCTAAAAAACTCTAAAAATGGGTCTTAGATTTAAGACCAATTTTTGAGTTTTTTAGATTTTTTATTATCTTAACAAAAATAATATTAGTACACTGTACTTACATTATCTTTGTAAGTTTTTTTTCCATTTTCATTGCAACAGTTGTTTTTTACTATTGCTACAGTACCGTTTACTATTGCCACAGTACGCGTTTCTATTGTTACAGTACAATAATGGCCGCAGGTCGAAATTTTTTTTCGATTTTGGTCCCAGGTCGAAAAATTCTTTCGACTACGGAAGTCAAAAAAAAATTTTCGGTTTGGTCCCATGTTGAAAAAAAATTTCGACCTACGCTCCCTAGGTCGAAAAAAATTTTCGACCTGAGAAAGGAACACCATTTTGGAAATTTTTTAAACAGTAACACCATATTGGTAAATAAACTTGTATAGTAACACCATATTGGGCAAAAACCCGAAGAATTGATACTTCCGTGGTCGCCGTTCTCGTTACTCTAGTTAAGACCCTGACGCTGCAAATCGAGTGACAAAAGACAACATCAAAGAAAAAATTTAGTTAATAAGTAATAATACTATTAGAACAAAGTTATTTGTCAACCTCTTATTATAATATAGGGGAAATTATTCTCAAGTCCTTCGGATTTACTCAAAAGTCCTCCCTGTTTGCAAAATACAAGTTAACGTCTCTCGTGTTTGATTTTAGAGAAAAGTACACATAAGTACTATATAGTTTCACCGATTATCACTTTGGGTACCCTGTAGTTTTTAAACCGTAAAAAAGTCCAACTTATTCGCGTATTTGGTCACAGACCGGTCCCGAGGTCCGGGTCTTTTTTTTGGGCGAACGGCATCGTTTTATAGCCGACGTGGACTACCACATGGCTTAGATTAGGATTACTCGATGCTGACATGACGGTAGATAAATTACCAAATTTGTTTATTACTTTTCAAAAAAATCCTATATAAATTTCTAATATTTTTCAAAGTCCCCCCTCTCACTCCAATCCACCATCCTCACCCTCCAGGACGCACCCCCATCTCCATTCCATCATCATCTGATTTTGATTACAAGCATTATTCAATAATAAATAGAACCCAAGAAGCCCCACCGGATTATCACTTGGATCTTGGCGATGAAGCCCCACCGGATTCGTATGGCTTACAACCTCATATTGCCGGAGCTCGAGAACCCCGACCTCAACCCCGAGAACCTTTTACGCGGAGGAGGCGTCGTCGAAGGAGCCTAGTTGGTTCAACCCCGAGAACGTCGGAATCTTGGGGTTTTATTGGTTCTGAATTCTGACGATTGCCGTCTCTGACTCGCGGAGGACTCGCCGGAACGTCGTCAAAGAAGTACGACCTCTTGCTCCCGCAGACGGCGGCCGACATTCTTTTTCACCCGATCGCCTTCAACCCCGACGTGTTAAATTAGGGTTTTGTCTTCCGATTTGGGGGATTCGAAAAGGTGGGGTGCGATGGGAGGGAAGGAGAGAGCAACGGATAGGGAAAGAGGTAAATATCCGAGCACGCGTAACAACATGATTAGAGACATTTTATGCTGTGATCACGCAATACGTTCCCTGTAGTCCAGTGGTTAGGTTGCCTTTCTCCCAACTAGAGAACCCAGCTTTCAAATTAAGCCAATGTCATTTATTTTGTTTTCTGGGCACATTTTATTTAATTTGGTAATTTACCAATGTCATGTCAACAATGTTCTAAACCGGACTAATGGACCCGTCCGTGATAAAATACGTGAAAAAGTTGGACATTTTTTACGGTTCAAAAATCATAGGGTACTTATATGTATTTTTTTCTTGATTTTATTATACTTTCGAGTCTCTAAATGAGTTTTTTTTGTCATTGAAATGGTAAAAATATCCTTAGAACAAAAAAAAATTCCAAAAAAATATCTTCTTCCTCCAAAAAAATTCATATTTCCAATTCCTCCTAGAAAATTGCACTAATTCAACTTTTTGGTCCACAAAAATTCCTCGACCTCCCTGGCTCTCCTCTCCGGCTGTTCCAACTATGGCCGTCTGGAGATGGCACCCTTTTATTGTCGGAGTCCCACTTTAATCTCCCAAAATTTGCGATCTTCGTGTCCCCGAGGTACCTCTCCGGCGACGAGTCATCCTCCTCGTCCTCGGCCACCTCCGACGACGACAGGATGGAAGCGAAAGCCAGGAACTTTGTGGGTCGGCGGGGGGAGCAGCATACAAAACAGGGAGCAAGAAGCGATTTTGGGTTCCCGAAAAAGGGAGAACGGTCGGTGATAAGTCGTCGGCGGCGGCGGCGGCGACAAAGATGAGAGCGTGTGCGTTCTACGACCACGAGGAGGGAGGCAGAGTCCTGCTCGTCGTCGTAAAGCTCTTCTTTTTCTTCGATGGTTGCAGTTCCCCCGTCATCGCTGCCGTCTACCGTTGCAGTCGGATGAAGTCGTTCCTACACCTCAACCGCTCTTCCAACCGATTCGAAGCGAAGGATCGGGCACGGCGAGTTCGGGTCGGTGTACGAGTTGTCGACGTGAAGCACCGATTCGAAGCGGAGGATCCCGCACGGGTTCAATTGGATGAACCCTAATTATTGCTATCCGGTCGGTCGTCGTCCCTGATATTGAAAATTGGAATTGGAAATTGCTTAGGGTTCTTACGGAAGTGGAAACTTTTTAAGAGGAAGAAGAAGAGATGATGTGAGCGATTTTTTTATTTTTTGTTCTAAGGGTATTTTGGTCATTTTATTGACAAAAATAAAAAAAAGTAATGTTTTAAAAACCATGGTCCGACCGTTACCCAAAACTAAATCCGGGTTGATTTTTCCCTTAAACCCAGAATGCATTTCGACCAGCTAAAATCTGGTCGGACTACCCAGTCAAGTGCTTCTCGATGAAGCGGTTTGCCCGGATCATAAAAATTAGATTTATTTTTTCTATTTTATCTGACTAAATTTAGAAACAAAACCTCAATTTCTACATTCAGAGCGTGTACATCACTTTTTGATCTCAAAAAACTTATTTTTTAACAATTCTTGATAATATTTTAACTAAGTCAAAAGAATTGGACTAATATGTCGAATCTGAAAACTTGTATAATCATCTTCTTGTTCTTCTAGACTTGTTTAATTCATGCTTGAAGACTTTGTTTGGATAAATTGTATAACAAAGTTGCTAAATATTTGAACTTATTTGATATTTTATTATTTTTTATGTTAAATTAAATTTATTAAATATTATTTAATTATAGTAATATAAAATAAAAATTTCGGTCCGACCGGGCGAAGCAGAAATTTTAAGAATTTGAGGTCGCCTTCCGGGTCGGTATTAAAAATATTGAAAAAAAGTTGATAACGTGCGCCAAAGATCCGAAAGTATAATAAAATCAAACACGAGGAATGTCGGCGTGTATTTTACAAATAGGGAGACTTTTGAATATATTTAAACAAAATCGAGAAACTTGAGAATAAATTTTCCTACAATATATAATGCCCGTTCCAAATTACCCTATATAACAACACAAATGCGTTGTAATTTGGGAAAATATGAAGGCATAATCTTGACATGAAAGGGAAGGAAGGAAAATTAAAACAATAAAGCACAGCATTTATTTATTTTCTTTCATTTTAAGATTTTTGTTATTTGACTATGAATTCTAGAATAAAAAAGATAAAAACTAGATAATGTAGAAAGTGTATTTATTATTATTACATAAAATATGATATTGATTTTATTTACCTTTTTCCATTGGATATTTTAATTTTGTTAAAGAAAAGGAGTTGCTTGTTGTCACGGTTATCTCCTGTGGAACTGCAAACATGATTCAAACGTCCTTCAAATTTAAATTCTATTTTTAGGTATACAATTTTTAAGTATATTCGACTTTGTACTCTTGAGAATAAAACAACACGTAGCATTGTGCCGGCGTAATTCAATTACTCTTATAAAAAAATTGTCATCTTTCAAATATTATTATTCGTGATTCGAATTTGTATTAGTCAGCTCATTGAGAATAATTAGAATAATTTATTAAAATTACAATTTCCAGATTGTTATAACAAGCACCAGAATTACAAATTAACAATTTTAGATTGATTACAATTAGAACAATTTATGAAACATGTATATTCATCAATAATTTAATTTGATGCATTTAGAGAAGTTGTTTGTTGGTATGTGTCTTGCACACAAGGCGAGTAACTCACTAAAAGGTCATCTCCCCCTTTTAATTTTTTTATTTTCTTTCGTCAATTGTAGAGTATCTTCTTGGCATCGCCATGTGTCGATCGGGCCAGTGGGTCGCGCCTGATTTTTTAAAACTAATAATTACTTTTTCACCTATTTTGAGAATATAAATATATTTTTACCCATTTTCAGAATATATGTAATTTTTTCAATTATTAAAAAAACCATTTCACGTGGAGCAATTTTATAATAGCCTCAAGTTAATCAACTTTTAGTAAAAATAATAAAAAGGGACGATTCTCACGTTTCCCTAAATTTAGGATGAGTTTTTTTCCTCAAAATTATGAATTTTTTCATCTGTATGAATCTCTGGAAAAAAACATTGAAACGTGACGTTCTGAGAGTCTAGGATTAGAGCCTAGTTTTTAAGGTTGGGTAGCGTCCTCTTAGGTTTTCATTCTCGGGGGATTGACACGGAGTAGGGATGGAGTGTGGGGGCACTATACGGATCACGAGTTTGAGGAGTGGCTCTTGGGGAAGACAGCTGCCAATGGGGGGTGGTTCTGGAGGTGGAGGAGAGTTTGGGGGCAAAGCGTAGGGCAGTCGATGACTCTTTTTTTTTTGAAAACAAGAACCGCAAATAATAGATTAAATGGAAAAATCAGAGTACAAGAGTCTGTCAAAAATAACAGGAGGATCAGAAATCTAATCACTAGGTAGAGTTCCTAATCTAACCGAACGACAAACCCAGTCTGCAACTTGGTTTTGAAGTCGGGAAATAAGAGCAAGGGAACACAGCGATAAGGAGTTAAGATCCTCCCGGATGTCGGAGACAAGAGATTCCAAACGCCAGCAGACAAATGGCATAGGAGTAGTAAGCATAGTGTGAGCCAAAAGACAATCAGTCTCGACAACTGTGGTAGAATCAAAGAAGTCACTACGCACAAGTTGGAGGGAGAGGTGGATTGCCAATAGCTCGGCCTCGAGAGAGGAGGAGGCTGAGATGGTATCAACATGACCTTGCAACAGAAGGCCTTGAGAGTTTCTGGCAACGAAAGCTATCCCGGAAGGAAGAGAGTTTCCAACCCAGGAAGCATCACAGTTGATCTTCGTGATCCCGGAGGGCGGAGCGATCCACGAAGAGTAACTTCTTTGGTCAGCGACAGGTGAAGTCCTATCAGTAGCGCTGCATCCGGAAGGGCAGGTTGCAGTTGAAAGAAACCCGTGAGTACAGCACGAGCTAGTAGCAATTCCAATCGCATCAGACCTAGAGGCCTGCAAAAATTCATGGCTTAAGTAAGAAGCATGGGTAAAAGTATTAGAAGGATTAGGAGCAATGTCTTCAAAGAGAAACTTGTTCCTGGAGGTCCAGATCCCCCAACATAAGTAGGCAGCAAGCGAAGTAAGATCAAAAGAAGACTGAGCAGAATTTAAGGCAAAAATAGAGGAAAGCCAACTAGGGAAATCAGAATGAAAAACAAGGTCAAAGCAAGTGCCAAGAGGGCTGCGAAGCCAAGTAGCACGAGAGTGGGAACACTCGAACAAAATATGAACCGTAGATTCCTCCTGCAGGTTACAAATACGATAGATGGCAGAGGGAGAGAGAGTCCTCCGATGAAAATTAAGTGAAGTGGGAAGCCCGTTCTTTCCAGCCCACCAGATGAAATGGAGGATTCTAGGGTGGGCATTAATCTTCCAAAGTTTGACCCAAAAATCTGATATAAGAGGATAGCCAATTGGGTTAGAGAGAATTGAAGGATCAGGATTAGGGGGATTGCAAAGTTGAGATTTAAGGACTTGGTAGCCCTTCTTAACCGGGAAGACACCATCCGGGGAGTGGCGCCAGATGATGCGGTCTGCAGGTCCCGCCCTAGGAATCCTGATCTTCAAAATAGCATCCCGCTCAATAGGGCTGAAAAGTTGCTGCAACAAGTCAGTATTCCAGCTCCTAGTGGACATACAGAGAAGGTCAGCGACGGTAACGATGTTAAGAGGGGGAGAAAGAGGAGGAGATGGTCTGTGGCCAGGAATATCCGAAATCTAAGGATCTAACCAGATAAAAGTATCATTGCCATTCCCAATTTTGAAAAAAATGCCGTCTTTAAGAGCCTGCAAACCAAGGAGTAAACTAGACCAGACCCAGGATGGATGAGCACCTTGCTTAGCCTCCAACATGTTAGTTGAGTTGAAATACAAACCCTTTAAAATACGGAAGCAAAGAGAGGATTGGTTGTTGAACAGCCTCCAAACCTGCTTAGACAAGAGAGCAGTGTTAAAGAGTTGCAAATCTTTAAAGCCTAAACCCCCAGATTTTTTAGAGGAAGTGAGTTTATGCCAGCTCAACCAATGGATCTTCCTCGAGCCAACGTCACCAGACCACCAGAATCTTGCGATAAGGCTGTTAAGCTTAGCACAAAAAGAAGGAGAAAAGAGAGACATTGCATCACATAGCAAGGGATAGAAGACAAGACAGATTTGATCAAAGTTTCTCTTCCAGCCATAGAAAGAAGCCTAGACTTCCAACTTTGAGCTTTGTTCCACATCTTATCAAGGATAAAAGATAACGCTTCATGCTTAGAACCACCCCAGAAAGATGGAAAGCCAAGATACTTATCTCCAGGAAGCATAAAGGGCATACCAAGAATAACAGAGATGGCAAGTTTAGTATCAGCATGCTCCCGCCTAGCAAAACAGATACTAGATTTGCTGTAATTAATGCCCTGACCTGAAGCATTGGAGAAGTTTTTTAAAAGGGATTTCAGCATAGAAGCTTCGGAAACAGTCGCTTTTCCAAATAGAAGAGTGTCGTCTGCAAAGAGAATGTGAGAAATAGTATGGCAGGAACGACCAAGCTTAAGGCCGTGAATGTCACCTGCAAGACGAGCATGGTTAAAATAATGGGCAAAAGTATCAGAGATAAAAAGGAATAAGAAGGGGGACAAGGGGTCACCCTGTCGAAGGCCCCTAGCAGCATTAAACCAAAGAAGAGGTTGCCTATTAAATAAAATACTATAAGAAGTGGAGGTGATACAACTCATCACACAAACAATCCACTTAGGAGGGAAGCCGAGCTTAACTAAAACCAACTCCAAAAATTGCCAATTGACGAGATCAAAGGCCTTTTTCAAATCGAGCTTGATAGCCATGTAGTAAATTTTCTTCTTACCAGCAGTACGTAAAGAATGAAAGGCTTCATGAGCAATGATTACATTATCTTGAATGCTTCTGTTGGGGACAAAAGCCCCCTGACAATCTGAAATCAAGCTATTCATCCAAGGTTTAAGCCGGTTAGCCAAAATTTTGGAATAAACCTTGTAAGCAAAATTACAAAGGCCGATGGGTCTAAACCCGTGAATATCAGAAGGATTGGCCTTCTTAGGGATTAAAGTGATATAAGTACGGTTAAGTTATTTAGGAACCACACTGGAGTCAAAAAAGTTCCTAACAAGAGCAATAAGATCGCCCGAAATAAGAGACCAGTATCTTTGAAAAAAGATGCAAGAGAAACCATCTGGGCCTGGGGATTTAGTCCCCCCCATTTCAAAAGCAGCGTTTTTGATTTCAAGATCAGCAAGAGGGCGGATAAGATCATCGGACAAGAGAAGATAGAGCCTGAGGATCATCGATCCAATTACCGTTACCATCTAGGAGCTTAGCGATTTGATTTACCTGCCGCCTCTGAGTAGTGGACGTGTGGAAAAAAGTCGTGTTACGATCACCCCAACAAAGCCAATTAATCCTCGACCTCTGAAGCCAAAAGATTTCTTCGAGTTCTAAAAGCCTGTCTAACTCCTTCTTGATGAGGACCTCTTCTGACTTGCAGGTCCAAGCATGGTTTGCCTGTTGAATCTGTTGGAGTTGAAGGGTGAGGAGATTAATCTGATTCTTCCTGTTATCATTAAAATTCTTGGACCAAACCAACAGGTCAGTAGTACAGGAAGCAATTTTTTTTCTAAAGATTAAAGTGGGGGAGCCATTCAAAGGATGAAGCCAAGAATGATCAACGACATCCTTACAACCAGGCATTTTGGTCCAAAATTCTTCGAAACAAAAGGGCCTCTTCAGAATTTTGGAAGAGGTCAAGTTCAGAAGAAGATAACAGTGGTCGGACCCATGGAAAGGGCCATGGAAGACTTGAGCCTTGGGAAAGAGGTCCCTCCACTTGACGTTCCCCAAAGCGCAGTCCAGCCTCTACTGTATATTATCCTCGGCAAATTGAAGGTTAGACCAAGTAAAAGGGTGACCTTTAAACCCAAGGTCAATCAACTCACCATTGTTAACAAAATCATGAAGTAAATCCATCTGCCATTGAACGGGAATGTTACCACCCAATCGTTCGGTAGTGCTTGCGATCAGGTTCAGATCCCCGATACACAACCAGGGGGAGGCAGGATTCTTACAAACATCAGAGAAACCAGACCAGAAATCACATTTCTTACCCGAGTTAGGTTCACCGTAGACAAAAGAGCAGTACCAGGAAATGTCATTGACAAGATCAGAGTAACGAGTGTCCAAGCAATTTTTAGAACTAGAGAGAACATCAATATGTACAGAATCAGACCACCAAAGAGCTAAGCCTCCAGATCGACCTATATGGTCAACATAGAAGCAATGAGTAAAATGACAATTGCGACGCATTTTATCCAATTTCCCCCTCTTTTGCTTAGTTTTCATGAGGAAGACAACAAAAGGAGAGAAATTTTGGATCAGGCCTTTCAAAACCCGAACTGTTAGGGAGCGGCCTAGCCCCCGACAGTTCCAGGATAAGCAATTCATTGGGTCTCGGGGGACAGGATCCCTATCACCCCGGAAGTAGGAGATTTAGAGTTAATCAAGGATACCTGATCATGCTGAAGGCTGATAGAGGTGGAAGAATTTTCAGAAAATTCAACCACCCCATGCTCCGCTGAAATGGGACTTATGGAGGAGGCGCCGACCTTCTTGCCCCTCTTCCGAAGGCCAGAGGGAGCTCCGGAGAGACCAAGAGAAAAACTATCAGTCGACGAGGGAAGGATGAAAGAGCCAACGCTGAAATAAACGGAGGAACCTGCAGAGAGGGACGTGTTAGAAGCTGAAGGGTTAGTTAAATTCTTGGTTTTTTTGGTGGAGGAGAAGGAGATGGTAGAGGAGAGAGCCTTGGTTGCCTTGGTCTTTTGGTAGGGAGAGTAGAGGTATTATTTGATTGAGATTTGCGTTTGGATCTGGATGCAACGGATCGGACGGCTAGGATGGAGTTTGGGAGGATTCGGAGGGTGTTGGAGGGATTAAGAGATCCATTAATTTCCACCTCACCAAGATGGTGGGGTAAGCTGGGCAATTTGAGACGAGTCCACGTGGCAACAGATGAGGGCGCCAGCAGGGAGACTTGAGGAGTAACTGAGACCGAAGTTGAAGACCCACTTGAATGGTTGGAACCCAACTGAATAGGACCCCTTCCCAAAGGCGATGGCGTCATAATATCTCCAGTAGCAGAGATATTCATCATCATGATAGGGGAGAGATCTTTTGGTGAAGAAGTCAAGCTCAAAGGCACTCTTCCCGAAGGAGAACCATGATTATTTTTAACCGCCAAAATAACAACACCGGAGCTCGAGGTGGGACCACCCAAAACCGGAGAGGAAGCCGGAGAGGGGGACGGTGAGCTAGAAGCCCCGAGGCACAAATTTTTAAATAACTCCAAAGGCCTAGAGAGGGAGTGTCCTGACCCAGATTGACGCCTTGAATGGTGCTCCGAATATAGCCATGGACAATAAGAAAGGTCTTCAGCGGCCAATGCACGAAAGAAGGAGATCTTCGAGGCGTCCATAGAGCACTGACCTTTTGTGTGTCTGATGCGACCACAGTAGAAGCAAAGGTCAGGGAGACGCTCATAAGCAAACTTGATATACCAGGGAGCAGCGTTGTCCCGTGGAATACGAAAGCCAGTGGGAAAAGGGGCGTCCACATCAACCTCAACCCGAAGACGGAGGATGGTCGAACACCCGGGGCACGAAAGGGCTTGTTCATCAACCCATAAAAGACTCTTGAATTGAGAGGCAATAGATCCAGCCGAGTGCTTATTAATAAGATTACGAGGAAGACCATGCACCTGCATAATATTTCTTTAGCAATAGTTGTTCTTCTCTCCCTCCCTCTCAGAAAGTTTCGAGTGTCCAAGGTTCATCCGAAGCTTCAAGAATCGTTGTGCTACAATCTTGGAAGCAACAAAGTCATTGTATCTTGGGGACGATTGCCGTGGCACGTGCGAAGTGCGCCACAAAGTACCCATTGTGACCTTCATCTAATGCACATACACACGTATGCGTACTCGTGCTCAGATGGTGCTACACACCATTCTCGCAACTGTCCGAGTTGATTTTTCAGGTGGTCAACTCATTTTCTAGCTAACAAGGAGCATATCCTTATAAACTAGGAAAATCTTGTTTCACTTTCCAACGTGGGATTGTCATTTCCTACTTGGGCTTCCCACTTTGGGCCTTCCCACATTTGGGCCTTCCCACATTTGGGCCTTATGCTTTAATTAGCATTTATTCCAACATTTTGAACGGAATGTGGTGCTCTTGTCGACATTGAGTGGGTAATAAATAGTCTTCCGACATTACTTTTTCACATTCCGCCATGGCTCTGCATCTATCATATACAGGATAAAAAATACCTATGGTCACTAAACTTTAACAATTTTTTATCCATGATCACTAAACTATTTTTTTACCCTTTATGATCACTAATCTATACTAAATTACTCAGGTATGGTCACTACAGCCACTTTTTTGCCAAAAATCTTCCAAAAAAAAGTAAAATTAGTCTCGGAGATCTTTTCCGGCAAAGTCCGGTCATCTAATTAACGTTCCAACCCCAATCTAATAAAACTACTTTGCCGGAACAAAAACATTCCAACCCTAACCTAATAAAACTACTTTAACAAAGCCCAAATCTAATTAACTTCAAATTAAAAATAAATTAATGCCCTCTGCTACTCTTGCCTAAAACAGAACTGTTGAGCGACTTGAACAACACCTCTCGAAGACCTAAACAACACATAAATCGAAACCCACCAAAATTAAATCAACACCGTCAAGACCACCACCACCAACCCGAGGATGACCAAGTATGAGCCGAGGCGGTTGGCGAGGAGGAGCGCGGGCATTCAATGAGGAGGAAGAGGAAACAAAGATGCCTGATTCAAGCGTCGGGGATGCTCTCCAACTCGGCCAAATTCAAGCATCGGGGATTTTGCAGACGTCTGGAGGGAACGTCGAGAGAGGTCCGAGGTGGTGTAACGGGCTCTAGTGATGTCAGAAGAGGAGGATGGGCACGAGGGACTTGCGGATGATCTCGCAGAGTTTGCATTCATATCCTCCCGCAAGTGGTTGCCCTGTTACTGATGATTCAGCATTTTGACGGGAGGGGTGGAGGTAGTTGGCGACTGGGTGGTTCGGATGTAGCCGGCGATGAGAGGGATGGAGGTAGCCGGCGACATCATTTCGACAAGGGCAATGCCTTATTTCGGCAAAGTAGAGGTAGCCGGCAATGTCATTTTTATTCTGGCAAAGTAGTTGTTTTAGGTTAGGATTGGAACGTTAATTAGATGACCAGACTTTGCCGAAAAAGATCTCCGAGACCAAATTTTCTTATTTCCGGAAGATTTCAGGCAAAAAAGTGGCCGGAGTGACCATGCCTGAGTAATTTAGTATAGATTAGTGACCATAAAGGGTAAAAAAATAGTTTAGTGACCATGGACAAAAAATACTTAAAATTTAGTGACCATTGGTATTTTTTACCCATCATATACATGACTCCGTGCTTCTGTCAATCTGTTTTTAACTCCGAGGGGATATGGCCTTCAGCCCAATCCTCAGTGTAATGCTCCAAAAACATACAAGCAAATATGGCACAACTGATAATGCCATTTTGTTCTTCTAAAAATTTTCACTCATAATGCAAATATTGGTTGGTCCGTATATTTCTAAGAGAAAAAAAATCGAGCATTGGATCTTCCTCCCACTATTTATCTTCTTACTTGCCTTTTCATATTTAACATAAAAACTATCCCAAACAAAGCATACTTTGGACAACGTATCAATAAGATATACGTCGAACTGTCCATCATTAATCCATTGAAAGATTCGCCCTCATCAGCATAAGTCATACATGGTCCATTTGAGGCTTCTGATCATTGTTTTCTTATTTTGCATACATAATTTTTGAAGGTCAAATGTAGACCTTTTAGGTTTGAGGTCGTCTGGACTAAGGAGGAGGGATGCAGAGAGGTTGTGGATCATTCCTGGTCTTAAGCCTCTCCAGGAATCCCTCCCATAGTCTTTAAAAAGAAGAACTCTTTCTGTTCAACTAACCTGCTCCTCTGGAGCAAAGAATTGAAAGGCAATAGGTAAGCTAGGATTGAGGAGATGTCCCTAAAACTACAACAGCGCCAGTTAAGGAATCATGTTTTACACTGTAAAGACAAGGAGGTTAGTGTCAAAAAAAAACTGGCTAGCCTCTACGTGAAGGAAGAGATCTTCTTGTACCAGAGATCTAGAATCAATTGCTAAGCTGGGGAGACAAAAAACTTTCTTCTTTTACACCGCTACCACCCCCAGAAGGCAGGTTGACTAGGTAGTTAAGCTTCAACTTGATGTTGATTCTTGGATTGACGATCAAGAAATTTTGAAAACTTTGAATCATGATCACTTCCTGGAACTTTTTTCTCATATTTTGACTGATGATCCCACCTGCATCCTAGATTGTAACCCACATCTTGTTACTTCTTATATGCCTGAGGAGATTTTGAAACCAATTTTGTTTGAGGAAGTCAGGTCAGCTGTCTTTGGTGTGGGGGAGAACAAATCTCCAGGTCCAGATGGATTCCCTAGGATTTTTTATTAGAAATATTGGCCAATAGTTAAAACTAACCTTTTTTGTGTTTGTCACAAACCTATCTGAATCTGCAGAGGTGTCTAGAGAGTTCAATATGATTTATATTTCCATAATTCTTAAGTCTAAAATCTATGTTAGCGTAAATGGTTTTAGACCAATCTGTTTGTGTAACTTTGCTTAAAAAGTTTACTGAAAGGTTTTGACAAATAAGTTGAGGTCATGGATGAGATCTTTAATTTTTAGTGTCACGGTGCATTAATCAAAGATAGATGTATAAAAGATAACATTATCTTGGTTCGTGAGGCTTTTGATTGCATAAAGACATCTAACAGAAAATTATCCGGTTCAATGGCCATCAAATTAGACCTAAAAAAACTTTTTATCTGGTTGAGTGAAACTTTTTAGGGAAGGGCATGATCAAACTGGGATTCCCAATTAGATGGACTGAATGTGTTATGAGCTATCTACATTCAACCTCTTACACCATATTATGGTCAACCTATGCACTAGTTTAATGATTCAAAAGGTATTAGACAAGGAGATCCAATATCTCCTTTTATATTTTTGTTTATTTCTGACTCTTTTGTTCACAGGGTAAATCATACAAGAGTTAATGGTGAACAACATGGTTCTGCTTTAAATAACAACCGTCCTATCCTAACCCATATTTTTTGTGTGGATGATACTTTAATCGAGAGAAATTTTCATGTATCTCGGGTGAGTCTAAACTTTCAGAAATGTAGTATCTTCTTTGCCAGAAGGGAACCTGCAAAATCCAAAAAATACATAACTGGAATCCTTGGAATAAGGAAGATGCCTCCTGATGACAATTATTTGAGCCTGTCCTCACTCTGGGGAAGATCTAAGAAGGATGCTATGAACTTCATATATGAAAAAATGGTTGCAAAGACACAAAGTTGGAAACAAAAACTGCTGTCCATGTGAGGTAGGGAAGTTCTGATCAAACCTATTATATCTTCCATTCTTTGCTATATCATGCAGTGTTTGCTTTTTCCTGCTATTTTTTGTGCAAAACTAAATAGCTTAGTGGCAAAATTTTGGTAGACTAGTGACACCTATCAGAGAACTGTCCACTAGCTTAGCTGGGACAAGCTCACGTGTCCAAAAAGCCAAGGTGGTCTTGATTTTAAGGATCTGAGAATCTTTAACATGACTCTCCTAGCCAAACAAGCATGGAGGTTGTTTGAGAACAAAAACTCCTTGTGTTATAGAGTGCTAAAAATATTGTACTTTAATAATTCTAACCTGATGTCTGCCACTAAAGGCCATATGCCTTCGTGGATATGGAACAGTATTTATACAGGTAAGGAAGCTCTGTTGGAAAATTTGTTCTTCAAAATTGGGAATGGCCAAACTTCTGATATGTGGCAGGACCCCGGGATTCCTGACCTACCTAACTCTAGATTAGCACTAAGAGCTCTCGTACCATCTTCACCCCAGAAATGTATTTTATTTGATCTCCCTGTCCACTGAAAGCTGGAATCTTGATCTAATTCAGTAGTTCTTCTCTCAGGATGAACAAAATGCCATTGCTCAGATCAATCTTGGCAACCTAAGGTCTCAAGATAAACTTATTTGGAAACATAGCAATGATGGTTGCTACACAGTCAAGAAAGGATGCCAAACTTTTAAGGCTAGACATTTGAGTGCTTTAAATTTGCAAGTCACTGATACAAATTTGTCTCCTTTTGATCCAGGGATCTGGAAAAGAATTTAGAAACTAGAGACACCTCAAAAAATTTAGAACTTCATATGGAGTTTTGCAAGAAATGCAATCCCTTATGTTGCAAACTTCTCCAAGAGAAGTCTTTCTATCTTTCCCCTTTGTCAAATTGGTGCATTAGGGGATGCAACTGTTCTCCATGTGATTTTTGAGTACCCTCATGTGAGGGCAACTTGGCTGTCTAGCCCCTTTGGCTTCAATTTCAGCACTTGGTTGAAAGCTACTCTTGATTTGTCACACGCTCCTGGAAATAAGAAGTTGATCTCCTTGGCCATGTATCTCTGTTGGAGTATATATATAGCTAGGAATAAGTATTAGGGTGATTAGATTGATCCAATTGAAACAAAGAATACGACAACTTATTTTTGTACTGACTTTTTACAGATTCAGGGATCCATTCTGCAGCTGGCCAATAGACCTACACCATATCAAGTTTCATGAAAAACTTAAAGCTTGTGGATTGTGAAATTCCACTGTGATGCTTCTTGGGTAGATGATCTCTCGTCTGCAAGAGTAGTCGTGGTTGCAAGGAGTAGCTAAGGCCATATCTCTGAAGGCCAAACTGGATTGAGGATGACATCTTTACCCCTGGAAGCTAAATTTCTTGCCCTGGAACTGGCTCTATAGCTTGTCCAATTGAAGTACCTACTCATCCTACAGTTGTGGAAACTGATTGCCTCCTTGCTCACAGTTTAACAAATGATTAAAGTCTTTTGACAAGTGGAATCACTTGTTATAAAGATTAGATCATTGTTGTATGATTTACCAAATTGTAAGATTGATTTGATCTCTAGATTACAAAACTGTGTCGTGGACTAATTTTGTAAATCTATTAGGTGCGGCTGGATTGACTTGTGATCCATTCAGAAGAGCTAGATATCCTCTTGTTCATATACTTTACTACTTAAGCTATAATACAAGGGAATTGTTAACCATAAAAAAGAGCTAGAAAGGTCGGATACTGGGCCATACTCTTAACAATTCACCAACTCATGTATGGTCTGATGGATACAGTATTAGTCTTTAAGTATGAGATGGGAGGATCAAATCTCATGACCGTCTAAAATCCGAAATTGTGGAAATAATTTAAATTTCAAAAAAAAATACTCTTTAACAATTCTATAAAAACAAAACCAAACTGGCCACGTCTACCGTTTCTATCCCCAAGTACTTAACTTTGCCATTTTAATAACTCGTACATAAAGTCTCACCACATAAAATACTCTTTTAGCATTTTCGACATTTGGAATCTATTCTGATATTTTTATTCTAGTACGGGACAGGTCAATCCAAACCGATAAATCCGACAAATAAATGTTTTTGTACAATTTTTAATTGGGAAAAGTCCACTTTAGTACCCTGTGGTATCGCAAAAAATCAAGTCAGTACCCTGTAGTTTAAAACGTATCAATTGTGTCATACTTATTCCAATTAACATCAATTAGAGGCCCGGGCAGCTGCCCGGACCTGCCCGAACCTACCCGACCCTTGCCCGAACTACGTGGCCAGCCACGTCACCAAATTTTGATGACGTGGTGCCACGTGGACATCCATCTCCTTCCCTCCTCCTCCCCACCTCCTCCTCCCCCCGCGTCCTCCTCCCCGCGTCCTCCTCCTCTTCCTCCTCCCCGCATCCTCCTCCTCCTCCTCCCCCCGCGTCCTCCCCCCGTCCTCCTCCTCCCGCCGCGTACTCCTCCTCCTCCTCCTCCTCCCCGCGTCCTCCTCCTCCTCCCCGCGTCTTCCTCCCCCCGCATCCTCCTCCTCCTCCTCCCCCCGCCTCCTCCTCCTCCTCCCCGCGTCCTCCTCCTCCTCCTCCCCGCGTCCTCCTCCCCCCGCATCTTCCTCCTCCTCCTCCCCCCGCGTCCTCCTCCTCCTCCCCGCGTCCTCCTCCTCCTCCTCTCCACGTGGCGCCACGTCATCAAAATTTGGTGACGTGGCTGGCCACGTAGTTCGGGCAGGGGTCGGGTAGGTTCGGGCAGCTGCCCGGGCCTCTAATTGATGTTAATTGGAATAAGTATGACTCAATTGATATGTTTTAAACTACAGGGTACTGACTTGATTTTTTGTGATACCACAGGGTACTAAAGTGAACGTTTCCCTTTTTAATTAATATCCGACGCTAAAATGTTTTTACTCTTTGTTACGTTTTTTGGTATATATTATTATTTAAAACTTACGCCTTATCAAAATTATTCGTACCGTACTTAAAAAACTTTATCTTTACCTACCCCCAAAAGCCTAGTAACAGAGGCGCTGTAAAATATTTTCACTCTATCCTCCTCCTCCTCCATGGAAGAAGCTCTGGGTTTACCGGTGAACCAGAGAAAGGGGAAGAGGGTAGCCGGTCCAGTAACCGGTGGCCGAGGCACGAGACTTTGGCTCTGTTAAGGCTGAGGTCTGAGATGGACGCCGTTAAGGTCCCTCTTTGGGAGGAAGTTTCTAGGTTAGCTTTGATTACCATCTAATAATCTTCAAAAATTATTTAATTTTTCTTATGATAACTGGGAATTCTTTTAATTGTATTTACGTGTGTGGACAATAGTTTTTTTTAAGGTAAATTTTACACCGTCATAATGCTAAACCTTAGATCTCTTAGATATTTACGGCGTGTGGTGGACAATAGTTGTTTAGTGGGTTTGTTGATTCTAGGTTAATTGGTAAAGAATTGGATTTGATGTGGAATTATGGCGTTTTGTTTTTCGGATTTTTTAATGAAGAGTTTGAACTGTGTCTCTGTCAGGAAACTAGGTGAGCTTGGTTATAAACGAAGTGCCAAGAAGTGCAAGGAGAAGTTTGAGAATATCTACGAGTATCACAGAAGGACCAAGGGAGGTAGATCCGGGAAACAAGACGGTAAGAATTATAGGTTCTTCGAGCAATTAGAAGGTTTGGATAGCAGCAATCTGTTCATCACGTCTGCATTAATGGATAATGTTAAGACCCCTGTTGCTGCTGCTGCGACGGGGGAGGAGCAGCTGAATTATGTTGAAAGCACCTCCATGTCGCAGTCGTCGTCTTCTAGCGATGAAGAATCTGAAGGGACGAGCAGAAGAAAAAGGAAGTTGAAGGAGTTTGTGGAGGGTTTGTTGTTGAAGGTTATTCAGAAGCAGGAGAGCCTGCAACAGAAGTTCTTCGAGACGTTGGAGAAATGCGAGCGTGATAGGATGGCAAGAGAGGAATCATGGAAGATGCAGGAATTGGAGAGGATTAAGAGAGAGCGTGAGCTTTTGGCTCGTGATAGATCCATTGCAGCTGCCAGAGATGCAGCTCTTCTTTCGTTCTTGCAGAAATTCTCGGAGCAAGGTTCTTCCGTGCAGTTGCCTCAACACTTGACTATTCCTACACAGTTTTCTGAGAATCAAGGCGTGCAGGAAAATAAAGCTGTGAACACTCCAGGTGGTTTCGGTGTTGCAGGTTCTCGTTTGAGTTCGTCTAGATGGCCCAAAGAAGAAATAGAAACTTTGATCAGGCTGAGGACTACTCTCGATGTTGCATACCAAGTTAACTCTTCGAAAGGGCCTCTGTGGGAGGAGATATCAGCTGAAATGAAAAGGCTCGGTTATGACAGGAGCGCAAGGAGGTGTAAAGAGAAATGGGAAAATATGAACAAGTACTTCAAGAGGGTAAAAGAAAGCAACAAGAAAAGGCCAGGGGATTCAAGAACCTGTCCTTACTTTAACCAACTCGATGCGCTATACGAAGACAAGATTCGGAAGGTCGACGACAATGAGCTAAAGCCCGAAGAGCTTCTGATGCAAATGATGGGTGGTGGTCAAGGAGAGGGACGACAGCCGGAATCGGCAACGACTGAAGATAGAGAGAGCGAGAATATGTATCCGAATCAAGAAGAATCTAGAGAAACCGAAGACGGAAATGGTTTTGATCCTTCTTCAATGGCATTTATGCAATGCTGACATTGGTGTCGTTACTTCAATCTGTTTGTTAGTGTTTCCTGATTTCTTGATGTTGTAGACATCCCTTCTAATAGGAATTCACATCAACAATACACAGAGAAGTGATTTTCGGATGAACTTGTCAGTGTAAATGGGAATTGTTTCTTGGAAGTTTCTCTACATCAAAATGCTTAAGAATAAGCAGGTTCATCAGTTGCATTCCTCTATGGAGGAGAGGTTCCGGGAAAGTTCTGACTATTAAGAAAAGACTTGGTGCACTTTAGTACCTTGTGGTATGACTGATTTTGCTTTTAGTCTCTGTGGTTTAAAAATACAAAATTATCATTTAGCGGACTGCCCGGGAGTTCTACATTTTTTGGCTTACGTGGTGAGCCAGTGACAATTGAGTATGATAAAGTTGTTGATGACGATGTGTCAATCCGATAAATTATCAAATTAATAGTCTCAACACTCTTACATCTTCTTCCTCATCCCTTCATCTTCTTCCTCACATCACCTCACATTTTTTTATATAGAAGTGACAATTTACCCAATCCCTAACCAAAATCTACTTGAATGTCCATGCCCTAATGGGCTCGAGGCCCAATCAAAACGTATCGAGTTTGTTGTAATGGGCCGGGCATAAACACAGAACTGAGTTTGGTAAGGTTTGGGCTTTGTGTAATGACCTTTAAAATTTGAAATTGAAAACCCCTTTTACACTCTTGATTCAACGGGTAAATAGTATAGAGTGCTGATTTGAGATTTTGATACACCCAAACTTGGGCAAAAAACATAATGGAAATAATAAAGACCCTCAATTGCGTATGGCCATCACGATCTCGTTATAAGGATACCACGAACCCCAACCACTTACCAAGGCAAGGTGGGTAGGATGGTAACGGGGTTCTACCTCGTTTTACAAATTTTAAAAATGTGAGATTTTTAAAAAGTGGTAAATTTTTCTGAAAGTATTTAAATTAAAGAATTGAGAAAACAAATCTTCCTCAATTATTTAAAGCTCTTTGTATATTGCAGCTTTCTTGATTTCTCCGGGAATATCAATGTCGCAAGTGCAATGTGGGTTCCACAAAAAAAAAACAAGTGCAATGTGGGGTTTTTATCTTCCTCTGTTAAAATATTATTTTGTAATCTGTTTTAATCTTTTCTCCGGGAGAGATTGTCACTTTTGCAAAAGCAGAAAAATTAACTTGATAAATTTTTAACATTTATAAATAAATACGTCACATTTTTATTAGTGATACGGTAATCTCCATTAATTCAATCCTTATGTTTCGTTAACGGTAAGACATAATTAGATTATAATAATGCTACCTGTATCAAAATACCAGCATAATAGCTCAGCCTAATCTAGCACATATATTTTTTTGAGGGAAAAATATTTAAATAGGCCAGCCTAATCTAGCACATATATGGGCCACTTTTTCTATTCAATATTTAAATATTAGCCGTTAAATCCCCCCACCCCCGCGATAACGATATGGCTGAAGCGCCAGTAAATTAGAAAGCTAATGTTGGGAATATAATATAAACTAATTCTGCTAATTATGAATGCCCAACAACAACATCGTGGAAGGCATATTCTCGGAAATAATAATCAAAGTTTCCGAATGAGGGCTCCAAGTACGAAATTGGCTGCCTCCCTATACTTTGTACTACATAATTAAAATTTAACCAGGCCAACCTGTAATTAGGACCCACCCGCCAACTCAAATGCCACTAGTGCTTCGCTGTCTAAAAAACAAAAACCATAACGAATACACAACGCAAAAATTCCTCCCCAACGGACTCTTTCTTAAACAATTAATCTAAAACGCTATCAACTTTTTATTCCATAATCATTTCCATTCTCTTCCCCCACCAACCAAAATTTTTTAATATAAAAACAAATCTATTTTGAATTATATGTAGTATTAAAAGCCAAAAAGTTCTGAATATTATTTGTTGTAAAATTTATTATTTACATGCATCAAAATTTTAATCTAATCATTTCAATCTAACCAAAGTTCTATAAACTATTTTTTAAAATATTTGTTAGTTGTGAAGGCACTTACCCCAATAACTGAAGATAGTTACGATTTGATGGAAACTAAGAGTTCAATTCTTCTGTGGGTGTGACCTGGTACTATAAAAAAATTTGCCACTTGAATTTGGAGTGTCTGATCCAACTACATTAACTGACCTGTTCAGATTTTCAGATCCTAATTCGATTGATCCAATCATTTTTTTTTTCAAACATTCCCTACGATACAATAAAAGCTATTTCAGTTTCAACAAAATAATGGGAACCGTTTTCCCTCCCTTTTAATCGACTACAGCCTGTGACACCTACATGTGTCACCTGCCCGACATATGATTATTAATATTAATTAACAAAATCATACTTCCGAAAGGTACATAAAATTAAATATTTTTTTAACTTTTTCTAACATATAGAATTTCATCATGTCAGCTTGTTCACATACTTATTTTCCCCAAAGTAATTTTACGTTAACTGTAGCATAAGAGATATGATATGAAACAATTCAAATTTATATAAAAACAAGAACAGTAATTTATATACTAAAATTTGGAAATCTCATAGTAAAAAAAGTAGGCTATTTGAATATGTTGATATGTATCCTAATATTTAGATTTGGTATCTAGACCTTAATCACGAACTTAATAACTCGTTATCTTTGTGAGATTGGTAAGGCATTTGTCTATTATGAACAATTGCATTAGAAATCTGAAAACTTAAGGGAAATTCATTACTATTCCGGTTTTTTTCTAATAAATTATACCATAATTAGATTTTTGGCGAGGTTTGGGATTGCAACCACATTTATAATAAATATGTTCATGAACGAGGATTCTAAACTAGGTTCATCTGTAATTTGTAAAATATAAGTAATATTATTACGTCAATAAAATCATATCTACTTATAAAAAATATGTATACATTATGTACATTTATGCAAATACATTTATATAAATCAACACGTCAAATTCATTAAAAATGAATTAGTATTAAATATTTGCTAGAATAATTTTGCTACTTTTTAAAGATGTCACTCGACTCGAATTTAAATTAGTTGATAAGTGGCATCCGCATATGAAAAGTGGCATCCATTTTTTAAAAATATCACTCGACTCGAATTTAAATTAATTGATAAGTGAGATCCGTTTTTGAATAGTTTAAACAAAAAGATAACAAATAAATCGACTCGCTGTATCTCTTTTCTCGCTTTTTTCCGGTACTCTTAACCCTTTTTCTATGACATAGTGCCTGTGTATACATATAAATCTTTTCTTTTTCTACCACAGAACGAATGTCGGAGGCAACCAACTCATTTCGTTGGTTAGCATAAATTTCTTAAATTATCTCTCCTTTTCCTTACTAATACCCTTTTCCTTTTCTCGTTCTCCCTCCCAAGAAAATCACAGAACAGGAAAAAAAAAAGGAAGGGTGAGAAAGAACTTTGATTAAATTCTACCAACATGGGAGCTTGTGCTACGAAGCCGAAGGGGTTGAAGGACGATACTGAGGCTCCCGCGCCGGCTCCCGAGCAACCTGTAACGGAGGCTGTGGTGGCCGGAGATGACGTGGCGGAGGCCAAGGAGAAGGAGGTGTTGGTGGTCGAGAGGGAGCTGGAGGTTGGTGATGACAAGAGGCAGTCCCTTAGCTCTTTGCTCAAAGAGGTAATCAGTTAATTTATCTCTTCATCTTTTTTATGGTCTTTTTAAATAATTAGAAAACCTTAATATCGCAATTGTTTTTCATAGATGTTGAATTACTAGAGGGTTACTGGGTTTTCATATTTCTGTTGTCATATTCTTAATTTTTATTTTGTTCTCGACATATGAAAATTGGGCGGCTGTCCATGTGTTAATTGATACACAGGTTTTAATCATGATCCTTATGGTAGGAAGTGCTCCACTATAATCCCTATAATTACCCCTCTCAATTAAGATAATTATTCTACTTATCTTAAAGTAATCAGGGTGGCTGAGAGCTATTGGTTATATCGAGAGTCCAGTATTTTTTTAATTTATTTGATTGAAAATCGAGTATTATTAATTTTATTTAGGGACTATTTTTTATTTATAAATTTTGAATAAAATTAGAATTTAAGTTCTTTACCGATTTGATCAGACTTCGGTGTACCTTGTGTTTTGCAGTAGGTAGTACTATTTTCTAGGACTAGGTGGGACTCACTGATGTGATGTTTTACTTTGAAGTTTTCATTATGACCACATCTGGTCAAATTTGTCCTCTTCGATTCTGTTAAGCACATTAAATTGGCATTCCCAGCCACGTTCATCTCCCTCGATAATAATTTACTTTGGGGTTACAAGAATCCAAAAGAACATCCCAAATTGTTATTGTTGCCTTTCGTCTGCAGATAGCTAGAGCACCGGCAAGCCAATAATCATTGATTGAGGAATGGTTCCTGCATCAACTAACACACACTTAGATCGACTAAAAAAATCGGCTGAAAAAATTATATATCGTAATATTTAGTTCGAACTATCAATCAGTACTTACTCTAATAATATAAGAGAATAATAGGTTAAAAGTTAGCAGAGTTCAAACCCTAATTACGATAAAAATATGATTATAAAAAAATATTGAGTTCCAATTTTGTAAACATCTATAATATTAAAAATAGAACTGACGGACAGTTTAACAATTACGCTGTTTCTCCCCACCTTGTTGTTAAGACCATCCGCATCCGTGCCCTGCCTCAACCTAGGTCACGGAATAAACAATTAATTTCTCTCTCATTCACATCAGCACAACCCAATTATCTCTTATTCTACCTACATCTGCAACCTGCCCCAACCTAGGTCACAGAATAAACAATTAATTTCTCTTTCATCCACATATTATCTACTTCATTTTTGTTTATATAAAAATTATATTAAATATACGTAAATATTTATTCCGTAATTAAGATAACAAGAAATTTTTTTTGGCCAAAGTAAAAAAAATTATTTTTCTCGAAGATTTGGTGACAACTGTGAGTAAAAAAAAGATTCAGAGTTTGGATTGTCTTCGGAAGTTGGAAAAGATGAAGGATTATAAGATCCAAATGGTTGAAAATTTAGAAAATTAGGATCATTTGGATCCATAATAGAAATAATATAACAAGAAAAATTAAGAAGATAGTATATAGTAAAAGTAGAGAGAATTTGAGATTGTGTGTGAAAATATGTTAGTGTTGGACTCTATTTATAGAGATTTGAAAAATACAAAATTTTATATAAATTATAATTATTTCTTATCACAGATAATTCAAAATTTTTTTAACCACATAAATAATATCCAAAAAATTTATTTATACGAATAATATTGTACCAAGTGTAACTAACTAGATAGAAAAATATAAAAAAATAAGGGTCGAGGGCGAGGGCGAGGGGGCGAATTTCGCCCCCACTTTATTTGAGGGCATCGCACCTTTTTGTTTTAGAATTTTTTTTTAATCCTACGTGGCCCGGGTCGGGGCTGTAAAAAGGCGTGAATGCGCCTGGTCTAAGGTCGTTTTTTCCTTTGGGAAAACGCATCGTGAGCATATAGTATATATAATCTCTTATTTACTGTAACGTTAACTTTGTTCAAAATTTTATCTTAAAATTAAATACCAGTTTGCCTTGACATATCTCTAGTATGTAGCATATAAGATATCATTTTTGATGTATATTTTCAGTTAATAAAACAAAGGAAAAATAAATGTTCACAATGTGGTTATAGCAAATTACTATATTTGGTTTATAAATATGACAAAATTTTAATTCATAATTTTAATATTTCGAGTTGAATATATAAAAGATCTATCATATAATGCGTCCATTATATTTGGAGGACCATGGTCTCGCACCATATTGGTGAAGAATGCGTGAAAATTTTGTGAGAAGTTGTTGTGTTTGATTTATTAATCTGTAAAAATTCATTAATACCTAACTAATATCTCATTAAATTGATTTCATATTAACTTATAATATCTCTGGAAAAAATCTCAAACTGAGAAGAATACAAAAAATTAGCGATTTTGATAAATTAATAAGATAATAATTTTTTATAAACTAATATAAAAGAATAGTCTCATCAATATCATAAATTAATAATTCTTGAATATTACAACTATAACTAGGGAAATTTAGTGAAATCTGAATTCTGTGTGGCTTATTTTTCTTGAAATTCAAAACTGATTGAATTTTAACTCCAATTGTTCTAAATTGTCAAGTTTAATCTTCAGAATTTTTTTGAGAATCACTGTGAAAAAAATAAATTCTTGCATTAGAGAATCACTGTGTGACATCTGGTACGTGGTTGTGGACCTGCAACTTTGGGATGTTTGGTTGTTATCTGTTGTTGATGTCCCATCAAATATGTGGGCTTATAGTGTCCTTGGCGTGTGGGCCGAAACTAGAATTATTGCCTGCCCCTCTACGGGACAATCGTCCCGACATGAGCGTTACTCTCTGCGTCAGATCTCCCGCATCTAAGGGATGAAGATGGAATCAATTCGATTTATCAAAAATTTGATTCAAATTTGAATTTATTCATACAAATTTATATCTTAATTTATTTTTAGACAAATTGAATATGAATCTTATTTTTTATAATTTTAATGCTGCGAATTGCAATTTGTATTCGTCTGAATTCAAACTATGGTCGCTCATTCCAAGCTAAATAGTTATAAATTTATTAAATGATGTCTCTACAAATACTACCACATCAAATACTCTTATTTATGATATTAAAATATGTCGCAATTTGCATTTATCCAAAATTATTTATCATGTCGTTTCTTTTTATCTTGTTTCATGAATGAAAGTCTCGTAGCCCATTGTTTAAGAAATTCATAAACTTATAAGAAGATGCAATGGGTGACTTCTAATTGAATCTGATTCGATTATAATTCGAATCGGCTCATACGAATCTAAATTCGTATTCAAATTTGTTGAAATTCAAACCGTGGTCACCTTTACTCACACCATTAATGTTTCAAGATGTAAACTATATAGGTGTCTATCTTTACCTTGGGTGTACTCATTGTACAGTTTAGTGTAGTTGACATTTTTCCTTATCAAAATAAAAATGTAAGGTAGATAAATTTCTGACACTCAGAATAACATTTTGAGATGTTAACTAGAGAAATTTCTGATATTTGGTAGGATATTTTTAAAACTAACCATAATTATGTGCAAGCTGATCAATTTCTGAATTATGGGTATAATGGTATAAAACCATCCATAATTATCAATCAAATTATGGTGTGTGTTACTAAAACAAGGTCTGTTCAATCCAGTGATCGACAGCTCTTATAAAGAGGAATTATTCCAATATGCATGATTTATATTTGAGTTTTAGTTCTTGACTTGGAATGATCTTGTTTGACCTCTGCCTACTATCTTCTAGAGACATTTTTTTAAAAATATTCTAATAATTTGCGGTCATTTTTAATTCTATATTACCATTATACTTTGGCATGTATACATAATTGATTTGCATATAAACACAGTTTACATAAATACGAATCAGGATTAGTCGAGTTGGTTAATAGCGCATTTCTTTCTGCAGAATGAAGAAGTAAAAGAGCCTACTGAGGATGTCAGCGAGAAAGCACCGGCCCCGGTAGAAGCTGAAGCATTAAAAGAAGAAACATTAGAAGCTGTAATTAAACCAGCAGAAGAATCCAAGGAAGTAGCCGTGGAACAGCCAGAAATAGAACCAACACCTGCAGCAGAAGCCAAGGAAGAGCTGCTGTTGGTATCTGAAGACCCTCCTGAGAAGCTTGATCTTGCTCCCGTTGAACCGAATCCGGAATCACTTCCAGCAGAAATCCCTCCTCTAGCTGTTGAAGCAGAGGCTAAATGTGAAGAGGCAACAGAAAAGAAACCTGAAGAGATCAAGTGAATTAGTGTTTGATAAGTCAATGTATGTTCAGAAGTGTGATGTTAGGTTGCCCTCTTAAAAAATTGACACCAAGTGGCATGTGGAATATGGTATTTTCGTTGTTGGGGTTATTTCATTAATTTATATGTCCATGTTTGAGCAACTTCTTATGTTAGATGATTTATAAATGTTAGGAATTCAGCAATTAGAGAACAAACGCGCAAAGAACACGGACGCAAGAGATAACGTGGTTCGGCCTAATGTCTACATTCACGGAGAGAAAGGAGAACTTTTATTGATGAGTTTCCGAGCCACAAAGTCATACAAAACCTTAGGATAACATGCCTTTATATAGAGACAAATCCTTGGTGTACAAGTAACCTATCTAGGTCAAATTAGGAGTCTAAAAGCTAGTCCGAATAGAATAGAAAACAAGCCCACAAATCGTTTCCTCTTTAATTTCTCGGCATCTCTAACAATCTCCACCTTGGCGAGAAATCATCCTGTGGACGAGCCATGAAGCTCCATCCGAACTTCAACAAACTCCATCTTGATGAAATACCGCCACATGAAGAACTATGAGAACCTGAGAAACTAAACCGACTCTACCAGCTCCACCTTAACCATAGATACACCGCTATCAATAATACCATCTCAACTTTCTCACTACCTTTTTCCGTTCAATCACATGGAGTCAGCCCTCAAGCTCGAGCTTCCGAGCTTGCTTGGCCTATTTCCTCCAATCTCCATCGAACCCCAACTAGCAAGTTCACTTGCTGAAGCAACCTTGCGACCAATAGACGCGTCCTCTATTTTTCTGTCAGCCCCATGCTCCACAACCTCGAACTGCTTCTCCGCTAGACCTTCTTGGCTCATACCAATGCTACATGCCATAGCATACAAAGGACAACCTTTTGTTCTACCAAGTAGAACCCTCGACATGTCATGAACTCCACCGTTCGGCCTTGAGTGAGATATCCGATTTGCCCGTGGTGCTACCAACGGCTTCGCATTCCCCATGCAAAACCTACCTAACACCTTTAACGTGCACATCTCTTTAGACAACCATAGTGGGAACTTGCTAACTTTGTCTCTGCGAATCCCAACTCCACTCAAACCATTCATGTCAAGCTTTCGCTCCATCACATAAGAGCTTTTCTCCCCTCTATCGGAACCTAACAATGTGACTCCACCTACAACCGTGTTCCCCACTAACCTATATGTGTTCCTAGCATTCTTTTCACCATTCATCACCACCACAGCATCCTTCTCCACCTCCATTAGCCCGCCTACAATATTATAGTTGTACCCACTATAATCCAAGGCTCCTAACGAGATCAAATTCCTCTCCAACTTCGGAACATGCTACCACACAATTTTCTCTCAATACCATCCCACATATTGATTTGGATATCACCTATGCCAGCAATTCTGCAAGTAGAACCATCACCCATAGTCACCATACCTGAATCAACGAACTTGTTAGTTTCGAACCACCCTCTCTTGGGCGTCATGTGGAAAGAGAAAACGCTATCCAAAATCCAGGAATCAGAATGCTTTGGACTTGACAAAATAGAAAGAAGATCACCATCTGACCCGTTCGAATGTGAGGCCACATTCACGGAACCTGATCCTTTTTCCTCGCGATCCCGAGTTCTTTTTGGACAATCCTTCTTCACGTGCCCTTTTTCTCCGTACTCGAAGTAATTTTCCTTGAACCTCCTTGACCACGACTTGGATCCCTTCCCGTCTTTTACTCCACTACAATCACCATAGCTACCCCTCACAACCAGCCCTTCCGCTTGTTCATCGCCAATTTTCCTTCTTTGATGAAACCCTAGCAGAGCACTTGTGATATCTTCCAACACCAGGGACTCTTTCCCCCAAGTTAGAGTTGTAACCAAATTTTTGTAGGAGCCAGGTAAAGAATTCAGCAGCAACAATGCCTTGTCTTCTTCCTCGAACTTCACATCAACCTTTCTCAAGTCGCTCACAAGTTGACCAAAACTATTAATGTGTTGGCTCAAATCTGAGCCCTCCTTCATCTTGAGCCCGTACAATCTTTGCTTAAGATAAAGCTTGTTTGACAAAGACTTAGACATATACCTTGCCTCCAATTTCTTCCATACCTCAGCTAGTGACTCCTCATCCATGACGTGATACATCACATCATCCGCCAAGCACAAGCGAATTATCGCCATCGCCTTGGCCCCCATCTCTTTCCACTTTTGCTCCTCCATCTTCTCGGGCTTCTTCTCCAAGAGCGCGATGACCATCCCTTGTTGCACGAGGAGATCCTTGACACGCCTTTGCCATAACCCAAAATTCGAAGAATCATCGAACTTCACAAGAGCAAACTTCGCGCCGTCCGTCATCCTCCAACCCAAGCTCTTGATACCAATTGTTATGAATTTAGCAACTAGAGAACAAAACGCGCAAAGAACACGGACACAAGAGATAACGTGGTTCGGCCTAGTGCCTACGTCCACGGTGAGAAAGGAGAAATTTTATTGATGGATCCGAGTCACAAAGCCATACAAAACCTTAGGGTAACATGCCTTTATATAGAGACAAACCTTTGGTGTACAGGTAACCTATCTAGGTCAAATTAGGAGTCCAAAAACTAGTCCGAATAGAATAGGAAACAAGCCCACAAATCGTTTCCTCTTTAATTTCTCAACATCTCTAACAATAAATGTAAGCATATGAGTTTATTTAACCTTATTCGTATGAAAAGATTAGATCCTTGAGATTCTCTGTGTCCGTAGACGTGATGAGACATGTTTTCATCTCTTCTTCAATTGTCCTATCACTCGCTTTATTTGGTGTGTCTTTGTAAAGAAAACAGGGATTCTTTTTGGTGTGGTGGAGGGAATTTGATTCACTGTTTGGCTCAAAGGATGGGCTTACTTAGAGGCGGTATCCTCGCGAAGGTGTGGTTCGTAATCTTCGGATCGCTTATGTGGGGCATTTCGATATATAAGAATCGGGTCATCTTTGACGAGTTGATCTGCGATCGGAAACTTCTCGTACATTCTATTCTCTACCAAAGCCAGGAGTGGTTGATTTGGGCCAATATTTCTAAGGACATAAATTACCAGGATATGCTAATCTACGTGGAAGCATCTGGCGATTGAAGGTGTTGATGTTCCCTCTAGTGGATGCTGGAAATGTACAAGTCAGACTGCGTTTTTGGCTTCTGTGTGTTGTATTGGTCTCTGGACCACTTTTGTACGCAGGAGTTGCTCCCGTAAGGTGTGTTTGTTATGTGCTAGGTGGATTATAGTGTTTTTACACTATATAGGCTGTAAATGTTATATTTAATAAAATTTTACTTATAAAAAAATGCATATGAGTTCATTTGTTATTATGGCCTCTATTTAGTTTATAGTTCTGTAACATGTCCAGAGATAGCTGCCAACAGCAAGCAACAATACCGTTTTATGTTACATTTGCCAGAAATTGAGTCATCAACTTCCGTCAATTTATATACACTTTGTGCCATCTGAGCAAGTCCCTATTGACCAAATAACAAACACCATCAGTAACAAATTGTCCCATGGGAATTAGAGCTCTGATCTGAACATTCAGCGAAAGCTTGACAGTAGAGTCCTTGCAAAACTTATTTCCATGATGGAAGAGAAGATTGAAGACCTCAGCTTGTTCCATTTTATCCAAGAATGGAAAATCAGTTAAGGCCTTGCAACTGCTTTGTTATGGGATGCTCAGCTGCTGCAAGTCTGTTTGTTCGTGGTGGAACGAGCATTGTTGTACCATATTTAGGAGGCGGCTCTATCAATGGTGTCTTTTACATTCGTAAGACTTGATCTCAACCTGTGAATCTAAGTCCTTCACCAACTTCCATTGGTCGACGTGGAAGTTGGTTGGCTGGAAAGAAAGTTGGAAGTACCAGAAGCATTGTATTGCATCTACGTTCAAACTTCGGTACGTGAATCCTTGACATGAAGTATTGGTCTTTACGTGAAGAACGAAAAATTTCTGACTCAACGATCACGAGAAGATCAACAGCGTGAATTCACATTTCTCTGCTTCTCTGTACGACAAAGGTTGGATGGTAGATGAAAAGTTATTGGCAGACTACCGAGCACAAACGATCAGGCAAATTCTTACTTGTATCAAAATCTTAATTTAATCCATTTAAGAGGTATTTTAATCACTTTTAGTTTAACAAATTCTAAAAAAATTTACTTTTTTTGTCAGTTGATTCTTTTTTTTTGAGGGAATTTGTCAGTTGATTTTTGACTGGCCGATCACCTTCCAGGTTTTGATATAAAAATGAACGGACTTCAGTGTCGATATGCTATCATATCTGATCAATTTTTTTAAAATAATGTTATACACCACCGATTGGAATCCAGCATTTTTCTAAATTTAGGGAGTTTTATAGAGTTATTTTATTATTATAGATTGTATTAAATATTATTGTTAAATTAATCGTTTCCAAATTCATCTATTCGTAATCATTTTATTGGACACTTAGGACCGGTCAAAATCTTATAACTTATCTCTTGACAGACAGGGGGTAGGACTGAGGAGGAAAAGAAGAGTGGTAGTGGTTGAGGATTGTTTGCTCGGGCCCAAGGGGGTTGGGCCGATAGTATATCTTCACTCCCCTTTTTGACAATTGCATCTGAATTCTCCATCAGACCTGGGTGTTTTTGTGGGTGGGATTTTCTTCTTTTGAAGGCAGTATTGTGTATATTTTGGTATATTAATAAAATTTACTTATATAAAAAAAAATTCTGCGGTTTCTCCGGGGCGGAATCCTTAATGGATGGGATTGATTTTCGGAAAGCCTATATGTAAAGTTTTGTTTATCTTCATCGCTTTTATTTCATGGCCATCTGGATTCATCGGACTCGAGCCAAATACGATGTATGAATTTGTTTACAACTCTATTTTTGAATAAAATTTGAAAAGTGTTAGAATTTTCATATTCAACCCAAAATTTTAGGTAATTAGTCGGTGGATTTTTCACACTTATAAATTAGCCCACCACTTTTTTTGGGTTAAATAGGAGGGGTGGACACACTTAGATTTCATTAATCACTGATCCAAGAATACAACAGCACGCGGAAAGGAAACATCACTGATGTCTCTTAACAATAGGCTTCTAATGCCCTCAGGAGACCTATCTATTTGATGGAACCCAAAATTCCAGTTGAAGCCAGCATTCGCCAACCAGTCAGCTGAGGAGTTCGTTTCGCGGTAGATATGCTTAATTTCGACTCTCCACTCTCGTTGAAGCCACAATCAAATGTCGAGGATGATAGGGTTGTGGTCTTGCTCGCTTGCTTCCCAGGAGAGGATCATTTCTGCAGCAGTTTGTGAGTCAACTTCGAGCAGTACCTGTTTACTGCAACTCCTCCAGACCAAACCTAGTCCATGGGCAAACTACCCATAGCTTCGCATTGACAACTGAGCAGCTCCCAAGGTTGCTTGTAAACTCTCCTAACCATTCGCCATCCGTGTTCCTGAGTAGTGACTAGATGAACCCCTCCGCGCACCATCCGTTTTCAGTTTTGTCCACCCCATTGGTGGGCATTCCCACCCGATGAGCTCCTCTCGCTTCTTTGGTCTACAGAGCACCGCTTTAGCCCCCACTATTGCACTAAGCAATGTGGTACTCTCAACACGTTTTTTCAAACAAGATCTATCGAGTCGAAAATTGCACGGGCTTTGATTTCAACAACGTGCAAAAAATGGGGATCGTGCGAGCACAATAATGGACACGGGATCAACCCGCTCTCATACCATGTTAGAATCTCCATATCCAACCCAAACCTTAAGACAACGGGTATGTTGATATTTCACACTTATAAACTAGCCCACCACTCTTGCACTAAGCAATGTGATATTCTCAACAAAGAGAAGATTTACTAGTCTAAATTGAGTACTGTCATATGTAACCCCAAAAAAAAATTTCAAAAAAAAAGTAACCAAATTGTTTCGTTAATGTTAACAAATTTGGAGCAAATGAATTATTTTTTGTGGTCTTGTGAGACTAGGGGTTATACTTCAACATTTGTATTCACCGGTTTCAACATTTTGCACAGGCATTCGACATAAACTTACTTTTTCAGAAAATTTTCTATTTTTGAGTTAGAATTTTCAATTCAATTCACAACAAAGAAGCTACTATGTCCACAACAATCAAATACTTGGACTACACAAGAAAAAAAATCAAATACTTAGGCTACTGAATGATTTACATGAATCCAATACGATCTTTATTAACTTTGAAAACAAAGGATAAATACTCTGCCTACCACTTCTTATGTACTTTGTATCTCTTTGCTAAAAAAAACATATTACTTGAGACTCCTCACCTTTGATGAGAAAAAGTCTAAGGGTATATTTACAAAAATCTCATTAAATGAATACCTTGCTCAATAGCAGGCTCATGTACCAACCGGTGCGCATTTTTTAAGTCGATTTAGTGAGTATTCAATGATTTCTTATTTTTGTTAATAATTTGTTCAATTTAAATAGATTTCAAGACTTTTATTGTATAGTTTATAATTTAGAAACTTATTTTCTTATAACAAAATTTTGGAGCTTCTAGAGTTTTCGGTGTCAATCCTATTTTTAGAGATGTTCTTTAGTATTTTACAAAATTTTAGGAAGTTTTTCAATACCATATCAGCAATTCGCTATTAGCGTCACAATGGACAAATTTAACATGGTTAGAAAATTCACCAACAAAACAAAGTTTTAAAGTCCTTTCCGTGGGCTTCAAAGTTGGGAATGTATAATGGAGATTATGCACGTATAGCACAAAATTTCATTTATCCCGAGGCAACCTAAGCATAATAGTCAAAGATATGAAATACAGAGTAAAATTAATTTTCTGGTTGAATGGAGAACAACCAGAAAAGTGCAAACAACTTTACACTTTATTTGCCGCATTCGTTGTTTGGCCTAACTCTCTCAGCTCTTTGTTAACAGTAGGCATGAAACTTGTATCACTGAAATTCTCTCTACTTTTTCCCCACAAAACGCAGTACAGTCCTGCAACCAACATCACTCCACCCAAAATGCTGCCAAATATGGACAAAATTTAAGAGTTAAAATTAAAAGGTGAAAGGCACTTGGAACGTCCTGTTTGTCCGATTGAATCGACTGGTTCAGACTCAACTAATTAAATTATTTTTTAAAGTTTTGTTAGATGAAATTGATTAAAGTGAGATTTTATTATTTGCAAATGATAAATTTTGTAATTAGTAAAAGAATATTTAGCATTTAATGATAAATATAATTAATAATAAAATAATTTAAGAAAATTATCGGAAGACCAGTTGTCAAACTAGTCAGACCGGTTAAAATCAAGATTCAAAGAGCAGACAATTGGCTGTCTTGTCAGTTTTTAAAACGTTGGTTTAAAGTGTATAATATATAGTTCAGAAGGGTGCAGCCGAGGTTTTCACATGTCCGTGTACCTTGCAGAAGTGATGATCTCGCAAAGGAGAATGGCGGAGCACAAGGTTGTGAAGATCAAATTCAATGGCGTAGACATTGCAAGATACACAGGCCCTTTCTTCTCTATGACCCATGATTGCAAGTAGAAAGTGACGCCAGTAACCACGATGCCCTGTTTAAAAAAGAAATCAAAATACACATGTAATTGTACAACCATAAAAAATAGAAAATTTTATGGTGATCTCTACAAATATGATTAGGTACACTAAAAGTTAGAATTGCTACTTGATATTAAAAGATCACCAAAAAAATTATTCGTAAAAGATACACATGTTTAGGCCAATGAAACCAAAGTTACAAATGAGGTTTTACTGTATCAGAATCTTTTCGGACACAATATATTAATAAAATTTAACCGTTTCAAAAAGAAAAAGATGCACATGTTCTCGGTACAATACAGAAAATATATAGCCAAATAAGATATTAAGCACATAAATCTTTAAACCTTACGCAGTAAGATATTGCTAGAAGTTTAATGTCCCATCCAAGCCTCCATTTATAAGGATTTCTTTCCAAGGCGATAGCGATGACAAATGACTGTATGGTACTTAGAAATATTTGGAGAGTTGTCAAGAGAAGCTTCGACGGGAAACTTTTTATAACCTGTCCCTGCATGCATCCAATTAAATCCAGAAACATTAAGTTTATAAAAGAAATACACCAGAAGAGAATTTTTTTATCCTTCATAATATTTTATAATAGTACAATATTTTATTAGTCATACATGTAACATTTGGAATTGAAATTTGGATATTGGAAGGACAAGTTCTTCTTATCAGAGTCCACTGCCAAGAGTTTGCAAACCCTAATTGAGTGCTGTTAATAATATTCAATTTCGAACTCTCCATTTTGGAATGCAATGTTCATGATACTATACGAACTGAACACGCACAATTTACAAACATGTCTCTAACATAGAGACATGTTAACGTTCTTAGAATTTGAATCCAATTTTCCGAATACAATCTCAAATCTCCAAAAAATCTTTTACTACATGAGTTATGAACAATATGGTAAGTAACTTTGATTTATTTTTTGAAACCGGTAAAATTTTATTAATGGTACTATACAGCAGTGGACCTCGTTAAAACTCTACGACGGTAAAATCCAAATGGATAAAAATCATCGCATGGAAAATGCACCCCCTGACTTAGATTTATTTAAAGCGATTTTTAGTTACAAATATAAAAAAAATCATTGTCAGGCATCCTAAAATAGGGTCGATGGTGCTCGATTTAAATCTTGTTAGTATATATGATTGATGTACCTGGAAAATGAGCCACAACGCCCATAAGATGTTGGAGGTGAGCATGAGGAAGCAACCTTTTATCCAGGAATTGCTGGGAGTCGCAATGTGTTGGGTGGTGCCGAGACGAAGCTCATGGAGACAGAATAGCTTGAAACGAGGGCCTTTGTACAGAGCAAGAGTCACCGCCCCACCTATGCTCGCTACAACTCCTACTAGTTTTGCCATTCCTGGCCGGCTTCTAAGTTTCATTTCCTCCATCCTTCATCAATCCAACATTTTCCATGTCACTTTCATTAAAACAAATTGAATGTTACATTTATTGTTTGAATATTATTTCATCAATTATTGGAAATCAACTATCGTTTTCGAAGTTTGAAGAGGTATATATTCCAGTGAGAACTTCTTTTAAAAGACTGTAGAATTTAATTATTTGAATACATATGTCGTGATTGAACTTAATGCATCTCGACAAATTAAGTATTTTATTGTGCTAATTCTAAAGTAAGAAACAAGCTCTGTTCATGGACGAGACTAAAGATTATTTGCGGAAAGGTGACAACATGCTGCTCTTTCTATATCATATTGTATAAAACTGAAATAATTGGTGATGGTCTCTAGAAAGAGGTAAAGCTTGTCCGCTTCTTTCTGGTGATTCCTCTTCTTTTCTTTGGGTAAAGTCTATTTGGGCTAGAAAGGAAGCAAATACTTTATCCATTTCTCCTTGTTAAATTGAATTAGGTGGCTTATTTGATTCCATGCTTCGTACCGAGGATTTTTTTTAACTACCTAAGAGTCGAGCATTATCATATCTTATTTTTTTAGCATCAGTGCAGTGCACATATTTTTAATTGCATTAGTATCTTGAGATTTAAAATTATCTTAATTATTGAATAGTTCAATGTTTCCGTTAATTTGGTAATTCCATGTAGAGTGTTGAACAGTAATTGTATTTCGTTAGCATATGGTACACATATAACAATATTATGGCAATGAAAGCTAACCCCAAATACACTCTTATGACAGTGACACAAATTCTAGATTATTTAATGATAATACTGAATTATTTTTTGCGAATAGCAAAAACATTATTAGAAAAATTATCTTACATTAAGATTCGATAATTTTTTGACTCTAAATACAAGATTGGCCAAAAAACATTCTACCAGATGGTTATTCAAAGGGTGCAAATAATGTGAAAATGACAAGCGATAGACGAGACTTGATAAATTTAACAATTAGACGAGACCCGAGAATATATCATTTATTTACCTGAACAAAACGGCCAAGAAGAAGGTGATGGCGGGAAGGCAATTTGAGACCGCAGCTGCCAAACTTGCTGATGTGTGGATCAGAGCCACACCATAAACATCCATGCTTAATGTAATCCTGACATTGAAATTTTGAAACGTACGAAAAAAACATAAACCTCATTGATTTACATAATTTTTTTCGTGACATTGGACCAATATAACCACTCTCGAATTATAAAATGTATAGTTTCAAAGAATGATACGTGGTGTACATAGGACACGAACCCAAGTAAAGAGTGCAGGAAAATCTTGCAGAAAGTCCTGAACGATAGGGCTGGTGCAGTTTTCCTGCATAAATATACAAATAAAGATTTATAAATAAATATATATAAATAAATGAAAGTAGATATTAAGTTTCAATTGAAGATATTAAATTGCATAATGATGTAATTACCATTCCGTGAACAAGGCGATGGGAAGTAAGAACAGAGTTGCTGCTGCCTGGCGGTAGAAGACGAAGATAAAATTGTTCATACCGCCATTAAAAGCAGCCTTGGAGACCAAGAACATCCCGGTGTAGATCATTTGGACCAAAAGAACTATGAAATAAGCCTTCTTGTCGCCCATTATACAATTACACAAGATCAGAGAATATCTAATTTAGCCACTCGGGGGGACTAAATAAATTTGAACCCGAAGCCTTCTTGTTATATAATTTACTTCACGAAAGGGAGGACCGGAGTGGACCAAGAAAGAAATAACTACTTTATTTTTTCCTAGGAAATTTGGACGTGTGGTCAAGAAGGCGAGCCGCTTTAAAGTAGAAGGACCACAAGGTAAAGTTGGAGTGGCGTCGCTTTTCGATAATACTGGTCATGCAAGGCTTTTGCTTGTTTTTTGATTGATGCCTTAATTGAGTGTCTTTAGGGTTATGAGGGTGATTATACTTGTTGAAGCATGTTGGTGACCGTTGGTATTATTTTGAGATCACTTCTACTTGTCGACAGATGAACAATACTGCCCTCTAGAAATTGTATTGTATATTTTAGAGCAGAGGAGGTGAAAGTATGAATATAATAACATCAACATCATCCTTTTCCTAAAATAGAATTTTTTTTACTTTGAACGAAATTACATGACAGATTTTCAACAATGAATCAACTTGACATGAAAATTTTAATTTTAAGACCCCGATCTCACCCTTGCATAGTCAAATTTAACTGAAGACGAATAAATCACGTGTTTAGATCATATCTCATGATCCAAATCAAACCAGCACGTGATATTTAACTCATATAGCCGATCTAACTTTAAGGATCTCCAATATTTCCGTCTAAAAATAAGTTTGGTTCATTCTTAACCCAAGTCTAATCAAATAGTTAAAACCAAATAAATCAGCCTCAAAATCGATAAGACACCTCTTTCTGCCATCCTCGTGGACAATTATGAGATAAACAACAAAACAGGTTAGTCAAACCAAAATAGATATTTGTACTAAATATGCACCACCATTTTTTTAATAAGTAAATTTATATTAAATACTTATCAAAAAAATTTGTATTAAATCTACCAAAAAGTAATTACATCCAATTGTACTGAGTACAAAATCCGAACCCTAAAATACTAGAGAAAAATCTATCTATGAAAGAACAATGATACGAACTATCTAGCACATATCCAAATAGGACTCCAAACAAAACTCAAGATTTTATGGATTCACATTTTTGTCCAACATTATAAAACTACTTTACGACCGATCAATTTACATGAACCAATAACACAGTTTGTTTAGTTTCGGTCGAATACGCAACAGTATGAGCCTAGTATATCACAAGGGAAATATATATAAGACTCCTCGATGATTAAGTAAGATCTTTCAGATAAATTATTATCCAGTATGATTTGACCCATCGCAATTGTCCATTACCGGGGGTTTTCAATCGAGAGTTCATCTTTTTTTTTTGTAGAAGGAATCGAGAGTTCAAGAAAAAAAAGGAATCGAGAGTTCATCTTCATGTTTCATTGAATATCCTATAATAAATATACGATTTACCACAGCTGAAAAATTAAAGATTTAATTTTTTTTACAAGTGATTTACATTTTTTTGACAGATTCGACGCGTAATTAACGAATAATTACGTGTTAAACTCGTTTAATTAACAAACTAATTTATTAATAATAAATCACTTACTTGTTGAAGCAAGAGGTCCACAGGTTCGGGTCCACAAAGTATTCGTGCTAGTCGAATTACGATCACGTCTTAACGGATTTGTAATTGATTTTCACGAGATTTCCTCTATAGAAAATCTAATCAAAATTCAGGAACTAATCCAGAATTTTTTCTTTCTTATTGAGTATTTGTTGGCAAAGTTTCAAATTGGTCCAGCCAAATTTCCTTTTTTATAGAGAAATCCGGACAACCAAAATGCGCCACGTGGCATGCCACGTGTCGCGCATGGCTGCCACGTGGTACTTTTAGGCCACACGTCCGCCACGTGTCATGCCACGTGGCGCTTCAGACCACATGTCTGCCACGTGGCGCTTTGGACCACATGTCCGCTGCGTGGCAAGGCTAACCATAGCTGACGTGGCTTGCCACGCGGCAAGGCTACCACTAGCTGACATATGATGTCAGCGCCACGTCACGCTGATGTGGCGCTTGCGTGGCTTCGGACCGGTCAACGCGGGTTGACCGGCTCATCCAACCCAACTTATGAGCCTGATGGGCCCAGGCCTAATTAGGCACAATAATAATTGCCTGATGGGCCCAAGGTCCAACACTTTTCAATAGTGTAGTAGAAAAAATTACGAGCGTCTCGCAAATAGTTAATATACTATAGTAAAATGTGTCATATCTAATTTTTACAAAATCCGAGTTTTGGTGTTGATTTACATTGTTTATTTCTATTTTGTATGTCCCATTTTGCTCAATATTCCATTTTAGCTACTAATAGAGATTAGTTTAAGTCGTAAAAGACAGATTCTCTTAAGCAAGTATCAAGTTTAAATCTTGTGAATTAAAAAAATTTTGTGTGGCTTAATTTCTTATCTAGGACTAATGTGAACGGTTTGGAAGTTGAATAGAAAATAAACTAAATCTAGTTAACGAAAAAAATAGCTTAAACCTAATCTAAATGAAGTGTGTTAGCAATTTAGAAGAGAGTTGGCGTAGTACCTTTTTTTTAATAAGTAGATAGATTTTATTCCTCCAATGTTTGATAATTATAACCTAGGGTGCACCAAGTCCATCCAGAAACAAGGAGAAAACACAGCTGTACAAATGAAAACCTAATCACACAAGATATCAAGTTAACTCCAATTTAGAGAGTTTAGATAGAGCAAAAAATTTAGGTGTACCAAATTACTGGATGAGTCCGCCCACTAATGGCGTAGTACCCATTAGCAACCTACTCAACAAACTAGCTAGCTTAGAGATTAATTTTTTTTTAATAAGTAAGCACAGAGATTAATTAGGAACATATTGTGATAAGTTAATTGGTGAATGGTTTACCTATAAGAGGGAAGTCTTTGATAAACCGTCACTCCTTGTTTTGTTGTTGGGGCTTGCTTCTTCTCTATACTTGTCGTCTTTGCTCAGTCTACCTCAATACTCACCGGAGAGGTTTATGTCCAAGAATAATTCTCTCATCCATCATCGTATAAAGTATGCAAAAATAGATGTACATATTAAAAACATATCACTTTGTATTATAGTTAGGAAATATATTTAGCACAAAAAATTTCTAAAAAAATGTTAGTTATTGAAATAAAAGAATTATTAAATATTAACACTGTAAAAAAAACTAAGAATTCCCCTAGTAATGGTGAGCAAACTGGGAAATGTCTATCTTGAAAATAGGACGTCATAGACTTTCAAATTGTAATATGAAAAAGCGTCATCGACGACGGACCAGACCCAACGGTCCCATTAACAGTCGCCAAAGGGCTCGTGAAAGTCCACCAACGAACCTGTTAGCTGTTAGCTGTTAGCTGTTGGAGAGTTGAGTTTTAATACCCAAGGAAGAAATGACCCAATATAATTGAGTGTGTTGAGCTTTAGGTCCAAGTATTTAATTAGAGAAAGAATGCTAATTAAATACAATAACTAAATAATTAGTGGGCCAATGCAATTGTGTGTGTTGGGCTTTGGGCCCAAGTATTTAATTAGAGAAAGAATCTTAATTAAATACAATGACTAAATAATTAGTGGATAATTTTGAGCCAATTTAATTGGAGATCACACTAATTAATTTTGGATATTTGTGAGATTAATACGAAGCTCGTTGATAAAGTTTCGTAACGATATATAACACTTGCGAAAAATCAATTCTCAGGGTGAATAAAAATTGGCTTTAAAGTGATATGACTGTAATTGAAATAAGCACAATCCCACATTGGTTTGCGCACCATGCTGAGACAAGTTTATAAGGGACTAGAAGTCTAGCATGGGTAAGCTGGTGGAGAAGGGAGAAGCTCCTCGCGCCATCCGTCCATTTGGCCGGCTTGCCTCTGCACACACACGCACGCGCACTCGCTCTGCGTCGAGTCGAGTTTGGGCTCGGGCTCGGGTGCATGATTGTGGGAATTGTTCCAGGGCCTTATCTTTTTAGAATTGGGTCAGACCTGTTAATAAAGGTATTCATGGCTGTCATTTATTATAGATTCGAATAATGAAGGTGCCAGACTGCATATAAAAGGAGCCATCCTCCTCAATTCTAAATCAGCCCAGCTCACACTCTTCCTGGGAACTCTCTTACCCACGAAGGCCTGAAATATATAGGCGGGTAATAAGATTTTAAGGGCACACGACTTATTGTAGCCTCGTCCAGGATTGAATCCAAAGTTCCTACTTTGAAGATGACATTTTTACACAATTAGTCTGAATGGATGTAAAAATGATCTTTCTTAATAGAGATTTGGAAGAGGAGATTTACATGTAACAAGCTGAAGGGTTTGTGAATCCGGGTAAAGAGCATATAGTGGTAGTGTGGATTAAAATAAGCACTTAAGTAGTAGCACGAAAAGTTTGATAGTGCAATGCTATCAAACGGGTTTCAAATAAACCAATGTGATAATGTGTCTACGTGAAAGGAGACAATAAAGACTATGTGATAGTGTGCCTCTACGTAGATGACATGTTGATTGTGGGTAATAATGATAATATCAAAATTACCAAGAAAATATTGTAGTAGAATTTTGACATGAAAGACATGGGACAAGCTGACGTAATACTTGAGATAAAAATCACCAAAACTTTAGATGGTTACACGCTTTCCCAAAGTCACTATGTTGAAAAGATACTTGACAAATTTGATAAGGAGAGCAATGTCGTTGCAAGAACTCCTATGAAAGTGGTGTCGATCTTTGCAAGAATTGCGGAGACAGCGTACAACAACTAGATTATTCTAGAGTTATAGACAGTTTAATGTACCTCATGGACTATACTAGACCAGATATTACAAACTTGGTAAGTAGACTATCGAGGTATACGTGTAATCCTAGTGATAAACATTAGAAAGTGATAGTTAGAGTTCTTAGATACCTAAGGTACACTGCTAACTATGCATTACACTATACGAGACATCCAGCTATTCTTGAAGGATATTCAGATGCAAACTGGATCTCATACTCCAAGAATATAAAATCCACGAGTGGATACATATTTATAATTGGAGGAGCAACGGTCTCGTGGAGATCATACAAACAAACTTGCATTGCTAGATCAACTATGGAATCAGAATTCATAGAGTTGGATCTAGCAGCTGAAGAGGTAGATTGGCTCCGATGTTTCTTGGAGAATATTCCGATGTGGTCAAAACTAGTGCCTCCCATTAACGTGCACTGTGATAGTCAGTCAGCTATTGGAAGAGCACAATGTAATGTATATAATGGAAAGTCTAGACACATACGTCGTAGACATTAATCCAAGAGAATTTTGTTAAGAATGGGTGTGATATCTTTAAACTATGTATATTCTAAAGAGAATATCGGAGATCCATTAACTAAAGGTCTCACGAGAGACCAAGTGGAGGTATCATCGAGGAGAATGGGATTAAAGCCCATGAAATGACCTAAACTTATGATGACAACCCAACCTGGAAATTACATCCCGATCTGCAGGTTCAATGGGACAACCGAATTGTGAGGCTAAGGTCAAATAAAGCACTCAAAAAATTGAGTTCCCTACCTATTCCTATGATGAAAGAGTGACAGACTTGTCCATAGTAAGGTTAATCTTTAAGCTTTTAATGATCCTTATACTTCGAGTATATAAAAAAGTGGGGTATGACAGGATACTCCTACTAAGAGATCAGCTATATCGAATATGAAGGGGCCACTTCTATGAGATGAGTTAAGGGCTAAATCTCTGGAGCATTTGATGAAGTTTCTAAGGCAGTCCACGGCCAAAACGGACAACAACGAAAGAACCCAATAGGGGTTTGAGAAGAAGTTGTATGAGTACCTTTATCTTGGTATACACAAAATGCCGAATGGTGGTTGAAAACCTTAAACTTTTCTTAATAAAATACCTTCGCAGAACTCCAAGTTGCATGTAGCATTGGTAGGCTCATATTATATATAAGTCAATTTGCATTCAAGTGGGAGATTGTTGGAGAATTAGATTTTAATACCCAAGGAAGAGATGACCCAATACAATTGTATATGTTGGGCTTTGGGTCTAAGTATTTAATTAGAGGAAGAATTCTAATTAAATATAATAACTAAGTAATTAGTGGATAACTTTGAGCTAATTTAATTAGAGGCCACACCAATTAGTTTTGGGTATTTATGAGATCAATACGAAGCTCGTTGATAAAGCTTCGTCACGATATATGACACTTGTGAAAAATTAATTCTTGGGGTGAATAAAAATTGGCTTTAAAGTGGTATGGCTGTAATTGAAATAAGCGCAATCCCACATTGGTTTGTGCACCATGCCGAGACAAGTTTATAAGGGATTATAAGTCTAGCATGGGTAAGCTGGTGGAGAAGGGAGAAGCTCCTCGCGTCATCCGTCCTGCCTGCTCAGCTCGGCATGCACGCACGTGCGCGCTCCCCACCCCGTCCCAGGTCGGGCTCGGGTTGGGTGCGGGTTGCGGGATTGTGGGTTTGTAAAAACTGTTCCAGGTTCCAGGGCCTTATCTTTTTAGAACTGGGCCAGACCTGTTGAAGCGATTCTGGGCCCTAAATCTGTCGGGCTTGAGTTTGGACAAGCCCATTATTCGGATCCTTAGAAGGTGACTCTTTGAATTCAAAGGTAACATCCAAGTAAATGAGGGGTAATCATGACTCTTGTAACAATAAAGTTAATAGGGGTATTCATGGCTTCCATTTATTACAGATTTGAATGTTGGAGGTCCCAGACTGCCTATAAAAGGAGCCCTCCTCCTCCATTCCAAATCACTCCAGCTCAGACTCTTCCTGAGCTCTTTACTTCTCCCCTTTTGCATAGCATTTCTCATCTTCATAAGTGTCAGAGTTCTAAGGCTACGAAAGGTTCGAAAGGTGTACGAAAGTATTTCCTTTAGTACACGTGATTGGGCGTTGTACCTTGGAAATTTTCTTATCCACGGAGGCCTAAAGCATATAGGCGAGTAATAAGAGTTTAAGGGAACACAGCTACAGCTTGTTGTGTTTAGACATATTTAAAGAACTTCTCAAAAAACAATAAGACATATTTGAAGAAACATAAATATTTCATCATTTTAAAGAAGAAATCTTTGTGGGCCGTCTTGCTCGGCCCAAAACCAGTCAAGAACAAACACGTGCATCCCACGTGCGCTAGGGATTTAACAAGGGTTTTAGCTCCCACCCCTTCCCCTTCCCCTTCCCTGAGCTCCTCTCCATTTTCCCTCCCCTGGCGATCGGAAACCCGTAATATCCGGCCATGAAATGAGCATTAGCCCCGCAGGCAGTTCCATCCTTCCTTCCGCCCGGAAATCGGTACACTTGGAACAATGATCAGCAAGGTCTTCTTCCGCAGGACAGTCTGTTCCGCTTCCCCATTTCGCTCCGCGATTCTCGTCGCCCGCTTCGCCTCCGCTCCCTCGCCCGCTCTCCACCGGGGAGGAGAGGACTCGAAGAATGTGCGGGTCTTGGTCTGGTGGGACTTCGAGAACTGCCATATCCCTGCCGGAGTGAACGTCCTTAAAGTGGCACAAACCATCACTTCGGCCGTTCGAGCCAACGGGATCAAAGGCCCGGTCCAGATAACCGCCTTCGGAGACGTTTTGCAGCTCTCCAGCGCTAACCAATTGGCCCTCTCCATGACCGGTGTCAATATCAACCATATCCCTAGGGGTCGGTTATCTCTAACTCCATTGTTGTTGCAGTGTATCTCTTGTTAGTGACGATTTCGATTCGGTGAAATTTCGTGTTTGTTTCCAAATGCAGGTGGGAAGAACAGTGCAGACAGGTCTCTTCTTGTGGATCTTATGTATTGGGTTTCGCAAAATCCGCCGCCCGCCCATCTTTTTCTTATCTCCGGTGATAGCGACTTCGCCAGCGTATTGCATCGATTGAGGATGAACAATTACAATATTTTGCTTGCTTGCACCAATACCGCTCCCAGTGTTCTTCGCAGTGCTGCTAGTATAATGTGGCAGTGGCCCGCTTTGATCAACGAGGAAAAGCTCGTCGGAAGGCATTTTAACCAGCCGCCCGACGGTCCTCATGGCTCTTGGTATGGCCATTATAGACTTCCTTTAGACAATCCCTTCTCTGTTGAAGGGCAACAGGTGGAACCTGCGGAGACGTGCAATCAAGTGTCGGAACTCAACACTAGGTCAGTTCCTAAAGGTCGTTCTATTCCACCTGCAGTTCTCAAGCAGATTTCTCATATATTAAGTTTGCACCCCAGAGGAATTCCGATAACAGAGTTCCGAGATCAGTTGATGAAGTCCAATGTCAAAATAAAAAATGATTTATATGGGTATAAAAAGTTTTCTCAGTTTCTTCTCTCCATGCCAGATATTGTGGAGCTTAATAATGCAGGACATGGTATGTATATAGTTCATGGAGTGAATGTGAAGTCCCGTCTATCTAATCGGGCTAATGGTGCCAGTTCTTCAAGTGAAGTTATCAACAATCAAGAAGCAGAAAAAAAAAGTGGAAAGATGAAAAGTTCATTGTCTAGTTCAGCAGAGGTGATTGACAAGCACCATCCAGTGAAGATGCAACCTTCCCCTTCCATTGTTGTGGAAGATGTTAAAGACGAATGTCCCGACAAAGTTAAACAACATCATACTGTTGCAGAAGAACCAGACGCGGGTGAAGCCACGGTCGATGATGGTGAGGTTAATCATGTGAAGGAACATGCTTCTGGATCCAATTCGGGGATAATTAGGACAATCTGGAAAAGTTTGTTCCCAGGGGAGGATAGGTCTCACATAGAAAATGCAAGCTCTTCAGAAACATTACTTCCTTCTAGAAATGGAAATGACTTGGCCAAGAAAGGTGAGACCACTTTGGAAGATCATAGATTTTCCTCCAAAACTGATGCGACAGAGAAGAATGACACAGATGCGAAGGATGTATGCAGCCAGGATGAAAGTTTTGCTGAATCTGCAATGGAGAATAAAACGGACAAGAGTCTGGAAGCCTGTGACGTCGAAGGTCCGGGGCTGCTATCCAGAATTGGCAACTGGTTTAGATCATGGAGTAATCCAAGTCCTAAAATTCTTGTTAAACTACCCGAGAAAAACCTCGAGCAGCAGCAGCAGCCTGCTGTTTTCACTAAGGATTCCTTTTGGAATGATGTTGAAGACTTTATTTTGACACCAGAAGGTTCTGATATTATCTCACAATCAGCAACAAGGTTTATGCTTCTACTTCCTTTTCTTTCATATCTTCATACGGGACTTATTGCTCGTAGTAGCCATTAGGACATGAATTGTCATGTTGTCCCAGAATAGTAGCAGTACTTATAGCGAAAACTTTGTCGAGTCATTTATCAACTCAGCTTTGCACTCATCAAATTTTGTTGGTTTCTTATCTAGCCACCAAAACTACTAGAAGAATAGAACTTATAATCTTGCTAAAATGCGAGATCGTGCCCTCTAAGAAATTGATCATATGCTGAAGAAGATAGTTAAGAAAGCTATCTTTCCAATGCAATCATAAATGAATTAAGATCGAATGATACAAGGACCACTAGAATTTGCTTCAGACATCAAAATTATTGAAGCAATTTGATCGTAAGACCAAAACAAACTGTTGTAATCTCTTTGGTTGGTCATCCACCAGTCATATAAGTAAGTGTGCCTGTAGGCGATCTCTCACATTTTTAGAACAGTTGAAAATGTGGGCATATTAGACAACTCGTAGTAGCTCTGTCGTCGAGTACTTGCAGTCCATCGAAATCCTTGTTGTGGCCACTTTGCAGTTGAAGCCATTGAAGCCAACAAATAGAAACATTGAGCTAGTGTCAGTTTGAAACCAAAGGAGAATACTTTTTTTGTAATTGCAACGTGGCATATGGTAATTCAATTGAAAGCATGGATGCTCAATATGTTTCACTAAGATATCCGTATGTTCTTCATATCACCCTTCTCTTATCATCCCGTGAACTTTGCTAAAGTTCCTAGACTCGATTTATGCTCCGAATGTCATAATACCTAGTGCAGTTTGGTTTTTATGGAGCACTAATGCTATGACTTTATCAGGGAGCAAATGGCTCTGAAGCTGCAGAAACAGGGACCATCGTCTGTTAGATCACTGAATGAGGAAGCTGCTCTTATGCTGGTGGATTTGTTAATTTCTGAAAAGAGATGGGTGGAAGAATCTTCCTCTGCAAGTTCACCTTTTAAGCTTGTACGAGCTACGGATACTTCCTCAGGCGATCCTAGGGCTACATATAATCGGTTGAGCTCTATATTTTCTCGTATGGGGTCTGAATCTAAGAGGAAACCGAGTGAAAGAATCAATAATGTCTATGATGCTGATATGGCGCTGCCTCTCAGGCACAAGTTACATGCTCCAAAGTCCAGGACTGATAGTGAATCATCCGACTCATCACGGAAGGACGAGGAATCTGATTCCTTGTGGGAGGAGCTGGGTCCTGTCAATGACACCTCAGCTGGAAGAAGTAGAGTAGCGGAGGAAGCACAAAATAGGTACGAGCCTCCTGTTCCAGATGACTACTTCTCGGATTCTGATTTGGATTCGGGAGAGAACCGACGCTCAAACACACCCATCAACCAGAACAAACCCAAGTCAAACGAAGAAGATAGCTCATTATTTCAAATTCTTGACTCGTGGTATGGCCACCATCAAGAATGTGAAAATACAGCATTGAGCTCTTCTGGCAAAGTCAACATTCATGCAAAAGGGTTGCCACGGTCTGGTACCAAGACTGAAACATCCTCCGGCATTCACGACCAGTACCCGAGTCGACCTCAAAAGCGTTATTCTTTTGTTGCAGATCCGGTCGTGGATGACAAGGACAAGCTGATCAATCGCATACTAAGTAACATGAAGAAATCAAGTGACTCGCCGATGCGCGACTGATCTCTGTCGAGGGCGAGCGTTATCCGGGACGCCCTTTGAATAGTTGGTGCTCATGACTGGCATCTTCATTTCTTACGGACACGATTGATGGTTGAAGATGGTGGATATGCTAGTTTAGAGTTTAATGAGATTGTTAGGAATTAAATAAGCCATTATGTCACCTCATATTTATCTATATGCATGGCTACTATGAGTGATCTTAACCAGCAATTTCCAGCCAAGACTCTCAATGCTGATATTGACTTGCAGTCAACGCTTGGTTGGATTTTCTGAAGTTGATCACCACATGCTAATATACTTCCATATTAATAGGGATGACAGAAATATCCATACTCTGAGGGTCGGACTCTACTCTTACCACGTGGGTTGAGGGTATGTTGACTTTGACTGGGTCTAGGGTAGGGAATGGGTCTGCTTTTCGAGGTGGGGTCTAGGGTAGAGTATGAATCCTATGAATTCCTACCATATTACCCTAATTTGGACCATACCCTAACTAGACCATACTTAAACCCTAATTAGATCCCTTTATCTTTGAATTTCACTTATAAATTGTAAAAGCGTTATCAAATATTCTAGAATATATTCCATGATATCGACTCCGAAATTCAAAACATATATAATTTTAATTTTCTTTATTGATATACTAGTATTTCATGATTAATCTTTACATATTCATTATGATTTATTGAATTCTATATAAAGAATTAAATAATTTTATATAAAAATTATCAAAAATGTCTTGCATTTAATTCAAGGGAGGGTAAGAGTATGAATCTAATAATGAGATTTGTCGAGGGTCTAGAATAAGGTATGAGTCCAACTTTTCAAACTAGGGTATAGATAAGGTCCTGCCAATATCCTACCCTACTCACTCCATTCTTACATATTAATTTGCCTTGCTATAATTTTTGGCCTATTTTATTAACAGTTGCGCTTCTCTTGGTTGACGAGAAATTTTGGCTTTCGGCTCTATTTAAGGTCGTGTTTCAATTGGTGTATTTTATATTCAAAAAATTTCAAAATTTTTTAAATTAAATACAAGTTTTTTATTATTTGGATAACTCCCATGGTTATTGGTGAGGATGAAAATTTGGGTACTTATTCGTTAAATTTGCGTTAACTAATGCATAACAAAAAACAACTCATACCTGAAATTCATTACGATATCCCAAATGAGAATACAAAGATAAAATTTAGAGTTAAAACTTAGAAAGGATGAATAACAAGTGGAGCTGGTGGTAGATCAGTTATGTTCCTGTTTATTAAGTGAATTTTTTGCTCAATTAGACGAATTTATATGAGATTTTCAATTTAAAATTTTTTTGAAAAGATATTTAAAAACTTGTATGATGTGGAATTGAAAAGAATTTTATTATTATTTTTAATATAAAAAAATTCTAATTCAACGTTCGCAAGTCGTATTTGTAATCAATGCCACATCATACAAGTTTTTATGATGTTACAAAATTGCGGATCAAATAGCTAACAGAGAAAAATGGAGAATTTTTTGGTACATTTCTGAAATTTATGCGACATGGTAGGTAACCGGGGGTTTCTTCATGGCGATGATTGTGTAAACTTTGTGATTGTGGACCTGGCGTTTGGGCCCGTCTCCACTTTTCTTCTATGACTCCGGGTAGCATTTCATGTTCGGGCTTCTGTCTGCAATTCTCACTTGCAGGAGGCGTTGCTATTTAGTTTGTTACTGCTTGTAATAAGCCTCCTAGGTTTTTGTACCTTCTTTGGGTTGTAATTGCTAGAGGTTTTCTGTTGCTGTTTTCAGCAGTTGATGGGCCCTCTGGCTTTATGATATGTTATAGGAGAATTTTGTATTTTGACAAGTCGATTAATAAATTATACCTTTCAAAAAAATATTTCTGAAATTTACAATATATTTAAAAGATAATTTGTATTTATCTTAAACAATGTGCGGAAACTTGAGGTTCTTTCTATTTAGTTTTCCCTTTTAATGATAAGGTTCCCTTAGCCTCTAAGAAAAGTCATCCTCCCAATAAGTTGTTGAATATATATTTTTTAAATTCACATTAGTATTATGTAATTTCACATTTTAAACAAATCAAATAAATGCACTCGTTTTAAAGATGTTTGAGGTGTAGATTTAAGCATAGAATAGAAGATCTAACGTATTAGATCAAAATATGCAAAAATATTTTGTGAATATTCTGCATTTGAAGAAAATGCCATCACTGCATCGAGAGATTTCAAGAAAATTGTCAAAATATTTAGAATTACAAGTAAATATATTTATATAACCCTTGTATGAGATTTTTCAAAATTTTTTTTACTATTAGACAAGTACTAGGTTAAGGACAATTGATTAAATTGAAATTACTCCTATTGATGAAATTGTAAATTTCTTCTAAGAAAGTCGATGACAATTCGTCTTTTCGGAACTGAAAAGGGCCATCGAGAATTCAACGGACAGCCTGTCCAATTTTGGCTCGGTAGCCGACCAATAGTAAGGATTCGGTGAAAACTGACAATAACTTGATTTTAAGTTTTGTAAATATAAAATATCTATTTTTAAATAAGATTTATCAGTGTTTAACCAAATAAAATAGATTTTGTTTCACAAAAGAAATTGCAAGAATATGTTTTTCATTTCTCCAAAACATACATTGAATCTAGGTCTGACGCGGCCACGACAAGAAGATAATGCAAGGTTTTCATTACTGAGTATGACCTCACCCTACGGACTACACCATTAAAGGTAACCGAGGAAAATACGTACAATTAATTTTTACTTTTGGAATTCGGAAATTTAAAAATCGAAAGTGACTGGACTAGGATTTAATCTAAGGATTTTTCTTTTTCTGAGCCAACCTTTCCTTAAAAAGCTCTCTCACCTGCATCTCCGTCCTCTCGGCCCCTCGTTGTTCATTTTTGGCTCTGTGCTGAGCGTTTTTTTTGGAGGGGGGGGGGGGGGGTGGGGGGGTGTTGGGGGTTTGTACGGATTTCACAGAAAGTGGAAATTGTCTCCTCACAGTTAAAACAAATATAACGAGGCTGTGAACTAACTGGACAGTTATTTTCCCGCAAGTTCTTTGCACGACCATGGAGGAAATGCACGGTGATCAGTGGTAGCATCTCAATGCCAAAACATCACCAATGCCTCCCGTGCGAGCCGCCGCCACCGCTGCCTTTGTTCTTCGGAAAGAAGGCGTTCTTGGCTTTCGGTTTTGGTAATTCGTGAATGTCCATCACTTGAATGGTTCTTTGCTTTTTGGCTTCACAAAGCAAACAACCAAGAAAAGCACCTGGTCACTCGTCCGCACATACCATATTTGAATGACATTGGATGTGGTACGAAACAAGCATAGACCAAGGATGGAAACCGAACCATTCGCAGCTTCTTTGTAGTTGGCTTGGAGTCTTTTCCTCGCTGAGGCGAGCTTTGCATCTACATCAATATTGGTTTCTCTTGGTTGCTCTCTTTGTCGCTACAACGACAGAAATGCCATAACTTTCATTAAATCTCTCGTTTAGCTAGAGGAGTCACAATGACGCGAGTATCACATGGAATAAATGTAAAAGACTCTGAAAAGTGTTTTAGATGTCTTACCTGCGCATTGGAATGAGAAGGTGCAGAAGTAGAAACCGGACGTTGAGTGGGCTTTCTTGGAGCCTCTTTTGGAGGAACAGTCCTGGCTTTCCTTTCGGGTTCCCCGCTGTTCTTGTCAGACCCAGAGCTACCGTCTACCACAGGTTGTAAATGGAATCATGGTCATTAAAAGTACAAAGATGGACATAAAGATCAGAAATCAAGCAAGGAATCCGATGGTGTAACTCACAGTGAGGATTCGGAGAGCATCCGAAATTAGGGACCTGAAGAAGAAGAAGAAACTTAGAAAGCACAAAAACAACCGTTGAAGCTTTTTTGCAGTCCACAGACAGAAAGAAATCAACAGACAGAAAAGGCTTGTTTCACCTGGAGATGATCATTCTGGGTAATTTTCTGCTGAGGAGAGTCACCATCAGCTGTTCATAAATACAAAAACATATCACTGCTTCACTCTTACCAACAAGAACACTCCACTCCGTTCAACGAACCATGACGAGAATTATGAGTATACCCATGAGACCAGAGGCCGAATGATCCCCCTGCGGATTCACCTTCACCCAGTCATCCACAATGTCAATCCACTTCCTGCAAGATTGAAGCAAACCATCAAGAAAGCTTCCTCTCCAACTACTATTAACACACGCAATAATTCCACAACTCTTATCAGAACCTGACGAGCAGCTTCACTAGCCTCCGGACGTCGCTCGACGGATGTTTTCGCAGCCCGTTCACATGCCTACCGATATCGGTCTCCTACAAGCATCGACCTTTAAACAATCGGAACAACAAAAGTAACTAACTAACTTAACAAACAGAACCAAACAAGACAGTACCTACCTTCAAGGCGGCGAATGTAATATCCATATCCGCCAAACTCTGAAGCAAATCCACCAGCGCATCTTCACTCTAAACAAGAAAAAGAAACCCACAAAAAACAATTTATTAATTAAAAAAACAGGAGTTGACCCCTCCAAGTCAAACCAAGACAAGATCAACAGAATTTAACCTGGTCGGATTCATCAAGCTGCTGCTTGATCCTAAGAATCGTTGTCTGCTCGTCGTCGAACAACCCGCCGAAAGGATCCGACCCGTCTTCCTCCTCCACCTCGTCCTCGTACTCCTCGTCCTCGTCCAGCCGCGGCGGGATCGAATTCTCCTCCGCCGGACCGTCACTCCTCCGGCAAGTAGGGCATGGAGGAGAAGCGTAGAGGGCCTCCACGATCTTGTCCCTCCTCAGCCTCAGCTCCTCCGGGTGGTCGGTCGCCGCCACGGATATCGCCGCCTCGATGAACGACCAGACGTCCGCTCCCTCCCTCTCCACCACGGATCGGAAATCGTCGGCGTCCATCTGCGGCCCCCCGGGGGTATTTCGGTAATGTTAGATCGAGGAGGAGGAGACCTTTTCCTCTCTTTTTTCGTCGCTGTCTTTTTTTTTTTTGCCCTTTCGGGAAATTCCGGAATTTCGAATTTTATTATTCCGAGTTTGGGATTGGCTAGAGAGGGTGGACGATATATTCTGTAGTCAAATTATTGGAAGTCAAGCGGTAAGAGAATCGAATTTACCAAAAATAAAATGTTACATCCAAGTCAAAGAGATTGATGGTATTTCCTAAATAAGTCCGATATAAACTTTCTTTTCATTTATTTTCTTTTCACTCTATGGGTGGGGGGGACATGGTTTAATTTTTTCTCTTTTTTTATTTTGGTGGGATACAGGTATATGTTCGGTGGGCGGTGACGTAAGGCGTTAGGGATTCTAATGTTCGGTTTTCAACGATGCGAGGAGGCGAAGGACGTGATTTGTGTTTTTTTTGGGTGGTAAAGGACGTGATTTGTTCGCTTCCTGGCCTTCGCGCGCATATGGAGAGACTAGAGAGATATATAACTTCGTCTTAATATTTTCAGATCTTTATTTATTGGATAGTTTTACACTAGCATTTTGTGGTTGGAAACTAAAAATAGTGGAATGAGGGTGAGGTTAAAAGGAAATTGTTTTAAGTATGGAGGAAAATGGTACATGAAGAATTCGGGACCACGAAGGAGAATCGGCATCCATAAATATGACATCATATTCGGACGGGTCGGATGGTAACTGTCTTTTTGTTTTGTCATGTCCATAGTACTCTGATTATTGAATTTTGGATAGCGCTTGTTCCTTTCACATGAAGCCCAAGAAAATGTGGTTCGACACCTAGACGTTCGTTGATTCAAGTATGGTGACTATGTATGATGGTTTTACTTGTAGAATCGCCGACATAGGTAATATCCAGAACAAGATGTGGGATAAAGTTGAGAGAAATTTGTGTAGGGTTAGGCATGTTCCAAAGTTGGAGAGGAATTTGATCTCATTAGAAGTCTTGGATTATAGTGGGTACAACTATAAGGTTGTATGTAGGCTAATTGAGGTGGAGAAGGATGCTGTGGTGGTGATAAATGGTGAAAGAGATGCATGGAATACCTACAGGTTAGTGGGGGACACGGTTGTAGGTGGAGTCACATTTTTTGATTCCGATGAAGAAGGGAAAAAGTCTTGTATGATGGAGCGAAGGCTTGACATGAATGGTTTGAGTGCAGTTGGGATTCGTAGAAATATGGTTTGCAAGCTATGGTTGTTTCGTGGAGACATGATTCGCCTCCACCCATGCCTCTCTGTTACCTTCGGATTGGTTGTCATGTTCTGTACGGTATCTTTTTATGTTATATTTGTATTTCCTTCAGTAATGTAACCATTTATCTTAATATAACATTTGCGCGACCCTTCTAAAAAAAATAATAATAACATCTTCCATCACGATTTTTTGCTAAAGTGTTAGGAACAATGTTTGGTTTTATTTGACAAGATTTCACCATTTGATTTGATCGAAAACTTTAATTGCTCCTCGAAATTTGAAATTACTTTTTCTCCTCTAAACTTGGGATTTTTCCCAAAAGCGAAAAGAGGTAGGTTACCGGTTTTATGAAAAAATAATAACCACAGTTTTACCAAATTATAATTATGTCATTTAATTTTTTATTACTGTACAAACCATTTTTAAGGATCTGACACTACAAAAATGGACTTCAACCTAATAGTTATATAACATCTCGTAATTATTTAAAAGAAAAATTCTACTAACGCATTACATATACATTTATGTCACATCAACGTGCTACAGTTTTTTTGTTGTTGAGAATTTATGATACAGTTCCATATCGTCATTTAAAATGATCGCAATGATATTATTAAAAAAAATTATCTTCCTATATACAATTAATTAGTATATAAGAAATGTATTATAAAAACCTAAAGAATACTCACAATAATAATTTGAGTAAATTGTTGGTACTCACACCATCGTAATAGTTATGTACGAAGCTTTATCAAGTTGTGTACTCTTAAACTATTATTACACACATATACATACTTGAGGCTCAAGGATAAGAGAGTTTCACAAGTACAATGCTCAATCACTGTGTTTGATAGGGAGTAGTAACTATTAAACACTCTTCATACTTCTAGAATTCTAGACCCTGTGCAAGAATGAGAATGTAAAGGAGAGAAGAGAAAACTTTGAAATTGTAAGTCTGGCTAATTTTGACTGAAGGAGGATGCCCCATTTATAAGATGCCTCGGATCTACAATATCCAAATCCAATTTACTTTTTCACTAACGTTCCTATTAACTAGGTCAGTAAATGAATTGGTAGAGGACAGTAAAAACATCATATTCGATATGCTGTTAACAGAATTTACTAGCACGCTTTTGAATACAAATGTAAGCTGCTGTAGAAGGAAAGAACATTGGAGAAGGGTGAGTAACATGGGCTTTGTCCAAGCTCAAGTCCAAAAAGTTTTGGCCGAGAACTGGCACAACAAGTCTAGCGTGAGTGTTAAGACTTCTAGTTCATTTAAAAAATTTATAATCACACTTCTTAAGCAATATGAGATTATGCATATTATAGTCTCAACCATCCCATTTTACCATACTAATATGAAGTCAATTTTTATTCGCACCAAGAATATAAAAATATTTTATATCGTTACGAAATATTTTTATCGAATTTCACATTGATCCCACAAATTTTCAAAACCAATTGGTGTGATTCATATTTTAACCAACTAAAATTTTTCCATTTAATCACTTAGTAATTATGTTTAATTAGACTTCTCTCTAATTAAACTCATGGACCCAAACCCAACACAAATGAGTGTGTTTGGGCTAATCTCCAGTTTGAATTAAAATGAGTGTGTTGGATTTTGGGCCAAATCTAACACACTCATAGGTGACCTATCTATGATTTAGGTAAATGTCATTTTTTGTCAGTTCATCATCTTAAGTGCATGCATCAATTCAGGTCGGCACACAGATACTGATATCTTAAGCAAACAATTTGATTAGAATTCCATTCTAAAATACTCTTAAAAAATACACAAAATATGATAAAATTGAAATGATACTGGCATGATCACAATAACACGCACACGGATGACCACGATGAAACATAGACCTAATGCAGAAGTCATATGGAAGACAAGAGAAGACCATATTCCCGTCAGTCAGCCATCAGCGTTCCCAACCGATCAAAGCTAGGACGAACAACCAAGGTTCCGGTCGTCGTAGCCATTTCATCTTCGCTTACGGTTGTCCTAGGGTTTCTTAGTACGTTAACCCCTAAGCAACCTAACCTCCCTTCGGTGGTTCCAGGTTCTTGATTTGCTTGAGCCTTCTATGTATAAATTTGGTTAAAGTCAATTTTGCTACACTGTGGTTACGATACACCACTGGCTCTAAATTCTTTCATCAAGTGACGGAGAATTTTACTGATAATCAAGTGATACGTGCTAACTTCAGTTACTTGATTTATCTCACGTATTGTGCTACATTTATCATGTGTCATGTCATATCACTAATTTATCGAGATACAAAATTAATTAAAATCAATAGAGAAGCTTATATAATTGATTTTAGTTTTTGACGCAGGTTTTCCTTCTATATGTACACTAGTCTTTCTATAAAAAAGAGTACGGTTAGAGAAGGACGCCGCAGGGAATAAATTAATCGATGATGGTAGTAAATAAAAAGATATAAAAGAAGTTCCATTAAAAATTAGAGGACTTTTCCAAAGCAGAATTTATTGTAAAAAAATTCTATTGTTTAATTGTTATTGTAAAGGCGAGTAAAATAGGGATTTGAGGTTTATGTAAAGGCAATTTGAAAGTAGGAATAGGATGGATATCGAGTTTGGGATTTGAGGTTCAAATATATATGTATGGATATAGATATAGATTTTGCTATGACATGATTTTCTTTCGCACAAGATATTTTTTTTTAAAGGTAAATTTTACACCTATAACAATATCAGGGTTTAAAAGCTGAACATTCTAGGTATTTACAATATTTTGTGTTGATAAGCTATAAGCTCTTTCCCACGAGATATTCCTATTAAAGTGAAACAAATGGAATTTACAACAAACAATTGAACCACATATAATCCACCAGTCACTTATACATTACTACTTCCTGACGTTACATATAATCTATGTAAGAATGATTTTTTTTAATAAATAAAATTTTAATATGAATATATTTACTCCAAAAGAAGAATTCGCGATCTTAAGACCGTCGGCCTGAACTCGCGATCTTAGGACCGTCGACCTCTTCAAAATTTTAGTACGATAAAATCCCGTGGAAAAAATTCACACTAAAAAAAGAATACTATCAATGGCACCCAAAAATAAATTTCTTTTCCGGCTCCACATACATTGTCATATTACAAAGCCAGTCACATATTTCCCCAAATTAACGACACATAAGTGTCATAATTTTAGCAAATATTAAAAAGGAGAGGTTCAAACGGACTTAAAGCCCATTTGCAAAGGGAATCGCCAAAAACCTATCCATACTATATTAAGGGATAAAACCTCCGTAGCCCATCTAAGTTCTTGAAGCCCAGAGCCTATTGAGATCGCTTGGGCGAGGCAGAATTCCGAAAGAAGCCCATAACTGGTGGAAGGAGAAGTCTTGATCAGGAGTCCAAAGGACACAGTACAACAGAGACCACCAATGCTCCACCGGAAGCTGTCAGTTGCCAACCATTCGGTCCTGGATTAGAGCCTCTCCATCTATCGAACTACTTGGTAAGTCCGCAGCAACTTAAACCTACTTCATTTCGTTAGCCAAAAACCTGCTGCTCAACCTAGCTCCTTCCCAGATTGCCTGCGGACTGTGCAGTGAGCTGAGAGTGGATTGGCCAGGATTTCGGCGGGCAATCGTAGCACAAGAACTATTTTAGGGACCGTAAAAAGACTCATATCATATGGATCATACTCTGACCCCATCCATGGATCTAGGGTCTATTGGATTTTGAATAAGGTATACATTTGGATCTATCTATACATATAGAGTCTCGGAATATGATCCATATGAATTCAGAACCTAACTCCTACCCGTATACTTTTTTTTAAGTGTTATTGTCCATCAATAAAATCACCAAATGTGCATAAATGCATTACACCAATAGTAGACTCTACCTTAATTAGATCCTAGTTATATCCTACCTAGAATCATGCCTATTTTTTTTGAAATGTAAATTTTTACACCATGACCATGCCAGAGTTTGAACTCTGGAGCTCTAAATATTTACAACGTCTTATGCCATAGGGCTACAACAAGTCTTTTGGTGACCCATGCCTATTATAATCCTAAAAAATTAAAATATATTCTAAAAAATATAGCCCAAAAAAAAAACCTAGATGTCGACTCAAAAAAGGAATAGAAATTTAGCATGAGTAAACAAATTGAGAAAGGAGAAGTTACTCGTGCCGTCCGTCCTTCCATTCGGCTAGTTTGGCTTGTGTGCGTGCGCACCCTGCCCCGTCCTGGCTATCTTTTTTGACTCGCAGAGGACTTGTTGTACCAATTCTAGGCCAAAAAAATATTAGGTCATTAGCTAGGATAAATCTACTTTCTAGATCCTTCTTCTCCTTCCAGCAGCTGACATTTGAATTTAAATTTGTGCCAGCAAATAAGAGTAATAGCCAATTGAATATGAAATTTTCATGGCTCTAGTAACAGCCAATTTACTGACCTACTTAATGGGTGCGTTAATGATCATAGTAAATTCGGATTTAATTGTTGGAGATCTCAAGCTGCCTATAAAAGGAGGCTTCCTCCTTTAGTCCAAATCACACAAGTTCACAATCTCTTTTGAGTTTTCTACAACCTCCAAAGGTTCGAAAGTTGTTCAATAGTGCTTCTTATTGTTCACTGTGATTGAGCATTGTACTTTGTGAATTATCTCACCCTTGAGGCGTGAAACTTATAGTGGGTAATAAAAATTTAAGGGCACATAACTTCTTGTGACCTCGCCCAATGTCCCCTTAATTTAACGACGAAAATACTTACATTTTGCTTCAAAATGTAGCTGTGAGTACAATCCTTAACCCTTACTCTTTTCAATATTGCTTGTTTACGATTTATATATATATACACAAAATAATATTTTTCCAACGGAACTTTGAGACGCAGGTATGGGCTTGCCTTGTTGTCTCGATTTTTTAAGGGTTTCTTTTCAACTTGGAGAGGGCGACGAGCATCTTTTTGGATTCATTCTTCGAGCCGTTCAATGTCGCTATGAGGGACTGTGCTTCCTTCATTTTGCCCACTCGTATGAACCAGAAGCAAAATTTTCTCCTTTGAACAAACTGTGCAGTGTGGTCGGTGTTAAGCCAACGGACCCAACGCAATCCAAAACTCAAGTAAGCAAGCCACGAAATCACAAGAAGAACAAATGAAAGAACACATAAGAGACAAAGATTTGTTCACCCGGTTAAGCGAGAACGTCTACGTCCGGTGGCGTACTAAGCCAAGAGGATTTCACTATCTCACACTTGGAGCTTCACTTGCTCCTTACAAGAAAAGGACACACTTTTTGGCACCCACACTCTTCTAGGGTTTCTTTTCTCTCTTAGAACAACAATGAATGAGCATTAAAGGAGTATTTATAGTGGCAACAACTTTGCTAGGTCTTTTGCCAAAGGAGGGACAAACTTGTCCAGAATTTTTGGCTTTTCCGGACCCGAGTGGCCACAACCAATCAACTGGCGATTGCCAGTTGCCTCTTGCAGGAACTCTTGGAACTCGACACTAGCGACCGCTAGTTGGCTTGCGCCCGTAAGTCCCAACTAGCGCCCGCTAGTTTGCTGGCGCCTGCTAGGCGCACCAGCATCTCGCCAGCTTCGTCTTCGCTTCGTTTTCACTTGACGTGTACCGTTTCACTCGAATCCATTACGAGAGCACTGGTGTTACGAACTAACTCCCGAACCACTTCTTAGGCTCCATACCCCAACAATCTCCCACCTGGAGACTGAGCTCAATTCTTGTCACCATTCATTTGATGACTATCTCTTCACTCCTTCAACTCTTGGTACGCCGGGTCTCTTCTCTAGTTCACTAGACTTGCTGAGGCCATGTTTAGCCTCAGCTTCTCCAAGGTAAACTACCTTGGTCAACATGTCAGCGGGATTCACTTTTTCTTCAATCTTTTCAAGCTTCAAGATCTTCCTCTCCAAGAGATCCTGTATGTAGTGATACTTCAACTCAATATACTTCGTCCTTAAGTGGAAGGCGGGATTCTTTGCCAAATGTATCGCACTTTGGCTATCACTGTAGAGCACACTTTCACTTTGCTCCTTTCCCAACTCCCCTAAGAAACATTACAACCATACCATCTCTTTACTTGCTTCTGTCACCACCACGTACTCACTTTCTGCAGTTGACAAAGCCACCACCTTTTGCAACCTCGAAGCCCAAGATATCGCTGTTCCTCCCAGTGTAAACACATAACCACTCGTGCTGCTTTTGTCATCATGGTCATTGGACCCCAAGTCCGCATCACAATAGCCTAAGAGCTTCACATCTTTGCCCTCAAAACAAAGGCACTTCTTAGTAGTACCTCTCAAGTAGCCAATGATCCATTTCACTTCGACCTAATGTTGCTCACCCAGATTGCTCATGAACTTGCTCACTACTCCCACCACATGTGCTATGTTCAGCCTTGTGCACTAGTGTTACGAACCAACTCCCGAACCACTTCTCAGGTTCCATACCCCAACAGTCGGAAGTGGTTTCTCATATCCTCGTCATTCCAGTGCAGTGGAAATTTTTTTTGAAGTAAACTATTAAACATTATTTCTTGAAATGTGGCATTTTCAGTTATTTTAAAATTTTGAGGTAAGATGAATAAACTTTATTATCTTACTATTATAAAGAGAACCTCCATTTTTTGTGGTTTGGTCCTACACGTGTAAATGTCAAAACTACCCCTAAATCCCAAACCCCAAATTTAAAATCCAAATTCCAAACCCAAAACTCAAACTCAAACTCAAAACCCTACCCCCGAATTCGGTCTCGGTCCTCGGCCCCAGACCTTAGATCCTGCACCCCAGACCTTAGAACTTTGGACACTGGACCCCGACCCTGAACCAAACCCCGAACCCTGACCCCCGCCCCCGCAACCCAAATCCTGACCCCCTAGACCCCTGACCCCCTGGATCTTCGACCCTCGGACCACCCGACCCTGAAACCCTGACCCTCTGACCCGGACCCCGATCCCTCGAACCACTAGACCTCAGACCTCCGGACCCCCGATCCTTGACCCCCTGACCCTGACCTCGGTCCCCCCGACCCCTAGACCCAGACCCGGACCCGGACCCCGACCCCCTATCCCCGACCCTGGACCCCTGTCCCTGTTCCCTCGGACCACCGAACTCCCAACTCCCAAACCCTTGACTCCCGGACCCTGGACCCCTGGACCACGGTACTCCGAACCCCCGCATCCGGATCCCCGTACCTTCTGACCCTAGACCCACTCCCCCGGAACCCCAGACGCCGGACTCCAAACCCCAGACCTCAGACTGCGAACCATGACTCTCAGACCCCCGGACTCCCCGACCCCGGTCCTCTGAACCCCTGCACCCCAGATCTCGTACCCTCGGACCCACGACCCCGGACCGTGAACCCCTAAACTTGGACTCCAAACCACGAACCTCGAACTCCCGACCCCGAACTCCCGATCCCGGACCCCGATCTTGGACCCGGGCACTCTCGTCGCGCGTGCGTCTTTACTAGTACATGATAAAATGAAGAAACATAATAGCACTCAACTAAAATTTCTGCTATAGTGTTAATTTTTTACCCAATCTTTGGTTTCCCAAATTACAAATTTTGAACATATGTCGTGAAGGCTAAATTTCTATTTGATTAAGCAAATTTACAATAACAATTTTCTCTAATATACTTTTTTTGGAATTTTCCAACTTTTCAAATTTCTTGATTAGGAATTAGACACTATCTTTATCCTACTCTAGTTAGTTTAAATGCCTTCTCTAGGAGTGGTGAAAAAAAAGAACCAGAAGCACTGTTTCTCATTTAGAGTGTCGTAAGCCCATCTTTTGTCTGTGTGAAGGAACTGACGGGCTTCATTGCGAATCTCCTGGCCCTTCGGATAATCCGAGAGACCAACCACCGCAGTTTGACCTATGTACACCGGCGCTGCCAAGCCCAGCCAATCTGCCACTACCGAGAGCAAGCCGTCGCATCCTATCAACACCTTCATGTTTCGGTCACACAAAAAATCAACAGCCGTGGTACAAGTCGGGTTTTCAGACCTTGCGAATGAAAAACATACTATTAAATAACCATGCTTAAATATAACCGGACAATGCTCGTACGTTTGATTTGATGACGGCACCGTGGGAACCACTTGCACAAATGGGAACACACATCCTTTGGGCATGTGAAGAGGGAGTCAAAGAGATTGGAGGAGGAGATTCGTACTATCCAGCAGTTGGTACATACGGGGGAGAGGCAGAAGAGGATTGAGGGGCACTTGAAAAGGAGGGAGGAGTTGTTGCGCAGGGTGGAAACCATGTGGGTACAAAGGTCACGGGTAGATTGGCTCAAGGAAGGAGATAGAAATACCAGTTTCTTCCATAAGAAGGCGAGCCACAGGCATTCTAGGAACTGGGTAGAGGAGATTAGGAATGATGAGGGAGGAGTGGTTTAGGACCTGGGTGGGGTTTGTGAGACCTTTAGGAACTATTACTTGTCACTTTTTTCCTCTTCGGGTTATGTGCAGGTAGAAGATATTACAGACAAGGTGACCCCAAGAGTGACGGATGACATGCGTTCTATACTGGAGACCCCATATTCCCGTGCTGATATAGAAGCTGCCCTCAAACAGATGCATCCTACTAAGGCGCCAGGCCCCACGGCATGCCTTTTTTGTTTTTCCAGAAATTCTGGTCAGTGGTGGGCGATGATGTAGTCCGCACCACACTTACCATTCTGAACCATGGTATGAACCCCTCTTTCCTCAACCAGACACTTATTACCTTAATCCCCAAGGTGAAGAAGCCTATGTTCTGTTCTGAATTTAGACCCATTAGTCTATGTAATGTTATTATGAAGCTGGTCACAAAAGTAATTACTAATAGACTGAAGGATTTTCTCTCGGACATCATTCATGAGAACCAAGTAGCTTTTGTACTAGGTAGACTGATTACTGACAGTTCTCTTATCGCCTTTGAGGTCTTTCACTACCTGAAGAAGAAGAAGAAAGGACGAAAAGGCTTCTGTGCCTTAAAGCTGGATATGATGAAGGCCTATGACGGTATTAAGTGGCCATTCTTGGAAAGAATGATGCATGCATTGGGCTTCCCTGTCTCTTTTATAGCCTTGGTTGCGTTACAACTGTCTAGTACACAATCCAAGTGAATGGTACTGTTGGTGATTTCTTCACTCCGAGTTGAGGGCTTAGCCAGGGAGACCCTTTGTCTCCATACCTATTTTTGTTTTGTGCAAAAGGACTGGCCTCATACCTTCAATATGCTGCCAACTCAGGGACGACCCATGGCATCCAGGTGGTCTGATCCGTGCCGGCTATTACACACCTCTTATTTGCAGATGATTCCCTTCTCTTCGCAAGGGCTTCAGAAACAGAGCTGAGGGCAATACTGAATATTCTATCCACCTATGAGAGAGCCTCTGGTCAAAAGGTTAATCTGCACAAAAGTTTAGTTACTTTCAGTCACAATGTTCCGGCTGCCACTGGTGAGAATCTTCGAGCTTTGTTACAAATGCGGGAAGCTACTACAAATGAGAAATATCTGGGTCTTCCCACCGTACTTGGCCGATCAAAGAAAGCAGTGTTCGGAGAATTAGAGGACAGGATTCAAAGTAAGGTTGGGACCTGGAAGGAAAAGTTCTTGTCCAGACTCTTATAAAATTAGTTCTTCAGGCTATCCAAACCTATGTCATGAGTTATTTTCAGCTTCCAGGGGAGATCTGTCACAGAATTGAGCAGCGCTTATGCAATTTCTTTTGGGGCGGAACTACTGATGAGAGGAAATTGCACTGGATGAGTTGGGAGAAGATGAGCCGCTCGAAAAAAGAAGGAGGGATGGGCTTCCGATGGCTGACCAATTTCAATAAGGCCATGCTTGCGAAACAGGCTTGGCGCCTAATCTGTTATCCTGACTCGCTGACGGCCAAAGTTCTTAAACCCAGGTACTTTCTGCGAAGTTTCTTTCTTGAAGCTACGATAGGTTATTCCCCTAAGTCATGCCTGGCGTAGTGTTCTGGAGGGCCTCTCAGTGCTTCAGGATGGTCTTGACTGGCGGATTGGTAATGGCAGATCTATTAATATATGGTCGGATAGATGGTTAAAGGACTCTGCCACTGGGCATCCGGCCTATCGTTTCTCTTGAAGTGACAAATACCAGGCCGTATTTGATCTCTTACATGAAGGCACGTTCCAATGGAATGACCTCTTGATGTCCTCCCTCTTTACTGAGTCCTAAATCAAGAGCATAAAGTCTATCCATTTGAGTTATCGTAGACCAACGGATGTGCAGCGATGGAGATTTACGCCGTATGGGGATTTCACTGTACGAAGTGGTTATCATGCAGATCTTGCTCGGTGGTGGGCATCCGAGGAACGCGACGAGCTCGGACATGATCCTATCAACTACTGGTCACTTTGTTGGCAACATGAATGCCCCTCACCTTTTAAAATTTTTCTCTGGCGAGCTATGGACAATAACCTACCGCTCAGATGCAATCTCTTGAGGAGGGGTATACTGGTTGACACACGTTGTCCCTTCTGCCAATCGCACGAAGAAACTTCAAAGCATGTCCTATTGGAATGCACATCCTCCTCCCCCATTTGGCTAGAGCATGGTTTCTCCTTTGATGTTTTAGGTACAAACTCTTTCGCTCAGGCTTTTGCCAATATTGCCTCAGAACTGAACAAGGAGAGATAAGCCGTCTTCATCGCCCTCCTGTGGGGACTGTGGAAGACAAGGAACCTCCTCATCTTCCAACCTGAGGAGCCCACTAATGTTCAAGAAGAACTCGGACACGCTATCACTTTTCTCAAAGAGTTCCAGCAGGCAAACAAGGCCCCAATGGCTAACTCATCCCACCCTCCTTAGACGTGGTCCTGTCCTCCGGCTGGATGGACAAAAATGAATGCTGATGCGGGCCTCGCAGGGGATGATGGAGGTTTGGTGGGGGCTGTCCTTCGGGACGAGAAGGGAAAGTTCCTGGCAGGTTCAGGTAGACAGTTTAACCATGTCAATCATCCGACCCTTCTTGAAGCCTTGGGCATTAAACATGGTATAGAATTGGCTCGCCGAATTGGTGCTACAAACGTTATCCTGGAATCGAATTGCCAACATGTTATCTTGGCTCTCAGTCGACCTCTTCTTGACCGGAGTGATCTGTCCGTTATTATCGAAGATTGCAAGTCTTTGCTGCTGGGCTTTGAGAATTGTCGCTTTTCCTTTGTTCCATGCAAGTCAAACCAAGTTGCCCATATGTTTACTAAGCTTTGTGGTTCTGTTAGTTCTGATGTCACCTTTTTTAGCTCCCCTCCGGACTTTGTTTCTCCTTATCTGGAGCTAGACTTGATGTAACTTTGATTATCTTTTAATGAAGTTGACTCGTTTTTCTTTATTAAAAAAAATGACGACACCGTCCTGCAAGCATATGCTAACAAGGTGGCCGGTTCCTTGAACTTGGGTCTGATCGATGGAAACGACCTTCGTCGAGAACCGGATCCTTGCATGGATGGTCATGTTTAATTTTTTTTTACTTGATGGCGGTAACATGGCAATCAATTAAACAAATCCCAAAAATAATATCCAAAAATTAAAAAATCCTCAAGTCCACCCCTCTTTTTCCAAATTTCAAGCTCTCCCCCGTCCTTTCCCTCTCCCACGCCCTCAAACCCAAACCAAAACCATGAATTTGGCAACTGGGAAAAAGGAGGAAAAATAAATCCACTACCCTACTAAATACGTAGGCGATAAGTTACGATCTTTACCAGTTCCAATTTTATCACTAAGTAATGTAAATATCTCGGTGAAGAAAATTTTACTTTTAAAAAAATTCCAATTTTATCAGATGTCTCCTCAAGGGGCAAAAAAATTGGAGATAAATAAATTCTATCTTTTTTTTAAAATGATCTTTGCAGGTTTTTTTTAGGCATGTTGGAATAAATGCATATTTAATGCATTTGGCCCAAGCTGGAAGACCCAAACTGAGGATGGGAGAACCATTACCACATCGAAAATCGCAAGGGACTTTTTCCTGTTTACAAGGAAAAGCTCCAAGCTGGTGTAACATTAAATGTTCCACCTAAAGAGCTGACCGAGGCTGCCTGCGAGGATGGTGCGTAGCACGAGCACGGGCGTATTGGACGCAGGTCGCAATGGGCGCTTTGTGGCGTACTTCGCACTTATGCTAGGCAGCCCCTCAGATTGCAACCCTCCACAGCCTATAAATAGGCCTCTCACCCCGAAAACTCTTTGCATAATTATTCTTTAGCAATAGTTCTCTCTCTATCTCTCTCTCTCTCTCTCTCTCTCTCTCAAAAGTCTGAATATCCAAGGTTTGCCTGAAGCTTCGAGGGTCGTTGTGCTACGAACTCGGAAGCAGCCTAGTCGTTGTATCTTGGGAATGATTGCCGCAGCCCGTAAGTACTAAATACGGGGCAATCTCGTCTTACGGAGAAAGAGTCCAACTCTTGCCTCGACTATACCAGATCCTAATCAAGTACATCACCTCCGACAAACAACAATTGCAAGACGAGATTAGTGTACATGAAGATGGCATCATCAAGCTCTGCACTAACACCAGTACCAGCGGTCCCGGGAACTGTCCACGCCGAAAGGCCGGCCAAGTTCAACGGTACTGAATTCAAGAGGTGGCAACAGAAGATGCTGTTCTACCTGACGACGCTCAACCTGGTCCGATTCTTGAAGGAAGAGGCTCCGAAGGTGGCAAAAAATGAGGCTGATCCACAGAAGATTAACGCCCTCGATGCATGGAGTCACAACGACTTCCTATGTCGTAAATATGTCATGAATGGCTTAGACGACGCCATTTACAATATCTATGCAGGTACAAAGACTGCGAAAGAATTGTGGGACTTCCTGGAGAAGAAGTACAAAACGGAGGATGCCGGGATGAAGAAATTTATCGTCAAAAGGTTCCACGACTTCCAGATGATGGACTGCAAGAAGGTTATAGACCAAGTCCAAGAGCTGCAGCTGATTCTACACGAGATTCACGCCGAAGGTATGCAACTCAGCAAATCCTTCCAGGTGGCTGCTTTAAAGCTACCCCCCTGTGGAAGGACTTCAAGAACTACCTCAAGCATAAGAGGAAGGATATGGGGCTGGAAGACTTGATCATGAGACTTAGGATCGAGGAAGACAATAAAAAGTCTGAAGTCAAGACCAGCAGGACCAACTCTGAGGCTAAGGTATACCTCGCTGAGGGAGGTACCGGCAAGAAGAGGAAGAAGCCCGGGAACAAGCAGGAGAAGCAAGAGCCAAAGCAAAAGAAGGCTAAAAAGATCAAGGGTAATTGCTTCAACTGCAATAAGCCCGGTCACATGGCCAAAAATTGTCGCTTGCCAAAGAAGGACGATCGTGAGAAGGCTAACCTGGCTGAGGACATGTCTGAGCTACACCTATCCGCCGTGGTGTTTGAAGCCAATCTGGTGGATAACCCAAGAGAGTGGTTCATAGACATAGGGGCAACCCGACACATCTGCTCAGACAAGGAGATGTTCTCGACCTACACAGCCATCAACGGGCAGAAGTTGTTCATGGGTAACTCTGTAACTTCTTCCGCAGTTAGACTAGGCAAGGTGGTACTGAAGCTGACCTTCGGAAAAGAGCTGACCCTTAAGGATGTGCTGCATGTCTCAGACATTCGTAAGAATTTAGTATCCGACTCACTGTTAAGCAAAGCTGGGATGAAACTAGTATTCGAGGCCGATAGGTTTGTATTGACTAAGGCTGGTACCTTTGTAGGAAAAGGTTACCTCGAGAGGGGGCTCTTTAAGATGAATATAATAACTGTGAAACACGCCTTTCAAAGGCCTAATAAAGTTATCAATTCTTCTTACTTGGCTGAGTGTTCTAACTTATGGCATGATAGATTAGGACACGTAAATTTGAGCTCACTAAGAAAGTTAGTAAGTTTAAATTTATTGCCTAAAATAGAGTTTGACCCAAACAATAATTGTGAAGTATGTGTAGAGGCAAAAATGACCAAAGCACCTTTTCATTAAGTGGAAAGAAGTACTACACATTTAGAGTTAATTCATACCGACATATGTGATATGAAACACGTGCAAACTAGAGGTAGGAAAAGTATTTTATCATATTTATTGATGATTGCACAAGGTACTGGTATGTACATCTCTTGAAAGGAAAAGACGAAGCTCTAGAAGCTTTTAAGAGTTTTAAGAATGAGGTTAAAAATTAACTTAGCACTAAAATCAAGATGATTAGAAGTGATAGAGGGGGAGAACATGTAGCTCCGTTTGAGAAATTCTGCCAACAAAATGGCATTATTCATCAGACAACAGCTCCATACTCACCTCAATCAAATGGCGTAGCTGAGCGCAAGAATCAAACTCTTAAGGAGATGATGAATGCTATGTTGATTAGCTCGGGCTTACCACAGAACTTGTGGGGGAAGCTGTGCTCTCAGCTAATCACATTCTAAACAAATTGCCACACAAGAAAAGGGACAAAATCCCATATGAATTATGGAAAGGGAGAAAGCCTTCCTACGGTTACCTTAAAGTGTGGGGCTGCCTAGCCAAGGTAGAAATACCTCCGCCTAAAAGGGTAAAAATAGGACCCAAGACTGTTGACTGCATTTTTATCGGATATGCTTACAACAGTAGCGCCTACCGATTTCTAGTGCAGAAGTCTGAAAACCCTGAAATCAATGAGGGAATGGTCATGGAATCAAGGAATGCAACATTCTTTGAGAATATCTTTCCTAAAATGGAAATTAAAAAAAGTAAACTCAAACAAAAGAAGCTACACAAGGCTTTGATCAAGGTGTTGAGGAACCTAGACAGAGTAAGAGGACCAAAGTAGCGAAGTCGTTTGGTCCAGATTTTTTAAACTACATGTTAGAAAATGAACCTGGGACAATCCAAGAGACATTATCTAGTCCAGATGCTCCTCTTTGGAAAGAAGCTATCAACAATGGAGATAGAATCCATCATGCAAAATCACACGTGGAAAATCGTGGATCTCCCACCAGGTTGCAAACCTTTAGGTTCCAAGTGGATGCTTAAAAGAAAATACAAAGCTGATGGATCAATCGACAAATATAAAGCTCGGTTGGTAGCTAAAGGGTTCAAACAGAAGGAAGGATATGATTTTTTTGACACGTATTCGCCGATCACAAGAATCACATCTATTAGAGTGCTCATAGCTGTCGCATCACTCTATAACCTCGAGATACATCAGATAGATGTAAAAATAACTTTCCTAAATAGAGAACTGGAAGAGGAGATATATATGAAACAACCTGAAGAGTTTGTTGCCCCCAGACAAGAACATAAGGTATGCAAGCTGGTCAAGTCACTGTACGGGTTGAAACAGGCGCCGAAACAATGGCATGAGAAATTTGACATAACAATGATGTTAAATGGCTTTAAGATCAATGAGTGTGATACATGTGTATACATTAAAGGCACACCTGATGCTTACGTAATTATATGTCTGTATGTAGACGATATGCTAATCACGGAAAGTAGTAATGATCTTATCATAAAAACTAAAAACATGTTAAAGAACAACTTTGATATGAAAGATATTGGTCTAGCTGACGTCATACTAGGGATTAAAATCTCTAGGACGACTGAAGGAATTGTCTTGTCACAATCTCACTACGTTGAGAATGTACTCAAAAAATTTGATGCTTTTGACAAACCTCCGACTAAGACTCTGGTAGACCTGAGTCTACACTTAGCTAAAAATAGAGGGGACCCAGTATCTCAACTGAAATATGCAAGAATCATTGGGAACCTGATGTACTTGAAAAATTGTACACACCCTGATATTGCATACTCAGTTAGCAAGCTTAGTAGATTCACGAGCAATCCAGGATCAGACTACTGACTAGCTCTGAAAAGCGTTCTAAAGTATCTAAAATATACCATGAACCATGTCATATTTTATACTAGGTATCCAGCTGTATTGGAAGGATACAGTGATGCGAATTGTATATCGGACACTAAAGACTCCAAATCTACTAGTGGTTATGTGTTCATCATATGTGGAGGAGCTGTGTCCTGGAAATTCTCTAAATAAACGTGCATAGCTCGATCCACCATGGAGTCAGAGTTTATAGCACTAGATAAAGCTGGGGAAGAAGCTGAATGGCTCAGAATCTTCCTAGAGGACATTCCATGTTGGAACAAGCCTGTCCCGCCTTTATTGATACATTTTAATAGCATATCTGCAATCGGGAGAGCATAAAGTACAATGTACCACGGTAAGTCTCGATACATCCGTAGGAGACATAACACCGTTAGGCAATTGATCTCTGGTGGTATAATTACCATCGATTATATGAAGTCCAAAGATAACATAGTTGATCCTTTGACGAAAGGAATCAACAGAGATCAAATGTATAACGCATTAAGGGGAATGGGGTTAAAATCCACACATTAAAGAATATTCATAGCGGTTTACTCAACCATGATGAGTGGAGATCCCACAAACTTGGTTCAATAAGACAACAGAGTTATGGATGGTTCAGATCATTACTTGGAACCCATCCCATTCTCAGAAGCTACCCAAGTACTAACCTGCAGAGGTGTGTCAAGGCTAAGCGTCTATACTTTTAATGGTTCCTATACTAGATAAAGGTGGAGTATGGCAGGATACTCCTGATGGGAGATCACCTATATAAGTGTGAAGTGAGGCCGTTTCAAATGGAAAAATATTTATGAATCCAAGATAAGGTCCTTGGCCGAAATGGACACAACGTGAGAACCAAAGGATATTAGAGATATCATTGTGTAAATGTTATTGTCTTAGTTTACATAAAAAAGGTGACCAGTTCAAGACATCGCATTCACTGAGCAGCAAGTAAATCCGATAACATCTTACTAGAGAAGGTTCAAAGCCGTAAGCTACCTATCTCGATGCAATGGTATTTCGTCAGAACTTTTCTTAAAAGTGTCAGCATGCATTAATCATCATTCATGTGAGAGATTGTTAAAATAAATGCATATTTAATGCATTTGGCCCAAGCTGGAAGGCCCAAACTGAAAAGCCCAAGTTGAGGATGGGAGAACCATTACCACATCGAAAATCGCAAGGGAATTTTCCCTGTTTATAAGGAGAAGCTCCAAGCTGGTGTAACATTAAATGTTCCACCTCAAGAGCTGACCGAAGTTGCCTGCGAGGATGGTGCGTAACACCATCCGAGCACGAGCACTAACACTCAACTAACATTTCTGCTATACTGTTTATTTTTTTACCCAATCTTTGGTTTCCCAAATTACAAATTTTGAACATATGTCGTGAAGGCTAAATTTCTATTTGATTAAGCAAATTTACAATAACAATTTTCTCTCATATACTTTGTTTGGAATTTTCTAACTTTTCAAATTTCTTGATTACGAATTAGACTTCATCTTCATCCTACTCTAGTTAGTTTAAATATCTTCTCCAGGAGTGGTGAAAAACAAGAACCAGAAGCACTGTTTCTCATTTAGAGTGCCGTAAGCCCATCTTTTTTCTGTGTGAAGGAACTGACGGGCTTCATTGCGAATCTCGTGGCCCTTCGGATAATCCAAGAGACCAACAACTGCAGTTTGACCTACGTACACCGGCGCTGCCAAGCCCAGCCAATCTGCCACTACCAAGAGCAAGTCGTCGCATCCTATCAACACCTTCATTTTTCGGTCACACAAAAAATCAACAGCCGTGGTACAAGTCGAGTTTTAGGCTTGCGAATGAAAAACATACTATTAAATAACCATGCTTAAACATAACCCGACAATGCTCTTGTGTTTGTTTCGCAAATGGCAGAAAGACAAATCTGTTTCAGCAGGCCTAGTCATATTAGGGATTTGAATAACCTGCTCTTTGGCAAGAACAGTGTTGTAGGGGCCGATGAGCGGATTCAGTTGATCACTAAAGCTGGATTTGGCTACTTCTCCATCTTACAGACCCAAGTAGATGTTTATGTTTGCAGAGAAGTGCAGGAAAGCAGAAGAACAACAGCTCGTTCCTGAAGAATTTGTGAGGCAAAGCTACGGGCTCCCATCCGGTGATCTTGATGTCACCCTGGACATCAAAGAATTTGACAAAGGAGATAGGAGGGAGAACTGTATAATGTTCCTGGATAGGTATGGATGTGATCTGCCCCAGTCTAAGTTTATCGACATCAAGAAGTTGAAGGTCATTATGGAGGGGGAGTGAAGGACCCGTATCTAATACAGATTGGGCCCAATTCTATATCCTATATGGATTGGACGTCTTCCTTGCCCCTCAGCCTACAGAGGTGGTCAGTGCCAAGTTGTATTCGTTCATTAACCCGCTGTCCCAGTCGAGGGGGTACGAATTGGGTACAAGTTGTATTCGTTCATTAACCCGCTGTCCCAGTTTATGGAATTTATTTCGCCGAGTATGTTTGGAGACCTATTTTTTGTTGAATTGCTCTTTGAACGTGTAGATGAGGTTGCAGCAGAGCTCAATTCATCAAGAAATGAGAAAGGGGTTGAAGCAGGTGAGCAGGCGATACCTAACATGCCAGCGAAGCATAAAATGCTACGTAGCACTAGGATTGGGTCTCCATTCAGAGAGGAGAAGAAGAGGAAAAGGAAGAAAGAACAACCAGTTCCAGCAGCTACGACTGAGGTAGCCAAGGTTGCTCCTCCTCCTTGTCCTAAGAAGGGTAAAAAGGACAAGGGAGTAGCCATTGTTGATTCTGTGTATTAGTATACTACCGCTGAGGTTGAAGCGTTTAAAAGAGAAAATATGATTGTTTATCCACCTGCCAGATACAAACACCAAGTTGAAGAATTCATTAGTCGCCCAGATGCAGCTTTGGAAGCCGAGAAAGCCTACTTGAAGCTTACTGATGATTTGAAAGAGCTTCTCTGGTAGTACGCAACTGAGAAGAGATCAAATACTCTTCCGTAAGTTTGCATGTCCTTAAATTATTTTTTGAAAATTACTCTAATGTCTCTCGGGTTTGCTTAAATTTACTCAAAAGTCCCTCCTGTTTGAAAAATGATCTTGTTGTCCCTCTAGTTTGATTTTATTGTACTTTTGGGTCCTTCAATGAGTTTTTTTCTTTTCTTGTCATTAAAATGAGGAAAATACCCTTAGAACTAAACAAATAAAAAATTGCTGACATCATCTCTTCTCCTACCTCGTAGCATATGACGTCATCTCAATAATTTCTTGAAAAAAAAGAACCCGCTCCCTCACGAAATGAAACCCTAAAAAATAATCGAGGACCCTCATCACCGGTTGGCCGGGGCGAGAACGTGCTCCCTCACGAAACCCTCAAAAAATCCAAAAGCAAGAAATGGCATAAGGAGGTCGTCGTCCATCCTAGCGTTCCTACTTTCGGTGCTTAAGGATCAGGGCGGCGGAGGGGCGGTCATGGATTCCTAGAGAACTCGACGAGGAGTCCCTGGCGAAGTTTGAGCAGAACCCCAAGCCCGAGGAGGACGAAGACAGGGAGACGACCATCACCAATGGGGAGGCGGCCATCACCGACGCCGGCAATGACCTGAACATCTTGCTGCCCGAGGAAGAAGACAAAGTAATGACGATTAGAAGAGGATAGAAAGGGATTGGGCACAGTAAATTCTCGATTTTGGATTTCATTGAGATTGAGCTCAGGTTTCCGTTGGTTGTTCTAATTGCAATTTCTGACGAAGATCGATTGCAATTTCCATTGGCTGTTCAGGTTAACTGCGCTTCCGCCGTTTAGATTTACTGAAGAAAGACGAAGGAGGAAGGGGCTGAAACAGCCACCGTGTCTCGTCCGGTGATGGGGACAGAGACGGTGAGGGCATTCGAGGGGGCGATGGGGCGGAGGTCTTCCTCATCGTTGTCCATGATCTCGGGGTCGTCCTCGAGGTCGTCATGGGACTGGGACGACCGGTCGTCGGGCCTAGTATTTTATCAAGCTTTCATTTACCTATTTCTGATCTTGTACATTTATTCTTCTCCGATCTAGATCTGATTTGGTTTTGGGATTGATTTTATTTGATTTCTAAAGTTGTATTTAGATGGTCATGTGGTTAGAGGTAGAAGAAGAGATGACATCATCATTTTTTGTTTTTGTCCTAAGAGTATTTTCATTATTTCATTGACAAAAATGAAAAAAAGAGCTGCTAACGTGTGTCAGGGACCTGAAAATATAATAAAAGTAAACTAGAGGGACTTCAGAATGTATTTTGTGAACAGGATGGACTTTTGAATATATTTAAGCAAATCCGAGGGACTTGAGAGTAATTTTCCCAATTCTTTTTTATGGTTTGCACAGAAGTTTACATGTCCTTAATGTGATTGCTCATCCACCCGCCAGCATTCATCGCTATCAGCTCGTAAGACGATCTAAGTGGGATACCAGTATCACTATTCATCTTAGCAATGTGTTGTTGAATTTGACGTAGTATACGATATCCAGGCCTTTGATTATCCGTCGTCTCCTATGCTGACAACGCACACCAAATCCTTTGTGGTGCGTGTAAGAAGTGTAGAATTCCAACAGATCCGCAGGTATCGCAAATTGTTATTGTTTCCAGATTTCTTCTTTCTCCAGTACCTTCAATTTTTCAACTGCAGAACAAACCACTTCATCATTATAGAGTAAACAATTCCATCATAACATGTCGAACCATTTAATCATATAGACACAAACCATTACATCATAATAGAGCAAACCACAATTCATAACATAGCAAACCGTTAAATCATAACTATGCATACTATTCAACATACTAGATCAAACTATTATAGCATAACAGAATAAACTATTTCATCATAACAGAGTAAACCATTCCATCATAACATGTCGAACTATTTAATCATATCGACACAAACTATTACATCATAACAGAGCAAACCATTTCGGCATAACAAAACAAACCATTCAACCATAACTATGGAAACCATTTCATCATACCAAATCAAACCATTGTAGCATAAAATGTCGAACCATTTAATCATATCGACACAAACCATTACATCATAACCAAGATAACCATTCAATCATATCTGCACAAACCATTTTATAACCATAGCTTCTTTCAATGAACAAACCATTTCAACAAGCAAACCATTTCAGGCTAATAATTACCGATCTGGTGTTGCATATTGAAAGTATTGGAGTCATGATGATTCGAAGATGCTATCTCGTCCATTTCTATATGTTCTTGATCTGCAATAAAATGGATTTCATCTTTTAGATTTCTATCTGTTTTAGATAGAGAGGGACTGAGGCGACCAAACTAACCTTCAATCGTCGAAGATCCTATCTCTGCAGCTTGAAGATCCATTATTTGCAGCTCCATCGCTGTCACAACTGAGTTCCTCTTCTGCAAGTTATATTCGCCTTTTTTTATTTAGGATTTTATGACGATCGGATCATTAATTGGAGTTTCTATTTTTGGTTTTAATCACGATAAAGAAGGACCCACGATTTTTGCTTCCCGTAACCGCTGTGCATTTATATATTTGAATTTTGGGGCTTGCAAAAGCGTTTGTGGTTATATGGCAACATTACGATTTTGCCCCTGACTACTATACTCCAGGACGGGCCTGAAAATCGTATTTCAGGACAGAATCCGGTCCCTTATATTTGTGCTATTTTAAAAGGTACAGGGGGTTAGGAGGCCCATTTTAAGTATTAGGTATTTATTCAACTTTTTAAATAAGTACAAGGGCCAACTTATACAGCCAGAACACAACTAGATAGGTGTATTTCCAATGAGGCGGTACTCCATGAGCACCGCATTTATTTATGTATTCCAGAATATGCTTCCTACACAAATTACTCAGAGGCGGTACTCCTTGGCATAGCTGAAACAAGTTAATGCGAGCATTGCAGAATATGCACAACTTACAGTTCATCTCGTCTATCATCAGCCAACATGCTAAAATCAGAGCCGATAAAGATCTTCTACTCTGAGACACATAGTTGCAGAGCGTATTAACATAAATGTCATTTGTGCAACATTTAAAGCCCTTTAAGCAATCAGAACAACAAAAGTAACTAACTTAACAAACGGTCCGGAATGATCCCTTCACTCCGGACCCATTATTTTCATTGATGCTCCATTATTTATTGTGATGAACCACAATCTGCGCCAGCCGAAGTAAGTTCAGGAAGCTCTCCGCAATCATATTTTGCTGCCTTACCAAATATAGCTGCAAAGCTTCGATAAAACGCCCCCATCCGCACCAACTTCTTCACCCAATAACCCGTACCCCCACGTAATTGTTGCAGCCGTCCGGCCACATATGACTGCGCCACCAATAAAGCAGTACGCCACCTCCTCTCTTGTGCATACTCTTTTAGGACTCTACTGACCTCATCTGCCACGAGCTTTCCTCCGTTCTTCGAGTAGGAACCGGCAATGTGCCTCCCCAATACAATTGCATCCTCTAGGGCAACGCATCCGCCTTGCCCTAGGTCGGGTGTCATCGGATGCATGGCGTCTCCCGCTATCGTGACTCCGCCTTTGCTTAGAGTCCCGAAGGCGATCGACCATGGGTTACGGATCATTAGTGGGGCCCATGTCATCGATGAGGGAATTGAGTGCTCGACCACCTCCTTGAACATCGAGGGGAAGTTTGATCCATAGAGTTCTAAGACTTCTTTCTTGATATCCTCCGAGTTTCTTGTTTTCTTACTTTCTGAAATCAAACATAAAGGTTGTTGATTACGTTGTGTATTTGTAATGCCTTTACAAATAAAACTATTTTGAAGCTTAAGACTCTATTTGAAGAAAAAAATTTTGGAGCAAAATACTAAACATTATTTCTTGAAATATGTGGCATTTTCATTTATTTTAAATTTTTGAGCTAAAATGAATTATACATGATAAAATGAACAAACAAAATAGCACTCAACTAACATTTCTGCTATACTGTTTATTTTTTACCCAATCTTTGGTTTACCAAATTACAAATTTTGGACATATGACGTGAAGGCTAAATTTCTATTTGATTAAGCAAAATTTTGAAATTTTCTGAACTTTTCAAATTTCTTGATTAGGAATTAGACTCTATCTTCATCCTACTAGTTAGTTTAAATACCTTCTCCAGGAGTGGTGAAAAATAAGAACCAGAAGCACTGTTTCTCATTTAGAGAGCCGTAAGCCCATCTTTTGTCTGTGTGAAGAAACTGACGGGCTTCATTGCGAATCTCGTGGCCCTTCGGATAATCCGAGAGACCAACCACAGCAGTTCGACCTACATACACCGGCGCTGCCAAGCCCAGCCAATCTGCCACTACCGAGCGCAAGCCGTCGCATCCTATCAACACCTTCATTTTCCGGTCACACAAAAAAACAACAGCCGTGGTACGAGTCGAGTTTTAGGCTTGCGAATGAAAAGCATACTATTAAATAACCATGTTTAAACATAACTCGACAATGCTCATACCTTTGATTTGATGACGGCACCGTCCTGCAAGCATATGCTAACAAGGTGGCCGGTTCCTTGGACTTGGGTCTGATCGATGGAAACGACCTTCGTCGAGAACCGGATCCAATCAGCTGGTACTTCTTCCGCCAACGCTTTAAGGAGCGCTGCACGGTGCACCGCCCTAGGTGCTGCTTGCTCGGGGTCGCTGCTTTAAGCACAAATCAATGTTAATATTTGTTTCCGATGTTGCAAGAATAACAGCGGATACGAAATTAATGTGCTCTTATATTATGTTAGAATCTTCATATTTATTTCAAAATTATAAAGTAACAGACCGATGAATTTAAAGTTATGAGCTCTCACCTCCCGGGTTTCACGGTGAGTATTTCTTCTACTTCTCCGGTGACGAGATCAGTTACACGTGCCCTAGAAAAACCAAGGGAGGAGGAATTATTAAGATTAATACATCCATCTAATTAAGAAGAAGAGAGCATACTTTTTCACTTGATCATAACGGGAAGCAAGCTTAGAGGAAACTCCAAGAGCATCAAGCGCACGCCATGCATTTGGGGAGAGAGAGATGGCTGAACCAGTGGTCCGTAGCCCTTCACCTCTCTCCAGAACCAAGCTCTGTATCCCAACTCGCTTCAACGCCGTCGCGGTTGCCAACCCAGCTATGCCTGCCCCAACGATCACCACGTCTGTACTCATCGCCATAGTCACTACTTACTTCTACGGGTAAAATTTCTGATACTCAGAATCGAGAGTCGAGTACAGAAAGAGTACAAAGTTTAGTTCTAGCTTGTATGCTCTTCCGCTTCACTATTGTTGTGTGGTGATGTGCATGCTGGGAATTGGTATTATATAGGGCTTGTTCATGATTAGAGTTGACGTGTGGAGTACGTCAATCGTTTTTTACAATTGACATTTTCTTAAAATTTAAGTGATAAAAAATGAAGTTTGAAAGACTATCAATAAAATTGACAATTTATAAAATTTTAATCATTCGGTAATATCAAATCGGGACGAAATACTATAGTGGAGGAACCCTAATCACTACGCCGCGGCTACAGCCGCCCACTAGTAGCGCCTTGGTGTGCGCAAGCAAGCCCCTTTCGCCACCAACCACCACTCTCCTGACTCCAAGGTCTCTAAGCCCCGCAATCACTTTGTAAGGATGTTTTTTTTGGGGTTCTTTGTAGGGATATTGGGGTCTGGATTGGGCACGGAATGCTCAGATTCCGAACCGTTCGGAATGAAGACACGCGGGGACTTTTTTGCAAACGCGCTAAAATTTCGGGACCAAAATGAAAAAAGCCACGCACAAACGCAGGCCGGATACAAATGCCATTATCACGTGACTGCGCATGCCAGTATCACATAACTGTGCATGCCACTATCACATAACTGCGCATGCCAGTGTGACCTTTTTGCAAAAATGCTAAAATATGGGGGACCAAAATGAAAAAAACCATGCGCGCCATTATCATCAACGGGACTTGCCACTGTCACAAAATACACATGCCATTATCACATAACTGCGCTTGCCATTATCACATAACTGCACTTGCCATTATCACATAACTACGCTTGCCACTGCGGTCCCCTTTCACTCCAAACCGTACGGAATCGATTCCTTCACTCCGTGCTCAATCCAGACCCGGGATATTGACCTCGACAATGATCAGGAAGGAACAAAGAGTATAGGAGAAAGTTCAATTCAATGCCTAATAATTTCACGCATTTTTTAACTAATTTTTTTGTGCTTTTGTTTTGTCTATGTTAGATATAGAGGTTTCTCAAATTCATACATGATAAATTTTTAACCATTAATTATTTTTTCATTCAGTATTTGCATGGATGGTCACGTCTTTTTTTTTTACATGATGGCGGTAACATGGCGATCAATCAAACAAATCCCAAAAAATAACATCCAAAAATTAAAAAAAATCCTCAAGTCCACCCCTCTTTTTCCAAATTTCAAGCTCTCCCCCGTCTTTTCCCTCTCCCTCGCCCTCAAAACCAAACCAAAACCATGAATTTGGCAACTGCGAAAAAGGAGGAAAAACAAATCGACTACCCTATTAAATACGTAGGCGATAAGTTATGATCTTTACTAGATCCATTTTTTAATTAAATTACTAGTTCCTATTTTATCACTAAGTGAGATGTAAATATCTCGGTGAAGAAAATTTTACTTTTAAAAAAATTTACAATTTTATCAGATGTCTCTGAAGGGGCAAAAAAATGGAGATTAATAAATTCTATCTTAAAAAAAATTATCTTTGCAGGTTTCTCTTTTTGTTGTTTTAGGCATCAGGTTTGGCCTTTTGGGTTTTTTTCCCTCATTTTCCCTAGTTGAACAAATATAAGCGTCTGAAATATTTGGTATTGAAAAAAAGAAATCTTATCTGCATTTGTAAATAATATATATCAATAAAATTTAACCTTTTCATAATCGCTATTAATACTATCGATTTTCACACAAAAAATGCTTCATTGATCACCGTTTCGGTCTTTTTAATCGGTTTATTCTGACTAAGGATGTTATGTAATAATTGAAGGGATAAGTTTATTTTAGTACTCTGTAGTTTCACTCATTTTGCCTGGAGTACCATGTGGTTCTAAATTGGTATTTTAGTACCCTGTGGTTGATCACCTATTTTCCGGGCAGGTCCAGGGCAGCTAGACGTCCAAACTTGCTCGAAATGACGTCGTTTTGAGATGACATGGAGTACACGTGGCAATAGAGTAGGCTTGTTAAAAGTTGACGTGTACTATGGTAAATTATCTATACGGTCCCAATTTGTTTATAATTTTTTTCCAAAAACTAATTATTTAAATCTTCTTCCTCCTGATTCTTACCATGTTCAACCTTAAAATACCAACAATCAATAACACTCTTAATCAAGAACAAAATCAACCAAGAACACTAACAGAATAAATCAAGAACATAAAAAAAAACCAAAAATTCCCTGCGAAACTATCGTCGTCCCCCCGGCCCGTTTCCCTCCCGGCGCTGGGCCACCGCATCCCCGATAGGGAATTCATCTGCACCCTAATCCTCAAAATTCCCAAACTTCCCAAACTTCAGTAAAACCCTCCTCCTCCAAACCCTAACCCAAAATTGAATCGCCCCAACTCCAGTACCTGATGCTCCGCATCCCTCAGGGAACCCGATCCGGGGGACCAACTCGATCCTCAATGGGTCGAGGCAATACCACGACGAGAGGCCGAGGGGACCACTGTGGAGGGGGAAGAAACTTATAGGGAAAGAGGCGCTCTTTGTAATTTCGGGCCTGAAGCGGTTCAAGGACGACGAGGATAAGCTCGACAAGTTCATCAGGACCCACATCATCAGGCTTTTGAAGATGGACGTGGTCGCCATCCTCGGCGAGCTCGAACGGTAGGACGTGGTCCCCTTGGCCATAAAGGTTGTTGCTTTACTCATGTCGATTAATCTTATCGTTGTTTTCTTTTCTGGGTTGTGTTTAATTCACCATTTTGTTTGTGGGGTTTTACTGGTTCTTTGTTTCGGCTCGAGTGTAGGGTTAGTCTTCCAAGTGTTCGACAAAATGTTTCAAAGAAATGTGGGCTGCGAAGTCTCGTTTTGGCCATCATTTTCTCCTTGCAGGCCTTCATTCAAGAAACTTGTAATTTATAAAGAGCAATTGGCTGTCAAGCATTGATGAATTTGATCATCATCTTCTTGGTTGATTTTGTTCTTGATTGTTGGTGTTTTAAGGTTGAACATGGTAAGAATCAGGAGGAAGAAGATTTAAATAATTGATTTTTGGAAAAAATTATAATCAAATTGGGATCGTATAGGTAATTTATCCTAGTACACGTCAACTTTTAACAAGCCTAATCTATTACCACGTGTCTTCCACGTCATCTCAAAACGACGTCGTTTCGGGCAAGTTTGGACGGGTAGCTGCCCTGGACCTGCCCGAAAAATAGGTGGTCAACCACAGGGTACTAAAATACTAATTTAGAACCACATGGTACTCCATGCAAAATGGGTAAAACTACAGAGTACTAAAATAAACTTATCCCATAATTGAATTATGAAAAAAGTGTTTCGCTGTCTAATTGATTCTGCTTGTAAAAAAAATTTACGCCATAAGGTTCGCATGTGATTAGGTGGGACATGGACACAACGTTATATGGCAACACATTATGCATGGACGCTTTAAACATTATGCCTGCTTTGTATTTGACGGTTTAATTTTATCATTTAAGTTAGAACAAATTACTCTTAAGTCCCTGGTTAGTAACTATGATATAGAATAGGGATTAGGAGATAAATTATTCGAGACCAATATTTAAATAAAGAGAAAAAATAATAAAATAATTTTGCGAAAAGTATATTTTACCTACCTATGATTTCACTGATTTTATATTCAGTCTGTGTGGTTTCAATTTGGTAATTCAGTCCATGTATTTTTCAATCTTTTACAATATACGGTCTACTCCAAATGACGGGGATGAAACATCCATCTTATTTGCCACGTAGGCCAAAATGATGTAGTTTTGTCATCCATGTGGCATGGTGACTGGATAAGTTGTTTGACATGATTTAGATTGTATAATTACCAAATTAGTACCAACTATTCTTTATATTATTTCAAAAGCCATATCTCTCCTCTTCTTCTTTTTCCTCCTCTCCTTCATCCTATCTCTCCTCCTCCACCACGCCACGTGAACAAAAAAACTACATCATTTTGGCCTACATGGCAAGCCAGATGGACGTTCTATTCCCGTCATCCGAAGTGGACCGTATATATAAAAAGATTGGAAAGCACAGGGACTAATTACCAAATTAAAACTACTCAGCATGAACGTGAAATTGGTGAAACCACAGATAGGTAGAACGTACTTTTCCCAATTATTTTTTAATATCTGAGATTTTTTTAATAATTATGAAAGAGACGAGATCTGAGAGTAAATATGGTGTTTGCATATCTCACACGCTAGGCTGTCCAAATATGCCTTATGGGCGGCCATCACTAATTCATTAATCCATGCACACGTTGTTGCATTTATTTTTATTTTGGAAAAGTTTACTTAAGTATTTTTTTTAGTTTTAGGCTTTTTTATCTTATTGCTCTGTAGTTTTATTTTGTTTTTTAGGTGACAGATAATTTTGAAAGTGACACATTTGATAATAAATAATCAAAGTTAATTTTTCCATTGAGACCCTATATACATCAACGCCAAGTCATCTCCACACCATATTTTTCTATACGAAGTGGCGATGATGTGACAAAATTATAAAATCTTAATTTCTCTAATCCTAATCAAAAAACACAATCCCTAATAACATTTAGTTGCCCCTCCCTCCCTCGCAAGCCACCCCTCCCTCCCTCGAACCCATTGAGCCCTCCATCTCCTGTGACATCTCCCTCGAACCCGTACTGTTAAGAATGAAATCTTGGCCGTCAGATGAGGCCTAATGAATTCCAAGGAGATCTGACGGCCAATATGAATACGGGGATAGTTTTGTACTTTTAAACTTCCTTTTTTCTCCATTATGTCTCTCTTCATTCACTTTTCCCCTTCTTTTTTTCTCAAACTTTACTTTTCTCTCTCCACCTTTCTCTTTCTCTCTCTCTCTCCATTCTCTCTCCAGCTACCAAGGTAAGTTTCCCCCTTTTCTTCTTCTTCATTGTTCTTCTTCTTACTACGACTCATCCCTATTTTTTTTCCTTCTTCTCCTCTTCCATCTCCTCTTCATCCTTTTTTCCTCTTTCTTTTTCTTTATGCTTTCTCCTACTCTTCTTTTTTTTCTTCTTCTCATCTTCCTCTTCTTTCTCCTCCTCTCCTTCTTTTTTCCCTTACTTGAGTCCTTCCATTCAGTAAATGGCATTTCTGGTTATGTCAGAATGGCATGACCGCTTATATCAAAATGACATTCTCAGTTATGTCAGAATAGCATGACCACTTATGTCAAAATGGCATAACCGGTTATATCCAAATGATATGTCCTGCTATGTCAAAATGGCATGATTGATTATATCCCAGTTATATTAATTCGAGTATAATACGTATTTTGCATTAGCTAATTTTAATTACAAAAAATTAAAGCCTAAGACGTTTAATAAAATTTTAAAAAAATATGGCATGTTCGGTTATGTCAAAATAGCATGACCCGTTAATATTTTATAATATTTATAATAAAAAATTTTAATAATTAATTAGTCATAAGAAATGGCAATTGAAGATTTTTGGCAGCGTGATTTGCTCATTTTGAATTGAAATCTTGATAAGAATTTGTAGTTATGAGTTTTTTTCATTCTACAAGTACCTCTTTTCCTTATTAATAGTGCACGTCATTTTAAATCTCTCTTCCATGTTTGCCCTTGTCTTTTGAACGAATTGTCACTTTGCCACTCGCGCTTCCTTTGATCAAAACAGTTTGGAATGGCATATTCCGGGCCCAATTCGGCCCCTAGACCCACGGGATAAGGGTAGGACCTGACCCGCAGGGTATGGATATTTCTGTCATCTCCAGATATCCGGTCTGACTAATCAAAGTTTGAGTTTGGTAGGACCTTTGAAATGTGACAAACTCTCTTAACAATTATTTACATTCTTGAGGATCTGAACTTGAGACTTAATTAATCTAAAAACAACTCATAGTTGATCTAAATATTTGTTGGCCATGATGTTTATTATTGCCTAAACGACTCGGTAGATGCCCTTATTTAAATCCCCACATTTGTGATAGATGACTAATTAAACAAGTTGGGTTGTCATGAAACAAAAGAATACACAAATCCATAACCGGCGCAAGACTTTGGGCTGGTACAAGAAATGTGTCGCACACTGATAATGTCTAGCATACCGAGCGTATTTTTTTTAAAAGGTAAATTCTTTTACACCTGTTAAGATTTGAACAATAGACCTCCTCCATAAAGTATACTCTTTGTACCCTTAGACTAAATATCATTTTACATCGAACGTATTTGTGGCACCGATTGTGTCTCTTGCATAAAATTGTCTTGACATAAAACTCATTGCTAATTTTCCGCTCCAACGTGTATGCAGCCAACTCATATGTGGAAAAGCTAAGATTCAGATTCAAAAATTTATGTGGAGTCGTATCTCAAGACCCACGCCGCTAATTGGATTAATCAATTAGCTGCATATGTGGAAAAGCTTAGATTCAGATTAAAAAATCAATGCACTCGCTCAGGCAAAGAAAACTTTCTAATGTAGTTTTCAATTATGTCAACTAACATTTAAGGATAGATAATGTGATTTTAACCTGTGCAAATTATTCTCATGTTCTTAGTTTTTGTCATAATTATGGGTAGGGTTTCTGATATTCAAAATATTATTTTGTCATTCCTACTCTTTGTAAACATGTTGGACTCGGGTCCCTGACTGATGTCAACATTTGATTTTTTTATTTTTTTGTCATATGAAATTACCTTAATACCCTTTAAAAAATGAAAAAAAAATTTCACCTTCACCTTCATATATAGTTGGTCAAAAAAAATGTTGAAGTCTAACATGAGCGGATCCGAGACCAATATTTTTACAAGAGGAGGGATGGAAAAATGATTTTTGAACGGCAGGGACCCTATCCGTAACCATGACAAAGACCAAGGAGTTAAGGATAATTTATCCTTTTAACTTTATAATTAAATGATTTCAACTTTGTGATTTTAGTTTTTTGTTTTCTTTTTTTGAAAGTGGCCGAATCATGCGGGGACCGGCGGCCTCCCTACCTGTTACCAGCAGCCGAGGTCTCTGACTCTTGATATAAATGAATATCATTTTAGGATCTGATTTAATAATGTATCTATTTTCCTATGTTTTAGTTTAGGGCAAGTTACTTTTAAGTCTTTGGCCATCCTCTTCTTAAGGTATCTGATTTTTGGAAAAAGATTATTCCGTCTCTAAGTTTTGATGATAATAGATTATCGGATCCCAGGAGCCGGAATTTGAAATAACCAAAATGTCTTCTCACTAATAAAAATATATTAGAATTAATTTAATTAAATTAAGCTGTAGAACTGTTCCTTCATCGCCCCTTCCTTCCCAGATCCAAAATGCTCCTTAAAAAATAAAGCTTGCTTTTTCTGGGTTTATATGGTACACCAACCTCGAGGTTTGGACTTGATGTTCTTGACCTCATCTTCATCCAATAAATCTCCCAGGACCAAGTTTTTGACCTCATCTTCATCCAATAAAACGTAAACTAGTTATTTTTTCCACCTCGGCAATTACCTAAAGTCGCTGGCCTCTATGAAGAGCCTCGAACACGACCGGCGGTTCTGGATTTGTTTGGTTCGAGGGTTTGATGATTTTGGGTTGGTTCTGGATTTGTTTGGTTCGAAGGTTTGATGACTTGAGTGCCCACACCGTTCCCGCCTCCCCGGCGCCTCCTCCCTCCTCGCCACCAACGTCTCCGTCTCTGATGGCGACCTCACCGCCACCCTCGTCAACTGCGCTGACTCCTCACTGCCTCCTCCCGTCCGCCCCGCTTCCAGGTCCCCGACGTGGTCGTCTCGGAGTTCGAGGCCACCAAGGTCTAGCTCTAGACGTACGACCTGGTGGAGCGAGCTCCATCTTCAAGCGAGCTTCTCCTTGGATGAGATGAAATCGAGGTTGTTTCCTTCGTTAAAATCGAGCCAGTCCTTTGAAATTTTGGAGATTTTCGGAGATAAATTTAATCCTACTATTTGTCAATTTCAATTAATCGCAAAATTTTGGGGTTTCTTTCTATCCAATTAACTGTGGTTTGGATGATTTTTATTGATGGTTGATGATGAATAGTCCACCGACTCTTCGACTTGAACTTTGATTCTTACTGCTGCAATGTTGGATTTTATAGGAGAGGAAATTAAAAAAGGATTTTTAATCTGGTTAGGGTTTTGATTTTCTAATTAAGATTTCTAACTCTGACTCAAGAGATGTTGATTTATTTTTTAGTTTGAATTTTGATTGAATCTTGAAGATTAGAGGAACAAGATGAAGTGGGGAAGAAGATGAAGTAGGAAAGGAGAGAATTTTTTATTTTTGGGAGGGGCATTTTGATCATTTTAAGTAGAGTATCGCTGGAGAATATGAAATATTCCAGCTCCAAGGACCCGATAGTCTATTATCATCAAAACTTAGGGACGGAATAATCTTTTTCCAAAAGTCAGGGACCCTAGGTGACCAAAGGCCAGGGATTTGAGAGTAATTTGCCCTTTAATTTATTATACTATTTGTTATTTTTCAATAATTTTTTAACATTGCTATATTTCTAATGACTCGACCACGAGATCTAAATAAGTTAGAATAATACTTTCATGCGAGTGGTATCAATTTCAAGGTGGTGTTATTTAGTCCTTATTGATCCGAATTCTATGTACTAAACAAAAAATGACAAATCAATCACACATTTTGGCAAATTAACCAAAGGTTATTAGCAAAATTAGCGTTTTGTGACCTCTGATTTATTACCTTCTGATCATTCAATAATATCTTTCCAGTATTAATTACTTGTTGATCCTCATATTTATGCTGTTCACAGACAAACCCTTTTTCTGTATTCGATGGCTTTTTACCATGATTTTAAAAACGACCCGGAGGCTGACCCGGGATTTCTCCCGTCCTCTCGGTCAATTGGTCCGACCTGTCAAACCACCGGTCGGACCAAAAAATTATTAATTTTTTTTAACTTTGAAAATCCGCCTTCTCTGTTCCCCACGTCAATTATCACTGCCTTCTTCCTTCCTCCAAAAATCACTCTCTCTTCATTTCACAATCTGTTCCCAAAAATCATCTTCCCACATTTTTTTTCTTCTTTTAAGTTTCACTAATCTCTCTTACCTCAACACAAAAAGGCAATAGACACTCTCTTTATCCCACGATCATCCAAAAACTCATCTTCACCCAATTTCTTCTTCTTTTAGTCTTCACCTCTCTCTCTCTCTCTCTCTCTCTCTCTCTCTCTCTCTCTCTCTCTTAAACCTTAAAAAAGGATTACACAAATCATCGTCATTTCTTAATAGACTCCACGCTGGGCGGGGTTTAGGGACGACGAGCAAGAGACGAGTTGAGCAAAGAGAACAAGTGTAAGGAGCGGCGAACGAGAGGCTAGGGATGACCAGCGACTGTGACGTTGTACAATACAGCGAGTTACAGCCGAGCGACCGAGCTCACGAGCTTCACGCCGGGATCTTGGTTGGCCAGATCTGGGTCTCTTGCTTGGTCGCCCGTAAGGCACGTGGCAGTTGATTTTGGAAGCTTATGGGTTAATTTAGGGTTTTAGGGAAATTTTACCCCTAATTTTGTTCATCCCACATGAACCGAAGATTTTCGTCCCAAAAAAAGGTACAAATCGCCCGGTCCAACCAGATTCTGGGCGGTTCGTACGCATCCTGTATAATCAATGGAAAATGACCCATTGTCATGAACGATTCACAATCCAACCGGTCAAACCACCGGTCGGACCACATTTTTTAAAACCATGCTTTTTACGAGGAATTGCCATCTTCGCCACCGTATCCCAATTCCAATTAGAAAGGAAGATAGAGAGAGAGCCTAATTGCATTGAAGAACAACACACTTCTGATGGAAAAATAGATTCTCAAACTACAAAAATCTGATTTCTACTTCAAAAGATGTTACACCTATAAAGATTCCCACAGAGCACGAAGAAAAGATTAGTTACATTTCTTAGTAGTTACAACCAAAACTCAACTAGATTCCCACATCATTTATTTATGTATTCCAAAATATGCTTCCTAAGCACATTGGATCCTGGTTTCTTACAAGAGGAAAAAACAAAGGTCTAGCAAATCATCCAACCCGTCGTAGCGAAGAGTATCATGGCAATGGAAATACTCCCTGGAGCATAGGGAAAAGAGGCATGCCACCAAGCTCATTGGCGAAGCCGAAACACGTTACTACGAGTGTTGCAGAATATGCACAATTTACAGTTCGTCTCGTCTATTATCAGCCGGCATGCTTAAATTCAGAGCCGATACTCTGAATGAACCACATATTTGCAGAGCATATTAACATATATGCCATATGTGCAACATTTAACTCCATGACGTCCATCATTGCAGAGAAGTGAACAACGAGAATTGTGTTCTCTAATCCAAAGTAAAAGTGCCACCACAATACCTGCATAAAGTTTCATAATCGAGAAAAGACATTTATGTTTAGAATAACTTGTGCAATTAATGTACAAAAGGAAATCGTAAATGCATATGGTGCGCGCATAGAAAGAAATTGATTCTTGTTGCTTAACTTCTCGACAGCTTCAGAAGCATAAATAATTATTCTATTCGTACAGTACAATAGGCAATCGATCAGTATGAAAGAAATTGATACCTGTTGCTAAACTTCTCAACAGCTTCAGAAGCATAAACAAGTGTTTCATTCGCTTTCTCCAGAACCATGTAAAGCTCCCTTTCTCTTGTAGTACGAGCAATAACCCAAGCATTGTTTTTAGCTCTAATGCATATTTCCAAATCTTTATCAGAATTGCAATCCCTTTTAGCTCGACCCTTTTCTAAATCAACCTCTTCTCTGAGCTTATTCATAGCAAGTAAAGACTCCTGCAACACAGAAAGAGTCGTGTGAACAGTTCAAAGTAACGGCAATGGATAACATTCTTCATTGAAGTACATGCAGCAAAAAGAAAATAAATAAACAAATAAATAAAAGTTCTCATTATGGTACGAATATCATTACAAAGTGTTACATTCTCAGCACATTTTCAATCCTTCTAGGTGCAATAAACAGTGGTACATCAATCCTTGAAGCCACCCAGACACTTCCAGATTCACGCAGCTTCGCTTCAAATAGGGTTGAAACTGGGAGGAATTTGCAAGAGATTCACATGTCCTAATTTCAAATTCACATATTTTGGAAAAAATAAAGACACATGAATTCTTTTCTCATTCCCTAGAAAAACTTATGTTTCGCCTAGTTTTCACTCACCTGATTCGTCCTCAGAATTCTTTCTCAAACATACTCTATTTGTTCTTCCTGTAATCTTCTTTCAACACTTTGGTCTCTATTAATACTATTCCGACAGATAATACTATTAATAAAATTTATTTTTCAAAAAAAAACACTTTGGTCTATAAGCCTAGTGGACAATGTGTAATATGCAGGCCATTTGTTAATTAACAAAGACCTGGATTCAATCATCATTCACAGAGACTGGAATGCTAAAGCACTAACCCCAATACTTTCAAGCTAAAAAGTCTAGTGGACATTGTGTAATATGCAGGTATCATAACTAACCAAGTCTTGGAATTAAATCATTATTCAGAGAGATTGGAATGCTAAAGCACTAACCCGAAGACTTTAGAGCTGAAAAGTCTAGTTAAATGTCTTTAATTTTGTGTCTGAAAATGAGTGGCAACCAAAGGAAGCGACTACGATAAAAAAGTTCCGACTATTCAATATGTGAGACAACTGGCATGCACCTCAATTCCAAAATCCCGCATCAATTATCATACTCGGAAATGAGTTTACCACTGTTTTGAATTCCTTCTGTAAGTAATTTTGGCAAATCTACATGAATGGCAGATTAATGCATATGAAAAGACCATCTTCCACTGAAACTTGCATACCATGAATGGATTACAAATTTAAGTTCACACACATTAAATATCATAATTTGTATCAACAGCAGCAATGTCATTGCCTATTTATCTCCAAGCACCAGCAGAACTTAATTCAGCACTGATCTAAACTTTGGCAGATGAGAGGTAAAGAAAATTAAGAATTTTGTAGATTCAGAAAAAAGTGAATAGAAATTTTATTTACTAATTGCAAAAAAGAATCACATGTAAAAGTGGAAGAGAGCTCAGGATTTTCTAGGAAAGAGGGCAACTAGAACGGTAGCGTAAACAACAACGGTGTTGGAAAACCAAAAGTTGTCTAATAGGAAAATGCAAGAGAATCTGGCTTTACTTGTTAGATGATGGCATATATATATATATATATATATATATATATATATATATATATATATATTAAGGTACCGTAATCAATAGTTCCTCAAACTAGTTACTCGCTCCTTTCTTGTTACATTCCTTGCCTCTTATCCAATATCCAACTGGTAAAGAGAGTTATCGGATAAACAAATGTCTGTGCAAATAACAATCTACAGGACATATTAAGCTATCAGGCCAAGAATTGCATGCTATAGTAGGGTAAACAAGTTACATATGTTGTTATTTCAGCACATCATAAAGCAATCATACTCTAGATATGTGTCCACTATAGAACAGGGAGTTAAGCTTTAACATGATTGAAGTAAGGCACTAAGCCAAAGAGATATATCAGTCAAGTTGATAATCAATGAGAGGTATGGACCAACAAGATATCCTACTGGTCTGTTTACCTTTGTTAGAGTTGTCACTTTCACAGGTGGAGAAGCCCTGGATACATTACTATCATTGTCAACTAGCAAGTAACGATAACCACTGACGTGATAAGCATTCTCGCCACCCCATCCTTTAGTGAGTTTCTCTTCGACTTTTAGCATCTTAGGTGATGTCTGCCGCATTCCAAAATAACATATTATTTCATTTGCCATAAATAATAACAAATATGCAACAAAAATATAGATCATAATTAAACATCAACGCAAATGGAAGATTCTGGAGACGTCTTCACAAATCAAGCTTAAAGCAAAAACTCGTGTGCATTCCTACTCGCCGTGGTAAGTTTAACTGCCTTATTGAGATTGCATGCAACAACTTATTCATATAAACCATTTTTTTTTCTTTCGAACTTGATGAAAATGCAGGATAACATATTTGCATCCTGGCTCATGCTGGGATAGCAGAACGATGTAATGAGGGTGGAGCCAAAACAGAGCATCCTATTTAAACTAGGCTTAAAGGCTTTTGTGCTCCGACTAGCATTAACTTTGTTCACTCAGAATATGTTTTAGAGGGAAAACAAACAGGCTAGTATGGCAGAGACAAACAGTATGTAGATGATTTCAACTTTTGTCAAATACCTTTCTCCTCTTTCCTGTTAGTAATGTCAAAATAACAAGATCAAAGATCCTAAACACAAAATTGACAACCCAATGCAAAACAAAAGAAGACGTGGATTGAAAAATGTAGGTGGGCACTCACGCTTTCTAGTACTTGCTTTTTCACTAATGCCACCCCTTGCTCCCCATTGAGAACAGAAGAAACAGGTATCAGGAGGAGTAAGGTAAGGCATTTATATTGATAAGCGCAGAGATACATTTTCTCCCCCGTCTGCCGAAGCCAAATTGTCGGGGTGGCGAAACTCATGCTCCCAGTCTCCTTTCCCCAAATGTCAGTGACCAAAAAGCCATCCTTCCCCTTGGACCATCTGTTATGCTGAAGAGGTCGTCTAACATCATAACTGCTCATTCTTCCGGGAGGAATATCACGAGGATGAAACTGCTGTATGACTGGGTCGGAATGGGCTAACGACAAACCTGCGGCAGCATGAATTGCACTACTTCCTTTGCGTAGATAAGACCAGGAACTCGTTCCAGATGATAATGCAGAAGGTGTTAGCCTCTTGACAGCATATGCAAATAAATTGATAGTGTCATCCTGATCAAATCAATTTAGATACAATTATGTTCTGTCTAACATACAATGAAAAAAGTATATAGTATGCATTGAAATAATGGACAACTATATGAAGAAAACTCAGGATCAGGAGAGTGAAACATACTGGAGAAAGAGTCGTAGAAACGAGGAGGTCATGAAACATGACCAATGAGTAGCAAGGTGTAGTCCCAGCACAAGATTCTAGAATCCTAGCAAGCGACTGCCAGAACAAGATCAACAATGTTTAGTCTTCTACCAGAACAAACATATAGGGATTAGCTTCTCATTCCTCAGTCCTAGCAATGACTAAAACGAACTACACAGTCAATTGATAAAAACGAAGATGGAAGAAACCGTTTACTAAGAAGATGATGTCATGATAGACCACTGAAATGCAAGGCTTTGGAATTGTGGACTTGGAAACATTAAAAAAAAAAAGGAGAAGAAAACTTTTTTTTTCCTATAAAATGTCTGGAATGTAATTTCATATGCATCCTTGCACCTACATTTGTCTCTTCTGATCCACCAACTACACCACACAACAAAAGTACGGAACAGGAAGATTTTGGTGGTCTAGGCAACTTAAAACCTCATAACAGAACAGTCAGAAGTGTTTTTAAGAGTTTGATTCTAGCTATTAACTGCTATTCTACAACAATTTTAAGATTAATTTACGTAAACTGAAAGCTGAAAACTATTTGTATGGCACAGACCTGAACCTCTATAGCAGCATCTCTTCCAACAGTTAACATCTGCACAGTTCCCCGTTCCTTCAAACAGTCAGAAAAAGCTGGCAGCTGAATTTTCTTCCCAACAAGAAACTCTGTTCCATAAGTACCAGTTAAAACAGCATACATATGTTCACCAATATTTAATATCCAAAATACAGCGACAGCAGTTAAAACAGCAACTTTGGCTTACCATAGCAGCAGTTATTCCATGTAGACCGCTTTACAAATGCTGACAATTACCGACTTACAATGAAACATTTTGAATTATAGATTAAAGGGAGAGAATGAGATGTAAAAGAACTCGTAGTATCATAAAAACATGATCTCTTACCACTTAAAAAATCCATGATGAAAGGGTATAAATGCGATCGGAGTAGTTCTCCACTTGGTTCTCTCTCAAGCATTGCCCTAATTGATCCATGAAACATCAAGAAGAGAGAGTGGACCTCCTTCAGAACCTTCCGCAAGGCATCAACACGCCATATGACTTCCGACTCTTTGCTTTTCTCAACCACCTATAGCAAGCAGATACATACATTTAATTAGGTCGACTCAACTCAACAGGCTACTAATCTGCAGAGGGAAAAGCATAAGTAATCACTACATGTTGAAAAGCAAGACGGCATACGAATGAATGGAACATACCATCACCAGCCAGATGTCTGGCTCCGCCTCATAAAAGACATGGGTGTGCCGTTCTGCTTCTATGACCTCACAAGCCTCCTCCGGAGAAAAGATACTGCCACCCAATTCCACCAAAAACTTATTTAAGCAGGCGAAAGAGGGGCACAAAATCAAATCTAAAGACGGCTAACATTAACATCCCCCAAATTCAGGACGATCGAAACTCGCTATTTTACAATATCGATTTTATGTTGTCAACCGAAACAGGATGATCGAAGAAACTCGCCAATGATCATCGGTCTGGTCTGGTCTGGTCTGGTAGAAATTCAGGAATTCTACCAGAAACATTACGGCATTTTCAACAACCAAAACCGAGAGCGAAATAAAAAGGGGGAAAGGAAAGGAAACCCTAACCGGGTGAAAGTGATGAGGCCTTCACTTAGGCCGACGACAGAGAGCTGAGTGGAGAAGGGCAAATCGAGCGGGTGGAAGAAGAGGATCTTGTCCAGCTCCTGCCCTTCCTGCTGCCCTCTCCTCAAATCGAACACGCACACCCGCAACCCTTCTCCCCCAACCTTCCCCGACCCCAATCCCATTATCAGAAAATTTTGCAAACTAACGAAACGCCATTTGCTTCTTTCTTTCTTTCTTTCTTTCCCCTGCGGTCGAAGAGGAGAAACGGCACCGGATCGGAAAGTGGGAACGACACGAGCCTTTTCTCCTTCCTTGCGCCACGAGGTACCTACCAGTCTTATTTACGGGAGAAGTGTCGTTCAGGACGAAGAAACTAAGGATCATATATTCATATTTTACTTAATTGTCTGTCATATAGTGTATTTATAAATTTTACATGATTATTATTAATTGGGTAAATTATTCTCAGATTCTTAGTCTGTATCAAAATGACCAACAGGGACCCAACTTTTTGAAAAATTATTTTGTCATCCCTATTTTTTGAAAAAATGTTGGTCTCATGTCCCTAATGCCGGAATCAGAGATTTTCTCCGGCAAAGAGCCACCTGAAAAGACAAAAATACTCCCGGTCAAAAAATTAAGCCCCCTGGGTTAAAATAACTCGAGTAACTTTCCCTTTTCTCTCTCCCCGTCATTCCCCCCTCACCTTTCTCTTTCCCCGACCTTCCCCCTTTGTTTGGCCACAAAATCTTCAAAAATCTCAGTTTCTGTGTTTCGTCGCTGGGTTCACCATGTGCATTTCTGGGTTCCCTCTGTGCGGCAAGCTATTTCTCCAACCTTGTTATACGATTTGCCATAATTTTGTGTTGTCCTAATTTGCAAAGTCGTGCAAGATGGTGGACCGGTTACACTCGTTAGAGTTTGTCTTTGAAGGTAAGTCAGAGTTTATGGACAGTGTTAGCCCCAACAAATATTGTTATTTGGCGTTACTTCGCGATGCTTACTGTGCCTTCGAAATCAATTCCTCATTCTACAAATATAGACTAGAGTGTTGTAGGCTAGTTGTTTATGATTATGATTATGATGTGATATGGATGTTTGATTACTACAATGATAGTGAAGTTATTGCCATCTTTATTGAACCGGTGGAGCATGAAATACCAATTTCTGTTCACTCCGAAGGAGAAGTTGTTGTTCAACCAACCAGTTACTAATTCTATTCGGAGGCTTTGTTGGCGTGGTAAGGACAAGCATCTTCAATTCGCTGCTCTGGTTGATCTCAGTTCAGATGAAGATAATCAGTATGCTGAGGATGATCAGTCTGCTGGTGGTTTGGGTTTTGAATAGAATTCTGAGGATGGTCAGTCTACTGTTGATGACACTGAAAGGGCTCATGATGGTGATGGACAAGGTGAGTGGGCTTATGCTGGTGGTGGACAAAGTGAATGGGCTTATGTTTATGGGGATGAAGAGGCTGCAGGTGGTGGATATGGTGCGCATGGTGGTGAATGCAATTTTTATGATGACGATGCAAGTGGTGGATATGGTGTGGGTGGTAGTGAATGGGGTTTTTATGACGATGATGCATGTGAATGGAATTTTACTTCTGGGCGTAAAGATGATGATGGTGGTGTGTTGAAGATGAACCTCCTGAGAATGAAGTTGAGAGCGATGGTCAAAGTTATATGAGTTTTAGTTTGCCATCTTCTAATTTTTCCTTATTAATTTATAAAATATTGATAGGACTTTATAAATGTGTAGGGGTATTTCCAAAAATTATCATCTTATTAATTTATCAAGATTATTAATTTTTTAGACTTGCATGAATTAGGACATGATAAAATTATTAATTTTTTCTGCATTAGTTTTTTTTTGTAGTATCGTTGGTCATTCCCGTGACTTATGTCGTAAGTTGCATGGGAAGGAAGTGGCAGCTGATGCTAATAAACGCCGTGAAATCGCTCATGGCAAGAGAATTACTTCAGAGACAGTTATGAATAAGACTCGTCTTGACCGAGGTAAAAAAAGTATGGCAACGGAAAGAAGTTTCTGACCCGTTACATGATTCTTCTAGAGGGGCTGAGCTTGGAGTAGACTCATCTTCGAGTGCTCCCATGTCAGTGCAGGAAATCACAATCCCAACCTCGAATAAGTTTGAGGCTTTACGTGATGGAGATGATCTTGAGGAGGACAAAAATTGTAGAGCTTGCTTTAGCTCAAGTAGGGAGTGATGTGCTCTCTCATGTGCACGAAAAGGATGATCAGGTTGTATTAGAGTCTTTGCAAAAAATAGCACGCTGTAGTTTTGGATTCTTTTGCTACAGGTTCATAAAGTGATATAGTTGGCACGGAGCAGTTGCGGAAGATTGAGATTTGTGCTGCACTTGGGCCTTCTGCCATCAAAATTTAGGAGAGTGCATCTCTTGCCTTAACTACCATATTAGAGAATTTTGTGCAACAAATTGATGAGCAGGAGAAGATGGATTCAGTTATAAATGTAGCTCATGGAATTAATATCGGCTTTGAGGGAGACATTTCCCTTACTTTGGTTCCTGTTGAGTGCGAGAGTGTTGATGTTCAGGGACATCCTTCCTTGGTGGTGTCTAATTTTGGTAGTGATCTTTTGGCAAAAGCTTGCAGCATTTCCGTATTGATGGATGGTGGTGAGACACTTGTACTGGAGAAGAGAGACCAAGATGAGTTGAGCAATGTTTCTGAATTTTTAGCCTTGCCTTTCACGGGTGATAATTGCATCGAAGGCTCATCACCCTCTCTGGATGCTTTGGTTCCGCTTGATGTAGGGATTGATCAAATACAACTCCAAGCTGAGGTTGAGAATGAGGTGAGGTCCGTTGGCCATAGTTCTCTCGTACATGATAGAGAGAAAGTGTTCGATGATGAGATTTGGCTTGGCAGAACTGTTTGAGAAAGTGTGCGGTTTGAAAGAGGCAGCACTTCCTAGTTCTCCCAGCCGGACATCGAAAACCACGAAGAATAGCACAGATAGAGGGCTGCAAGGGGCCTGAGTTCTAAAACACGCACCAGATGGTCTTTTATTACTGATGAGGATGAGGACCACTTGTCTCAGAGGGTCTCAATTTATAGCAGTTCGGACTCGTCTTCTAGCTCATGTCCATTGAAATGCGGGAGGCTCAGAGGGCGGCGTACGTAGCCGCGGGTGGGATTTTGCCTAAAAAGGCTGCGCATAAGAGGAGTTCGGGCTCATAAAAACCCAAGAAGACTACACCTAAGTGGGGTTTTCTGAGCAAGGTAATTTCAGATTCGGGACCTCCAGTTCTACAAGGCCCGCTACCATCCTTGCTGGATTGTGCCTCTACGCTTCCATCTATGAAACTATTACCGATCCTAGGTTTCAAAGAGAATGAGGTCGTGGGGCTGTCAGATACTGAGGAACCATCGTTGTTATTCATGTCGAAGATGGTTCAGATGACGAAATCATATTAGATAGATGAGGAGCTTCGACATGATAAACTTTACCTTTCACCCACCAAGAACACCCGCTCACAAGCGAAGAAGAGTTCTGAGACTTACACTGGTGAGGATGTTCGTTGGTCGGAGTACGATGCAGATTACACTTGATGCGCTCCGGCCGATGATTGCTTGTTAGGGCAACATACCACTTTTGACTACCTAGATTGTGGGTTGTTAGAGTTGGGTTACTAGTTATGGCAGCGGGCTTAGCTTTCAGTTACCTGTTTAAGCCATTGGTGGTTTAGTAGTTTCCTTTTCGTTGGTCTCTCTCTTCCCACCCCCTTCCTCTAGTTTCTCATCACATTATGTAGATTTTCTTTTCTTGATTAATAAAAGTTCTAATATTTATTCAAAAAAATTTAGAAATTATATTAATATATCAAATATTAATTTGTAGAGATTTTAATATATCACTGGAAAAAAAATCAGATGCCACTCGTAGGACCATTTTCAAAATGAATAATGAGCAAACATTTTTTTTGCTTCTCAATAAAGTACACTTAACATGTTATACTCAATTTTGGATCAATTAGTACCTTACAATTAATAAATTCGAGCAATTAATACTTTGTAGTCAATTTTAATGAGATGTCATCACTTAGGTAGTATCCGTGTCACTTTGGATACTATTTTATTAATTATTTGACTAAATTTAAACTATTTATATTTTTAATTAATTATTTTTAAATATAATTAATATAAAAACTATTTAAGATAAAAATAAAAACTTTGAAATAGTAAAATTTGAAAAAAGATAAAATTAAAAAATCTCAGAAACTCTATATTAAAAATAACAACAAAATTGATATAAGAATGATAAAAAATATTGAAATTAAATAACAAATTTACAAAAAACTAGAGAAACGATATTTAACGATATAAAAAAATTGAATAACAAAATCTAATTAATGACATAAAAATCTCGCATAGAAATTTGAAATGACATAGATGCCAGTGATGACATAAAACTAAAATTGATGGAAAGATGTTAATTTCTCTAATTTATTAATTATAGGGTGTTAATTGACCAACATTTCAATATATGTTTTTAAATTCACTTTATTTACAAATATGACGGTATATTTGCTCTTTATTTCTCTTAAAAACTATTTAACTTAAAATAAAATTCGGTGCCAGATCAACAAACCCTAAAGATCATAATTCAACATTTCAATTGTATTACATAGCTAAATATGTTTTATAGGTTTTATAATTCTGAAATGTTCAATAGCTGAACACTCGAAACATGTAGGTTTTTTTTTGGAAAGGGGAGGGGCAAACCGCTCCTATATATAAAAGAAATGACCAAATACAACCTACTCAGTGCAGGGCCCCTTCTCGGCTTCTTGTGAGGTTGCGACCGCTGGCCTCGTCAAAACCCTCTCACGAGAAAACACAGTGGAAAAAATTCATGAGAGGGAAAGAGTACCTCGAGAAGAAAAGTCCCCCATTGGCGTTTGGTGTGTCGAAAAATTTGGCCCTACACCGTCAACATCTAAACCGTCCCTGGGGGGAGGGTTCCCCCTAGTCAATCGCGTACATCGAGGGAGGCTAATACCTCGCAAGTCATCCATGTAAACCTCAATGCAGGAAGCTAAAGGGACATCGAAAACTAAATGATCCAAGGAAAACTCTAGAGCATATTTGGAAAGCGCGTCTGCCAGCCGGTTGCCCTCATGCCAGGTATGCTGAATGTCGATCACCCAGTCCCTATCTAGCAGCTCACGTGCCCTCACGGTCAGCATCGCCAGGGGGTGGGCCCGATCGACCTCACGTCCCACACACAGGATGGCCAGAGACGAGTCCACCTCCACCTGGACTCTCCGGAAGCTTCTCTCCCAAGTCAGCTCAAGTCCCAGAACTAGAGCCCAGAGCTCCGCAGCCAAGGAGGTACAGCTACCAATGCCCTTGGCAAATCTGCATATCCAAATACCTCCTGAGTCGCAGAGAATCCCACCAGCACCAACAGGACTCGGTTTGCCCATCAAAGCTCGATCGGTATTGAGCTTGACAGTGCCATCTGCAGGTCGCTGCTAGGATACTAGGATATCACGGCGGGGGAGAAGTGGAGTAATTCGGTCCACCCAGACACGAGCAAACTCCCTTGCTTGTGAAGTGATGAGGGAGGGGGGGTGCCCCGAGGTAGAACCAGGCCTAAAAGTAGACTTGTTGCGCCAATGCCAGAGCCACCAGCAAGCAGTGATAAAAGTCATCACCCAAAGAAGACCATCAATGGGGGCGGCAGTCTCAGAGATGTTGGCCCAGAGCCAATGACGAGAATCAGTCTCGGTGTAGAAGCCTTGAGGTGGCCGAGGTAGGAGGAAACCCCAAACTGCTCCGAAAACCTGCAATCCCGGGCCATATGAAGTAGGGACTCAGGTGCCCTACCGTACCTCAGGCAGGTATCGTCTTCCGTAAAGTATCTCCTCATCCTCTCCAGAATGGTCATCAACCTGCAGTGGCCAAAAATCCAAGTGAATAGACGAATCCGCTCTAGGACCCTAAGGGTCCAAATTTGGGACCAGATCAGGTCAGCTGGGGGCATCTCCTGCACTCGGCTCAAAGCCCTATAGGTGTACTGAGTAGAGAACCGTCCATCCTGAGTAAGCCCCCATGATAGGGAGTCTCTCCAATCTGGCAAAGCCTGTAAAAAGGTCAAAGTCAGTGAGCTAATAATATATGGGGGCAAATGGTTCTCCAGGCGCGGGATATCCCAACCGCTCCCAGGGGTCCAGTACTCGACAACACGTCTCCTAGGATCCTCTACAGGAAGGTTGCCAAGAAGGTGGTTGTAGAGGGGGGATAGGAAAAGCCACAGGTCATCCCAAAAGTACGTCTGCAGACCATTACCCACATCCCGACCCTCCCTGCCATACTTGCCAATTAGAATGTGCACCCAAAGGGGGTCCTGAGACTGGAGGAATCTCCTAGATAGCTTGGCAAAGGAAGCCATATTGATCTTGTGCATAGACCTAAGTCCAAGGCCACCCACCTCCTTGGGAAGGCACAAGGTGGGCCAGCCAATTAGATGCATCTGACGGCATTCCTACTGAGAGCCCCAGATAAAATCACGGACACAGTGATCCATATCAGTGCATAAGCTAGCATGAAGGAGGTCAGTCTGCATCGTGTGAGATGGGATAGAGGCAAGAATCGAGCGAGCAAGTGTCACATGACGGCCCTGCTCAAGGATCTCACCTTCTATCCAGCCATCTTATCACGAAGCTTTTATTGAATATAGTGGTACGACTGGCGGTGGTCCTGCATGAGGTCAGTGGGGGCACCAAGGTACATGCCCAAATTCGAGGTCAAGGGAATACCCATAACGTCACTGAGCTGGCTAGCAAGCTCTGGACTGATGTTCTGGGAAACTATAAGCTTGGACTTGGACAAACTGATCTGTTACCCCGAGCAGTCACAGAAGGTATCCAAAAGATCACGAATAGTCGCAGCCTGGGCCAAGAAGGCCTTGCCTAAGAGAATCAAGTCATCAACAAACATCAGCTGAGACAGGGAGGGAGCACGATGAGTCAGCCTGATCGGGGTCCATCTACCAGCCTGAACCAGTTGTTTAATAGCATGAGAGAGTCTCTCCATACAAAGAACAAAAAGGTAGGGGAAAATGGGGTCACCCTGGCGTATTCCACGGGAAGGGCAGAAGGTCTCAGTCTTCCCCCCATTCTAGAGAACACGCACCGAGGTCATCGAGATGCACTCCATCACCTAGTCGACAAAGCTAACAAGGAGGCCAGCAAGGAGGAGCGTCTGCTGAAGAAAGTACTAGCTGAGACAGTCATAGGCCTTTTCAAGATCGAGCTTGAGGACCATCCAACCCTTCTGACCTTCCTTACAAGGTATAGAGTGAACCACCTCCCAGAGGATAAAAATGTTGTCCGACATGTAGCGGCCCAGAATAAAGCTAGACTGCGTCAGACTGACCATTGTATCAAAGAGTGGCTTTAGTCTGCCCACTAGAATCTTTATAATAATCTTGTACATAACACTACAAAGGCTAATGGGCTGAAACTGGGACAAGGTCTCAGGCGTAGGGACTCTGGGGATAAGGGTGATGAGAGTGGTGTTCAGGCGAGGGGGGAGGCGACCACTCCGAAAGAAATCCTGGATCTGAGCACACACAAAATTACCAACCACCTTCCAGCACTTCTAAAAGAAGATAGCCTGATAACCATCTTCTCCCGGAGCCTTGAGCGAACCCATCAGAAAAAGGCCATCACGAATCTCAGCACGAGACACTGGACTGCGGAGTCCCATGAGGAGGCTAGCATCCGGGGTAGGAAACCTATTTTGAAAAGGAAAGGTCAGACAAATAGTCTCCTCCTCAGAGTAGAGGCACCGAAAGTGGTCCACCGCAAGGGAGCAGAGGGAATCCTGGTCCCAAAGCCACTCGTCGTCAGGAGAGAGAAGACCACGAACTCGGTTACCATGCCTACGGAAAATAGTCAAAGTATGAAAGAAGCGGGTATTGCGATCACCATCAGAAGAGCACCTCCTGATCAAAAATGCCTTCCAGTTCTCTGCACAGCTTATTCTCTAGGCGAAGAAGACACCGCATAGTGCCAGCCTCTAGCAACCTCTGGATCCCCTCCTACTCCCCCCTCACTCGGACGGAGATCGAGTACAAGTGGAGAATGGTCAGAGGCTACTCACGGAAGGTGCCTGATCATCGCCTCTGGCCAATCAACTCGCCAATCCCCATTATAAAGGACACTGTCCAGACACTTGGAGATCCTGGTAGAGATCTCCTGCCCGCGAGACCAAGTAAATCTTGATCCCTAAAAACCAACATCGATGAGACCGAAGGTATCAATGTGCTCAGCGAAGCACATGTCCTAGTCTGAAAGGGCATTCGAGCCCCCATGCCTCTCATCAAGGGACCGAATATCGTTGAAGTCTTCTCCAAAAATCCAAGGCCCGAGAATGGTGGCACTGAGGTCAGATAGCCTCTCCCACATGCCTTGACATTCCGTAGCTCTAGGGCTGGCATAAATGGCAGTAAGCTAAAAAGTATCATGATGGTGGCTAACAGTCACCTGAATAAACTAGTTATCTTGAACCCAGATGGAGAGCTACACCGCGGGCTCATCCCAGAGAAGCTAAATGCCTCCACTACGCCTGGATGCCTCAACGCGCTCGATGTTCGAGAAACCTAAACATTGGCAAACCCTATCGGCTTTGCTCCCCAAAATCTGGGGCTCAAGGATAACAAAAATACTCGACCTGTACTGCTGGCACCACGACAGTTCCAAAATAAAATAGACAATTTCGACATTAAACACTAAAAAACTAAATAGAGGAGGAAAAGTCAGAGGGGCAAACAGTAGGGTTACACTACGCGGCCCTGGCCATCAGGCCCGCTTCCTCCTTAATGGTGGCCTCGGTCGACACAGGCTCCTGTATTACTTCAGAGATAATTCTCGGGCTTCGGCTAGCCTGGGCGCCCATTACAGATGGGTCCACACCATTGGGCCCAGCTAGGCTCCTATTGTTCTGGGTCGGGGAGCCGCCATGGGTCCAAAACCTAATTTTTGGATAACCTTGGTCTTTATCGATGATTTCGTACTCATGGGCTGGCGCTTGAACAACAGGCTTTTTCGGACTGGCAGCGCTCGGGGCTTTTAAGTATCGGTCCACAGAAGCTTTAATGAGGTTCCACTTTCCTCCTCTAGGCCTTTTTTTGCTAGCCGTAGGCTGGCTTCATCTTCTGAAGAATAGGCCAGTGTCATGTCATAGGCCGGTTTACTCTCATGGGCCTTGAGAGACTTCTTTTGGGTTGTGACCGCTTTACCTTTAGCCTTCTTGGATGCTTCTAGGCTTGCCTTTGAACTAAAACCTGCAAAGTTAGACAAACGTGAGTTATCAGTTTCCCCAAAAGGAGAAGTAGAGCCAGTAGGGAGAGCTTTAATTTGAAAGGGCGAAAGGGATAGAGGCAAAGTTGGGGTTCGGGTCGAGGTTCCAGCGTTCTCTGGCAGCACAGAATAGGTCTTTCCCATTTTAGGTCCTTGTTGACCATTTTTCTTGGTTGGGTTCATGGTCACGGGGTGAGAATTTCCCTTCTTGTCAAGGCAAGGGCCAGACGCTCCAGCATCACTGGCTCCCGAGAAATTAACAAAAACATGAGGGTTTTGTTTGGGATTGTCGCCCCGTTGTTCTGGTCAGTTGTCGAAGACCTCATCGAAAAGAGTCGAGAAGCTATTCCTACTCCTCATCTGCTTGTAACCGCATTGCCCTACAGGTCCCGGTCATCGTTGTCTGCAAGAGACCACCATCTTGGGGCCTAGGGATTCATTGGGTTGCTGGGCACTACAGGGCATGCTGGGGCTCGGGGAATGAGCTGTGGGAGGGGCGTCGCCAGCGAGGGCTGTCGGAGGCACGGGGCCTGACTAGGTGGCAGGCGGGCACGGTGTCAAGGGGCAAACTTTTATCGAATGGCCATAGACCCCACATCTCAGGCAGATAATATGGAGGCATTCGTACTCCAATTGGTGTTAATTCCCGTTGGCGACGATGATGCCCGGTAGAGGTCGACTAAGATTGAGTTTGATGCATACCCGAGTATAACATCCTCGCATAGCAGAGGTGGTCATCTTGTCCACCCGGACCGATTCACCTATCGCACTAGCAATAGCTTCCAATATCAGACCATCATAGAACATGAAGCTCAGCCCGGAGATACGCATCCACATTGAGGTTGAGGTAATCGTTGTTAGCTTAGGATTGAAATCTGGGGACCATTTCTTAATTGCGACATAGTGACCCATGATCAGCCATAGACCCTCGAAGAGGGCTCTGTCCCGGTCAGATTCCGATGTAAAATAGATAAGATAGAATCTATTGGGTAGGTTCATGACATCCATGGCTCCGGTGGGCTTTCAGAATTGCTTCATGCAACTTCCATGACAACAAGAGTGAGGAACTTGCCCAAAATCTTGACAACGACACAGTTTTTCCAGGCAGGAGCGACCTCCTCAATCAGTTTCTGAGTGATTTCAATGGAAGGCAACTGCTGAGTTCCCTCCGCCTTCAGAACTTTGACTAGGACAGCTTTGACCAAGTTCCCCTGATGACTGAGGACAGTGTTTGTGCGAAAGGAATTTGTCAGTTTGTCGTTGAAGGATAAGGGAGCAGGAGATGGGGTTGAGGTGGGTGTTGGTTGATGTGGGGCATCTGTTTCTATAGACTCGGAGACCTCGGGCAGCTGGGTGGTTATGTGTGGTATTTCTTGCACAATGGTGTCCATTGGTGTGAATGGCTAGAGTTCCCCACCGGAGACGAGGACGGACGGTGAGCCGAGGTGGAAGCAAAAGGAAGGCAAGTTTTTCAAGTCAGAGCATTTTTCAAAAGAAGCAAATAGAGGACTTATTTAGGAAACAGGGTTAAAGATACTTCAGTACCTTCGAAACATGTAGGTGCATCTTATACAACTTGATTCTTGAATCAGAGCTAGTTCGACGAGTCGTTGGTGTTGCGTTTAGAGCTGAATTTTGATTACTTAATCCTAAAGTTACCAAATCCTGATGAAAAACTCGCTTGGGATATTAAGACTAATCATCTTTAGTTATATAATTTAGCTATTAAGTAGAAAGCACCATCAACCTAATCTTTGTTCCAAAATACCCAATTACATTATATTCGTTCCAAAAGTTTCCTGACTAATTACGAGATATTTTTCTTACATCTTATTTAGTCATTTTTTTTAAAGAGTCTTCGATGTTATTTAGTCAAGTAACCTAAAATTCATTGGTAATCTAGGCTACTTCTAATCCATAGGTAAGTTACTCTAACCTAGAAATTAAGACCGATTAAAGTTATTTTAACTTAACAAAGATGTCTTCTGTCATCGAGAAGAAGACATATTCTCGTTGAGGGATTCTCGTTATTAATAGATCTTTGTCACATGTAGGATTTGTATGGAGAGAAGATCTGAACCTTCATTAAGCATTCGTTAAAGTATATATACACGTTGAGGAGCTAACCCTAATGCACTAAGGAAGTATACGCTACTTAGGTATCTACCTAATCAAGAACTCTACACAATAGGAATATATAGGTGTACACAGAATCAGCCTGATCAGGCCCAATACTCCCCCTCAAGTTTGAGCATACAAGTCACTCAAGAAACTCAGATCGCCAGTTAAGTGATTAGATACCCCGATATCTAGGAGCCATTGAGTACAAACGTCCTTACCAGATAGCTTGTCCGCCAAGGGTGATGCATCGTTGTCAGATTTAGCCCCATTAAAAATTTCAACAACCTGATTCCACTGCTCGTTTGTCATCCAAGGAAACGCGGAGCGGTCTCCTTCATATTCGCTACCATTTCCAGCAATAAGTCCACCGAGTTATCATGCCTGGGCAGCGTTAGCAACTTGTCCACCACGACCGCAACCCATTCCTCGTCCTTGCCCCACACGTCCTCCGCGATTCTCCCGCCCAGTAGTGGGCTGCCCTTCTTTCGTGGAGTACCACCACTCCGGATATTCGATCAGTTGGAAACACTCTATTGTGGTATGTTCGAGCTTGTTCCAATGCCCACAAACTTGCTTCACGTCCTCCCGATGATTAAGTGGCTTTTGTGTGGGCTTCGTTTGGACAGCGAAGCTCAGAGCTTTAGTTCGTTCTTCTTTTGTGATGGCTATATCACAGTCTATTTCTTCGTTCATTAAGCGAGCATGAACTTGGTTTAGGTTTGGCTATGGGACAGTGCTCAGAATATTCGAGCGAACCATTCGATAAGTAGAGTCATCCAGTCCCATGAGAAATTGATATACCTTCTCCTTCTCTCGTTCAAAGATTTGTTCCTTGTTAGCTCCGAAGTCTAATCTGTAGGTGTAGGTCAGATGCTTGGCATAAGCACTGATTTCTTTCCACATCCCTTTAAGCCAATTATAGTAAGCACTTAGGGTCATTCCTGATTGCTTACAGTTGGCAATTTCACTTTTCAGTTGGTACACGCGCATATCGTTGCCAACCGAAAATTGTTCTTTCAGATCATCCCATAGATACTTTGCACAATCTTATAAGACATGGTAGAACACATGGATGGATCGATCGTATTGAAGATCCAACCAACTAACATGGCATTCACAACTCTCCAGTCATCAAAATCTAGGTCAGTTTCAGATGGCTGCTGCACGCGGCCGTCGATAAAAGCCAGCTTCTTCTTGGTTTTTAAGGCATTGCGTACCGCCTTCATCCATTCATCGTTATTGTCTCCATTGAGTATCACGGGTGTAATGATAACTCTAGGATTTTCAGCAGAGGTCATGTAATAAGGGGAGGCCGGATCCGTCATCGGTGATCTATGAATCATCGAGCCCTCGCTGGCTTTGTTTCTCTCCCAGTCGGCTATGTTTCTTTCGCAGGTTTAGGTTTTTCTTTTTTTCGGTGTTTGTTCTCTCCGTGGCTCTGATACCATGTAGAATTTGTATGGAGAGAAGATCTGAACCTTTATTAAGCAAATCGTTATAGCATATATACATGTTGAGGAGCTAACGCTAATGCACATAAGGAAGTATACGCTACTTAGGTATCTACCTAATCAAGAACTCTACACAATAGGAATACATAGGCCTACACAGAATTGGCATAATCAGGCCCAATATCACATTTTCAAGAATCTTACTCGACTCGAACTTAATTTAATTAACATACTTATTATCTAGATACTGGATGGTATCAACTAGTGACAAATTACTAATAGATATTTTAGACAAAATAATGTAAGTGATGCAGCTATATTATTGTTAATCGCGTGGTGTACAATTATTAGTCATCTTGTGTACACTATATATCGTGTGTTGTACCATAATCTGATGTCAAATATCAGTATATGATGCATTTTGCACCATTATAACGCATTTGTACCATTGTTAGACCTATTTTCCTGTATCTAGCCCCTGCGAATCCCAAACGTATGATTAAACCTACTCGTGTCTTTCCCCCATCCAACAGTCTATATTGCATCCTAGGTGATATTGCTCACCCTATTAGTGGCAGCACCCAATCTAACCCCTAAAATTAGTAAATTACATATAACATGTGAAACAAAACTAACAACATACTATTTTTTTGATAAGTAACAACAATACAACTTTTTTATAAGTAACAACATACAATTAGCATGTCTCGGATCGTTTACTTTTTTCACTCTTAGAATACATAAATCAAAATATTAACAAGTAGTTAATAATTTTAGTTTAAATAAAATATTTTGAGTTCGAATCATTGATAACATAGCAGTAGAATCTTTACATAGAGCATAATCAAAAAATACTTAACACCAAATATTATTGAGATCCACATTTCTCGGGAAAATTGAGAAAGATTAAATTAGTGGAATCATTTATCAAATGGTGTATTAAATTGCACCTTGGACTTCTAAATATAATCCACCAAAACAAGTGACATCCTAAAAAATGACTTATGCAGGCTCTTGCCTAGAAACTTGCCATTACAAGTCCTTGATTTGTACAAACAAATTTCACTACACAGGATTCTCTTACATTTTAAAAACTGAAAACTAACCAACCATAAAGAAAAAACTATCTAAAAATATAACTATATCAACTACTCTCTAACAGTAACAGTTGAAAAAAATGTCACCACTAGATATTCCCTAAACTGCCCCTGGTCAATCCAAGAATAGTCTACCCTCAACTACAAGTCCATAAAGAGGTTAAAAAAGTCCGGCGAGGCCAAAGGAGACATCCCGGGAGTCGCCGAGAAGAACCCCGACGGGCTGACCACGAAGCTGCTCCCGCCGCCGCCGCCGCCGCCAACGTAAGGGCTCAAAACGAAGTCGTTCAAGAAGGAGAGCGCGTTGGGATCCGACGCCGGGGAGAAGAACCCAGATGAGACCGGGGGGAGCATCCCCGGGGCCGGCGACAGGATCCCGGGTAGCTGCTGCCCCAGGTCCACCCCCTCGATCAAGTCCCGGATGTCGTCGCGGGCGGGGGCGCGGGGGCTGGCGCGCTCGGTTGCTGCGAGGCGGGCGGCGGGGGAGAGGTCGCCGGAGGAAGAGGATGAGAAGTCGGAGGAGGAGAGGCCGGTGAGGCGCTGGACGAGGGACATGAAGTTGGTGGGGTCGGTGTGGATGACCTTGGGGGAGACGGCGTAGATGATGACCGGGTTGCGCGAGGGAGGGAGGGGCGGCTTCTTGATCTTGTGGGAGTCCGGGTTTAGCCTCAGGGCCGACGGGCGGGGGCCCTGGATTTGGTTGGGCCGCTTCTGGGGCGACGGGAGTGGAGGAGGAGTGGGGTCCATCTACGATAGATCTGGAGGTTGGTGGTGGAGGTGGGTTTGGCTTTGGGTGGGTTGGGTGTAATAAAATGGGGGAGGAGGACTAATAAAAGTCAATTGGATTTCTCTGTCTATTTTCACAACGACGCTGCTGCTTTGGAAGCTGCTGACCACAAGGCGCGCGGTGGTGGTGGAACAGAAGACGACTTAAGTATACGGTTAAATTCGATCTACTAGTTTGCTATAACCTATAGTGTAAAAATACTACAATAAGAGTTGGTATAAGTGATAAGAGATTTAAATTTTTTTGTTAAATCTTACGAATATAAAAAATATTAATAAAATATAAAAGATATCATCGAGCCCCTAAATATGGTCTAACTTTGCTCTACTCTAAATAAATAAATTTTACAACAACAAAAAATCTTGGTCAAAAATACCCATGGTCACTTATTTTTTATAAATTTTAGTCCATGACTATGTAGAGTTACTAAGACTAATTTCAAAACTGTAAAATTTTTAAAATATTTTAAACTTTTTTCTTTTCTCTCTCGCCTTTGTTCATTCCTCTCTTCTCTCTACTTTACCTTTCTTCCTTCGACAAGGAGCCACCGGTTCTATTGACGTCATGCCGTCATATCACCATTCATGTCTTGATCCAATTTTCCAAACAAGTTATGTTCAATCTCCTCAACTCTTCTAGTAAAGTAATTCGGGACAGAACTTTATTAGAAGTTCGGGATCAAACTGTAGAATGAAAGAGTGGCGGCAACAAAAAATTTGGAATCAAGCGAGGCTCTAATAAAACCTGAATTCTGAAATCTGACATTGGAATTTTTTTATACAGGTTGAGATAAATGACGTGTTAGGTGCCATGGCAGCGACAAACACGACATCAATAGGGCCTACAGCTCTATGCCAAAGAGATAAAGAAAAGAGAGAGAGAGAGAGAGAGGGAGAGGGGAGAGAAGGAGGAATGAAAGAGTGTGAGAAAAATAAAAAAAATTAGGATGTCTTAGAAATGTTACAATTTCAAAATTACTTAAAGTCACCATAAAAAGATGATTAATATATATCAATGGTCATATAAGAATAACTTAGTATAGATGAGTGACCATAGAAAAGTTACTTAATATAGATAAATGACCATAAAGAGATTAAAAAAAATTAGTGTCATAGGCTAAAATTTATAAAAGATAAATGACCCCATGTGTGTCTTTTAGCCTAAAAACTACACTAGCTGCTACAAAATTATAGAAGGAAAGTTAAAATCAGGTTACCTTCACTTAAGTGCCATGTAGTTTCACACTTTTTTACTTAAGTATTTTGTATATTCATTTTTTTAACTTAGGCAACAAATATTTTAAAATTTAACATTTTTGATGAAAAATTCTTAATCATGATTAATTTTGTCTCAGTTCACATTTACATAGTTATCCACACACAAGCACCATGTGTCCACATACTTCACATTTGTATGATATTTGTGTAAAAGAACTGCAAGGACTTTTATCACTTTAAAAAATACGTAGGTAATTTAATTTGTAGTATGAAAAAAGTAACCACATTTAGAAAGGAAAATAAAGGAAAAACTAGTACGTCTCTCTCGTTCTTAGTACTTGCCATTTGAGATTTCTGCGTGTGTCACAACATGCACTGTGGGCTAAGGCGACCTTCCTTTCACTCGATTCTTATTCTTGCCTTCAACCTAACTCCTGTCGAATTGTGTCGCATTCTGTTTATTGTTTCTGCTCCAAGATAGGAATCAGTTCGGACAACGTTGCACTCTCACCAATCCATAACTAAGATGCTACACTTGCATATATATATATATATATATATATATATATATATATATATATATATGTATATATATATATTTATATTTAATGTGCAATGCTTCAGAGTTGTTTCGATTAGCTGCTACACTTGTTTTGTGCAAACAAAACATCCATCTGAGGTTAGTTATATTCCTTTCTTTCTTGGGTTGAGTTTTGATACAGTTGGTTTCTTTATTTGTTTTGCACAAAAGTAAAGTTTTCCTCTTAGGATACAGCCATAATTCTGGCAAGTTAATAAATAATACTACACAGAAAGCTTGTTACTTTCGGTGGCATTTTCCTGATCTCTGATTTCTCCATCATTGTGTTATGGCATCGACATGATTTATCCGAAAGGCGCCACCGGCACAACGCAATGATAAAATCGCATCCTTCGAGATCAATCGGAGGTACTAGCAAGGAGCAAGGTAATGAATGGAATCACTCAACTTGCTGCACTTCTTTTGTAAAACAAAATGCTGCAAAAAGTTCGCGACTTGTTTTTCGGATTTGATACGATAATTCTCGAGTTATTGTGCTTGTTTGCCATAGCTAGCTAGATGTCTCATGATTTGAAGTTTAATGTGGCAGAGGAAGATACCGGCTACATTCAGTTTCTACCACTTTATAAAGCCCTTGACAATGGTGACTGGGAGGTTGCTATGGAGTTTCTCGAAAAACATCCCGATGCGCTCACCGCAAGCCTTTCAGCGGACGGGGACACAGCTCTCCACATCGCGGTTCTGGCTGGCCACGACTACATTGTGGAGGAGTTGGTCAATCTGTTGGATCCACAAGATTTAGCTTTGACAAATAAAAACGGTGCTACTGCACTAAACTATGCTGCTCTTGGAGGAATCACTAGCATAGCCATGAGCTTGGTGAGCAAGAACAGGGAGCTACTCAGTGTTCCTAATCAGAACAGCCAGATCCCGGTCGTTGTTGCTTCGCTCTACGGCCATAAAGACATGGCTCGTTATCTGTACTCCGAAGGTCCGCTGGAAGATCTTAAACCGGAGAAGGGGAAGAATGGAGCAATGCTTCTAACAACTTGTATAATTGACGGACTTTATGGTACCGACCGACTAGCTTCTTACCAATCTTTATATTGTTGGTCAATCTATCAAGACATCTGAAATAATGATTTGAGCTTTATCTTGTGGTTATGTATAGATATAGCCTTGGATCTTCTTCGAAACCATCCGCAGTTGGCCTTCGAACTAGATGGCGACAACGATACTGCACTTCTGATGTTGGCACAGAAGCCTTCTGCATTCTTGAGTGGCGCTGATCTTGGATTATGGTCCAGATGCATATACTCACGTATGTATATCAGCCATTATAAAGCTCACAGGCTACGTATTCGCGCGGTAGCAGTCTAATCTTAGCCATCGTTGTTTGCTAGTTATTCGCGTACCTCAACCTCAAGCGAGGAGGAACAACAGCCATGGTGACGTAGAAGACCCGAATGGCAGTCCGAATGGTCACCTCAGTTCCACTGCTCGAGGCACGTTGCCTTACACCCTTTTTACTGATTTTTATGCGTTAAATATGTCAGTTTTGAGTACTAAGTTCGGCTCTGGTTGCATTTATGCAGCATTTGACCAACTCTTGATTTTCCTGTGGAAGACCCTCAAGCCATTTGGTAAGTGCAAAGTTGTACAGCTAATCAAAGTTATACGAATCTCGGATCGAGTCCTGAACCCTCTCTCTATGTCGTCGCAGTTCCCGCGATCAGACATTTATACAACCTGAAGCTGACTCACGGTCAAGCAAACGAGCTCGTCATCTGCATTTGCCAGCAAATGTCGGCCCTGCACAAGTCACAGTTCCAGAAGATAGGCGTGTACAAGGCCTTGTTCACAGCAGTCAAGCACGGTATAGTCGAGCTCATTACGCAGATGATCAAGCACTACCCGGAGATCATCTGGTGCGAGGATGAACATCAACGAGGCATCTTCCTGTACGCTACGCATCAACGCCAAGAGAAGATCTTCAGCCTCATATACCGACTAGGAGCAAAGAAGAACGCCATTGCCGCTACATGGGACAAGTACCACAACAACATCCTACATCAAGCTGCTGTCCTGTCTCCCACATCGCAGCTCGATCGCGTCTCGGGTGCTGCATTGCAAATGCAAAGGGAGCTGCAGTGGTATAAGGAGGTGGAGAGCCTAGTACAGCCGAAATACAGAGAGATGGTGAACATACAGCATAAAACGCCGAGCGCGCTGTTCACAGAAACACACAAGAGGCTGGTCAAAGACGGGGAGGAGTGGATAAAAGAGACCGCGCAGTCCTCGACCGTCGTGGCCGCCCTCATTGCCACGATCATGTTCGCCGCGCTCTTCACAATTCCGGGTGGATACGATCAGAACACAGGCTACCCGTACTTCATAAACAAAAGCCTGTTCATAGTGTACATAGTCTCGGACGCGCTGTCCTTGTTCAGCTCGACATCTTCGCTGCTGATGTTCTTGGGGATCCTGACGTCGCGGTACAGGGAAGAAGACTTCCTCAAGTCATTGCCGATCAAGTTGATCACAGGCCTATCCACTCTCTTCTTCTCTATAGCCACCATGATGGCGACTTTCGGGGTGGCTCTCATAATAATGCTCGAGCAGAAGATCTCGTGGGTCTCCTTGCCCATGATCTTGCTGGCTAGTCTTCCTGTTTCCCTCTTCGCTGTGCTGCAGTTCCCCCTGCTGCTAGAGATATTTATCTCCACGTTCGGACCCGGCATTTTTGACAAGCCCAAGAGCTGGTGCTTCTTCTCCCTCCGTCCCAGCTGGTTCAGGATCAAGAGAAGCTGCTTCAAGAAGCGCAAGTGATACGCATGACATTTGTGTTAAATACATTTGATGCGCGCGCCATCTGAATCACTAGTCCTACGAGTACAACGAGAGAAGTCCTATACTACTTTTACCTAAATAATACGAGTGTTAAGAATTACGATGTCCCATACAATAACTAAGATTCAGAATTGAGTTGAGCTGAATCTTTCGACTTAAACCTCTTATTATGAGTTTCTTGAGAAATATCGAACCCAGATCTTATTTTTTGACTGGTTCGAACAATTTCTTATGCCTACTTGTATCCAAGAGATGATTGACTCATATAATTTCTTTACCAAAATGACCAATCCCATCACTCGTTCTAAGCGCCATCAAAGTCAATGGGAAACCACCAATGGTGATACCATATCTTCTTCTCCCGCATCGCAGCTCGACCGCATCTTGGGTCCTGCATTGCAAATGCAAAGGGAGCTGCAGTGGTATAAGGAGGTGGAGAGCCTAGTACAGCCCAAATACAGAGAGATGGTGAACATACAGCATAAAACGCCGAGCGCGCTGTTCACAGAAACCCACAAGAGGCTGGTCAAAGATGGGGAGGAGTGGATAAAAGAGACCGCGCAGTACACCTCCGTCGTGGCGGCCGTCATTGCCACGGTCATGTTTGCCGCGCTCTTCTCAATTCCTAGTGGATACAATCAGAGGACAGGCTACCCGTACATAAACAAAGACCTGGTCATAGTGTACATAGTCTCGGACGCGCTGTCGTTGTTCAGCTCGACATCTTCGCTGATGATATTCTTGGGGATCCTGACGTCGCGGTACAGGGAAGAAGACTTCCTCAAGTCATTGCCAATCAAGTTGATCATAGGCCTCTCCACTCTATTCTTCTCCATAGCGACGATGATGGCGACTTTCGTGGTGGCTCTCGTAATAACGCTCGAGCAGAAGATCTCGTGGGTCTACTTGCCCGTGCTCTTGCTGGCTAGTCTCCCCGTTTCACTCTTCGCTGTGCTGCAGTTCCCTCTGCTGAACGCCACGTTCGGACCCAGCATTTTCGACAAGCCCAAGAGCAGCTGGATCTGGATCAGGATCATGAGAAGCTGCTTCGAGAAGCGCAAGTGATGCCTGACAGACAAGCTGGGATATATAAATACAAAATAAAACATAATTACATCCTAAATAAACATTAGAAATAGACGTCAAGTAATCCCTCATATTTGTTAATAAAGCACAATTAGACAATGTACAAGTGGAAGGAAAGCACTTGAGATGGTAGTTATAAACCTCTCGAAATGGAAAATCCTGATTCAAGTTATTCCTTTTTGGATTTATGCCTTTTCCCACCCCCTCTCTTCGTAGCTGTTTAATTTCAGCAGCCATGGAGACAATGGTATTTTCCATTAAACGCCTTTGTTCAACAAATAATTGTATCTTAAACAACACATTAATTTTTTTTAAATCAAAACGAATGGGGTTGAGGATTAGATCTGGACGCCAAACATGATAGTCTCTTAGATCTAAACCCAAAGATTAATGTAGATCTCAGATATAACTATTTTTTTCCTTTTTTTTTCTTTCAAATTTTAGGTTATTTAGAAATTTCATAATTTTTTGAAATTTTTTCTTTTCGTTGGATGACATGGCATGTTCTTGTTGACATGTATGCCACCTACATAATGATGTGTCAATAAAATTGATGGAAGGGTGTTATTTGTTCCAATTTTGAAAGTACAAGGTGATATTTGAGCCATTTTTTAGTAAAGGGTGCTAATTGTACTTTATTAACAAATAAGAGGGGTTATTTAACCTTTATTCATAAACATTACAATTACAACTCAGCCTTCTAAGTGAAGGTTCTTCCTGCTTATCATTGTGATTGGTGGTATTATTCCTGTATGATGCAGGATTCTTTCTCAGTAAAATCTTCTTGCGCTAAAATCCAGTAGAAAAATCCTGCAAGTGAAAAAGAGCACCTCGACAAGTAGGAACCCGCCTTGACATTGATACCGTTATACAAGATCCTGTACTATTTGAATCATTAGTCTTACGACTACAACAAAGGAGGCTAAGTTCCCGTGAATCCTATACCACCTTTCCCTCCCGCATAACATGAGTGTTAAGAACTCCGATGTCCTATATGATAACTAAGATTCGGAATCGAGTTGAGCTAGAACGACCTTTTACCTAACTATTTTTTAATATTCATTCGTAAATTTTTTCCTCGAAAATAAGATCATGTATTTTTTTCAAAATTCGAATTCGAGATTTAAGTTTGAGGACAAATCAGCAAATGCACCAATGGAGTCATTCCAACTAGGCAACCACATTTACCAAAATATATTCGTCTCCCTTCCTTAAGACTAGCCGCATCCGCGGCCTCGACCTCGGAGGTCGGCTGCCACATGGGAAAAAAAATTAAAAAAAATAAGAAACAAAAAGGGGGATGAAAGTTACCCCCATTACCTCGCCCTCGCCCTGCTTGCGTGGCCTTTTTTTTTCTTTTTCTATCTACTTAGTACACTTAACGCAATATTATTCGTATAAATAATTTTTTTGGATATTATTTGTGTGATTAAAAAAATCAGAATTATCTTTAACAATATAAAAATTCATATTTTCCAAAAATCTATGTAAATAGAGCCCAAAATTGGAGTTATATTTGTAGCTCAAATTATTTATGTCTAATTTTGTATTTCAATTTTGTAATCTTAATTTTGTTACTGACATTAATTTTTTTTTGTTATAATTATGGAATAATTATTTTCGTATATTTATTATAATTTTTATATAAACAAAAAATAATAGTAGATAATATATGGATGAGAGAAAAATTAATTGTTTATTCTGTAACTTAGGTTAGGGTTATCTTTGTAGCCCAAAATTGGAGTTATCTTTGTAGCTCGAATTATTTCTATCTAATTTTGTATTTCAATTTTTGTAATCTTAATTTTGTTACTGACATTAATTTTTTCTTGTTATAATTACGGAATAATCATTTTCGTATATTTATTATAATTTTTATATAAACAAAAAATAATAGTAGATAATATGTAGATGAGAGAAAAATTAATTATTTATTCTGTGACCTAGGTTGGGGCAGGTTGCGGATGTGGGTAGAAAAAGAAATAATTAGGTTGGGTTGATGTGGATGAGAGAAAATTTAATTATTTATTCCGTGACCTAGGTTGGGGCAGGTTGCGGATGCTGATGGTCTAAGACCATGCGCACCAGCGCTCCCAGGAGCGGGTCGGCCCGCTACGGGCCAAATAAAAAATAAAAAAAATAAAAAGTAGATGGAAAAGTGGGGCCGAGCCGTGGCCTCGGGGAGCCGACAGGTCCCTGACACACGGCCTCGGCCCCCAATTGTTTAATATTTTTTTTTTACTTTTCAATCTATTTTAATTACATTTGGTACAATGTTATTCGTATAAATAAATTTTCCTGTGGATGACCCTCAAGCCATTTGGTAAGTGCAAAGTTGTACAACTAATCAAGTTATACGAATCTCGGATCGAGTCCTGAACCCTCTCTCTATGTCGTCCCAGTTCCCGCGATCAGACATTTATACAACCTGAAGCTGACTCACGGTCAAGCAAACGAGCTCGTCATCTGCATTTGCCAGCAAATGTCGACACTGCACAAGTCACAGTTCCAGAAGATAGGCGTGTACAAGGCCTTGTTCACAGCAGTCAAGCACGGTATAGTCGAGCTCATTACGCAGATGATCAAGCACTACCCGGAGATCATCTGGTGCGAGGATGAACATCAACGAGGCATCTTCCTGTACGCTACGCATCAACGCCAAGAGAAGATCTTCAGCCTCATATACCGACTAGGAGCAAAGAAGAACGCCATTGCCGCTACATGGGACAAGTACCACAACAACATCCTACATCAAGCTGCTGTCCTGTCTCCCACATCGCAGCTCGATCGCGTCTCGGGTGCTGCATTGCAAATGCAAAGGGAGCTGCAGTGGTATAAGGAGGTGGAGAGCCTAGTACAGCCGAAATACAGAGAGATGGTGAACATACAGCATAAAACGCCGAGCGCGCTGTTCACAGAAACACACAAGAGGCTGGTCAAAGACGGGGAGGAGTGGATAAAAGAGACCGCGCAGTCCTCGACCGTCGTGGCTGCCCTCATTGCCACGATCATGTTCGCCGCGCTCTTCACAATTCCGGGTGGATACGATCAGAACACAGGCTACCCGTACTTCATAAACAAAAGCCTGTTCATAGTGTACATAGTCTCCGACGCGCTGTCCTTGTTCAGCTCGACATCTTCGCTGCTGATGTTCTTGGGGATCCTGACGTCGCGGTACAGGGAAGAAGACTTCCTCAAGTCATTGCCAATCAAGGTGATCACAGGCCTATCCACTCTCTTCTTCTCTATAGCGACCATGATGGCGACTTTCGGGGTGGCTCTCATAATAATGCTCGAGCAGAAGATCTCGTGGGTCTCCTTGCCCATGATCTTGCTGGCTAGCCTTCCCGTTTCCCTCTTCGCTGTGCTGCAGTTCCCCCTGCTGCTAGAGATATTTATCTCCACGTTCGGACCCGGCATTTTCGACAAGCCCAAGAGCTGCTGCTTCTTCTCCCTCCGTCCCAGCTGGCTCAGGATCAAGAGAAGCTGCTTCAAGAAGCGCAAGTGATGCGCGAGAGACAAGCCGGGATATATAAATACTAAATAAAACATAATTACATACTAAATAAACATTACAACTACAACTCAGCCTTCTAAGCAAAGGTTCTTCGGCTTATCATTGTGATGAGTAGTATTATTCCTATATGATGCGGGATTCCCTCTCGATAAAATTCGCTTGCGCTAAGACACCTCGACAAGTAGGAATCCGCCTTGATATTGATATCGCTATACAAAATCTCGCGCCATCTGAATCATTAGTCCTGCGAGTACAAAGAAGGAGGCTAATTTTTGGCGAGTCCTATACTACCTTTCCCTATATGATAACTAAGATTCGGAATTGAGTTGAGCTAGAACGACCTTTCACCGAACTATTTTTTAGTGTTCATTCATAATTTCTTCCACAAAGATAAATATTATTCAATTTTTTCAAAATTCGAACTCGAGATTTAAATTAAAACAGGACAAAGCAGCAAATGCACCAACGGACTCGTTCCATCTGGGCAACCACATTTACCAAAATCTACTCGTCTCCCTTCCTTCCCTAACGTCCACATTTCCGATTTTCTTCGTTCCCTCTTTTTTTTTTTTTTTTTCTCTCTCTTGGGTGCAACTTTCCCGTTTTGGATTACCGATTCTGCCCCTCTCCCTCGATCGATGCCCCCCTCCGCGCCCGCCGCCGCCTCCGCCTGCTCCCGGCGGCTCGTCACCCCGCGCCGACGGACCCAGGCCCCCCAGCGACCGGGGAAGAAGCTGAGGGCGGTATCGGAGATCCTGGAGGCTGCTAGGTACGCCGCGCCGGAGAGGGACGACTACAGCGACGTCGTCTGCAAGCAATGCGGGTCCGGCGACCGGCCGGCGGAGCTGCTTTTGTGCGACAAGTGCGACAAGGGTTTCCACATGAAATGCGTCCGCCCGATCGTCGCGTTTCTCCCGATGGGGTCCTGGCTATGCCCCGACTGCTCTGGCCGGAGACGAGTAAGAAGTAGGGCCAAACTTTTTTTAAATTTTTTTTCCATTTTTTAACCTTTCGATTTCTGTTTTTTTTGGGTGATAAATTTGGGTGCATTTTTAGGGCTTTCGCAGAAGAAGATCATTGATTTCTTCGGGATTCGGAAGACTTGTAATGGAAACGGCAAATGTGGGTCTCCTCAAGGTAAGAATTTTCGCTAGACGCCTTTGTCGGATTAATGTGGACGAATAACGGACGATCTCCGAAGTTTGTTCGGATTTCAACAATGATTGGAACAAGGTTAAGATCCTTTTGTTGCCTCAATGGTTAGCTTGCTCTGGCTGCTACCCTAGAATTCTCCTTCCCTTGCTCGGAAATTTGATCTGTGGAAAGTTAGGGTGCTGAAAGGAGCACAAAACCGTATAGGAATGAAGAGAACGAAACGAAAAGGTGAAAATCGATTTCTTTATGAAACAAGCCTCAAAGGGGAAGTTCCTTGACAGAGCAATGGAAAAGCCACCTTGAAGCGATAATGCTGGCGGTGGATAAGCAATGATCAAAATGTATTGAGGATCGGTCTAACTCTATAGTCTGAAGATGTTGCCAGTTTCATTGATAGGAAATGGTCGGACTCTAGCTAGTGCTTCCGTTGGACTCTGTCACATTGGAGGTGCTTTTGCACCAGTTAGTAGTCTTTGCCATCCTGATTAGTTTTATGTTTAAGATAAGAAGAATCAATCGATTGACCAAAGAAATGGAAAATGGCAACTACGTTCTGGTCACTTAATGAAGTCATTGCACGATTTAGCATAACTAGGTACCTGGATCACTTTCAGCTAAGGATCATCAGCTTAACAGTCACTTACGTTGATAAAGTGGTCTCTTATGGCATATTTTCTCAGCTGTTTCATGAGCTTGGAACATGGTGAGATGCGTGGTTAATGTTGTAGAGATAAGGTTCCATTTTTCTGAAAAGAAAGATAGATGATGACGACGACGACGATGATGATGATAATGATGATGATGATGATGATGATGATGATGCCTTGTAAAGTATTCAGGTAGGAAAATTATATGGCACGGTTCAATGACTTGGCAACAACTAGGAAATTTTTTCAGAAGATACGATCAATGATTAGATCTATTGTGCTTTCTTCTAGTGTTAGCTTCATTCACTTTTTAGGATTCATTTGCACGTCCATGTTCTTTTGTTTGGTTGACTAAGCATGAGGAATTAATTCTGGTTTAAACTTGGAATTCCTTTAAAAATTTCACTCTCAAATCCTTTGAATTACATTGTAACTAAATCAATTAGGAAAGATTGTAACGTTAAAAACCCCATAGTATTTTTTGTGGTAGTTATTTAGTCTTCTATTCTTTCTGTTTAGAGATAGATGCTATTTGAGCATCTTAGATTTCGTACTTTTTGTTGAATTATACAACTGTTAGCTTTGATGTATTTTTGTGCACTCTTTTATTAGTTTATTGATACAAGTTCCTATTGTTTTTGTCACACAAAAATAGATTCTACGCAATTTTAGTTTAGGCATCATCCGTAAATTAGATTCTACAAATTTCGATTTAGTCATATGTTCTTCTAACACTTGGTAATCTACCAATTATAATTTTTTGACTACCCAATACTCAGTTATCTATCAATTCTGTAGAGTTTTCTAGTGATTTCTATAGCTTACCACACAAAAAGACATTTATTCAGTTTTGTAGAATTTTCATTTACTTAAATAACAAAAAGGTTTCATGAAACTTATTATTAACTAAATAATTCCTAATTCATTTGCTATCAATCATGTTGTAAGAATTGCCTTTGTTATTCTTGGAGAATGGACTTGCTGCCCAATTCTAGCAATTGTTTCCTTTTACAATCTGAGTGAAATAATTATTTACCTTTTGTCCAATTAGTACTGCCAACTTTAGGGAAATGGAATCACAAGTTCATGTTAGAGTTAAACATCAGGAATTGGAATTCTTTTCCAAAGTGATAGGATTTATAGGAAATAAGAGGGGATTGGTCTGTAAATGCCCATTATATCCCTGCTCCATGGTTTTAGTGGTGAAGATGCAAATCAATTTCTATGTTATAGTTTTGGTTCCAAACATGATAATCAGAAATGAATTCCATTTCCTTCGGCTAATTGGAATTCTTTTTCAAAGTGATAGGATTTATAGGAAATAAGAGGGGATTGGTCTGTAAATGCCCATTATATCCCTGCTCCATGGTTTTAGTGATGAAGATGCAAATCAATTTCTATGTTATAGTTTTGGTTCCAAACATGATAATCAGAAATGAATTCCATTTCCTTCGGCTATGGAATGGAAACGAAATTTCCTTAAGAATTAATTCCGAACAAGCTGCAAGTGTTTTTTGAAGGAAATGTTCAAGTCACGATGTTTTCTTCAAATTACAATGAGTTGGGTTGCTCACTTGCTGTCTTTAGTTTCTCGTAATGCATTTTCTAATGAGCTGAAACTAAGCATGATCATACATGACTGTTTCACGTAGCTATCCTGTTATAAACTTGGATAGTTGGTAGAATTTGAGGAAAGAAGTTGAGAAGAGAAAAATCTTGATAGAATTAGAGAGAAGTTGTGAACGTAGAAGAGAAGAAGGAGAACGTAGGAGATACTTTTTGATTATAATTCTAGATAATCAACCCTAAGGGTGCGTGGGCATTATATAGCCAACGCCTAATAGCGGAATAGGAAAACTAAATAAACCCTAACCTATTAAAGGTAAAGTTCCCAATGAAGAAAACAACTGAATGGAAATAACTGAATAGGAAATAACAATTAACTAATGAAGTCTCTAGAACCCTAACATATCCGGTCAGACCATCTTATGGTTAGTAGATAATCTGACACATTGTAGTTGACTTATGTTACGTTTCTTGTCTAACTGAAGGCTACTGCCCCAAAATTAGGTAGCAAGTTGTCATAACAAAGGTGAAGGCAGAGTGCTGAGGAGTTGAACAAATTTAGTGTTTACTAGATGGTGGAGATTAGAATATAGTGATTAAATCAAGGCAATTGCACAAGATGCCAGTGAATCTTGATGCCATTTACTACCACGTCAGACACTCATAAAGTTCATGTTACCATTGACAGTTGTATGACCTTCTCCCACACAATTATTTTTCCTAATAGCTCTTGTTATTCACACTCTAAACATAAACATAGGCGAAGCTTAAGTTGCATCTTCATTGTTAATTGTTATGGTATACATCAGGCATCCTAGCTCTCCCACTTGCACGTGCATTAACCTCAATGCTTTTCCTTTCACTTTGCAGAAACTAGGAAGCGTCGTAGACACTCATTGGTGTACCAGAAGAAAAGAAGGAGGCTACTACCTTTTATTCCATCTGAAGATCCTGGCCAAAGATTTAAACAAATGGGTTCACTTGCTTCTGCTTTAACAACATTGCATATGGAATTTACTGATGATTTAGTATACTCACCAAGCATGGCTGCTAGAAATGCCAATCAAGCTGAGCTTGAAGAGGGAGGGATGCAGGTTTTCGCCATTCAGACTCTTTTTTTTCTTTTCCTTTCATCATTATCTACTCTCAAATTGAGATCTGTCCTTTTCTTCTGTTTGTTGCTTGTGATGGATGGTTCTGTTAGGTCCTTTCGAAAGAGGATACAGAGACATTGGAGCAATGCAAAGCCATGTGTAAAGCAGGAGAATGCCCTCCGCTCCTTGTAGTTTTTGATTCATGTGAAGGGTACAAGTTCAAAGTATTCTTATACTCGATCGTTAGGTTTTGGACAGTGCGTCCATTGAGTTGGTTGCTCTTTCCTGGTTCAGATTTACCGTCGAGGCAGATGGCCTGATAAAGGATATGACGTTTCTGACAGAGTACACTGGCGATGTGGATTATGCTCAAACCCGTGAACATGATGATGGTGATAGCATGATGACTCTCCTTTTAGCTAAGGACCGGTCTAAAAGTCTCGTCATCTGCCCTGATAAACGTGGAAATATTGCTCGCTTTATCAGTGGCATCAACAACCATACTCCGTAAGCCTTGCAAACTAATTCATTTCTTCCTCTTAAATCTGTTTCATCAACCAGTGTCTAGCATTTCCTTCAATAGTTTTCATGTCAGATTCGTATTCTCGGGTCTCAAAGAGCTTTTTCCATGCATATGCTCTACTTTGGGTCAGGGGCGGGAAGAAGAAGCAGAATTGCAAGTGTGTGAGATACAGTGTAAATGGAGAATGCCGGGTGTTTCTGGTTGCGACTCGTGACATTGCTAGAGGGGAGCGGCTATACTATGATTACAATGGGTATGAGCACGAGTATCCAACAGAACATTTTCTCTGAGAAAACTTGCAGGCGTCTGACAGTCCCACAGGGGGGGGGGGGGGGGGGGGGGGGGGGGGATACAGTTTTGTCAGGGGGTACTCTGATACTAGTTTTAGAGCGGATTAATCCCAGGCCGATTAGACGTAGACGGAGGAAAACACATCGTCTTTGGAAAGAAGACGTGCCTTGTTAGTCATGATTAGAAAACTACACTTCTGTTATGTACAGAATCAAATCAATTAATTTACGCAGCCTTGAACGGATTTAATGGTACACTCCAAAGCATGTTTTTCAATATGCCGTGCCTTCTTTTGCTGTAGTGCAGTCAATTTTGTTCAGCTGCTAGTGATGTGCTAGAGTATTTTCAGTATCATTATCTGTATTTTTTTTTGGTTTTTAGCATTTTTTGAATAGATTCTTTTCAATCAATTTTCAAAATTGTTTTCCAAATTTTTCTGTAGAAAATTTCTATTTCTTGTCAAAAAAAAATTGTGCGACACTGAGGATAATGATGGGGCATCTCAATAATTGTGCTAGACCAAAAACAGTTGTGCAAAAATATTTATAATAGCGAGAAAATGTAAATAAAAATGGTACAAGTGCGGGAGATCAAATAATGGTGAGATGGCGACAAATAATGGTGTAAAAAGAATGAGTTAAAATTAAAAACACGACCACTTTCGTAGAAAGAATTAAAAAATCTTGAATTAGATTTTCGGGAAAAAAAATATATTTTTTCACGAATATGTCCCTATCTGTTTGCAAAAAACAGAAACGACATCCGTACTGGAGTACAACTAAACGCCTCTTCTACGTGCTCCATCGATAGCGCGTGGGTACCTCGTGGGCAACTGGACTTTTGCCTAATTTCTCAACTCATTTAAATTATTTTGAGTGTTGAATTTTGACCAATTTTTTGATGCAATTGGGTTTGAGATAAAAAGAATGAGAGAGAGGGCTTTGAATTTAGTGGGGGCTACATAAATTTCGTCTCTATGGTATGAACTAAATTTGAGCCGTTAGATTTGATCAAATTTATTTTTTATAGATCTGATGGCCAGAATTTACCGGGAATATTTTCGAATTTTTATCCAAGGATACCCAATTAGGGTTCCACGAGATTACAACCATTTCCCTATCTTCCTTTCACCATTTTCCAAAAAAAAAATCCTCTTTCTTCCTCTCCTCTCCATCTCTGACGCCGCTCGCCCCTCTCCATCTCTTCCGCCGATCGTGATTATGTATAGGAACGATCCTCTCTTTGCTGCCCCTGCAGCTTTTTAGAGCGAAATTGGGGTTCCAAGATCAAAAGAAAAGGATTTCAGACAGTTCTTCCGGCGGCGTACCCCCTCTTCATCTTCATCTCTTCCGCCACTCTGAAAGTTCCAGCCTTTCTACTGTATCAGAGCTCAGGTGATCTGGGCCATCGAAACTCGAGGTTGATTTTTCTCCTTTATACACATTTAACATCTCTTCGGATCATCAAAGCTCTTAAAGTTCTAGTCTTTTTACTGTATCGGAGCTCCGGTGATCTGGATCGTCGAAACCCGAGGTTAATTTTTTTGCTTACAACGTTGTCTCTTTTCTTAATCGTGAACAAATCGTTGATTTTTAGCCTTTCCCCAAATTTATTGCTGTGGTTTTGGGGGTTAAAACCCGTGATGGCTTCTTATGTGCAGATGAAGATTTCAATAGCTTCCTATGTGCAGATGAAGATGGAGGAAGCTTCGATGGCTTCCTATGTGCAGATAAAGTTGGAGGATTTACTGTAATGTTTTAGTGTAGTGAGAATGTTTTGGTATAGTGGTATATACCATTAGCTTCACGTGATGTGATAATTATAATATTGGTATATTTGTGGAGTGACAATGATTTATTTTTGTAGTGATATTGGTATATATATTATCTGATATTTGTATAGATGTGATGTGTAGTAAATAATTAAATATTTTTGTATTGGTATATTTCTGTAGTGATATTATTATTTTTATATCGGTATATTTTTGTAGTGATATTGATATTTTTGTATTGGTACAATGGTATTTTTGTATTGGTATATTTACCGAGTGACAATTGTTGTTAAGTGATATTGGTATATTTGTTAAATGATATTAGTTGTACTATAAGATAAAATCGGTACACATATTTCTTGTCATTGTTATGTGACTGTATTATAATTGATATGCATTTACAATAATATTGATATGTATATGCAATAATATTAGTATGCATTGTGTGTTTGTTCATAATATTAGAGTACAAGGATATCAATATTAGAGAAGAAGAAGACCAATATTGAAGTAGAAGAAAACCAATATCATAGAAGAATGAAACCAATACCTGAGAAGAAGTATACCAATATCCGAGTACAAAGGTACCAATATAAGAGAAGAAGAAAACCAATATCATAGTAGGACACCAATATCAGAGTAGAACAAAACCAATATCATAGAAGAAGGACATCAATATTAGAGTAGAAGGACATCAATATCAGAGTCGAAGAAAACTAATATCGTAGAAGAAGCAAACCAATATCTGAGAAGAAGGAAACCAATATCCGAGTACAAGGATACCAATATTCTCATTTTTTTTCATAAATTGTATTGTTTTTCATAATTGTATTATTTTCTGGTATTTTTTTGGTGTTATTGATAGTCTTGATACGTGATTTAGGATAATTGGATGGTATTTATTTCTTTTTTAATTATTTTTATAACTATATTCCCTAATTTGTAGTTTTTTTTGTTAATAATGGTATACCAATATTGCCCCTATCTCCATCAGTGGGGACTAGCCTAGTCCCCAGTAAATTCGAGCCCGAGAGAGAGAGGAGGAGGGGGAGAGGTGGGGAAATAGAGTTTTTTTAATTAATAATAAATAGATTTGATTACTAATTTAGTAATTTACACAACGCCACGTCAATTACGTCTAATCTAGGTCACTGCCACTCGAAAAAAGTATATACTGAATGTTGGCAAGTGAGCAAATATTTTCAATTATCAAATAATGAGTCAAGCTAGATTTGAACCAGGTAGATATATTGGCAACGAAATCATAATTCGTCTTCAAATTAATTAAATATGAAAGAGATCATTTTATTCATGTACAACTTAAAATTTTTAAAATAAATGATATATTTTGTAGGTTTTAAAATAGTACTCGCATCCTGCGTAAGTTTATGCTAGTGAATATAAAAAATATTATTAAATTAGGATTCAGAAAATATAGAATTTGACTAGGAATAACGAAAATACTTATACTCTGTAGGTCGACCTCTAGTGAGTGTTGATTATAACTAGGTTTATGATAGAGTGTGAGTATAAATCTATTTTTACTGCTAAGATTTAGAGTGCAGTAAGTTTAAATTTGATATACATATACTGCTAGTATTTTTACTGCTAAGATTTAGAGTGCAGTTTAGTGAATGTTGAATTTATTTGAATTTTATATGTAGTATTAAAATTTATGTGAAAAATTTTAAAAATAAAATATTTAATGATCGAATTCATATGTAGACCATGAGGAAAAGCGGATAATGACATGAGTCCAATAATCAAATTTGTTACGGTCAAAAATAGAGTATGAGTTTGTCGTTTGTGGGAGGTGGTGTACTTGATTAGGATCTAGTCGAGGCAAGAGTTTGACTATTTCTCCGTAAGACGAGATTGCCCCGTATTCAGTACTTACGGACTACGGCAATCGTCCCCAAGATACAACGACTTCGCACTTCGAGATCGTAGCACAACGACTCTCGAAGCCTCGGCGAACCTTTGGATACTCGAAACTTTCTGAGAGGGAGGGAGAGAAGAACAACTATTGCTAATGAATGCTTATGCAATGAGTTGTTGGGACAAGATGCAAGTGAGGGGGGAGAGGCCTATTTATAGGCGCTTGATGGGAGGGAGGCAAGCACTCCGAAAGGGCACGAGGCACTTTCGAGGAGATGCATCCGTTCGGCCAGCAGGCAGACAGCCTCCTTCAGGCACCTTTTCAGCCAGCCAGAGACACCCCTTCGCCTACCAGATTCGGCCAACCTGCTTGTGACCCTTTGGTGCTCGTAGGCACCCCTTCGGCAGGCAGCACGCTCGTGTCCCTTCGGTGGGCACGGATTTGCACTCCTTCGTGAGGCTTCGGCAACCTGTAGCTTCTCCGGAATTAGGCAAAAGTCTTAAGGCTCCTCCAGACGATGTGCACGTGCGAAGTACAAAGTGCGCCACAAAGCGCCCAATGCGCCATGCGCACACGCGCGTGCGCGAGCTCGTACTCGGATGGTGCCGTGCACCATCCTCGCAACAGTTCGAATTGGCTTTCCAGGTGGTCAACTTATTTTCTAGCTAACAAGAAACATCTCTTTATAAACTATGAAATCTGTGTTGCACTTTCTAATATGGTAATGTCATTTTCAACTTCGGTTTTTCACTATGAGCTTCCACCTTGGGCTATTTGATTTAATTAGTATTCAAAATTCAACACAATTAAACTCTCTAAACTAGGATATGAATTATACTCATATCATATTTATCGTTATCCTATGTAGGACGGTGTTTAATTTTGAATACGCATGTACAATTGATGGTCGTACTTTAAAAATGAATATATAAAAAAATGTCTTGCATGGTCAAACTTGGTATCTATAAGCGTAACAAAAATAATTTGGACCTATCCTATCCTATCCTCTTTTTGCTTCATGTTCTTTAAAGCAATCAAGGATAAGGATATTCTCTTTCAGTGTCAGCCATATTAATTAAATTGCATAATAAGGACACAATAAGTTTATAATTACTTGATCGAGTTCATTAAATTGCCATTTGGGTTTTAGCGCCACCGGCTTCCAAGCTTGATCTCATCTATGTCCCATCACAGTACAAGCTGTGCGCTCGCACCGCCACACCGGCCTTGCTTTGTATATATAAAATAAACCACACACACCCTTACCAAGGTTTAAAAAGTGAGCCGGGGACTGAACCGAAATTTGGTCCAACTTTTGGATCGACCGGTCTGACAAATTAGATTATCGGTCAGATTGAATCTTTTATTATCATTTTTACTATTATAAAATAATATATCGATCAAATAGTCAAAGTATATGTTTTAAAATTCACATTTTGAAATTATAGATCAATTTATTTCATATATAGGTCACTTTTCTTTGTTGATTTGGAGAAATAGTGTGTGATATGATCTTTCCAATTTTTTTGTGTTGATCTAGGAAAAATCTTGTCGAAACGGGCAAACCAAATAAAAAATTAGATTGAACTAAACAGTCTGACCAAATTTTAGGCGATTCACGACGAGTTAACCCCAAATCCAAAACAAAAAAATATGATTCATGGTCTGACTATCAGACAGGCTTTTTAAAACCTTGCCCCTTGCTAACAAATAAATAGGTAGGCATACCGTCAATTCCATTTCCTTCCGGAGAAGAAATTATTTAATTCCCACATCAAAACTTGGCTTTCCTAATTTTCTTTAGTTATTAACTAATGGGTAGCTTGGAAGAGGAAGCACTGATTCAAATGGTACATGACTTTATAGAGTCAGATTCATCATCAACCAACTTCCGCACATCATCACATGGCTTTCAAGTTGCTGAAAACCAGGCAACTATAATTACCACACTCCAGGTAGACCCTCTGAACATATCTCGTACCATCGGATCCTATTTTAAATGTGTATGTGTACGAGAATGTTAAATTAATATGTTGTGTCCCGTTTGAGAAGGAAATTCTCTTGGACATGAGCCAAGCTGAGAAGAAGGCGACTGAAAGTGTTTTAAGGCATATGGGAAGCAGAAGGACGGCAGATAGAATTGGCAGCAACGACCTGAGGAAGTGGCTTGTAATGAAGATGAACGTGGACGGCCTCACAGCTTCCTTGCGCCAGACTTCTTGGGTCACTTCCTTCGGATTCCCAGCTGGTTGGTCTATAATTACATTTCTCTGATTAATTATTGATTTTTACTACAAATTTATTCTACTCTCATTTGTGTTCCACTAAGTTGACTTCTTTTTGCAAAACCGGATTCTTACTCGGCACCAGGAAAATAATGTAATTAATTTGGCATATCAGTGAAATGAATGTTTAAATACCTATAACAAATTATTAGATGAGATGAGAGATATAGAGAACACGCGTATATATGATGAGACGATCATCCAGAAATATAAAAAAATATAGGCCATAATCGAGGCTACAATGAATATTTGATTTTGGAAAATTGATAATTTTTTATTATTAAAAAATAAGATCCTATTATTGTTTGAACAGATTGGTTCACCGAATAACAAATCAAAATTTGTGCCCAAAATTATCAAATTTTTATTAGTATTCTCAAGAATGGGATTTTTTGATCTAGTTGTATCTTGTTTTTACCATGAATTCTTTTCTTTGTTTAACACTATTCGTAGTTTTAACGGTTGGGTATTCTCAGCCCACCAAGCCGGTAGTTTCTTAGTCACGATTAGCTAAAGCTAAAGTTTCATTAAAGAGAATTTCCACAACTCCGGCCTAATTTTCGTGTTTATTATGTGTCATCTATTGATCATACTTCCGGTATTATTTATTATGGGTATGTTGTATGCATGCAAACATCCATGTTTTTGTTCTCGCAGCGCTAACAAATAACAATATATGTAATTTTTCTTCATGTAATTAAATTAGTATGTGATATGATATCTTCAGGGGATTACGAGTACATAGAAGTTTGGTTTAGGCATGGAAGTGGGCGGGAGAGGACAAGGGTGATCGTGGACATAGACTTCAGGTGCCAGTTCGAGCTAGCGAGGCCGACACCTCTGTACAAGCGCCTCACAGACACGCTCCCGGCGATCTTCGTCGGCTCCGAGGACAAGCTCAGCAAGACGATAGCCCTCCTCTGCGCCGCCGCCAAGCAGTCCCTCGAAGAGCGAGGCCTCCACGTGCCCCCCTGGAGAACCGCCGTTTACATGCGGCGCAAGTGGCTGTCCACCCCCAACGCCCGACGATCATCGTCTTGGGTTCGGCAAGTGGCTGCCGCCGGCAGTGGGGCCCAGGAGAGGAGATAACGATTTCTGTGGTGGGTCCGCTCTTTCTGGTCAGTTCGAATCTAGCTTGGGCATAAATTGCTGCTGAGCTGGTGAATAAATTTGGTTTAGGTTTATTTTGGGTTTTGGTGAGGTGAGAAAGGTGTTCTCCAATTTTGGGGTCTTTGTAATAAGTCTGGAGGTTCTCAAAAATAAACTAGCTTGTCAGAGTACCCGGAGTGTACTCTCGAGAATACGATTTTTATGGAGTTTCAATTAGTACCCGGAGTATTCTAATGTATTTTTCTAACGCTTTTGCTCATTAGGATGATAAAACTAAGATAGAGTAGTTCAAGATTACTAACCAACGCTCCCGCTCATCAATTAGACCTAAAACTAATCGAAACTCAGTTATGACGTTAAGTCCTATCGAGTTATTCCTTAGTATCAAGATTTCTCATTAATACCTAAGGACATGTCAACTGACTCTTCTGTTGATTCTAATGTCTTCCGGTCCACTATCATCAACTAACATCATAATCTAAGTGATCGAGTTAGATTAAACATTACGGTCATCAATTGACAACTACTACGAAAGATAATCAAACCATAGCCCAACATAGACAAGTAATCACATAATCGGGGCATCGCATTCACAAGAGATCTACTCGCTAAGCGTGGTAACAAAGCAAGATAGATTAATGAAGCACATGATAACAACTAGCAGAAAGAGAAGGATGGAGAAAGTTTAGTCGTTCGAGCAAGCCTCGTCAATCTCCTCCACACAACTAGCCAAAATCATGTCTTTATTAATAATCAAAGTAGTCTCAATGTCTGGAATAATGTATGGAATACCTAAGAGCTAATGGCATATATATAGCCAAGCAAACTAACTAGAGAATAGGAAAACCTAGAGGATGTTAACCTAAACTAGAATCACAAGAGGCCTAGATTACGGAAAATAACTAAAATATAAACAGGGGCCCAAAAGTCGCAAAAATCTGAAACGGGTCGAAATTCTGTCTAAAAAAGGAAGTCTGAAATTTCTAGATTTGGGGGACCTGGCGGGCACCAAAGGCATGGAGCCCACCAAGTAGTGCACGCTATAACTTCCTTGGCGCCCTCTAATGAGGTGGAGCTCGTCGGGGCCGATCAGCCTCGTTGTGTCTTTATATTTTCCAATTTTGACTCTTTTGTGCTCCAAATTTGGCCTCGAAAAATACAAAATGTATAACTCTCTTCAAGCTTTCCAACATCTCATTTGTTGTAATCCGATGATTTATGGCTCTTGCAATATGGTCTCTCAAAATCAACCCTTCAACGGCCTCCAATGTGATTTACTTCCTATCACAAAACACGATAAAATGGTAGAAGTCCACTCCAAGACTCAAACACATCGAAATGACAAAAGACTCAATGGGACAAGACAAAAATGAATGAAAATACGACTAAACACATACGAAACACATAACAAAACACGAGCGTCAATAATCCAAAAACCATTCTTGAAAGGTAAATGCGTATTATATTATTCCAAGAATAATATAATACACATTTACCTTTCAAGAATAGTTTCTGGATGAATAATAATTATAAACACAGAGTTGCCTTTTTTAAAAGAAATATAAACAAGGAGTTGCTAAAGACTAGCAAGAGAATTCAGTAATATTATTATGAACAAGAAGTTGTTGAGATACACAAATAATCTCAACTCAACACCTCTTGGAATCTTTAGGTAAGAATTGCTTTCAGTTTTTTATTTAGAGACAGCTTTCGGTCTCGAGTTTGGTAAGGACCTACCTCTGGTCTCTTGACTAGAGACTGTCTATGGACTCTACTTGGTTGAGACCACACTATATTCTTCCCTCGGCCGAGACTGACGATGGTCTTCCCTTGGCCGAGATCGCAATGGTCTTCCCTCGGTCGAGACCATCTATGGTCATCCTCGATAGAGACCGCCTTGGCACATCATCCTCGGTTTGCCTAGACGTGTTGTAATCGGTCCACCCCATCTTGTCATTCTTGGATAAGAAAAATCCATCCCTGGTAAATTGGCTGTAACATTAGACTCGTATCTTGGAATGAGGTAATTCTTGAGGCCATAGGTAGATAAGACCTATGTCTGAGACTTTGTATCTCTAGAGCATTGCCTAGTTCATAGTAAAGAAGGGTCTAAACAAGGCTTCAAGTCTCGGTGTTGGTTTGCTCATTGAGTTTTACTGAACTTTGGTAGATCAACCATATCATTTGACTCAGATCTCGGATTGAGTTAATTCTTTTACGTATGGAAAGAAAAGACAGAGTTCTACAACTTTGTATTCTACAACTTCTTCAGATTTGAAGTGTAACAATGCCAAATGTCTATATCAAGACGAGCCCACCTCACGTGGGTTGTGAGCTCATTTGGTTTGAGCTTCACGTTGAGCTCGACTAGGCTGTGACCTTCCCTAGGCCATGCGGCTTCCCTGGTCTATGAGCTCACCTAGGTCGTATGGCTCACTTGGGTCGTGTGACGCACTTAGGCTCCAGAGCTCGCTTGGGCCGTGTAGGCTCGCCTAGGCTGTGAGTTCGCCTAGGTATTTTCTTATGGTTCAAATTGCCTTGGACTGGGCTGTAGGGACGGCTTGCATGGACTAAGATGGATCGAGCTCGTCTACGGTTAAAAGAGTTTGGGACCAGCTTGCTTACAGTTGAAAGAGTTCAGGACTAGCTTACCTCGAGTTATTACAAGAGACCTGACTTGCTTTGTTGGGCCGGTCTCAGCCTACTTTGGAGTGAGCCCGCCTTGGGTTTGGAGTGAAGAGAAGCTCGCTTCAGATTTAAATTGGGCCAGCTCGCCTTGGAGGAAAGCGAATGCTAGCCTGCCTCGGGGTTGTCAGCGAGCGAGTCAGCCTTGAAGATATTCTCGACCCTGTTTGATCTATTTAGGATGGATATTCGGACCGGTATGTGTAGTCGGCTAAAACTCGGGGAGAGGTTTTCCTATTGGGCCAGGGCTATGTTAGGTTTCTCTATATAAGTAAAGCTTGAGCATAAGAGAAAATAATCACAAATCACATACAAAAACCCAAGCTCTTCTTTGTTATCTTTTTCCTTTCCTAGCCCTTTTTTCCCCTCTCTGTTAGCCCAACCTTAGGACGACCATCCCGGATCCATCTCACGTTACTTGACGTTCTACCACCTTTCCATTGCAACATATTTTTGGCACGCTCGGTGGAACTAAGGAAGACGTCTGAGAAGACGGTCTAACACCTTTTTCTGGCCAAGATAACCAATAACATTGCTACTCTAGTTTCTTCTAAGGAGCCGATACCTTTCGCTTCCCAGCTGACCGCGGTAAGGAGTTCATCTACCACGACTCCCTCCAAAGAGCCGGCTAAGAAAATCTTCATCCCAATAGAGACATAATCCTACCTCATCACCAAAATTGATAAGTACTTGTTACAGTCTTCTAGTGCTATGTTAGCTTAAGAGGATGGCCATATCAGAATTTGATCCAAGGGTGACGTTTGTTAATATTTGATTCAAATTTTTAAGAGCCTTAAACATCTATGTAATAATTATGAGGAGGTCAATATTTTAGACAAGGCTTCTATCTCTAGCTTTCTTTCTCTAGTGGAGCTCTCTACCTAGTTTAAGGTTTTTCTTCTAAAACTCACCATAGCCATCACCTCCCACTCCACTACATCCCCTATTTTTTACCACTATTCCTAGTGGAACTTGTCCTTCTTTTGGAAGTCACTTTCTCCTCAAACTAATCGCTCCTCGTTGCCACCATCCAAAATGGTCCTCCTCGACCTCCTCCACGGCCTGACTTCTTTCTGCACCTCTGGCCTCCTCCACCTCCAAGGCACGGGCAATAAGATTTTGTCGAAGCCACTAAACCTAGATCCGACCACCACCGAGCCAATCCAGCCTCCATGGCGTGTGCCTAGTGTTTCTCTTGGGAAAGCACTCCCTCGACCCCTCCCACCTTAGGCAGATGGACATGCTCCCCGTTGTTCACCCACTGGCTCACTAGTTGCGATTGGAAGTCGCTCACTAGAGAGCTTCGGCCCCGAACAGAAGTAAAGCTCTAGTAAGTCAGAAGCTAGTTTTTCTCCGAGCTCATAGTCCAGCGATAGCTCATGCCAAGACTAATCCAAGGTTCTGTCGAGGAGTCTATCATTGACCAAGACTGATCGGAGGGATTGTTCACTCTGGTGGCTACCCCTCCGGTCCAGCTACTGTTTAATTTTTGCTTTGTTATTTTTTATGTTGACTGTGTCTGTGTTTGTATGGGATCAGCTTTGGTCTGATCTAAAATCTATATTAATTATTGTGTCTATACCGTTGATGCAGGTTGCTAAATCTGCCTCGGTATGATTTGTTGGACCTTGACTCTCACTTGTGTGCATCTCGCATATAACACAATGCTCGTTAGCACGAAGTTACATCTTGTATATATCTAAGTGTTTACTAGTTGATGCTTTAATTAGTAGTTTCTCGATTAGACCTGCCTCTGTGAAAAGGTTGTTGACTTTTGTAGCTGATATTATAGCCATGATAACCATTCTCACCGCATCGTGGGGTGGTGGAATAATATCGACACAATTTTTAACAATTTTATCTTATGTCTTTTTATGTATATTTTAGTTTCTTATGAACCCATGTATATGTACTTTATATTTTATTGTAACTTTATGTTTTAATGAAAAGATTTTAAAGTCATATTCTTAAAAAAAGAATTTCTACATAATAGTTTCCCTATTCTGTAGCAACTCATTGTATGTATTCCATAACTAGGAGGCTCGTGGTTGGGAGTTAGATGGCTTATGGCTTTTTTTTTTCGGTTGAACTTCTGGCTTTAGTTATATGTTTTGGGAAGTACGACATAGGAATTAGCTCGCCTATGTCCAATGTACGAAAATCGTATGACCCCGTAGACGTAGATTGTTCGACCTCCATTATCTCTTATGCATCCCAACCCAAGTCATTTACATAATTACATGGACCACATGAGCCTTTTTTTCTGTTACCTCAGTGTTCATACAAATATAAAATTCCCTATAGAAGAAGTATCTGAGATATGTCATCTAGAATTGAATTAATGGCAAGTGAAGCCGTCATGAAACCATTAAGTCAGCCGACAACAAAATCGGAATTTTTTTCTTTACACTATTTCCTTGGCCTAGAAGTAATGGAGTTGGCTACCACCAAAAAAAAAGTAATGGAGTTGGCTAGGGAATGATGTAAGTTCATAGGTGCTTTTCAGGGAGCTGTCTCACCAAACAAACTATCTGGAACGGTCAAAAACCATAATTAACAAATAGAACAATAAACTAAGATGAACATTATCACGTAATTGCCTGATGACAACACCCTAATCATCAAACCAAAAATCAGCCGGAATTATTCCAAGTGGTGAGAGATTTTGAGTTTAAGTCTCACGAATTTAAACAAAAAATACTATTAGAAAAAACTGTTCTAAAAATAAGACCCGACAATGCTTCACTTAAAATATGAAAAATTTGGCCAAAACAAAAAACACCAAACCAAACAATCTTGTCCAATTACACAACTTCTCTTTGCAATGAAGCAAATGATTTGATTAAGCAAAACCCAGAATAGTTTATTAATTAGCATACAAATTTGTACTAAACCATTTGTTTCCTATAACAATCATGATAATAACGAGCATTAACTTTTAAGTTTCCGATTAGATCTCGATTACCAAGGGGCTGGTCCCATCGCACTTAAGGTAGAAGAAGTAAACTACATAGAAGGTGACACTACTTCGGCTGTGAGAGGAGCCTTGCACCCATCGCTACGTATCTCTTTGGTACTCCACCTCCCATGATACACAACCCAAATTAATTTGACAATATATTGAGCATGAACAATTTTTAATTCATCAAAAAATGTGACCTATAGGTACATTGAATTGGAAGCAAAGCAACCCAAATTTAATTTGGAAACAGACTTCCGATCCTCACATGATCCAATTGTCAATTAGAAGTCCTACTCGATTTGAATTTAAATTAGTCGGAAAAATGAGTGTTTAAATACTATATGATATCAACCAAAATAAATCGTGCTCAATTAATTAGATGTGCCTTTTGGGTGCCCGTCTTCAAAACTCTCTAGCTAGTCTGTGGTTCTGAGATTTGGGCCAAATGATTGGTTTGCTAATTACCAATTAAGTAATCCTTTCTTTACAGATTATTAACATTGTAAACCCACTTCCATTGACCAACTTCCTTCCTAGTTTTCTCTTACATCATCACAATTAAATAGCCCTCGTTTCAATACTCTCTTCTTCTCGGTTGCTTGAGAGAAGAGGAGCAATATTATCATATGATGGGTAGTACCACAACCACCGTCAGCGGTGGTCCGGCCGAACCAAGACACCGCTTATCGGTTTCTATGTAAGTACTTACTTGATCATCCACCGGCTTTCATTTTTCTTTTTTCTCAAATCTAAATAAATTGTATTATACTCACCAAGAGATAATTATAGAGTAATTATATCCAGTTATACGTTGAATATAAAATACGAACTCAAATCAAATAACCTCATTTGATTATTCAAAGACTAATATAATTTTTCATTATATATGTTAGATTCTATTTACTCGATCATCCGCTTTCTTTTATATTTTTATTTATCCATGTGATTCAATCTTACTATCCACTTCTTTCCACTGTACCATTTTTTATTTTCAGTCAGAATTTTATTCAATTGTCAAAAACCATGCTCTTAATTTGTGGAATACGAATTCTTCTTTAAAGTGGCAAACCAAATTTCTTCTTTGAAGTATTAATGCTTTGGAATAAGAGTTTTTTGGGTAAATTTTTACATCTTATTACAATTACCAAGGTTTGAACTACGAATTTCCTGAAATTAGAACACTCTTTGTGATATTAAGCTAAATGCATGGCAGCCATTGTTGAACCGAATAATTTGTGGAATAAAAATTCCCGCATAAAGAATGAAAGAGACAAAGTAGATAAATTTCCAACTCACAATTTCATTAAAGGTATACCATTTTCTTCTATATACTTAATTCTCTGGTTTCCTATGATAATCATATTATTATTTTTCAAATTTTGTATGGTCACAGTGAAGATATTTACAGAAGGAGGTTACAGAAGAATAAAGTGAAAGGTGGTGATCAAAAGCCATTTCATGTCCCAGTCCAAGACAGGAGTTCATGCTGCAAGTTCCCATCACCCTTAAAGCTTGTGTTGGTGACCATTATTTGTGGAACTTTTGTAACGCTCCTTTATTCTCCAGAGGTTGGTCATCTTTCCCACTCAGGTTCAAGGTACCTACATCTTCCCCATTTGCTCAGCTCCATCACTTTTTTTAAAAAAAATCTCTGGTATTCAGAATCACTCTCAGACTTTATTTAGAACGACTCTCGTAGGTACCACTTGAACACTAACAACTCACATTAGTCTAATTCCATCATTTTGCTCCAACCATGCACTTTGTCTCCTAGCAATGACATGAAGACCAATGGGTTTTATCATAACCGAGTTTTGAAGAAGTCGGCGGCTACAAAATCGCGAATTTCTTTTTTGGCGTTTATATTATTATAATAAAATTTAACCTATTAAAAAAAAGACCACCATTTTGACTAGTATTGAAATCCTAGAAAATGGCAATATAATGTTTTGAGTAAATTTTTACACCCGAAAAGAATTGAATCATGTAGTTCTGTCAATACATTTTTACGCCTTGAGCAGTGAGACAAATTAGAAAATTACTTGATAATCAACATAAGATTATATTTTAAGTGGACAAAAAATAGACAATAACACCAAAGTTGGGCTTCTCAGTCTAATGAACTCACTTTACAAACTTGTTGAGCAGATGGATATGGGGAGGATCAGATTCTCGTTATGCATCAGATGTTAATATGGATCCGGATCATATCAAGAAAGCAATGGAAAAGCTGGCTAGAGGAAATGGCTTTCAAGGAATTGGCCTTGTAAATTTTAACAGGACTGAGATTAGTACCTGGAAGCAGATCACACCTGCTGCAACAACACACATTGCTCTCCAACTCGACTATGCTGATCAGAACATAACCTGGGAGACGTTGTACCCCGAATGGATCGACGAGGAGCAGGAGACCGAAGTGCCAGTTTGTCCATCCCTTCCGAGGCTCGAAGTTCCGAGGAAAAGGATTGACCTTATAGCTGTCAAGCTTCCCTGCAGAGACGGGTCGAATTGGTCTAGAGATGTTGCGCGGTTGCACCTGCAGCTCGCAGTGGCCGGACTTGCTGCAGCATCCGCGAAAGGGTCTTACCCTGTCCACGTTCTCCTCATCAGCAAGTGCTTCCCTATACCGAACCTTTTCGCGTGCAGGGAGCTTGTTCTAAGAGTAGGGAATGTTTGGTTATACAAGCCGGACATCAATGTGTTGAGGGAGAAGCTGCAACTCCCAGTTGGCTCTTGTGAGCTTGCACTTCCCCTTGGGGAAGCAGAATATGTTTATTCGGGGAATCCGAAGAGAGAAGCATACGCAACGATCCTGCATTCCGCGCATGTTTACGTCTGCGGAGCTATCGTTGCAGCCCAGAGCATACGAATGTCGGGATCAACTCGAGACCTCGTTATACTCGTGGATGAATCAATCAGTGCATACCACAGAAGTGGACTGGAGGCAGCAGGATGGAAGATCAGGGTTATAGAAAGGATAAGGAATCCAAAAGCTGAGAAAGATGCTTACAATGAATGGAACTACAGCAAGTTCAGATTGTGGCAGCTCACTGATTACGACAAGATCATATTCATCGATGCCGATCTGCTTATACTCAGGAACATAGATTTCCTATTTCGGATGCCCGAAATCTCCGCGACAGGAAACGATGCCACTCTTTTCAACTCAGGAGTCATGGTCATCGAACCTTCCAATTGCAGTTTCCAACTTCTGATGGAAAACATCAACGACATTGTGTCCTACAATGGAGGAGACCAGGGGTACTTGAACGAGATCTTTACGTGGTGGCATCGGATACCGAAGCACATGAACTTCTTAAAGCATTTCTGGTTCGGAGACGAGGAAGATCGGAAACAAAAGAAGATCCGACTCTTCGGCGCTGACCCTCCGATCCTATACGTGCTGCATTACCTCGGTATCAAGCCGTGGCTGTGCTTCCGCGACTACGACTGCAACTGGAACGCGGATATATTCCAAGAGTTTGCGAGCGATGTCGCGCATAGAAGTTGGTGGAGAGTGCATGATGCAATGCCGGAGAAGTTGCATCAGTTTTGCCTGTTGCAATCCAAACAAAAGGCGCAGCTCGAATTCGATCGCAGGCAAGCCGAGAAGGCGAACTACACGGACGGGCATTGGAGTATCAAGGTATCCGATAGGCGGTTAAAGAAATGCATAGACAACCTCTGCTCCTGGAAGACTATGTTAAGGCATTGGGGTGAGACTAATTGGACTGATGATGCCTTCTTCAATCCTACACCACCTGCAATAACCAGAGCATCTCTTTCTGGTTTATAAGAAGTAAGTATCGGCATTTTTCATCAGATTAGTTTTCCCACGACGAGTTCCTTCTGCTGTTAATTTTTCAGTTTATACAATGTGCATCACAGAATAACAACTAGACCGGTTTTACATTTGACATTTTGATCCAAAACTTAGGCCTCACTCACGTAAATGTTTGGTCCGGTACATCTTCATATGCAGATATGAACGCAATCCACCAACCCAGAGTCTTAATTTTTTGGGTAGGATACGGAGATTCTAACAATCACCACCACGCATACATACGATTCCTGCTGTGATAAATGAATCTGCACCTCGGACATGATACAGTTTATGTAAACAGTTCTTTCCAAGGTCTTCCTAAGTAGGTTGTGTGCACACTTGGCTTGCTATTGTACAATGCCAGAGTTGCATTTATCCAACAGTTGAAGAAAACAGAACCTGTAGACTGGGCAGGATCGATTCTGCCACTCGCAGTGATGACATTTTGTTCGGATTCTCAACGAGGCAATCTTCGAAGACAGCGGCTGCGTTTCCGAATATGAAATCGATGTTGCCTTGAATCCGACATGACTTACTTGTAGTACTGGCGAAGCGAATGAGCATACAATACAATGTGTCTTGGTCGCCTAGAAATTCACAGCCCTCGACGACAGATCGATCACTGTCGGACCGAAAAGCTACTGCCTGCCTGATAGGTAGGAGGCCCTGCTGTGTTCCTCCAATTGTAAGACCACTAGCCATGAATCCATCCATCTCCAAGAACTCCTGTTACAGGATTCAGAAAGTGTTACAATTTACAATGGCAATGCAGAGAACATAACCAACCCGAACAGGCCACGTCACGAATCTAAATCCGTTAATTGGGATGTGTTCATCAGAATTAAACCAGCCAAGTAAAAATCCTACTCGAATTACCTTCACTTATTTAATATAAATGGATATTAATCCCAAGTAAACAATTACCTACGGACAGTTGCAGTCTTATTCCTCCCAACGGTCAACCACATTCTTCTTATCAAAAGGAACCCTCACAATCTCCTCGTAAACAGTCACCCTCTCTTATACGGATCACGAACCCCCTGGTATCCATCCGAAAGGTGGTTACTAGGAGCCGCATCAACGGCCTCCTGCACCTGTCTTGTAACACCCGTTCGAGTTCCTTGGCACCGTACGAACGGACCCTTGTCCCTTGGCCTCCCGTTGCCGTAAAGATCATATGCCACCACCATGCTCAGCGCATTGCTCGTGTAGTTGAGGAGGTTGTCCAAACCGGACGTTGTCTCGTTGATCATGCTCGTGTCCGTTGGTGTAATGCTTCATCCCGCCGGAGCAGTCGTACGTACACGTAGGACAATGCCGCGCTCATCCATGCGCGGGCGGACTTGGTATCGCCACGTTTCGCCTGGGACACGCGAGTATCCGAGCACCTCCACGCAGATCTTCGCGACGTTGGTCAGGTTCCGGTTGCTTGCGGAGGAAGAAAGCAACGAGCTGAGCTCGCCCCTGACGGTTTTCAGGTTCTGAGAGGACACCCACATGGCGGATTGGATGACGTCAAGAGGGGTCGGATCAGGTGGGACGAAGCCTTGAACGGCTAATGAAGACTCGCAAGTCGCGGGGCTTCTGGTTGCCTTACAAGCCGAGACAATCTCCGCCTCGGGGACTCTGACGCTCTCTGGGTCGTCTTGTTTGGGAGAGAACGGCGGCGAGAATGCATGCGACGAGGAAGCAACAGATGAAGACGACGGCAATGCATTTGGATTTTGGGGTGGTGGAGGGGAAGGAGGGGTTTCGAGGAGGACGAAGATGATAATGAGGATGCTGCTCTCATGTTGGTGGTGGAGGAGAAGGACAACGGGAGATTTTTTCTCAGATATATTCGAATATTGTCGATCTTATTTTCAACCGATGCGGAAAACATTGTTAAAAGAAAGAAAGGGGAGCGGGAAGTTGATGGAGGCCAAATAATTTAAAGGATGGGCTACTTTGTTGGAAGCTCTCCCAAGAATAAATACTTGTCCGTCTTTTTTTTAATACCAAATTTTAGTTTTTTAATAAATAATCAACCATTTTATTATAAGTAAATTATATTATTCTTTTGAAGACCACCAAAAATGGTTATACCAATCTATTCAACCAATACGGCACCCAATTTATTAAATAGACACCTATTATAGCAAAAATAGGATTAATATTAGGCTAAATTATCCTCTAGTCTCTGGTGTTTGGTCATCCTACTCCTCGGGTCCCTGCATTTTCAAAATAATTTTACCGTTCCCCAACTTTGGTTTTAGAAACTCTCGAGTCCCTGGCTGACATTAGTACCCATTTTTTTCATAGAAATGACCAAAATACCCTAAAAAAAGAAAAAAAAATCTGATCTTCAAGGGTATTTTAGTCATTTTCCTTGATAAAAAATCAAAAAAATTATACCCATTTGAACCCTACCCCAACTAGACCCTAATTAGACCCATTTATTTTTATTTTTTATTTATAAATTGTGATAGAGCTCTCAAATATTCTCGAATATGCTTATGATATTGACTCTGAAATTCGAATTACATATAATTCTAATTTTCTTTATTGATATACTAGTTATTTCATGCTTAACCTTCACGTATTCAATATGATTTATTTCATTTCTTCAATTCGTCCCCCTTTTTAATTAGGTTTTTTCTTGAATTTGCTCTTTTATTTAGTCCTTTTTTCGGGTTTTTTTTACCAGCTTTTTCGTTGATTATTTGGTCTGAAAAAAACGACCCATTTTGACTTTGATTATTGCTGGATTGGTCGATTTCATGTGGTTCTGATGATTTTGTATTCAAAGATTGGAACTTTATGTTGGTGTTTGGTTGTTGTTTGAACTTAGTGCTTAAAATTCTAGCAAAAATTCACAGATGAATGATACCAATATTAAAGTAGAATGATACCAATATCCTAGAATGATGATACCAATATTCGAGAAGAATGAAACCAATACATTCAAATGATATATATTTTCACTTATAATAGGATACCAATATTGGAGAAGATGAAAACCAATATCACGGTGGAATGAAACCAATATCATAGTAGGATGAAACCAATGTCATAGTAGAATGAAATCAATAACATAGAAGATGGAAACCAATATCATAGTAGAATGAAACCAATATCATAGTAGAATGAAACCAATAGCATAGAAAATGGAAACCAATATCCGAGAAAATAGAAACCAATATTCCTATACTTGTATTTATTGCTGATATTTTTTTTAATTATTTTAATTATTGTATTTCCAATATTACTCATGTCCCTTTCAGTGGGGATTACTCATGTCCCTTTCAGTGGGGATTACTCATGTCCCTACTGAATTTGAACCCTTAAAACTAAAGATGGGCTTCTAACGGAGCCTAAAATAAACCGAACCAATTTATCGGACCTTGTTACAAAATTAATCAAATGGCCCATTTCAAAGGCTCGCTTTTGTGCAGTCCAAGCCCTGTGGAAGCTACGGGACAGGCGACGGAGTCAACAAAACGCCACTTAATATTAATAAATTAATCTCGAAAAGAAAAAAAAAAGAAAAAGAGAAATAAGGCTCAGAACAGAACTCCACTTTAAGCTTGTCCCTCTCCTAATTTTTTTCCCCGTTCCGCTATTTCTGTCCTAAACCTAAACCCCAAATCAAGATTCGGAATCGACTGTCTCAAGTGTTGCCTCTTCTTTTAGGGTTTGGTTCGGTCGCCGGATGTGCTTGTCCTCGCGTAGCCGCCGCCGCCGCCGCCACTTTTAGGGTTTAGGGCTTCCGGATCCCTTCAGGACTTGGGTGGGGCCCCCTTTATGGCCTTGATTCAAGTGCTCTGCTTGGTCTTCCCTTCTCCGTGTAGCCTCTGGCCGGTCCCCGGAAGCTAGCGAAGAAGGAGGTCTTAGAGAGGTGAGTTAGGGATTTCCTCTTTGGATGTTTGATTTCTTCAATTGGTTCCCAAAGTTACAATCTTTTTTGTGTTAGGGTTTAGTTTTTAATCTTTTGTCCGTCGTTGTTCCAGTTAAACGTCGGGAGGAGCTGTTTTTTTTTTGGGTGTGAAATGAGTTTAGGTGTCCGAAAGCCCAATTCGAAATGGGACATGAAAGAAGAGTCGCATCTTCCGCGCAGAAGTATGGAAGAAAACGATTGGCCCGAGAGTCGGGACGACTTGTTTCCTGATAGAAAGTCACGCGCGTGGCATCCTGAAGCGGCTGATGGTAGTAACCGTTCCAAATGGTCTTCTGCGGATAGAGGCTCCCGGAGAAGCGACGGCATTCACGAGTATCGCAGCAGAACATTAAATGCCGGGTCCAGATTTGAAGAGGATGACAGTTATGGAGCGCGGATTTCTCCCGGTCCTGAGGAATGGAGAATGCAGAGCAGGCACCATTCTGGTAAAGATGATTGGAGAAGACCTAGAAGGTTTGGATCCTTGGTACCTTCTGAATTCTTTTGTGTAGTTTATGGAAGTTCTCTGGAACTGACTGAGGAAATTTACAAATAGTATTACGGTTATGATGAGACATCTTTCTGATCTGAATCTGGTCATCCAAATTGTTACAATGCGTATGAAACTATTTCCATTTGTAGCTTATTTAAGCTTGCTGTTGGAGTGGATTGATAAAATGGCAAGCCAAACAAAAGTGCAGGATGTATTACTTCTCCGGGACAGAATCATCAGAAGTGCTAAGCAGATTAGGATTGGGTGTGTGATGCTAGAGTTTCTTTACTGTACATTTAATGACATATTCGAAACATCAAGCTGTCCAAGGAACAACGATGAATGTATTTATTTATTTTTTCCAGTTTTTAGTATAAAAAACAATGCATTCCAATGTCCTTTTGATTGAATCGTGGAGTACCTTTTCCCTTAATTTTTCCAGTATTGCATGGAGCATTCGCAGCCAAATTGGAGTTTCTCAATCTTTGGGTCGAGTTTCATGCAATGTTGCATCCAGTTCAAATTTTACTTTCCTCTGAATCATGAAAACTCGGTACAAATTGAACCTTGTGTGAGGTTCTTTCCATTTTCTCTCCGGACATGGATTTTCAAGAAGCATCAGGGATGGTACACTATGCAATGTGCATTTATGTACAGCTAATGGTAGCAATAACATTATGTATCAAGAAGATCAAAATATATTTGGTCAAAGCTTGCTTGTTCTTCACCACTTTGGCTAAAAGGAAGAGTTGTTTTTTTGGCAGGAGAATGATTTTTATACCATCTCTTTTGTGATTCTTGTTGTATATTCCTTACATGGGTGATTTTTTACATGGATTTGAAAGTTTCCACTGTTGCTAAGACTAAGCTAGTTTTTGAAGTTATGCTGATTTTCCTTGGAGTTGATAGTTTTGCTGACATCACTTCTTTCAATGTACCTGATTTATTAGCAGAAGCAGGAGTCGGAGCCCGAGCCGGAGCAGGGATAGGAGCAGAAGTAGAAGCCCAGTTCGTGGGTTCAGGCGAGATTCTGGAGAATATGATAAACATAAGGGCAGATCGGGCGCATCAGCTCAATTGTGTAGAAATTTTTCTGCTGGAAGATGCAGGAGAGGTGATCAATGTTGGTTTCTTCATCAAGATGCATCGAGTCATGGGGATAGGTTCGATGGACACCAGAATAATGTATCTTTACAATATAATGCCCGCCATGTCACACGTGAAGTTGATGGTGACCGGTCTGATGATTGGCGTGATGATTCCCTTGAAGGAAACCGGAGGGGCATATCCCGCCGGCTTTCTCATCCTGATTCGGATGCATCTGGCATGAGGGAATTGAATGAGCCAGTGAGAGAAAATGATGACAGGATTAGAGATGTGTCTATGGAGAGACCTGGTGAACGTGAATCGCGTCGATCATCTGAAGTTTTGTGTAAATTTTTTGCTGCAGGTAGATGTAGGAATGGGAAAAATTGTAGGTTCTCACATGATCAGGCACATTCAAGTCCTAGCAGAAGGTCAGACAACAAAGATTTGCCCTCGGTTCACACAGAAAATGACCCAGAGAAATCATCGAATGGGCCAAAATGGAGTGAGCTGAATAATTTCTCTAGCACAATTAATAGAAGTGGCGAGAAAAATAGAAAACTTAGTAGTCCTGAGTCCACTCCTGGCTGGGCAATGAATGATGATAAGACACCTATGGGCTCATTGACAAGTCGTAAGGTGGTTGAGATTGTGAGGAAGAAATCCTTTCAAGGCAACCCAGATGGTTTTGGTGATGGCATTCATGTCCGTGAAGAGATAGCTGCCAAGAATCAGCTCGAAGATGTGGAAATGTCTCCTGAATGGAACTACAGAGTGAGTGCTTCTAATACTGTTGACAAAAGAGAGCATTCTTCCATACCAATTTCTGAAACAATTATGAATCGAGGGGTCTTGGGTGCGGGTATGCCACCACCTGTGATGAATCAATTATCTCCTGTTCCACAAAACTACCATCTGAGGGAGAGTGTTGTTACTAGTGCTTTGCCACCTGTTGAGGTAACTGTCATGGGAAGTACACCAAATTTGCGTGATTCTGGTGTCAACTTGACTGCTGCACAAGACTTCAACCGAAATGGGTTTCCTTCAAATCCACTTCCCCGCCCTCTGTTAAATGATGTTGGGCAAATCAAACATGCTGTTGCTGCAAATTCTTCAGCAATTGGAGTTCCGCTTACCTTACAGCAAGCAGTACCTCTGGAGGAAAAGTCAGTGAACCAGTTGGACGTGCGGGATGCATTTGCATATCAAGTGAGCTCAGGAACTCCAACCAATCAGAACGTGGTAAGCAGTGAGCAGCTCAGTCAGCTGACAAATATTTCTAATACTTTGGTTCAGTTACTTGCTAATGAACAGAAGTTGTCACAGTTTTCTACTGCTCAAAGTCCCCTTAATGGAAAAGGCGTGCCTGCTTTTAGTGGCCTGTATGTGTCTGCTAAGCCAGACTCATCGGTGGGCATTCAAGGAAATCAAGCCCTTGGAAACCAACCCAGTGACTTGCGTGACAGCGTCGAGTGCCAAAAGCTTAGTAATCCTGCTTTTTATTCACAACTCGCTACAGATGGGAAGACTGAAGCAGTAGGCCAAAATTTATCTACATCTGCAATGGGTTGGCCTACTACTGATGCCATTTCTAACAATATGAACTCGGAAAGCAAACCGACTGACAGGGATTGCCAGCAGATTAAGCAGGAATTGCATCTGAATTTGGAAGGTACCAAGGAAGACAAGAAATTCAAAGGGTCTGCAAAAGACTCGAGAGATGTCAAGGTTTCCAAAGACAAGAGAGTAAAGATGGAGAAGAGTGGACATGACAATGACCCACCAGAGTTCACGGCCGAGGATGAAAAGGGTGACGAGAGCAAGAAAGGCAAGGATGCCAAGGCCGTGCGTCCATTTAAGTTTGCCTTGGCCGAGTTTGTCAAGGAGCTTTTGAAGCCCAAGTGGAAGGAAGGTCAGGTAAGCAAAGATTCATACAAAGCCATAGTGAAGAAAGTGGTGGATAAAGTCACCGGAACGTTGCAGGGGGCTAGTATTCCTCAGACACAGGAAAAAATCGACCAGTATCTGTCAGCTTCGAAGCCAAAGCTTTCCAAGCTTGTACAGGTGAGCTAGCTCTAAACTACTGCTATCCCTTGTTCTTTTGGTAGATGAAAATGGTTCTCTCTCTCATGCATGGTATGTTGGTGGCAGGCCTATGTGGAGAAGTTTCAGAAGGAAAAGTGAATGGGAGGAACTGCGGCTCTCATGTTGACTTTGTAGCATCTCATAAACTTGATTCCTTACATTGGTTTCTTTATGTGATATGACATGGTTTCTGAACCAAGTATGGCCAACTGTGGTTGTACATTCTTTTGGATACCGTACATGTACATTTGCTCTAGCTTGGAATTGTCTTTCCGACATTTTTGTGGCACTTGCTTCTGTGACTGGGGGCTGCAGTTGGGGGATGGATGTTCTAGTGGGCTGCCTTGTTCCAATTTTCATCAAGTCGATGTAGTTGCCTTCTGTTGTGGGGTTTCAGGGCTCCACTGAGCTTAAGTAGCATCAAGCTAAATTAATTACAGAGCAAAACCTCACAAATTGTCGCCTTATATGGTACTTACCTTATCACAAGAGAAAAACAGAGAATTGAAGGAGTCCTCTTATAAGCAACTGGTTTTTGGGTGGGTAAGGCAAGAGTATGAGATTAAAAAAAAGGGCAAGTCTCTATGAGATCCAAACACTAGATTAGAGGTTGATTAGAGGTTGGACCTATAAACCATATTCTAGATTATGCAAATGTCTTTTTGTAAGAATCCAGATTTAGACTCTCAAAGTCCTAGTCGAACTTATGTCCATGTCCTGCTCATTGAAAAAGAAAAATGTTCACACTCGTGACGAGTTCCGAGACACAAAGATATGAAATAATATTAATTTTAAGTTAAAAATAGGCATGGGGTTTGGTAATATTACTTCTTGCATCCTTCTGTTTCTAAAAATGATTTTCTCGTTCCATCTATTTAGTTTTATTATATTTTCGAATCTCTCACGTCATCAAGTATTTTATTATTAATTTATCCTCAAAATGAGTTTTATAACCTTAGCTGAACCCAAACCTCCTGTCATTTTCTCCGATAAATTAATAATAAAATGACTGATGACATTAGTAAGGGAATCAAGAATATAATAAAACTAAATAAAGGGGACGAAAAAAATCATTTATTGAAACTAAAAGATGCGAGAAGTGATATGAAAAAATCTCAGTAATCTGAGAGTAATTTTCCCTAAAAAATAAGTGCCGTATAAAATATTAAAATTTGCAAAGGAAGTAATATTTTAAATATTAATCTATATAAATTATCCATTAGTATATACTTTTTTTTATGGATATATGTGTTGTATATAATGTGGGTATCGAGTTGAAGATAGGTTAGTCATATCGAAAAATGACGATATCTATAAAAGTATTAATTCCTCCCACTATGGTGTAAATAGTCTCAAGGAATTAACCTTCGAGGATACAAAACCTATGTCACTCGAAATTCGTAAGTTACACAATTTATATATATATATATATATATATAAGATTTGAACTAATGAAGTTTCTATTGGTTTGACTCCATAATGGATGGAAGCTCAAAAAAGTTTGATTAGTACCCAAATGATTCACTTATTTATATTACCTCAATTAAGTTCCAAGACCTACTCTTTCCAAGATGGTACCAAGACCTATTCTTTCCAATGTGGTATTAGGACAAAACCAAATGATAAAGTGATTAGATGACAAAAATAGACTAAATGAGTAGAGTCCGAGTCTACATAGATCATATCCAGACTCTTAACCACCGGATATAAGTTTTTTTTATGCCATCCCTATTTTTCCAAGATTTAAGGCCTTAAGGCGAGTCTTCGAGGAACGGAAGAGTTTTCTCATAATGGGGGCACATTTTGGGAGCGAACAAGTCAGGTATCCAGTTTTCTACTCTTTTTCCATAATAGGGAACTCCAAATTTCTCTCCTTCCACGACAAGGCACGGTCGTCCGAACCCGGAGGAGCCATAAGGCGTGTTTGGCTCTCGAATCCACCCTACATTTCCTTTTTGACACAATCCTTCTCGTGATAATTGCACATTACTTAAAAAGTGAACCATTGCGCCACCGTTGCTTGGTGACCCAGTAATATTTAACTTTCCTGTTCTTAAAAAAAGAAATAATTTTCGTAGAATAATTACCATTATTCAATTTCAACAACCTATTTGGAAAAACATGGTACACGTAGAGTAGTTTAATCATAAACTTTATAGAAATAAATGTTCTAAAGTTACTTTGAAGTTGCGGTTCGTAGAAAGCTGGCAGCCTTGGCTAGAAAATTGGTTCAGCTCGCCGAGTGTAGTACCATTTTCAAAGGTATTAACCTTACTTTTTTTGGGTATAAAAGGTATTAACCTTAACTAAAACTCTTTTCTCGCACGAAAGGTAAAAAAAAACTCATAATTGGCGGATTGATTTTAAGTTGCACGATCAGAAAGCCTTGCGGAAAGGGTGAAAACTAAGAGACAGAAAAATCAAATTTATTACATGTTGAACCATGGTAAGAGATTGCATTAGTTTCGGGGTCTTGTATAAAGGCAGCTTACGGGAAGAATTCACATTGTGCGTGGCTCCTTTAGCCGATGTCTTCACCACGTTAACTTCCGTCAATTTCTGTTACGCCTTGTACCATGCTTTGGCGTCCTTTCCCTGTTGCTCCCAACTTGACCAGAATTTATCTTACGCTCCTACCTTATGCAAAGACAAACTTAATCAAGATTGAAACTATGAACAAAATAAGAGTAAAAATATGTAAAAACTAATAGGATTGGAAAGTTGAAATTCTCACCCACCAATAAGCTTAGTCAACTACCGGAACAAGTCAATTACATCAATGTAAGCTTTGTTTTACATTTAGGGTAGCCAACAATGTTGTCAATTGAATTAAGACTCGAAAAAGAAAAAGAATGAGTCAAAGCCAAAAGCAATCCAGAACTGAAAATGAATTAGCCTTAACAATCATCTCTCCGGTTTGTGTTTCAATTCGGCTTTGTCTTCTGGTTGAACTTGTGGCTGGGGTGTTCCGGTCTGTCTTGTGCACACGATAAACCAGTATTTTGTATATATTTTATTGTTTAAAAAATCCCACAATAGATACGAGTGTGGTAGGTATGTTTACGAGCGTACAGTTTTTTGCGATTAGTAATATGTTGATCTTAACAAGCCTCCTCAAACAAAATTTGTTTGAACTGCTTGGCTGATGTTTGCATGATTTAACATACATGTCCGTAAGATTTTGAACACTTTATCACATATGCCATATAACTGAGTATTGAGGCCCGTGGATCAAACTCGCTTAGATACCATATTCGAGTTTTCATTTCTAAAAATTTTAAGGTGATGAGTAAGTATATTTTTCACGCTTATAAATAAGCTTACAACTCTTGTAACTAACCACGAATTCTTGCAACTAATAATGTGACAATCTGAACGTATAAATCAATACAATAGATAGTAATGTTTTTTTGAAGAAATAGATAGTAATGTTGGGAAGAATCTTTTAATCTCTAGGATACTCGTGGCCTTGTTGATGATGAGCAAACGATGAAGTCTTTCTTTTGGACTGAAATGATAGTAGAGAATTAATTGGTCGCCAGAGAGTGGTGCTATAAATTCTACCTTTGTCAGAATCTGAAAGAAGTCTTCCCAGGCTGTGTGTTATAATAATCACTTGGAATCATTTTCCCTTTCCATGCAAGGTACCAATTGCCGGTGGATGATGCATTAACTGACGAGTTAGGTTTTTATATATTAACCGGAAGCGCACCGCAGGAAAGCTACTAAACGTTTTCCTTTATTACATCAACCCTTCGGCCAAGAGGACAGGCGAAACCTTCGAAGTTATAATGATTGCTATACGCATGCGCCAGCTTACAGAGCTAAGAAATAAAAGAAGGTTCAAGTCCACATGTCAATTTTTTTTTAGGTAGTCCACATGTCAATTTGCTCTTCGGAAAAGAGGACTATACAAAAATTTTACCTAATTAACGGTTAAGTAACACCCGTTAATTTAAGTTGTTTGAGTTATTCCGCCTCTCATGCAAAATCATTAATATTATGGTAAATTATTTTTAGTTCTCCTGAGGTTTGACAAAATTACCAAGTAAAATTCTTACCGGTGAAATCATACACTAGATTCCTCAGATCATATTCTCCATCGATTACAATTCCCTTAGGTCGCGTGGCATATGTAAATATAATAATCCACTAAATCCGATTACACCCAAGTCATTAATATATATATATATATATATCTACCTTAATTTGTCCACATATACATAAGAAGTGCACGACTTTTATGTTCATAAATTTAAGAGACAGTATGTGGACTAACCATGTCCAATTCATAATAGTTAACGAATAAGGTAATACCTAACTACTTAAATTGGATTTCTCTCACAGAGTTTCCTAGGCTTTTCATGTTCATGCGCAAGGGTTTTACAGTGTCCTAATTCCAATCCTAATTTCATGTTCATAGAATTAGCAACGATTATAATCATGAGCAGGCCCACATCTATGTCCACAAAATCATGTATATATAATAAACCATGAGAATAATACATTCACAAAAACAATACACAACACAACGTAAGTGGGGTCAATACTCGGGTGGGGGATCGGGAAGTGTCTGGTAGGGGGAGGGCTTAGCTTAGTTTATCTTATTTCCTTACTTTGTATATAGGCTTATTATTATTTTATTATAAATAAAGAAAATTTACCTGTAAAAAACAACTTAAGACAGAAATCGATATACCTAGGTCTAGTAATTTCTTACTTCTTAATATCAACCACGAATATCCTCTCATGTTGAGATTCCCTCCCTCGCCATCAGTGTCTCCTCCTAGGTTGCCACACGATTTGGTTGTTCCATCCTCAAAGGGAAGGAACGAAATTAGGTTTGGGTTTTGGACGGCTAGGTTATTAGCAATCTCTTTAAATTATATTTATCAAGAAAAAATTACCAAAATAGCAAGTTGTTAAATTTACTATTTTACACTCATTGTGCTCGTAAGCACATATTGTCTGAAAAAGCCGTACTAATACATCATTTCTAATAAGTGTTGCATGATGAGTGTTTCTTCGCCTAGACTCCTATTTATCAACGACTATTATATAGTTCCCTAGCCTTTTTTTTTGACAGAAAACAGAAAATATATAGATTAGGTCAAAAAATCTGAAAAGATTAATACATCAAGTTCCGGAAGATGATTAACCATCCAATCGGAGGGGAGAAGGCGAAGCCGTAGATGGCGACAAACCCAATGCACCAATAAGTTCTGAGATTGAGGGATATTTCTAATAGAGAAAAGAGGTAGGAGGGCTATATTCCTCCTAATACCTATTACAATGTGTTCAAGATCCCAATCAATAGTAGCAAAGGGGTCGGCATTGAAGATAAAAGTGACACGGCAATCAGTTTTAATGATGGTAGAGATGCTTCTAAAATCTAAAGCCGCAAGAGAGACGGCCATGGAGATAGCTTCTAGCTCTGCCTCCAGTGGTGATGATGCCCTCAAAAGCAAAGATTGACCTGCTAACAAGAAGCCATTACAATCCCTTCCAACAACCGCCGTACTTGCCTCCGAAAAAGGGTTCGTCCAAGAGGCGTCGCAGGAAAGCTTCATGGTGCCTAAAACCGGTGCTACCCATGAAGAAGTGTTCAAAATCTGGTTCGACTGAGGCTTGTGGACCTGTGTATATTCCACACAATTATCATAAGCATAAGTAGCCGTGTTTCTTGGGTTTATTTGGTTACCCTCAAACAAGAATTTATTTCTAGAGTTCCAAATAGCCCAACAGATATACATAAAGTGTGCAATGATTTCAGTATTAGGATAATGATGGAGATCAGAACAAATCTTAGAAAGCCAATCCTGGAAGTTTAGATAAGTATAATTTGTAAACTGATAATTAAATGAGCTAGCTAACCACGTAGCTCTCGCATGTGGGCTGCTAAATAACATATGAATAATGTCTTCAACATCATTATCACAAATAGAACAAGTAGGAGAATTATTTAAATGATGGTTAAAAAGGTTAAGCTCAGTAGGGATCCCAGTGTTCATCAAGCGCCAAACAAAATTCCTGATGTTAGGAGCAATATTCATCTTCCAGATTATCTTTCACATTCCTGGATCAAAGGTATTACGGCTTGTGCCAGCTACTAACTCTGCCTGAATTGCAACCTATTTTGATTTAAGAACATAATACCTATTTTAACTAAATAAATACCATTTTTGGCATGCTTCCAAACTATTTTATCATTAGTATTCGTGCTCCCCACCCTAATTTGGGCGATGGCTGCATATCAGCATGGTTAAAAAGGAGATTAAGAAGATTCCAGCTCCAATCCCTGGATTCTAAACAGATAAGATCAGTAACAAAAAAGATGTTATTATTAGGCGGAAGAGCAGAAGTGATTCGATAATTAAGGGATCCAGGGATCCAAGGGTCCGTCTAGATATTAGTGTCCAACCTATTGCCAATTCTAGAAATGAGACCATCCTTAAGAGAGATAGCACCCTTGCGGATGCTATTCCACATCCAGGAAGGTCTATAGCCTTTGGAGGCATTAAAGAGGTCATCATTTGGGAAATAAATCCCTTTCAGAATTCAGAAACAGAAAGAAGATTGGTCTGAATGTAGTCTCCACGCTTGCAATGAGGCTATCAAGTTTGAAACAAAATGTAACCGAAAAAAGGAGACATTGCATGGCATAAGTAGGGATTGCCAAGAGCACCGATTTGATGAGAATTTCTTGGCCAGCCATCGAGAGGAGTTTCTGTTTCCAGCTGAGAGAAAATTTATAAATTCGGTCATAAATGAAATCAAGAGCCTACTTTTTTGATCTTTCCCAAAAGGAAGGAAGGCCAAGATATTTATCGTTAATGCTCATGATGTCCATTTGAAGGATGGAAGCAATGGCCATCTTATTTTCCTCAAGTTCTCATTTTGAAAAACAAATACTAGATTTGTTAAAATTGGTGTCCTGACCCGAGCACTCCGAGAAATGGGAGAGAATGCTTTTAAGGGTAATAGCTTCGGCTGGGTCAGCTTTGCCAAAAATAAGAGTGTCATATGCAAAGAGTGTTTGTTTGAGAGGGGGAGTGTTGTTGTTGAACTTGAGACCCGAGATCAGGCCCAGAGAGTGGAAGTGATTCAAGTAATGGAGTAAGGAGTCAGATACAAAGAGAAACAGGAAGGGTGACAGGGGGTCACCTTGCGTGCTGCCTCTTGAGGATTTGAACCGAGGAAGAGGGTTGCCATTAAAAAGGATACTATAAGAAGCAGAAGTAATGCAGCTCATTAAAGCCAAGTTTGAGCATGACCATTCTGAGAAAGTCCCAATTAAGTAGATCATAAGCTTTCTTTAGATCAAGCTTGATAGCCAGGGTTAAATCATGCTTTTTTCTAGACGTGTTGAGGAAATGGAAATCTTCATGGGCTAGAATGATGTTATCCTGAATACAACAGTCTTGAACAAAAGCACCTTGGCAATCCGAGATGAGGGAAGGCATAAGGGATTTTAGTCTGTTAGCGAGCACCTTAGTGTAAACCTTATACGCAAAATTGCAAAGGCCAATAGGACGAAAACCATGAATATCTCCGGATTAGGTTTTTTGGGGATCATCGAGATATAAGTCATATTCAAATCAGAGGGGACAGTGGATGTCTCAAACATATTCTTGACCAAAGCAAAAAGGTCGATAGAAATAGTAGCCCAATAATGTTGGTAAAAAAGTCCCAAGAAACCATCAGCTCCCTAGGTTTTTCTAACTCCCATGGAGAAAGTGGCATTTTTAATTTCCAAATCAGAAATCGGGGAGATGAGTTGGGTGGACATATCAGATGTAACCAAAGCTGGTATACAATCTAATATAGCCGTTGGATCCGAGGTAGGGGAAGCACAATATAAGCCTTGAAAGTGATTTTGGACGAAAGAGGAAAGAGAGGCCTCATCCTCCATCCATTTTTTGAAGTAGTCTCTAAGCTTAATTAAGTGGTTGGATTGGCAGCGATTAGTAGCAGAAGTGTGGAAGAAAGTAGTATTCCTATCTCCCCATCAATTAATTCTAGGATGTTGGGCCCAATAAATTTTCTCAATCTGAAGAAGCGAGTCCAACTCTTTTTTAAAGAGACTTCAAGATTTTTACAATGAAAGGCATGACTCATGTTTTGTATCGAGGCCAAGTTCTTTTGTATTAGAGTAATCTTCTTTTTTCTATTTTCATTGCGGTTTAAACTCCAAGAGGAAAGATATTTAATGCACAATCTAATTTTATTCTTGAAGATTAAGGGAGGGGTACCCATAGAACTGAGATTCCAAGAGTGTTTTACCACCTCGTGGCATTCTGGATCTTTAAGCCAGACCTCCTCAAAGCGGAAGAGATATTTTCTAGGGGAACGGGGGTTTAAATGGATGGTGGTAATCAGGCAATGATCCGACCCATCGATGATACTATGGATGATTTGGACACTTGGGAACAGGGTGCTCAAATTCGAGTTAGCCAGAGCCCTGTCTAAATGTTGGAGAATGTTCGTCCTACCATACTGAAGGTTCGACCAGGTAAAGGGGGTGCCTTTGAAATTCAAATCAATCAGCCCCTCCTCGTCAATAAAGTTATTTAGGAGTGACATTTGCCAAGGTTAGGGGGGTTTCCTCCCCTCTTTTCATTGGGGGAGGAAATCAAATTGAAGTCACCAACACACAACCAAAGGTCAGAGCAACTCGAACGAGGGAAAGGTGAATTTTTCCAGAAAGTACGCTTTTTTGAAGTATCCGACTCAGCATAGACAAAAGTCGAGTACCAGAAAGAGCAAGACGTCAGATTAGAACAGATCACATCAATGTATTTATTAGAGTACCCAAGAATCTCGACATCATAACAATTATTCCACCAGAGAGCAAGGCCCCCCGATTTTCCCATAGGATTAACGTAAAATCCATCAGAAAAGTGATAATTTCGACAAAATTTCAACTTTATTCATTAGTTGTTTGGTTTCCATATGAAAAACAAGAGCAGGAGTATGAGAATTAATCAAGCCTTTTTACGTACAAACTGTTGGGGACTAGCCCTGACCCCTACAGTTCCAGATCAGGAGACTCATTTGTATTCGGGTGATAGCATAGCTATCATGAGAGATCAGTACCCGCAGATGTCTCAAGAGAGAGAACATCAGACAGAAATAGCAATAAATCATCCAAAGAAAAATAGCAATAGGAAAAGGATCATGTGTAAAGGATCGAGTACCTGAAGATGCTCCCGTGGGAATATCACCCAGTTCCTCAACTTCGTGACTTTCAGAAGAAGAGCTTGGGACAAGGACCGTATCATGAACAAGGCCCGACTTGGGACCTTCGAGTCCCTAACCTTTGGTCACCCTCCCCCTAGGATAAATTGCTCTCAAGTTCCTGACCTTTGGTCACCCTCTCCCTATGGTCCCTGACTTTTGGAAAATGATTGTCCATTCCTAAGTTTTAATGATAATAGACTCTCGGGTCCCTGGCACCGGAATATTCTATTTTCTCCGGCGAACCCCTACCTAAAAAGACTAAAATACCCTCCCACTTAAAAAAGAAAAAATTGCTCTTTCCTTCCTCCCCTTCATCTTCTTCATCTCCTTCATTAGAAAAAATCATCGAGACTATTTTTTTAAATCCAAGTCAATTAGGAAAAATTAAAACTGAACAACCCTAACTTTCTAAAATCATCGAGATGACAGGGGAATCTAAGCTATCAAACAAACAATGAAACTCATTAGTTCATGATGGAGGCCTAAACAATGCAAGAGTCAACACAGACGGAGCCGTTGACCCAGGAGATGTTGAGCGTGAAGCACCTCGCGCCCATGACCTCGGTCGCCAGGGTGGGCTCCACCGGGTTGGTGATCCTCTCTAGGGTTCCTAGGGGGGCAGATCCCTAAAGGCCTTGTCGGTGGGGACGAACAGCACGCCAGACCCCACGAACATTGACATCCCACAAGACCTACGCCGGTCTTGTCGGTGAGGTTGACATCGCCAGAGTTGGAGGGGGCGCGACCGATGGTCTGGAGGAGGGTGTTGACAAGATACCTATTCAGAACGGCAAGGAGGGTGAGGTAGCGGAGGAGATCGGCGAGGTCGGAAGGGGTAAGGAGGCGCGTGAACTCCTTGGAGGGGACGAGATGAGATACCAATTTAGAACGGCGAGGAGGGTGAGAGATGATCGATCCAGTGTAGCGGCGGCGATGAGGGACGAGAAGGCGGAGAGTTTCTCTCCTTCGAAGGAGTCAGTGTGTGGGTTTTGGCAGTGGTGGTAGTGGGCGGGGAGAGAGTAATGCTGCCCTCACTCGTTAGCTATTCTTTATTATAAAAGAGGGTATTTTGGTCATTTCAAGTGGGAGTTCACAGGAGAAAAAGGAATATTTCGACTCCAGGGACCCGAAAGTCTATTATCATCAAAACTTAGGGACGGGATAATTATTTTCCAAGAGTTAAGGATCCTAGAGGGAGAGTGACCAAAGATCAGAGACTTGAGGGTAATTTGCCCTTATTCTTATCATAGAGTAATTTTCTTTAATTGTTGAAAGTTAGCAAATGCATAAAGCCAAAAGGTCTATGACGTCTACCATATGCTGCATATAATAATAGCGCTCTCTCTCTCTCTCAGCTGGATTTTTTTTATAACATCTCTGACGTTAGCCCGGTGACTACTTTTCTTTTTGTATATTAAGATGGTGTTATATAGAGATGATTGTCTTGTTATCTTCTTTAACCCAATATATAGTTAAGATATTTCATTTAATTACTGTAAATTTAAAGATATTATTGTGACCGTAAAAAAATATTACTTTAAAAATATTTTTAAATAATAGAGATTTATATTTGAATTGCAAGACTACACTTACAAATGACCATTTGACTACGATTTAAAAGATAAATAATTATGTAAAAAATAGCTACTAACAAGCCTAACACAAAATATCATCTTAAAATATTTTTAAAATTTTTAAAGTATGTAAAAATATATTGTATTTATTTAAAAATATATTTGAATCTTAGACATCCGTAAAATTGTCTTTCACCAAGTCCGTTTGTAATCCTTGACTAATTACGAGTAAACAACTTTATATTTTTTGATATAGGCCTGACAAATACGGCTTGCACAGTGAACATGTGTTTTGCATGGTTCGTTCGATCAGCTACGTTCTACTCTGTCCCTCCCTCTCTACCAAGAAGGAAGTTACGGTGAAACAAAAAGGTGGCGGAATGGGCAATTAGGTCTAGTTGATAGGAGCTTATACATTTGATTATATGGCTACATTTGGCTCGGTGCACAAGGATCTCCCTTATTGGTGTAACTACATTAATATTCCCCTTCCAACAGCTATTTATATACCTACTACGCTCTCGCCTTCAGAATTAAACATGAGAAAATGTACATCTTTTGGGCATTTCAGCTATGGATATTCAGCCTTTCTCATCCCATTTCCTATGCAATAAATGTATTTTATGGACTACCTTTGCTTTCGGAAGAAGAAAAAGCTACCGAGTTAGTCTAATTAGTAAATAATTTAAATTAAAAAAATTTAGCTTCAAACCTCACAAATATAAACCATTAAAAAATTATCTCTAAAATAAGACCGGTACTATATATAACTAAAAAAAAGCTTTAACGATAGTCACAATTAAAATTCGCTCTTCACATCCTAGTAGAATGTTTAGCCGTAATAGGGAATGGATACTGGCTCGTCAGTACAACCGACCGTAAAGCCACCACGTTCACCACATTGGTTTAATACACAATAATTATGGATGACTTGGACATTTTGTGGCCCCAAACACCGAACCTTTTCTGCATAAACATACTTATATTTTTCCATTCTAGTACAAAAACTTTCAATAAATATACTTACATTTCTCCATTTTTCGATAAAATGATAAAAATGTCAATAATTGTTGCATCAATATTTTATCATTTATTTCTCATCTGCACCTCGATTTCATTTACTTATTATGCTCCAATTTCTTTCAACTTCTTTGAGTAATGCTTGTTTATATGATTTGCTTTCGAGATATTTGAATATTTCTTTTCTTTTGGAATTAATTATTTTTAGTTTGTTCCCAAGCAAATGAATTGTAAGATGTTATTAACAATTTAGATTTTTGGTTACTTCCTTTCAAGTGAAAGATCATGTTTTCCACCAATCTAAATTTGCTACATTTCTAGTTTGTTTGTTTGAATTTTATATGTATATAAATTCATATATTATGATTTTTTCCATATGTGTGCACTTTATTAATTAAAAGAAAAGAATATAATAGTAAAATGTTGAATCTAAATCCCAGACGAGACTCACAAGTCGGTTAGTCAAGAATAAACTGAATTCCATCAATAAAGAACTCTACAATTACGTATCCAAGTACTCACAGCAGGTATCTCGACAAATCCTACACACTATTGTTTTTGAGAAGGGCACTCTTTTCCAGTAGACTGTGCAAGGTTGAAGCCGCATGCATTAGTAAAAAAACCATGTTGGTGTAAAATTCTGTGGAAAAAACCAGAATCAGAGAAAAAGAGTATAAAAAAACGTTGATACTACAAAGCCTATGAAAAATAAAAATACAGAAACATAGATAAATCGTGCCCAACATGGTGCAACAAAAATCTGGCATACCCACTCCACCATCTAGTCTTAGCTCGTCTAGACAAAGCATGTCCACCAGCGTTACCTTCCCGAAATATATGAGATATGCAAAACATCTAGACCAGAGTAATTCAGAGATATCTAAAATAAAATTAGGAGTTGATATTTAAATTTATTTTTTATTTTTGATAAATCATAAATTTTCATTTGTACAGTATTAAATAAGAGTATGTTATGAGGTAAATTGGGATATATGTTGTTTTGGAAATTTTTTTGTTTCTACAATTAAGTATCTAAAATCAATATTGTTCATCCATATTATTTTTAAATTTCGTTCCCAGTGACTTGTATTTCTAGGTTCATCCTTGAAGATAGTCATCAAGAGAGAGAGAGAGAGAGAGAGGATGAAAGTGATACCATATGGTGGAGGTCTTTCTAGTCTTTGAATTAAAAAATTTTAAATATTTTTAAAATTGTTAGATTTTTTTATTGAACAAGTGGTAATTGTATTAAATGACCAAAATTTTAATAGAAAAGTGCACTTTAGTACTATGCAGTATCACAGATTTTCACTTGTGTACTCTGCGGTTTGAAATCCATAGAATCGAGCCAATTTTTTTTCAATTTTTATCTTTTAGAGGTCCGGGAATTGTTGTCCAAACGTCATCGTTTTGACACCTACGTGAAGTCTTCAGTTGGTAGTGACCGGATGTTGACGTGGCGGGGAGGATGAGATGGTGGAGCTGACACATGGACTTGTATTCCTCCCTCGAATAGAGCTCCCTCGTCTCCCTCCCTGGCTTCCTCTACGCGTATGTGTCTCTTGATTGCCCCCTTTCCCCTTCCTTTTTGATCCCCACTATTGTTTTTTAGTTCTTTTCTTTTTGTTTGTTGTTTTATTTTGGTTCGGTTCCGGCCCGTGCATGTTCTATCCCAAGCCTAAACATTCCGCTCGTCGATCAACGAAGAACTTGACGTTTCCACGGAAGTGGAGTTCGACTTTCAGATCTCCATGTACTGCTTCATCACCCCTTCCCTCTCTGTTATGTCCACCTTCTCCACTTTTGGCACGTGGTACACCTTCAACAGAGCCGTAACCCGAGCCCTAGCCCCCTCCTTTCACCTCGCCACCTCATCACTCCAACGAAGCCATTTTCTTTTGTTCTATAAGAGAAAAAGTGATTGATTCTTGGGAGAGAGAAAAAGTGAAGTTGGGATGGGGACTATAGGGATGGAAAGGGAAGGGGGTAATGAACGGAAGGGTTTTTTTTAAAAAAAATTATAAACTAATTAGGTATTGTTTTGTAATTTATCCACCGCTTCATCAGCATCGAGTAATTTCAGTCACTACCAACCAGGCACTCTACATAAGCGTCAAACGATGCCGTTTTGAAAAAATTCCTGGACTGGATACTGGATCCTCTAAGTAATAAAAATTAAAAAAAGGTTACCTGGTCCTATGGCTTTTAAACCGCAAGATACACAAATGAGAATCCGTGATGCCACAGGTACTAAAATGCACTTTTTCCAATAAGATATAGCTCCTATATTCGATCGTAACCTTTTCCGATCATTAATTTTTGTCTTTTTTGCCGGCTAACCTTATCAGTAATCATGAAAAGAAATTTCCACTCAAACTGCAATCACACAAAGTAAAATTTGAAAAAAAGAACAAGAAATAGCGTCATCGTGGTCTATTTTTTCTTCAAAAGCGGTTTTGGATTTTGAAGTGATCTCATAATTTTCCAATGTGTTCGTGAGATTAAGTTGCACGGTACTTCCTTAATTATGTGACTGAAGATCAATTTCTATCTAAGGAAGGCCACAGTCGTAATGACAACGATGTATACAGCATCTCGCGTTTTTATGTCTCTTCAAATAGCCATTGCAATGTCATCTTAATGAAAAGTGAACGGTAACACAAATGAGATTGGGGAACCTTCTAATCACCTTTTTAATACACAAAAAATGTTTGCCAATGCATAATTACCACTCCTAAATAAGAAAATGTTCACCGAAAAATATATTTTGGTAAATACTCCCACATCTATACGTTGTTTGTAAAATTGTCCTATTTTGTTGGGGTCAAGTAGTATCGTTCATTGGCTTGCATGAATCAATTAGGTAATAATGCCCTGACTTTATTTTCTAATAATACTAAAAAAATATTTTTTCTTAAAAAAACAAAATTTTGATTTTTTTCTTAATCACGATCAAACTAACTTAATTGATCGATTTAATCAGTTGAACTGACGGTCAACATGGTTAATTACCAGTCAAACCAATGGTCAACATTGTTGACTATCAGTTGAACCAATATTTGGGTTTAGGTCGAAGAATAACCCAAAATCGGTCCAGAGTTACACTTCGACCTATAGGACCATATTTTTTAAAACATGCGATAACCAACCAAAAACCTACGTAGGATCCGAGCTTACTTTTTAAAAATTAGAGGGATTTGTTTCACATACCCAATGCACAGATGACATAATACGTATGACACTGTACAATAACAAGAGAAATAAAGAAGAAAAAATTACTCTCAAGTCTCCCATATTTGCTTAAATATATGCTAAAGTCCTCCATGTTTGAAAAATAATCATGTTGTCCCTCTTGTTTGATTTTGTTATACTTCTGGTTCCCTCAATGGATTTTTTATTTTTTGTCATTGAAATGACGAAAATACCCTTGCTCCGATTAACTTATACCTCCAGTCATCTTTTCGGCGAATACCATCTTCTCTGGCGAAAAAAAACCCAAAAAAATTAAAACTCACTCAACATAAGATGAGTAGTTAGCATCCAAATTTCTCAATCAGACCCTGACGACTCCTTCCATCGATGAAGGTGTTGGCGTCCGACGGAGATGAGCAGTTAGCATCCAAATTTCTCAATCAAACAACAAAAGAAGCCGTCGATCGACCTGACCTAGCCCCGCCGTCGACTAGACTCAGCGCATTGAACAACCTGCGCAATCAACCGGAGATGAATTCTAGGGTTTTATTTTTGCTTTCCCGACCTCTGCGTATTATTGATTTTGTTAGGATGATAAGACATGGGGTGGAGCTCGCCGGAGGAGATCTTGTTGTCGTGGTTCTGGTCATGGAGGTCAAAGGTGTCGCAGAGCTCGGGGCTATAGGAGGACGAGGACTGGCAGAATTCTGCGATGTTGATAAACCCATCGTGGTCGGCGGTGTATGAGCTCCCCATTGCCTTCCCCGAGCTCGTGACCCAAACACTAATGTCGGTCATCCTCTTTCCTGCCTTGAACCCAACAAGCAACGCCATAAACCCAGAATCGACGCCTCAGCAGTCGCTGCGGCCCCTTGTTCTACCACCCCCGCCATTGTGTCTGATGGTGCTTGAAGTTTTTTGCTGCGGTTGTCTTCTTTCTGGTGTTTGTGAGCTTTATGTTGATGTTTGGCGGTGGAGGTCCGGCGAGGGAGTCCAAGGAAGAGGAAGGAGATAGTTTTTTATTTTATTTTAGGGTGTTTTGGTCATTTTAATCACAAAAATGAAAAAAAAGAGTTGATGACATCAGCGAAGGACCCGAAAATATAATAAAATGAAACAAGATGGACAACATGATCATTTTTGAAATACGGAGAACTTTAGCATATATTTAAGCAAGCACTGAGAACTTGAGAATAATTTTTTCAATAAAAAATGTTGAGTAAATATACGATCACCCAAGCACGATTTACGAATGCAACAAAATAAAAAATCTTCCAACGAGAGCTATGGGTAATACATAGAGTGCGTTTAGTGCGGGTTCACGATTCCCGTCAAAAAAATATTATCGAAATTACAAAATTCGAATCAAAGAAGTTGAAACTGCTAGTGTCACAATTTTGGTATAAACCGCATGTTCGGCAGTTTTTTTTAAATAGTAGAGTTAAATTCCTATATAAATACGAGAAAAAATACAAATAAAATAAGTTGTAACATCCTACCCGTAGTCCAGCCTCCTAATCAAGAAAACATATAACTCCTCACCATGCAAGCTACTGCTACTACTACTAGTCTTAGTAGTGGGTCCCCTCTTTCGAGATTGTAACCGCCGGCCTCAATAAAATCATATTGCGATAAAAACTCAGTGAAAAAATCTGCGAGAGAGAAAGAGCATCTCAGTAGGGTCAGAGTGACCCGCATTGACGTTGATATCGCTAGACCAGATCCCCGTAAATCATCACTAGTCACACGACTACATCATGGAAGGCTAACTCCTTGCAAATCATCTAGATATGTCTCAATGCAAGAGTATAAGGGTACGTCCGAAATAATATAGTCAGAGAAAATCTCTAAGGCATGATTGGATAACGCCACCCGATTGTCCTCGCACCAGGTGTGATGAATGTCGATCTCACATCCTCCCGCCAGAAGGTCCCGTGCCCTCGAGATGAGAGTCACAAACGGGTGGGCCTGATCCATCTCGTGATCCACGTAGAGGATAGCAAGTGCCAAGTCTACCTCCACCATGACCCTCAGGAATCCCTTATCCCACGCCAGCTCGAGCTTAAGGATCAAGATCCAGAAGTCCGCAGTCAATGAGGTACAGCTCCCAATGCCCTTAGCAAAGCCGCATTCCCAAAAGCCGTCCGAGTCACAGATAACACCACCAGCCGGTCGGTCCCAACTTGCCCATCGAAGCTCCATCAATATTGAGCGTGACGAAGTCCTCTGTGGTACGCAACCAAAAAACTAGGATCTCACAATATGGAAATAGTGGAGTAATCCGGTCTGTCAGGACACGAGCAAATTCCCGTGCTTGCGAAGTGATGAGGGAAGGGGGTGTCCTAGAGTGGTATCTGGCCGAAAGGTAATGTCACAGTGCCAATGCCAAAGCCACCAGCAGGCAGTCACAAAAATTATCGACCACAGGGGGTCACCCGTAGAAGTAGTAATAACCGAGATGCTGGCCCCTAGCCACCGGCGTGGGTCCGTCTCAGTGTAGAAGTCATGTGGGAGTAGAAGGGATGTCACATCAGTCTAGAAAACCTGAAATCACGAGATATATGCATCAGAGACTCAGAATCAATACCACATCGTGGGCACCTACCATCCTCCGTGAAGTGCCTCCGCACACGCTCCTCATTTTTCGTGGGCCTGCCATGACAAAAAAGCCAAGTAAACCATTGCATGCGCTCCGGGACTCGTAAGGCCCAAATCTGGCTCCAGGTCGGATCAGCTGGAGGCATCACCTCCTCCTGCACAATTCCCTATATATGGACTGGATAAAGAAGCGTCAATCCTATGTGAGGCCCCAGGACAGAGTGTCCGTTCAATCTGGCAACACCTGCAAAAAAGTTGATGTCAGAGAGCTGATAAGATGAGGAGGTAAGAAGGTCTCTAGTCTAGCAATATCCCAGCCACTCCCTAGTAGCCAGTACTACTCCACCATCCGCCTCCCGGTCTCCTCAGCAGGAAGATCATTAAGGAAGTGATTCCGGAGAAGAGATATAGAGAGCCACGGATCGTCTCAGAAAAAAATTTGAATCCCATTTTTTGGGCCTATTTAAGGGGGAAAATTTTACCCTAAAAAAAGAAATAACAAATTATCAGCCCATTTGAGTCGACTCATCTCCGATTTGGTCTATTATACTAATTTTGTAATGAGTTTCTAGCAATATTAAAAGCAAAAGAAGACGAAAATACATCAAAGTTAACTTCAAATTACACTACTGTATATATTACATATTACCAGCAAATTTCGAAAACATGCGATTTTTGTATGACACAGCTCCGTCAACCCATTTGATCTTTAGATTTGGGTTTTAGTTTATTTTGTTTGATGTAGTTTTACAGTTTCACGGGTTTCGTTCAGTTTCACACTCACCCCTAGTAATACAACCTAACTAACCGCAACGTTGCAACGCAACTTCAACTTGGTGATTAGATCTATTTTTTTGAAGTATAAATTTTATATCAAATAACTATAGTAAATGTACAATAACAGTCGGCAAAGAGACCAATGTTCATCAAAGCGAATCTAAATACAAAAGTAGATATTTTATCGAAAATAAATATTTACAATAAATCATTACACTTATGCCATGATCCTATCAATTCTTCTCACGTTTTGTGCCGTTATGCCAATTAATTTTTGGCTACAAAATACATACTTTCACCATAGTACAGGACCAAAGGTCGGAGCTTGACCAATGCAACGATGCTGGATTGGAGTCAAGAAGGAGAAGCAGCACGGCCGGAGCTTCGTCAGACTATCTTTAGATGGGCGCGCCGGTGAATGGGTGGGTGGTGGGTGAAAAGATGAGGTGATTGGTGGTGGGTGGTAGCCGAAAAGAGAAGAAGCCAGTTGTGAGCAATTTTTTTAGAGAAAACAAAAAATAAAGTTCAAATACTAAAAAAAGTGTAATTATACATTTTTTGGAAGATATATTTTATTCACCATCATATTTACATACTACTTATTATGATATTCTTTCAATGAGATTGCAACACTCAACCTCGTCAAAATCATATAACGACAAAATTACTCACAAAAATGTGTAATTATACTTGGACAAGCCACTTATTTTCTGCAACTATATGATAATTGTGAGAATATGTAATTATTTTTAAAATTCAGATGTGGTTATGGAATAAAATATATTGTACAGGCATTAGCTCATGTTTTGTTCACATGTGGTTATGGGACTAAATTCTTGAATATTGATTGTCAATGAATTCCTTGAAATATTATTGTTCTGCTTTGTTTGTTTGGTAGAGAGTATAGATTATCTTTAGTTTTGAGTTTGTCTAGGATAATAATATTTCTTTCTTTTTCTATATTTAAAAAATAAAGGGATAAAATTCTCACAAAATTGAACTCAGTAGTCCTTAAAATTTGATATAATGTATTCGGAGGTCCAATTTTTATTTAATTAGTTACTAAAGTTTTGAAAAATCAAATTCAGTAGTCTCTGATATTAATTTTCATCTCAATACAAAAGCTAATAGAAAAAAAAGGAATTACCGGCATAACATCTACTATTGGACTAAAAAAAGCATAGGAAATTTTGTGAAGCTTTAAAATTTCAAAAACACCGTGGTGGGTGGGTTTAATATTTTGGATTTTTATTGTGGTGGGTGGGTTTTGTTTTACCGTCGGGTCGTGTTTAGTGTTCTTATGATAATTTTGGAGTTTCAAGGTGATGGGAGGGACATTTTGGTACTTTAAGATGAAAATTGATCATAGAAATTAACAAGTTCGATTTCGAAAAGTTTAAGAATTAATTAACTAAAGATTAGAGTTTTTAGTACATTATATAAAACCTTAAGACATTTTAAGTTTGTTTCCAAAAATAAATAATCGTCCGTGTGATTTCGAATATAATGAATACTTGTACTTTTTTAAGAATAAAATACTTGTACTTTTGAGAATAGCAAGATTACAAAAATTTGAGGCATTCATGGCATTGTTCTACTAGGAATGGAATCATATGCAACATTCTGATTAGTTTGGTGATATTTTGGTGACCATCATGAGATACTGTGTATCACAACGGTGATTGTTGATAGGCATTATCTCATAACTATGATGTACCTTTGGTAATAATTTCGGTGAAATACAATACTTTACTTATAAAAAAAATCATATGCAATATTCTCGTTACTCAACATCCAAAATGAATCGAACGAGATTCGGAAAAAAGATCTCAAATTTAATCAATGATCCAAATATTGACATTTGGTATACAAAAATCACCTTAAAATTATCATGGTCTATGCTGATTGTCTAGCAAGTCAAGCATTAAATGTTGCAAGTTCATGCCAGCTCTTTAGCAGGTTTTTTTTTTTTGAAAGTAGATTTATTATTATAAAACTCCAAGTAAAGTTACTCTTTAGCAGGTTTCATGAGTAATGTCCAAATAGGGTTTAAGAAGAAAGCATACAAACAGGGAATCTCTTGTGTGAAGTTGGTTCCTGTTGTATGCAAAATTGTATAGATTGAAACTTTAAATTCACAAAATTGTATTAATTTAGAGATGTATTAATTAATTCGTAAATTAATAATTCAAATCTTTGTTCTATTGTGTGAAGTTGGTTCCTGTTGTATGCAAAATAAATTGTTCGATTTTCTCATGCAATCTCAAGCCGGTTAATTTGGAAAAAAATCATTATATGTTATCAAATATCCTTATTATTTTAACATTACTTGGCTTCCAGAAAAAACTCGATCAAACATAGTTATTTTTATGATGTTAAAGAATTATTATTATTTTGAACAAGTAAATTTGTTAGATGAAAGCTACACCTAGTAGAGATTGAACCTGGATCTCCGTGAATTCGAAGTACACATTAGGTCAAATACCCATTCACAAGAATTAATACTTTTTTGCTATTGACGATACAATATATTTGATTTATATTAGCATCTTCCTAAAACTTATTATTTCATAAATTTATAAAACTTACTAATTTTGTAGACCAGCTCGTTGGAACCCAAAAGATCATTAATTTCTCAAGTATTAATTGAACGAGACTAGACTCACGTGTATCTATTATATATAATATATTTCTTATACAAATACTCAAGATGAGAAAATATACTGTATTTATCAAGATGAGAAAAAATATTCCAAGGCAGCATACTCACGTCACAGTATAATTCCCGGGAAATAAGAGTCATCCTCTAAACCAACTTTCCGGCCAACCCAAGCACACCATGGTCCTTATTTAATGGTATATATTAGATGGTTCTACGTCATCGGGCTAACCGTTATGATTGTTCCCACAGATCATATATTATATACCCAATGGTCAACAATATCCTAACAACCTTCCATCCCCTTCTAACCCCCATTAATATATTTCCCATCTATATACATTAACCCGACTCAAACCTCGATCAATCGGTACAATCTGTATACGATACTTAATTCCTAACCCATAACTGATATAACATGCATAAACTTGAGTCTCTGATCATTATTAAGGCACACAGGTGAAGTTTAATGTACTAATTCCAAGTACTGGTGGAGCTAAGTGGCTTGTTATTGTCATTACTCACTTGCCAATACTGATGTACCGGATCCGGGTTCGCTTGGAGGATCCGGATTTGCCTCTTCAGAAACTTGACGTAGCGGATCGCTTCGTCCAGCATGGAAGCGGTGTCCAGCTTGGTTCCTCCAGGGACGAGTCTCTGGAGGGTCCTAATCTTCTCGCTGATCCTCTCCCTCCTATGGCGAGCCGCCACGCTCTGCGGGTCGTCGCTGATCCTCACGTTGCGCCTCCTCGGCCTTCGGATTGTCGCGGGATCTATGTCAACCGGCTGCATCGCCGCGATCCGGTACATCATTTCCTTCATGGCCCCCAGCTCTTCTTCTGGCTCCTGCTCTTCTTCCCCTCCAAGAATGGAAGGAATGTTAGTGGGTGGGGATTGGTGATGGGGGGGGAGAGGGTAAATTGAGCTAAAAGGAGGTTGGTTTTGGATGATTTGGGATCCCAACATGGGATTTGGGTGATCTAGATGATGATGATGATGATTCCAAGCTTGGTTGGTATCCATGTTTTAGCTTGAAGATGATAGAAAATAAAGAAATTTTCTGCTTCTTAAAAGAGTTGTACCTATGACTTGTGCAAGTGCATAGAGAGAGAGAGGAATTAAATTATCAGTGATGAAAGATGGCGAATTTCTTAGGACTACTACACCATCCAACATTAATGCAAAGTGCAAACTTCCAGAGAGAGAGAGAGAGGATAGAGAGAGAGAGAGCATGTATATATATTTTTCAAGGGAAGATGCAGATGATGACATGGGATATTTAGATATTTAATTGAAGCTAGAAACAGATATATAGTAAAACCTCTCTAAAGTAATTTTTTTAAAGTGATAATTTCTCTAAATTGATAAAAAGTCTCGGTCCTGAGTCAGGACCAGTGTTAAAATGTGATAACCCCTCTATCGTAATAACTGATACTTTTTAAAAAAAATTTAGTGTAAAATTTCGGTCCCAATTTTTGCATAAAGTGATATTTTTGAATAAATACATATATTTTTAAGATGTTAATTTATGCTAGATTTTTTTGTTTGATAACTTTTACGTCATCATTCATCTTTTGAATTATTTTTAAATGATTTTTTTGATCACCGTCTTGTTTATAAAAAAAATTTCAATCGAGTGTAGCATTTGAATAACGTTATAAGCCGAGATTTAAGGTATCTCGTGACTTTTATTTGTACTTTTATTTGATTGATTCAAAATTGCATCAACAATATCTTGTTCACTCGGAGTGTAACAGATAGACAGGTTTTGGTCCAGTGAGAATTATACTATAATTTTTTTATAGTAAAAAAATGTAAACTCCTCTTATATGATAATCTCTCTAAAGTGATAATTTTTTTATCACTTTAGAGAAGTTTTAATATATATATATATATATGAATTGGCTGGACGTAACAGAATCGAGCAATAATGGGTTAAGCAATTTTATTCTTAAAAACGAGTTTTAAGAGCCGACTTTACATGCCATAAGTACAATATTCAATTCTTGTTAGGTATGACAGTATAAAAATTCACTTCTGAAAAAAGTCGATTTTACATTTTTCACCTAACTAATGATAATTTTTTTATTCAAATTTTATAAATAAAAATAATATTATTATTAAGAAAACTATTTCTTAAATAGGATCTAACAACACTCGATGCCAACCCTATATTGGAAGCATTTTTTATATTCTTCAAGTCTTTTTAAAAGTTGCATAATATATTATATCATCTGTGCACTGAAATCTAGCTAGGTTGCTAATTAGAGGCCTGGTTTTTGGGATGCACTTTCACCATGTTTCACTCGATATTGGAAAGAAAAGTTGGTTTTAAGCTTTTTCTCAGAAGTCCTAATTGATCATCATTACATTCTTTTTCTTGCACATAACGACCACTTATGTTATACGGGGTTGGATTCAGTGGGGACAAGGCTTATCCCCACTGAAATGGATCAAGTAATTATACCTATAGATACGGTTTTCTATGATTTTCAGATCTCTAGACACGATTTTTAATAAAATCTTATGGTTCAAACGAAATCCTCTTCGTAGGGACAACTTTTATGTTATCCCCGCTCAATCCAAAACCATGTTATACGGAGCATAAAAATGCAAAGGTTTTTTATTTTTTGGATTAAAATTTTTTTTATTTTAAAAATGGATAACAAAATAAAAAATTTCTATATATATGAATAGTTTTTAAAAAAAAGCTGAAGAAAAAAATAGAGGAGGCAATATTTTAGTAGGTTTTCTTCATTCGGATTGCTGGTACGGTGTCGGTTGCCTCATATATTTTTTTTAACAAAATGGGAGGCCACTTACTCTCATTTTTAAATTTTTTAGAAAATTAACAATTTCAGAAATTTTACCAGTTTTGTGTCTATTTTGAGAATGTAATTAAAAAAATTACTCAAAAGAGAAAAAAATTCCAAATGCAAATGGATAATATATATGTATCCAAATCTCAATCTCGCTCTCCTTCTATGGTTTTCGTGAAACAATAGTGCAAAATAAAGGGTTAAATACTCTATGGTCCCTTAATTTGAGTGAAAATAGGTGGGGTCGAGAAAATGCTAAAATATTATTTAGTCCATGTAGTTAGAGAAAATATACTGATTACTCCCTGCAAAGAAAATAATGTACTGATAGCTCCCTTACATTTTGTCTTGACCGTCCCTATATTATTGTTCCAGCAAGACAACTTCGGGGATTAGGGAAGTCGATGAAGAATTTTTTTTGAAAAAGTAAAATTTTATTTATTCAAAAAGTAATAATCATCATAATAGTAAGTAATTAAATTTACAATTGTTACACTATTTAGTGCTATTGTGCACTTGTCTTTTATATAACCATAAGATAATAACTTATCAAATGCAGCGCAAAATAAATAGGGTTTATCTTAAAGTTCATCCATGATAATCTTCGATGATGATCTTCCGTTTAATTTCGAAGCGTCTTGACAACTCGTACGATGAGAATTTTCCAAGAGGGCCAAGTTCCCTGTTGAATTTGTTTATCATCATCCTGATTTTGTGCGCCTTGAGATTTGTGTTTTTCGGCTCTGTAGATTTCCGAATATTGACCTGTTCATGTGCTTGTATACTAGGCCCATCTTTCCCATCTAGTTTGACTCAATCTTGTGACACAGCAAGCCCAGAATAAACAACCCGTTCAAGCCCGGGCTCGGGTCTCCTTGTGAAGTCCAGAATAAACAACCGGTTCGAGCTTTTGTTTCTTTTTTTTTTGGTTTCCAAGCCTCCTGAATATTCCATTAACTTGTGTCTAGCCCAAATGATATAAGCCCCTCTTGTACAGCCTCCTCCTCAAGTGTTTGGAGAATATTTCTCATGTTTAGTCTTGTCATCTTGTGCACCCTTATCGCGGGTCAGATTGGGTGTTGTTGGATCCTCAGCAGCACTATTCAACTAACTAATATTAATAAGGTGATCCGTGCGAGTAAGGGTAAGCATTTAATCCGATATCTGATGTCCGAATCTGAATCCAAAAAATATTTCGGATTCGAATAATTTGTTATTCAGATTCGGGTTCAGATTATTTGAACTAAAAAGTTCAGATTCGGATTCGAATTTTAAAAAAAATAGTTTGGATATCCGAAATATCCGAACTTCATATGGGCTGGGCTTTGGGCCTAGGAGTAAGAGTGTGGGAGGTTGGGTTCATTTTCTTTTTTTCAGAAGTAGTTCCCTTCCATTTTAGATCTCAGTACAGCCAACCTCAGAGACAACCCAGAGAAACCCTAGAAAAATTAAAAAGTCGCCCGACCTTGCTCAGTATAGCCGCATCCATCCTCGCCGCGACCTCGACTCAGTTTTAGCCTCCCTGGAGAATGAATCACTTACGGCTTACCAATTTTTATTTGCAGCAAGTCAGTAACTATTGGCTTGTTTGGATGATTCTATTTTCTTGGGCTTGGAAGTTCACTTACGGCTACCCATTTTTAATTGCTTCTTGGAAGTTTTGTTCTTCGATTCTATTGATTTCTTGAATGGGTTTTAGTTTGGATTTTAACTTGATGTCACAGTAATCTATTTTAATGATAGTAAATCGGATAATTTGGATTATTCGTATCTGTATCCAAAAAAAATTTGGATATTCAGATTCAGATAATTTATTATTCGGATTTGGATTCGGATAGTAAAATATCTAATTCGGATAGTACAAAATTCGGACAGTTAGGATTCGGATAATCCGAATGCTCACTCTTACGTGCAAGTTTGAATCCCGCAACAAACGTTTCACTTTTAACAATCGCAATGGCAAAAACCCAACAACACACGGCGAAATCCCAACGGCAATGAAGTCCCCAGCAACAACAAAAAAAACCACATGGCGGACGCGTGCAGGCCCCGTAGCAGGTGCTACGGGGCCTGCGTTATCAATACCCAATCAGGGCCACCTTATTGTCCAGACGTGATATGGTACCCCATACAAGTTGATATAAACAAGTCTCCAGTTCGATTTAGAACGGGGACACCAAGGAGAATGATTGTATGTAGACCTGGCCATGAATTGAATCCGATTCGTGATTCGATTCGATTTGATTCATAAAAAATTCGATTCGATTCGACAATAATTCGATTCATCAAAAAATTCTATTCGAATTCGTCATGATAAGAATTGAATACGGTTCAATTTTTTTAATTCGTCAAACCGGCGAATTCAATTCTAATTCGTTTTGAGAATTCGATTCGTATCAAATTTGATTCGAATTCGATTCGAATTCATAAAAATTCAAAAAGGGGGGGCCGGGAATTCAGAAAAAAGGAATTCATAACTTTTTAAACTTTTTCGAAAATATTACAAAAATATTCAAAATATCAAAAAAAATTAGAGATTTTAGAATTTTTTAATTAAGTATTAAAATTATAGAATTAATTCAAATTCGATTATAATTCGATTATAATTCGATTTTAATTCGAAAATTCATAATTCGTATTCGATTCGTCTTGTGAAGAATTGAATACGGATTAATGTTTTGATGAATTCGAATTTGAATAAATTCGATTCGAATTCGTCCAAATTCGAACCGTGGTCAGGTCTTTCCGTGGAAAGATTGTATGGATGTGTTTTTCATCCATACAATATATAGAACCGTGGTCAGGTCGAGGTAGGTATAAGTCCAACTAAAAAAATTAGGGTATGAGTAGGCTCTTACGAATACCCTACCCTACCCATTGCCATCCCTAAGAATTAGAAGGTGGTCCAATCATTATCTTCACGAGGTCCTCCTAGTTCCGCCACCATCTTGCCAAAATTTACCCTTCATGAAACTAATCTCGGTTGCTTGACCTTGATTAGAAACCAAGTGTAGTGTAGAGTTAGAGAGTGGTCCACTGGTTGCCTCGACCTTATTAGAAACTAATCGCGTGATACATACATAGGTGTTTAGATGAGATGAATCAAGTAGGGATGGTAATAGTAGGATATTGGTAGAAACTTATTCATATCCTAAATTTTTTAGTTGGATCTATACTTTACTCTCAACCCTACAAATTTTCAATTGTTAGATTCATACTCTACCTTTCTGTAGATCCAGTGTTTACAAGGTCTGTAGGGTCCGACCTTTTAACGTTCTATATTTTGATATTTTTAATGAAAGTTCATTTTTATATAACATTTAAATAAATTCAAGACATCAAATTGATAAAACATTCAATAGAAAATTGATAAAACATCAAATTTTGCAATTTAATTTTAATAATACATGATTTTTCTTTTCGAGTTTGAAGTACATAAAGAATTCAACAAAAGAAATATATAAAATGTCGACTCCTAGTAATCTATCATTCACGACATTTTCTAAGCTGGTTGTGTAATAACATAATAAATATGTTAAAGTTAACAATAAAGTATATTATATATATTATAATACATACTAATTAGGGTATAATTAGGTCTAATTAGGGTAGAGTCTAAAATACGGAAAAAATGTAAGGGTAGGATTCGACCATCAGGATATGAATATTTCTGCCATCCCTAAAATCAAAGAGATTTAGTTAGGTTGTAATTGCCGCGTCGTTAAACATATGATAAGTTTTTAATAGGTGATTATTGTCATCTAATTCGAGAAGCAATCTAAAATATTTTTCGGACCTCACTCTACCAAAAAGATAAACATTTACAAAGCCTCGATTACTAATTTGTAACCATGTTGTGGTTATTATCAGACTTTCATTCTTTTTCTACTTTTTGAAAAGAATAATTTTTATATAATTACAATGCGTAAAAATATTGATCAATATAAAGCTCCTAATATCAAAATCCCTCTTAGCAACACTTACGCAAGTTACCTAATATTTAAGCACATTTTCGCCAGACCGGTTATGTTTCTTTATCTCCTTTGCAATGGTCGAATCTCGTAATACTGTTAAGGATATAAGACACGTCTCCCTCCCAAATCACCTCTAACCTTTTTGCGACGAGAGATGATTTCACATCTCCGTACCCTTCCATTGTGGAGGGATATTGTATAAGACCATCAGCATCCGCAACCTGCCCTAACCTAGGTTACAGAATAAATAATTAATTTTTCTCTCATCTACATCAACCTAACCCAATTTTTTTTTTCTACCCACATCCGCAACCTGCCCCAACTTAGGTCACAGAATAAACAATTAATTTTTCTCTCATCCACATATTATCTACTATTATTTTTTGTTTATATAAAAATTATAATAAATATACGAAAATGATTATTCCGTAATTATAACAAGAAAAAATTAATGTCAATAACAAAATTAAGGTTACAAAAATTGAAATACAAAATTAGATAGAAATAATTCGAGCTACAAAGATAACTCCAATTTTGGGCTACAAAGATAACTCCAACCTAGGTTACAGAATAAACAATTAATTTTTCTTTCATCCATATATTATCTACTATTATTTTTTATTTATATAAAAATTATAATAAATATACGAAAATGATTATTCCATAATTATAACAAGAAAAAATTAATGTCAGTAACAAAATTAAGATTACAAAATTGAAATACAAAATTAGATATAAATAATTTGAACTACAAATATAACTCCAATGTGGCAGCCGGCCTCCGAGGTCGAGGCCGCGGATGCTGCTAGTCTAAGAAGAAGGTCTTAGTCTCCAAGTCCGGCGCCAAATTTTGCCTACCTTCCTGCCCTTTCCCTGGTGGAAGGTGGTTGTAGGCTTCAGAACTATTCTTTAGTTTTTAAAGAAGAGATTTAGAGAGTTTACGGAGAGGTTTTTTCTAGGAAAATTTTCTATCTCGTTCTTATACGCTCAAACTTATTTTTTCCGTCTCTTTGAATTACATTTTTTTAGCTTTTTCACCAACTTTTATACTTTATTTTTGCATTTTGTACATGCACACAGCATGGTCTCTTTATTCCTGGCCTTTTTACTATGGTATGGTTTGTGTATGGGTTCATAAGATCGGTTTGTGTATGGGTTCATAAGATCGATAGTATATTATGAATCATACCATTTTACCTTTCTTTTGACCTTAAACAATGTTGTTCTCTTTTTTTCTTTCTTCTTTTGTTAAATTCTTGATGTACTTAGAATTTGAAAGAAAAAACTCTACCATTGTAAATTACAAAATTTGAAGTAACTTCAGTTTATTATTGACTGTTGATGTTTAAAGGCTGAAATGTCTTGAATTTGTTTTAATTTTATGTTTATACTTATCAGAAAATAAATTGTTTTAAGGGTCGAACTTACCTACCCTGAAACTAATGATATTGTCTGATCACTGGTAAAAAGAAGTACAGGAGAAGTTGGATAAATTTCGACATCAGTTTTGGGTTTGGATACGTCTCTCGTATATGTATGTTTACAAATTCTGATCAACCAGAATAAGAACTCCACATATATATACGCATTTTGAACAAGCACCTATTAAGTTGAGAAGAGTTACCTTCATCAGAGTCGTACAAAAAACATGATCCAGATGCATGAACCGGTGAAGATTTTGCCCATTTGTACAGAATCAGTCTTCCGATTACTGTGGATCAATCGACATTGGTGTAATGCGTCGCTTTGCTGGTTTGTTAGAGATTGGAGCGGCCACTGAGCTTGTCGTCGTCACCGGCTTCTCTTCAACATTTTCTCCTTCCGTTTTCCGATCGTCGGTTACCATTTGATTACTGTCCGAGGGTGGGTCTACTACCATTTTCTCTTGCTGAACCACAGGAGCTTTATCGTCAGGAACCTTTTTCACTTGCTCTACACCGAAAGAGGAACCAATGAGAAAGGATCCGAATTACGTAATGAGATGAACATGGTAACACCACCACCTCTCTTGAAGAAAATTTATAAGTACCTGATAATGGCATGGGTGAACCCAGTTCATCAGATTCAAATTCCACCAATGTGCAGTATCCATCTTGGGAGGAGACAGCTAGAAACTTGCCATTAGACGACCTTCAATTAACAAAAAACATTCAGGTCACTAGAATACTGTACTATGCAGAAACAAATGAACAGAAGTTTAGCCATCTGCTAATGAGACGAAAAAAATGGTGTTCTGCTGACTATATGACATTAGGCTTCTTTAGCAGGCCTGGAAGTTGCTCACCTTTTTCACTATGCTAGGCCACTAAAAATCATAAACATCACTTCTAACTGAGCAAGTTCCGAAACATAGTATGGAAGTGAATTCAACAGCAATAAATATTTAGTCCGTATGGACGATGAACTGGCTGATGAGCTATTACCATGCAATGTCAGTTATAGCTGCATAATGTAGACCTGCGAAAATGGCTATTGGAGAAACACTTTCCGTGTCATAAATATAGAGTGAGTTCAAAGTTGCCACGGCAAAGACAAGGCGATAAGGAAGCTTGAAAAAGTCAGCTGCAACATAAAATGAAAACCATTTTGTCAATAATCAATTTTTTTGCATCACCAACAGGGACTGTATGTAAGAAGAATGTACCTGAGGGTGATCCTCTAAGGCTAAATGATAATGGACAAAAGCGAACAGCTACAACAGGTTTGTTAGCACCAGGGAGCAGTAAAGCCGGTCTGAGGATTCAAAAAAAACAAGGAGTTGGGTATTATTTTACAAATTTGAAAGAGCCACCACTGGGTCGGAGTAAACATTAGATCTGTTTTCCTCAAATAATTCAATTCACTCCCAGCATTTCCTAAATTTGACTACCTAACCAATATCAAAAGCCATGCACACTTTTTGTGCGGCAAAAAATAGATTCTGATCGTTCATTGATAACATAACAATCAAACCTGAGGACCTGAAACAGAGAGCATTAAGTTAATAGCCTTGCCTTGAGAGGTCTGTCCTGGAAAATGCGTAGGCAGTATTTACAGTTTCTGATGAAGATGAGATCTTGTGAGAACCTAAAATGAGGAAAAGCTACGTCAACTCAAACAGCCTAGAGAAAAGGGCCTTTGTTGTGGATATGGTGACCACAGAAACACAATGTGTTATTACTGGAGGGGTAAGCTCAAACAAAAGTGCTATATTTCACATAAGGCTTCAAGGCCTTTAGTATTTTAAATGCAGGAGTATGTAACTTTGTACTTGAGCAATCGGAGAAGGACATCAGGATTGAAATAAGCAACAGACAAACCCCGGGTGACTACCACAAAAAAAATGCTATTTACTTGCATTAACAATTCAAGAACAAAAAAGGACTATCTTTTATAAGTTGCCGATAATAGCTGCTTACTCCAACATTAGAACAAACACCTCAAGAAAATCCTCCATACCACAGGTATGCTTGATATCAAAGTCACACCAGCAAAAAGGAGGATTAGATTTGCAAAGAGGCACAAATATTTCCACCAAGGTTTAAAGTCTTTTTTTATTAAGCACGGCATCACCAGCAATGATGACAGCAAGATCTGTAGCCCAGACATGTAGAAAGCAGCAAAACAATGTAGCCTGCAGCTCCATGAAAAATACCGATTCCCAAATATTTTAACACTTGAGGTTAAGGAGATGCATTCAACATACCAGCAGGAACCAGTAAAAATGATCCATCAAGTGACCAGGACAATCTTCGGAAGAAAGAAGGTAGTGTTTCGTCATGAAAGAGATGAGTTTTTGTAGCCTGAAAATGGAGCATTGGATGAGTGTAGTTATGAGGCAAATGAATATCAAAAATCAGAGATGATAAGATATTCTTCTGACCTTTGCATCATCTGCTGTACGTTGTTCAGCCTTTGCAATCACATTCTGGCAAACATAAGTCATCTTCTCAGTGCCTTTTGTTTTTATTTGAGGCTTACTGACATAAACTCGACATGTTCTATCTGAGCTTATAGAAGCAACATACTTGCCCAATGGGTCCCAAGCCACACCCTGAACATAATGAGCATGTGCATCCAATATCTGGTGAACAGAACCTGAACATTGAAAATACAGACAGTATGTAACAGGCAATACTAATTCAACAAGCAAGCATGTTTATTGCCTATCTATATTACCTTTATTGATGTCCCATATGATGCAAGAGTTATCAACAGATCCCGATACAAGAAATGCACTGTCAGGAGACCACTGTAGGTCCAAAATATCTTTGCGGTGAAATCTGAGAGTGAGTTGTACAATTTTTCCAACAGTAAGCAAAACTTGAATAAACTAGATAGCAGAAACGTCTAAAGATTCAGTGACACACCACTCAAAATGAATAGAGAACACGAAGCTCAATGTTTTAGTTTGAAAATCATAAACAAAGGAGAAACATAATGAACTAAAAGGGAAAGGGAATGCTGTGAAGAAAAGTCCCAGGCATCAATAATCAGTGAATTGGATCTTGACACATGCTGATGAATCCCAAAATAATGAACTAAAATCATTTCTAGGAGCTGGGTGTGCAAGCAAGAGAGAGATCGTGCAAGCAGAGTGAATAAAGATGGAAGAAGATGGATGAGCTGAAGAAAGTGCAAAGACAGATTTGGGTGAGTAGAGAAGAAAGAAAATGAGGAAAGGAAGAGAGATGATTTGTTTGAGATGACGAAGAGACTGAGGAGAGGGGATATGTAAATGGAAATAACGGTAAAGACTGAACAGAAAGGAAAGCAAAAATAAAACAGCTCAGCTGTATGGTCCCTAAAGTTTTATAAACTTCTCTCAAGTTTCAGCGAGACCATTCTATCTACTTGTTCCACAAACCATAGGATCAGCTGGACTTAAGGTCCTTGATTTTGGGGTCTGGTCCTGGTTATTTTCTCAAGATATAAAACAGCTGAATGTACATGGAAGTTTGCACGAAATTATAGAAAAATGCAATGTTATGTACCATTTATTTAAAGCTTTCAAAAAAGTCCTGTGCATTAAATCTTATTACCAATTCTACAATTAATCGTTGCTGTCCTGTAGCCCCGTTATTAAGTTCTAGGTTAAATGTTAATCTCTATCCTTTAAGAGAAAATGGAAATCTCTACAATTGGTAACTGTGGATTTTGGGAACAATATCTTGAACGTGAATGTCAGATACTGTTGCTGTTACCATTAGATGAATTTGTTACCACACTCTAGCAAGACGAGACATATAATACTTACGATTCTTGAGTATTTACTTCAATCCTCATGTCCCATACTGCCAAGTAACTTTCCTTGACATATGAGTGTTGTCCTTTCCAGTTTGACACATTCATAATATTTCTCTCCAGAGTTAACATTTCAACCCAATCTTGACACATCGTCTTCTAAACTCAGGCCAATATAAAATCAGGAGGGAAAAAATCTGACTAATGATTGTAAGGAAAACATACTGATGAAAGAACTCACGATAAATTCTTTAGAACTTTCCATGTTTGACCCGTTTCTGCTGAATGCAACTTCCAAATGATTAACTCACCTCCTAGAGAAAAAAAGGAAAATAGAATCTTAGGATAACGACATAAGTAATGGTAACGTAGCCAAGATAGCAATCCAGTCATACCATCTGCACCGGATGCTAGTTGTTCCCCTGCACAATAAAACAGTTCTTTTAATACAAATTTGAAGAATAGCAAGAGATTGGCTTACGGAACACTTTCCACATCTGAAAATGAGAATGGATAAAAACGTGGCTGGCTGATTTTTCAGCAAGAAATAAGCAAAAGGATTTTACAACTAGAAAGATAAAGGTACTATAAGGCCCCATTAGAATTCCAGCGCCAGAAAGTCTTTGTACATAAAATACACGTTCAATAAGGACACAGCAACATACATCCCTAACCATATGTCATCTAATTAATGATACTTTATCCAAACCTATGAAATTGAATCAGTTGTACAGCAACCAAACCAATTTGTTTCAAGAAAAAATTTACTTGCTTAACGCAGTAATGTATTCTCACCAGATGGAGAGAAACGTAGGGCATTGACAGCAGAACCATGGTATGAAAGACTCTGTTGATAAGATGCTGTTGGGATCTTCTTCTCCACTTCACTCGTAATTATCAACCACAGCTACAACCCACGGGTAGAGCAAAGAGTCAAATGCCACATTAACTTCAAGAACTTGATCGACCTATTAATCTACCCAACAACTGAAAACCATAACCGATAGAATTCAACTTCTGACCCAACATTATCACATCTGAAACATCAAATCAAGAACGATCATAAGCTTTTCCTTCTTCTAAACCTAAAAGCAAAAGAGGGAAACATTTGAAATCGTTCACACACAATAATTGTAAGTTCTGGTCTAGTTACTTCTTGATAGGCATTGGTGTTGGAAAACCTCCCAAAGTACTAGTCTCCAGAGCCAAAAAAAAAGGTAGGAGCAATCCAACCAGAGTGAAATTTCAACACCAATGCCATCTTGATTCAAAGCCATTACTAGGTCATTAACAGCATATTGCCTAAGCTATGCAACAAAGACGTCAAAATACTTCAGTATCAATACAAGGTCCATTGATCATCCCGACTCTGATTTCCGGCCACTCAATTCAATCACTGCAAGTCAATTCAATCCCTGCAAAGTCAAACTCATAACACATTTCCCTTTTTCTTCTTCCCTTTCGTGTTTCCGCTCCAATTTCTAAACCCCCAGCAACAAACATTTTCGCAACCAATACAGGTTATAAATCGAACTTACTGTTTCGCTTTAGCCTGCATTAAAACCCGTGAATCCTCTAAATACCGTAGTAAGAGACAACCGAGAATTTATGGAGGAGAAAAACCAGAGTAACCTATCTCGATGTCGAATGCTCAACCAACGATACAAGGCGCAGTAAATCCATCGGTCGGAACAGAAAAAGGTAAATACCTTGATGTCGAAATCGGCTCCGCCGGTGGCGAGGAGACCGGAGAAGGGGTGAAAGTCTAGGGTTAGCACTGGCTTACAGTCGTGCCAATTTATCTGGACGGTTCCCCCCTTCATTTTTCGATTCACCGATTGCCCACTCTCTCTCTCTCTCTCTCCCTCTCTCTCTCCCTCCCCTTCCGACTGGATTTAAGCGCCTCCGGAATTCGGATTGGTTGCGGAGGGGCGAAGCGGAGGAATTGGGGGTTTAGGGTTTTCTATGACTTCGAGGAGGGAGGCCAGTTCGCGGGTTCCCTTTATTGCGATTTGGCGGGAAAATGGAGACCATGCGGCTTCCTTTTTGTTGTTTGACCACAACTTTATGGTAAATTACACTTTTGCCTCTAATATTGTTTTTGAAATAAATTTACTTATGTGATAAGGGTAAACCTAGATATGAATTTACTTTGTACTGAGCGATCGGCACTGAAATCTACTCTAACGTTGACTCACAGCAAAAATGATGGTTAATAGACACACAACAGAAATTAACACAAACACAGTAAATAAAACATAAAATAAACACGAAACTTATGCCAATGACATAAACGACCATGACACCCAATAGGAAAGCCTAGTTGTGATTATGGATCTTGTGACGAATTAACTAGTGTCCAGATTTGATTTAAGACATACGGTGCATTATACGTTGTAAAAAACGGAAGGGCGAATTTTGGAGTTCTACTAGAATTTTGAATTTTTCTCTTGTCTACACTTTTGTCGGCCTTCATGGCCCGGCTGCTTCCAGACCCGGGCATGGGCGTGGTCCCTTACACAGCTTCTTCAATAGTCGTGGAGTCTATGCAACTTCCAAAAGACAGAGCTTCCTCTCATGATCATTAGGGTTCGGCAATAACGGATCCCTGGTTCCAGTATTCAAGGGTCTCATTCAGCTGTTAGCGAGGAGATTATTTTCGCGACCAATCGAGACCACGTAAAGTGGTCCCTCCGACGTCGGACATGGAAAGTCACGGGGTCGTAGATTTGTTGAATAGCACTTAAGAGTGATCAGAGTCGTACCGCCAGTCATAGAGCAACCACGCATGTCCGCCGATGCTCAGCCAATACGATCGACTGTGGTGGTCAGGCCATCGCAACTCCCTAATCTGTTGCACCCATCATCGCAACAGACCAAGGTTGATTCAACATCATGCATGCCGGAGATCGCTCATGTATCACGTTCAGTTTTGGATGCTACACGGCCATGCAACCCTAACTCAGGGGTTGGTCAAGCTTGCTTTAATCCTATGTCCCCTACATTGCACGCGGCTGTTGGAAGGGAGATAGAGGTTTTAGCTATGTCAAATGGTGTGTGGCAGCCATCTACACAATAGTAAACAGTAGGGGCGGCCTCCATTAATAATGCTAATGCTGGTGTGGAGTCTGTCCCCGGTACCAGGGAAGCACCGCTCAACTTTTTGGATTATTTCGATATGAGTCTTTTCAATGCTTTTACTTCGTTCGTGACTCTTATGATTCAGGGTAATACATTACCACAACATTGGATGGTTTCAGAGATGGAGAGGCAAGGATATATGAATCCAATGTTGCTTCTGATGCCAGAGACGTGGACACGACATGAGCATGAAACTTTGGCGACACTGGAACCCGATGTGGTGAAGGCAACCCCTATGATTGCCATTGATTCTAGTTAGCCGACACTGGACTGGTCTTTCCATACGAAGAATCCAAGTTCGGCTCAAGGTGGAATAATTGCAGCCGAGACACCGCCACATGGGTCTAATCTACAAGTTGGAGCTTTGCCAAGGGCAGGGCAACTTCCGAGCAAAGTATCGCCTGTCTCGACTCGTGATTCTTTCCTAGTACCTGGGATAAGGTCATCCTATATTACCCTCATTCGTTCTCAACTCTGGGTTGGACTAATACATGTGCTCACATTAAACCGATTATAAAAGGTAATCATCATGCTATTCTAAATGATAAGAATGGGTATGAGGCTTGTGATGTTTAGTAAGCAAAAAAGGCATGTATTGGGCGTCTTATTATTCTAAAATGTGCTAAGCTATGTTCATTGTATTAATTACGAGGTTCAATTTCAAAGGCGTGGTCGAACTCGTCGTGGAGGATGATGATCTCCCTGGGACTAGGAAATTACAGATTTCATTTTGATTCAGAACGGGATAGAGAGTTGACCTTTAGTTCTACACTGTGAAAGTTGCGACAAGGAACTTTGTATCTGCAGCCGTGGGTACGAGACTTTGTTACAACAAGGACAACCATTTCGGTCGCAAAAGTTTGGGTAAGACTCTCTTGTCTCGGTATAGAGTATATAGATCTAGATATTGTTTTGGGATTGGCAGTGACCATTAGTGGTCCTATAAGAGCGGGCGTGGATGCACTTAGTTGAAGTTTTAATGTTTACGTTTGAGTGTTGGTTGAAGTAGATTTGGCTAAATCGCTTCCGAATAAGGTGTTACCTGACAAAAGTTCATAGGTGAATATTACTTAAGAGAATCTGCCCAGCTTGTGCTTTCATTGCAAGCTAATAGGTCATCAAATTTCAACATGTCGAAAGTTACAGATTCGAATAACGGACAGCTTGCAGCTAGGAAATGTTAAATTGTACAGGGCAAGTTCCCTCAGCAATAGGGCGGGGGGGCTCAACAGGTTTATACAATGGAAGGTTACCGAGTTTGGCAAAAGAAAAAGGTTGGTGGTATTGATAAGCCAATTGCACCTGTATATACTATTTCAAAGGAAATTTTGGTCCTGGTGGCTAATGCCTTTGAGGCCCTTCAAGAGGAAGGGGAGATAATCGAGGATGATGGGGAGAAAGTGGCTACCAAGGATCGGGATGATCAAGTCCGCTCACCGGCCCGGATGGTATCAATTATTGATCTGGATATTCCTTAAAAAATATCAAGTTCTGAAGTGGTGAGGGTTGAGGTGTCTATGTAGCTAATGGATTCTGCAAGGCCCATTGTTGCTACCGCTGCGGTGGATACACGCCTAGAAATGAATAATGAGAAGTGTTTGCAGGTTGATAAGGGAGGGAATGGGGATGGAGTTTTGATTAACCCAGCTATAATTGATGTTGTTTCAGGTTGATAAGGCAGGGAATGGGGATGGACTATTGATTAACCCAGCTACAGTTGATGTTATTTTATGTTGATAAGGCAGGGAATGGGGATGAGAGAGGACTTTTAGAGGAATATCAGTGGGTTGAGGAATGAGGTACATCAAGTCCTCTCTCGGTTGAAGCAGTTGGGCGAGAAAGTTCCTCGGAAAAATGCCATCACCTCAAGAATTTTCCAAGGGAAGGTTAGAATATTAATGAGGAACATGACGAATTGGATGTCTTGGCTTGTATGGTGTCTTATCACTTCGTACATCATTATCCTTCTTTATCCATGAGACTGTATATGGATGAGAGTGGGAAATCATTTTAAGCTTGAATTTGTCCAGCATTTCTTGAGACACAAAGAGTTCTCCATCAATGACTAACGAGCACACCTTTCCATGAGATTTGTACTTCGATTTAAAGATGTTGGCCTTAACAAAAATTAGTTATTATCTTGTTTATGGGCTGCAAGAATTCTCTGTATTACCAAACATTCTTCCTCTTCCAGTTCGATCTCCTCGCATTCACACACATCATCTTCATCATATATTGGGCCATAAGATTCAAAATGTGGTTCTTCTTCTACCATATATTGGGCCATCATTTTTACGGTTGGGACACTAGCTCAATATTGACCAGTTTGAAACATGACTTGGCTTTTCTTTCCGGGCTGAATTACCACCCTCTTTGTCGATCCCCTTCTTTGGAACATCCTTGCGGTTAAATTTGCCTTTTGGAGGATAGAAACTTTGAATATCAGCACACTTGTTCGTCCCACGCTTTTGCAACTTTGATTAAACTTTTAATGCTAGTTGATATGCATCATTAAGTTTCAAGAGTTAATGCATCACTATCTCATCTTTAATTGTTGCTTTGAGCCTGTTGACATATCTGGCAACAAGTTGGTCTTCTGATTCTTGATGGCTAATTCTTGTTATTAATTTATAAAAGTACTTCGTATAGTTTTGTTGCTTTGCTACAAGGTATTAAATTGCATAAAAGTACTTTGGACAAAATTTGAAGGAAGAAATTTTTCACATAGCCTGGCTTTCATCTTCTCCCCAGAAGCAATCATGGATTTTTTTTTCGCAATCTCATATCTTGCATTTTATCATACCAAAGGAATGTATAACCTCATAGCCGGGAGCAACAAGCCTAACTTTCTGGTTCTCCGAGATATCTTTATACTCAAAGAATTTTTCCATGGTCAGAAGCCAATCAAGAAATTCATCAAGTCGAAGGCGACCATGAAACTCTGGTGTGTCCATCTTTATAAGATCTTTTGATTGGGTGAACCTTTCAAAAAATTCATCACGACGCTCAAGACGTATGGTCAATTCCTTAACTTGTCTCCAAAGTTCCTGAATTTGAGCATCTTGTTCATCTCCAAAAATTTTCATGTTTCCTCTACAAAGACCGCATCTTCCTCTTCTCGTTGCCATGAGAGAAAGTTGAAAGACACCAAGAGCGTAATTCTAGCTCTGATACCAAATAACGAGGGTGGAAAACAAAATGAAGGAGAATGATAGATTAGTGGATACAAATTTGACTTCCAATTAGGAGATAACAAGTAAATGACAACTCTATTCTCAAACATGAATACTATAATATTCAATCTTCATAATTTGACTTTTAACCACATAACATGAGGTATTTATAGGTTACAAGAGTTTAATTATTCAATGATCTAGCAAACAAAAGGAAAATGACTTTCAAACTTATTATTTATTTTTTTGTATTTTTGCGTCACTTTGAAGGATCATCACTCTTGGAATACTTTGAGAATGTTGAAAAACAATATATAGATAGAAAGATAATCGAGTTGGCTTTTCAATGCCACAAATGGTGCACGAATTGAAGTTTTCTAGAGAAAGTTATGACCATATTGCTAGGTAATGTCGGGTTCATCGAACTTCAACTAGTTTTTCATTGAATTTTACCACGATAGATTTGTAATGAGATCTTCGGGTGCAATCTCATATTAGTAAGATAACATTTAAACCTTAAAGTTGTATATATCTAAATATTTATTGTGGAATAAAAATTTACTTCTAAAAAAATTATATAACTTAACATATTTTAGTTTAATTGTCGTATAGTTTTATCCAATTCGTAGATTAATAGATTTGAATTGAATAAGACTTTTGAATGGTAATAAAGTTCGTCTAACAAGTATTTAATATATTTAAATTCTCCATAATTCAAAATCAAAATATTTTGATTAATGTAAAATAATTTATTGTTGTTTAATCCAAATATTTGTTGGTAATGGCAAGCGAGCAACCTTTTCTCATCCATTCAATTTTCCAACTAGTATGCTCATCACCAAACATAAAACTTACGCAATATGTTGAATTGTCGGCTAGCTTACTTGTTTGTGAGTGATCCTTATCTGTAAATTTAGTTTATGTGTATTGAGTTATCTAATTTAGATTCGAGTTAGATAATATTATTAAAAAGTAGTAAAATTTTCTAACAAATATTTAATATTGTTGTGTTTTCAATAATGCGAACTTCATACTTCACTAAAACAAAACAAATCCCTGTTGATCTGGCTACTTCTTGGTAGAATCAATTTTTTTCGTAAAAGGTGTAGAATAGATAATCTCCCAAAGAATTTGTCTCCTCCCACCCCTTCGTAACTCAATGTACTATTGAATTCGAATTTTTTCCTACGTGATATAAGCATTTGAAGCTTTACCACCAAACATTAAAGATGAAAAGCTACCAACAACAACCATGCACTAAAGATAACAGCTTCAAACAATCTGACGAAAAAGGAAACACAAGTGACCCACCAATTTAATTTAAACAAAAGTGGAGACATATTAACCAATTACCACTGGATAGAATTAATAATTCCCAAAATGACATCACAAATGTGCTTCAAACCATCCTCCCTACGACCAATCTCTGCAGGATAAGCCAATCCAGGGTACCTCCTGAACGCATTACGGCAAGCATTTGGGTAATCTGAGGCAGCCATGACGTTTATAGAGGCATAGTCGTACGCTTCCATGGCCAAGTCCTGAACCGAATCCTGAAGCGCGTTACCTGCGTACGCGTACTTATCCGCGCATTCCTTGAGCACCACCTTCAAGAATGTGTCGTTCGTGGCGGAGCTGAGCAGCTGGGAGGACAAGTACGAGGATGTAGCCGTGGCGTTGGCCGTCCCGAGGCCTACCATGGTAATGGCGAGTCCCTTGACGTCCAGAGCTGGGCTGGTGGCGTTGGACTTGAGGGACGAGACACAGAGGTCGTAGTACTTGGTGTTTTTGCATGTTTTCTTTATCAGGTCCATGTCCCCTACGACAAGACTTGGGTTTCCAAGAAAAGTTGGCAAGACTAAGGAGAGGAGAATGAACAAGCAAGTCATGGATCCCATGGCCAAGTTTGTGGGTAGTGTTTGTCTGAAGAATAATAACAATAAGATGAAGAAGAGGGTCTTGCCTGTTATTATTACTTGATTGACTCTTTAGGTCTTCTTGTAAAGCTTATGTTCATACGGAATGCAAATGTGGCTTGTGTGGCCCATATTTTAAAAATACCATATCTTCAATTATATATCTGATGATAGGCTGATGATTTGTCCAATTGAGTACACATAGTTTCGCTCGCTCTAGATATCGTCATTATCCAATTGACTACATCATTCTCTGATCTCGGAGCATATCTAAGTTTGCAATTACACAAGTTACTAATCGATAATCTTGTCACCAAAGCTACATTCTCTGCCTCCCAATTAATTGACTTGTGTGGCTTTATGCTTTATTTATGAACACCGAAACAAATACTTACATTAATATAGATTAGCGTTGAGATTATTACATCTAGTGATGCAATTGAGGTGAGTTTGTTATAAGTGTGGAAAAAAATTTATCTGACTATTATTATCTCTAATGTTAGTATTTGTATCAAATTTTAGATAAGTTAAAACTCTTATTCTTATCGAATAGAGTAATAGCATCTCCTATATATATCGACCTATGCCTAGGTCTTATGTGTGTAGTCGAGAGTTATGAGGTAGACGAATCTCCTTTGCCCGTGATTTTCTCTCCGTCTTAGGATTTCCACGTAAATTTCGTGTCTTGTATTTCTCGTTTCGATCTGATATCACAACATCTAATTATAAGTTACATATAAAAATTTTAACATAATATCAAAACATATTAGTGTTGTTGCTTTTATTCCACTTGTTCATAGAAAGGTCTTTGGCTGTCCATACTGGATTGACTCTGAGGTGGTCTTTTCTGATTGCAAGCTTGCGTTCATACTGGAATCGATTGGGAGGTGGCCAACTGCCAATAAAAAGTCACGGGACCATAATACGGCCAATTTATAGGCCCGTAGACCTCCTCCCAATGCTACTCCAAGTTCTGCCAGTATGTCACTCTGTCTTCTTTACACACTTGCCAATTTTGGGGTCTCTGAAACGACCTTTCATTAATAAAAACTTGAAAGGAAATCATCAATTATTATGTCCTTTTCTCGAGATAAATTATCGTAGTCCCAATTATATGATTCTTTCCGCGTTTCTTTGGGTAATTTGCTGAGGCCGCGGGGTCGCAACTTCACAAGAGGTTGAGAAGAATCTTATATTTAGTAAGATATAATTTACTATTTTGTTTATATATTTAGGGGTTATTGTGCCTCCATTTCCAAGAAAAAAATTTGAGAGGATTGTTTTAATACAATGGATTAAATATTGTTAGAAAAATTTTGCTATTTTTTAAAAGTTAGGTTTAATTTGAATTAGTGAATCTAGTGAATGTTTAAATGATAGTTAGTATAAAAAAATTTAATGAGCTGTGCCTAAGTGCGGAAATCCCTTTGAAATCTATCAGAACATGCTCCAACTTGTATTATTGGGTAAATAATTGCATATGACTAAGAATTTCTATATTATATTTTTCCTAGTACTCATAATTTATTCAGATTTGAAAAATATGTTGTCCACTGGCCACAAAGACGCTTTATTTAGTGGAAAAAATTAATTTTTTTTAGGAAAACAACTTTTTGAGCAACTTTTTTATTTTTAAAAAAATTTCAACGTGATTTTTTGTGAGAAATCAGCAATGGTGAATAATTACTTGATGCCACTATAGGTGGTATTAGGATCCTGTTTGTTTTCATTCATTTCAGAACTGAATTTTCTTATAATATGAACGAAAATAATCGGTGCTCGCCATTTATTCAATGCAACCACCTAAGCTCTCCTAAACCCCAAGAAAACTTTTTCTCATCATCGGCACTAAGTCAAGAACCACCAAACGAAACCCATACAAAGAAAAAGAGAGGAGCATCTCCACGCAACCCCTACAAAAATGTATGAAGAAAAGCCTTAAAGCTGAAAACTTTTTACCCACAACTGAGAACAAGAAAAGAAACGAACATAACTTAACGAAACCAGATTGAGTGGGGACTAAATAAAAGTACCTGTGGGCACGGCAATTTGGGGAGGCGAGGGGGAGGGGATTTGCGATTTGGGAAGACTCGATTGTCGAATTAGGTTTAAGTTTTAACCTTCTGCCCAAGTTCCGGTCGAGCCGGCATCCACTCAGCACGGGAGTGAAAATCACCCGGTCGGACCGGATTTAGGGCGGTTCAAACACTCTTTTTTACATGACGTGAGAAAAAGACTCCACTGACAACAACTTGGTTACAAGAAATGGTTGGCCATCAAGAGTTGTGGCCTCTCATCAGCTTGGTCGGTTTCTGTTGATAATTCAGCCTTCATCTCTTCAACCCTTTTATCCCAAACACTATCGATTACCTTCCAAGCTTCATCATTCACAATCTGTGTCTGTAGGACAAAAAGAAACATGCTGAAAAAGATCAGCATTACAATTTATGCTAATAACCACTGTAGCGATCCGCAAACCTCTTTCTTTACCTCCATAGGACGGCCAACACCGAAGGTGGAAAACCCAACGTTGCCCGGCGCAAAGGTAACCCTCCCTGGAAGTGTTATTCCATGGATCCCCCACCGTCCAGCATACAGTTGGGCTCCGTACTCATCGACTGGATTAACAATCGGCTGAATACGAGGAATGCAAAATTTATAACATTAGCCCGAATTCAGAACAAGAAGTCATCAGTAATGAAAATGAAAATCTATGGATGGAAACAAAATGGGTGAAAAATGGTGACATCTGCCAGATCAGGTTGGAGTCCTGCTTGACTAAGAAGAGAAAGAACAGTGCCAAATGGCCTAGCCACATTAAGAGGCCCTGTTGGTTAAGACAAAGATGGCTAACCAAAGAAGCATTTGCTCAACCTGTTGGTTACAAAGCATAAGTAGATTGCACATAAAACAAATTAAATTTGTTCGACAACATGCCTAGCGACAGAGCAGCTCCAAGTTAGTTTGGCTGACCAAAGAATACAGAATATGCTAGGCTAAGAACTCACCTGAGGAATTCTAGGTGCCTTTCTGTATATATCCCATATTTCAGCAGCTTTTATTTGTTTTCTCTCAAGTAAAGTATCTACAAATAAGAGCAGCAACATTGTAAGGAGCACCAGAAATATTAAACTAATTTTTTTTATACCGCATTTTTTAAAGCTGAAAATAGTGACAAACATGTTTAAATCCCAGTAGTATTATCTCTCAAGGTTGAGCAAGTTTTTTGATTAAAAAAAAAAGACAAACAAAAGCAACAAGGGCTGCACCTATCTACATCAAGAAGATCTATTACAATTTGCTACAAAATCCACAAATCTATAGCATTACAAAAATATCGTCCTCTATATTAAAAAAGTAAAAGTCTATGTATTAACCAAAATCAGAAAGAGGTTTTTCCTTCCCCTCAAACACCAGCGCATTTGTTCCTATCCATGTGGACCAAAAGATAACAAAAGGGATGAACACTTCTACACATTTCCTCCCTCAGATCCTAATGGACCATCCATCCAATTTGTAGAATAGCATATGCCATGATCCCACAAATTCCTTGCACTCCTCACAGCAAGTGTGGACAAGTCAAGAGGGGAAGGAGAAGACATAACCTGCCTCTCACTCTCACTGTCGCAGTACTTTTTTTGTTTATGCAATAAATTGTAAGATTAAGCTACCGGGTTGATTTAGTTGGGCAGAGAGTAAGTACCTGTAATGGTTTCTACTGCTGAACGGTATTCTCTTAGCACAGACAAGCACTTTTCAACAGAATAACGCATGTACTCATCACGAAGAGCTTCTAGTTTGGCTGCAAGCTGTGTTGTTAGCTTAGATGAGTTAGATACAATAGAAAGATGTCTTCTTAAAAGTGAGCACAATAGGTTAGCTCAAAAGGAAAGAAGTGCACATTTGGCACAAGATCACTGTGGTTCCTGTAATGTGCTTTGCCAAATGCTGTCATTCCAGTGGTCATGATCAGAATATCTGCAACCCTTGATGCTTCTACCGTTGCCTTTGCAGAAAGCCAACACAAGTTTTTTGCACCAAAAATCTCCTCTTCAATTACTCTAGCTACAGATTAATGTGAGGAATTTAGGCTTAAAATGAACCTTCGAGTTATCAGAAACCAATAGATGTATGGCTAAGCAACTACAAACTAAATAGCAATCCAAAGAAACAACACAGTACCAAGGTACAGGCCCAAAAATCGCAATATAGCAGTAAATCAACAAAGGACCTAACATTTCTTTGTAAGCCAGCAAATTTTGAGATTGGTAAACCAATCTTCTTAATCAATTGAAAAGGCAAAAGCTTTTGCAATTTGTCTGGGTGCAAGTATATACTCTAGCTTATTTTGGCAACATAAACACAACTAATTCTTGTCAAGTCAAACCTTAGCTAAAGCAACTCTGGGAAGTAGGACAACTTGGGCTCAAACTCGATTATAAAAGTACCTTTTAGATAGTAACTCATTCAAGGAATATAGTTGCTTAATAGTCATGGACTATCTGAAAATTGCCCTTTCAGATAGTAACTATAAAAAATTAAAGTTGTTCTCATCATCAACTTTCATCTTTTTTAAATATATTTGTTCATGGAACAAACCCATACGTAACAAGATGCTCAGAGATGGTTCAGACAGCAATTGGTCAGAAAATGGGCAATTTTCTGCCATAGCAAAATGACATACAATTCTTGATAAGAATATAAAAACTTACGAGCGCATTTGCTCACTATGAGGTTAACATAATCAGATTTCCTTGAAAAGACCCTGCCTCCAACTTTCCTATACTTCATATTTGGCTGTCTCGATATGGTGTTTATGTGGGTCTGCAAGGGGAAAACTCAAACATATCATTTATATGCAGCTCAGAACAAAAGTTAATATATACGTAAATATGTGTGTGCGTGCATGTGAAATTTGTAGTGGTGTAAGAACCTCAGTGAAAGGACGGTTGGGGTTCGGAAAATAGCACGCAAGAACTGAAACAGCTGCTTCTCGATATGCCAATCTTAATCTCAGTTCCGCTGAAATCTCGTTACTGTCTTCCAGACCTGTCTCAAATGTTCCTTTTTGCTGTACAATCGCACAAATAAATGCCATTGGAGTTATGGAAATGTTCAAGACGATACAAAGATGCATAAAACAGTGTTCAGGGTGGAGGGTGAGGGTGAGAGAGAGAGAGAGAGAGAGGAGGGGGCCAGTACACACCCTCTTCAAAGCTTCTAGTAGCTCAGCTTGGCCAATGTAATCCAAATCTTTTCTAGCGGTCAAAATTCCAGCCTCATTCCTGTGTTTGAATAATAAACATCAACATTTCTTCCCCACTATATAATCAGAGGAAATAGTTTCAGCTTCTACTACAGTATATTCTGCAGCTCCGCTCCAGTAAAATCTTCTGTGAGCTCGGCAATTTCTTGTAGGTATGTCATCTTTTCTTCTTCTGAACGAAAATGTTTGTTTCTTGCATGTACCTGAACAAACATAATTCCAAAAAAGCTTACTGTAGGAAACCATAACGCTAACATCATGCAAAGCCCCTCATGTCACAGGAATACCTTCAATATTGCCACTCTACCCTCTTGAGATGGTAGACCAACTCGAATAATCTTGTCAAACCGACCCTTCCTTACAAGAGCAGGATCCAGGATATCCAACCTATTTGTTGCACCAATAACTAGTACCTGAAAGGATCAAATTAATCAGTTGCCCAATGCAACATCTTGCATATCAATCAAATTCAAACTTCACCTGTGATGTAAATTCTTTAAACCCGTCAATTTCGGTTAGTATCTGAAGCAGGCCCTGCTCCCTCTCTGCACCTCCCTAAGCACAGAAAAACAGAATAAAGCAATATATGAGCACAAGGAAAACAACTGAAAAAATTAGCTATCTTTGCAGCAAGTTCAAATTTGATGATTATCCTATACATTATTCAATCAAACCTAGGAATTTCTCTTATACTGAGTCATTGGTCCATCATCAAGATTGAATTTCCATTTTAAATAGTTCACATCACTTATCAAAACAAAATAGTAACATCACTTTTTTGTAAAGCTTGTTGAGTGGAATTAGAGCGCGCATGAACCAAGCACATCATCTTACCCCACCAATGTCAGGTCCACCACGTTTGCTACCAATGGCATCAATTTCATCAATAAATATGATGGAAGGAGCAAAGGATCTGGCAGTATTGAAGAGATCCTTAACACGAGATGCTGCCACACCTACAAACATCTAAATAGTCAACTTTCTATGTCAGCAAGTTTCTATAAAGTTAATACTAACAGGTAACTGAAACTTTAAGGAAACGATTCTATCATATCCATAAGTGAAATTCAGCAGAAGCATAAAGGAGGCTATGTTGGTTCTAACCAAATAGACTGAGCAAACCTATTAAGAAACTTGTAGTCCTGACTACTTTGGCATCTAACTGTCTCTGCTGGTAAGTTGGATACATTACGTCTATTTTTCCTTTTACTCTTTGAGCACCAAAATGCCAACAATGACCTTCAACAGAGAGAAAAGGTTACCACCAGAGAGCAGGACTGCTTTTATACAATATAATCTTTGCTACTTCAAAATCTACTTCACTGTAAAGAAAACCCACTCAGATTCCATGCGATCAAGATAGAGCATCTCTAAATGGAATAGAAAAAATGGCATCAAGTACGTCTTTACAATCCTCAGTTTTAACCACATGACAAAAGAGTGAAATAACCTCATGCAACTGGTATGCGCTGCGGAACTTCGGAGATTGTAACCGTGAGTAGCCTTAGGCTTTTGTACTTTCTTTCCTCGACCCGTGATGCTAACTCGAGAGAATTGAACGTAATTGGGATAAAAGACTTCTTGTTTATTGATTGATTTCAACCCTAGGGAGAGCATGGCATTATATAGCCAAAACCCGTAGCAAGCAAATAGGAATACTACTACTATAAGGGAAAGAGTTCCTAAAGGGAACGATAACTAGGAACATGCGGAAAAGGAAATAATAAAAAGGGAAAAACTATGGATCCTAAAGAAGTCTGGTAATATTGCGATTCCTAATCAGTTGACGTCGGGTCCGAGCTGGAAACTTTCCGGCGTTGGTACGTTCTTCCCCACATAACACAACAAAAGAGTATTAGAGCAACCTATATTATGTCACCATAAAAAAACAGATTCATGAAGCCGCTCATCTGGGAAGCTATTTGATAAACCTAGCAGTTAACTTTCAACATTTTTGAAGGAGTTATCTGTTTTAACTAGGTTGCTGAAGTAGAACAATACCTCAACAAAGTCTGTGCCATTTACGGAAAAGAATGGCAATCCTGCTTCACCAGCAATCGCCTTGGCTAGCAATGTTTTTCCAGTTCCCGGAGGCCCATGGAGAAGGACACCTTTCGGACAACAGATATCCTTATCCTGGAACTCTTCTTCATTTCTCAAGATTCTTACTATCTCTTGAAGTTCCTTCTTAATATACTCCTGGCCAGCAAAATCATCAAAGGTGACACCAGTAGTCTCTTCTGCTGATATGAATTTTGTCCTGGAGATTTGCCAACGCAAAGTTCATGTGTTCTCTTTACGCTCTCCCAAGAAAATACTATGAGATAAACTAAGAATCAAAATCTCTCAAGATAAGTCAAGATAGGACCATAGAACACTCAAGTATACACGATGTTCACACCAGCTCATTTCTTTTGAGATATCATAGCAAATCTATTAGGATGAGTTGCTCCTGAGTTTTTTGCTTTCGAGCTACAATATTACCTGAAAAACCAAGTTCTTAAGATGACTACCAAGCAACAATTCTAGAATCAGAAAAACTGCATGTATTTTTATTTAAATTTTAATGATTCTAAAGTGGTGGTGTATGTCAGTAGCAGCAGAGACAATAGGCAGAACAAATTTCAACAACATTTACAAAACAAACACTAATGGTTGAATATATGATGGTCCTCTCACTTACCGACTCTTCCCCAACGACCCGAGTGAACTATGCTCGAGTGGCTTTTTAGCAGCTTTGCCAGGTTTCCCCAAGTCACATGGTATAAGCTTCGAGTAAATTGGTCGCATAATATTGTCAACCCATAAGTAGAAAGCAACTGACAGAGCAAGCCGCATAGACCACACAACAGCAGTTGCCACTGTGGAGTACACTTGTGCTGGAACAGCATCTACATTGATAATATCAATGTTCACAATTTGCTGGTGCAGCTTTTTCCAGACGTCATTCCAGCAATCGATCGGCATTCGGTCAACCACATGCCGTCGAAAGATAACGTCCATCTTCGAGTTTCCTTCTCCGTGTTTACCGTCTTCGTAGTGCGGTAGGATGACTGCATTCATGGCACAACATGTTAACAAATACTCCTGACCACAATCCCTGAAAATTTCGAATCTACAAACAGAGCGGGCTCCACCTGATACGGCCTGGCCATGATTGGAGTACTCCATAAATCGAACATTGTTCGAATCAAGAAGTCTGCAGAAGTCGCTAAAGTGAATCCGATTCGAGCTCACAGGATCCCATTGAGTTCCCTTAAGCTTCCCCCGGAAAGTCAACAAGGCCCTTCTCCAATTGGAAGCCATTACAAGCTGCCTCTCTAATTGCACATTAGCCTTTCTATCCAACTCATTCGTCCTCCGTCTCTCCGCCTCTTTCAGGTTCTGGAAGCCCATCAAACAAACTTCAGCTATCGCTACCGAAATATACTCCCGAACCGCATTAGACTAAACTAAAAGATTTATGAAAAAACTTGATCATAAACCACATTATGGATAGCCTTAAACGCAGATACTAGAGTAAACTCATCTGGCACATAACTAAATCTCTAAATAGATCCAGTAAATTACTCAAGAAACATAATTAGAAACCCTAACCTAACAAGCAACTCTTTACTATCTAATCTGCTGACGCACGGCTACTATGCCTAGGGCATTCCAAGCTAGCAAGTAGTACCTCGAGCAGCTGAGCGGACTCCTCCGAAGAGGCGGCTCGGAGCATCCGAAACGCGGGGCGTGAGGCGGTTGCGTCCTTTCGAGACGTTAGATTAGGTTTGGGGAGTCGCTCCCGGGAAGGGGATAGGAAGGGCCCTGGGAGATCGGCGGAGGGGAAGGGTTTGAAAACTACACCCTCCATTTCCCAATCCTGCAAAGTCGTTGCTCATAAAAGCCTCTCTCTCTCTCTCTCTCTCCCGGGAAGGGGATAGGAAGGGGGCCGTGGGAGCGTGCGGTTGGATGCGAAGGGGACGATCAATGGCGAAGGTTTTGGACGGGTTTACGAATGACGACGAGTTTACGACTGCCGCCATGGATACGGACACTGTGCTTTGGAATTTCAGCTTTTTGGCTACGGCAACAATTGGACTGTCTTCTGTTCCCATTCAAATGAGGGCATAGTGGTAATTTTGAAAATTAAAAAAAATGCTAGTACACTGTACACATGCTAATAGGCGATGGCATATCATGTACACGATATCGGCACACTCTTGATAGTGATCGGTGTCGGCATTGTGCCGGCACATCATACACGCGACGCCGGCACAACATGTAAACGAGACTGACACTCTTGAAAGTGATCTACACTGATAATGTAAACGACAGTAATACATCATGTACACGACACCGGCACATCCTTGAACCTGGGGAATGAGATACAGACGACGCTCAGAGGGACTACAACTTGGTGACGCTTGTCGTCAGCTGTATGATCATCGTCGGGGTCCAGTTCGGCTGGGATTTGCAGCTCTCCCTCCGGATTTCTCGCGGGAATAGATTTTATTTTTCAGAACTTAGTCAGTAGTTGTTAGGGCTAGTATCAAAATTGATTCGGACAAAATTGGCAAACCACGTGAATAAGAAAAGAGTTGCACGTATGAAATATAAAACGGTCCAGATTTTAAATAAATGGTCTAAAATTTAACAGAATGGTACTGCTAAGGTAAAATTTTGTTACTATGTTTGACCACTTGCGATGTGCTTTTAAAATGTCTTGTTGTAGGACACACATTTGTAATTGAGACCTCACTATTTGCATAAATTTTTGGATAAAAAATCCCCTGTATAATTAAAGAAAAAAATTGTTTCTCAATTTTTATAGAAACAATTTGGAAAAGAATATGAAAAAACTATTCCTCACTAGCAATATTTATTTATGAAAAATATTGTTTTTCAATTCTTTATTTAATAATATTTAGGGGTATTTTTGTTTTAAAATATTTGTTCAAATAGTAAATTGTCAAACGAAAGAAATATGTCACTCAGTCGTATATTTTTAGTCTACATGTTGTGAATGCAAGCTAAATTAAAAGATACTAAAATAAATTTTACCTAAAATTATAAATTTTTTTATAAGTAAAATTTTGTCACAACCAAATTTGAAATTTGAACCCAGTCACTTGACCAATCTTTTTTAATTCACAACTCTGTTGAAACAATCTCTTTTGTGAGAATTTTCCATCTTCTGCAGGGCCTTCGAAACAAACAAAGCGTGCAAATGTGATGATCCACGGCTATATTTACATACGACCACAAGTCTTAAAAGAAATAAGAACCGCTGCGTTCTCAATAATTTAAATTCGAGAAAAATTTGCATACCACGGTTTAATAAACACAAACAGCTCACAGACGGCTCACGTTAAAGCTACAAGCATCACGCTTTCTACAACTTGTGCTAATTGCTAACATCCGAGCCTGGTGTCGAAGTTCTCCGGCAAGGAGACCTTAGAAGTCTCGGATACGGTTTCCAAAAGCTTGCTCTTCATGGCAGAAATATTGGACTTGACATGTTCTTTGAATTTCGAGACTGCATCGACCACTTCAAAGAGCTTGCGAGCCTCCATCTGTATTTCTTCTTCACCCAATCTTTCTGTTTCCTGTAGCTTCCATGAATTGGCCTTCGCAGTAACACATAAAATAGTCAGGTGATATCTCAACCCTAGTCTAATGCTGGTTCTCAATGGATCCAAGCAAGGAAGCCATGTCATATGCAAGGAAAGTATAAGCCGCGTCATGCGACAAACAAATACAGATGCAGGAATCAGACGACGAGAAATGGTGTCCTCGGACAAATACCTTTAGCATTTCTGCTGCTTCTCTCTCCAAACTATCCAAGCTACGAGCCTCTGATTCAACTTCCTCTGTCGTTTTCTTTGCTTCCACTTCACAGCTATAGACATACTCTTCCATTTCTTTCCTCATCAAGCTTAACTGAGCCTCCACCTGCCAGTTAGAGTTGAAACAAAATAACTCATGAGCCTCTGGAACAGTGAAGATAGGCAGACTTATGAAACACTGGTCAACATTTACAAGGTTCTATAGACGAGCTGTGTAAAGACGATGTATGCTCGGACACTTTGATGAATCATCAACTGAAACTCCCTGATATCAGCCATATTCCAGGTGCATCACAGTACCAGTCCGAGAGACGTGGAAAAGACAAGTCCACCGTACTTAACTCAGTTGTGCTGGAACCGAAAACATATAGTTACACCACACTTACTTCTTCATTCAGAGACTGAAGCAAGGCAATGCGATTTTTTTCTCCTTCAATCTTAGCAGAAAGTTCTGATAATTGTTTCTGTGCTGCAATTAATTTATCCCATTTTGCCATTGTGCTAGTCTTCAACTCTGCCATCAAAGACTGGAGTTCAGGCTTCAACATATTTTTGTAGTCAATTCCATTGACTTCGGCAGCTGTAGACCCCTCGCTATTCAAGACATATTGGAAAGAACTCCTGAGCTTCAATCTAGGAACATCAATCGGAAAAATGCATTAGAAATGACAATCGCCAATCTGCGTAGTCAAACTACTAAAGAAATGTTCTTAAGGATACATGTGAGGCACATCAGAAAAACTGGAAAATAACTACCCGATATGGAGTTAGATTGGACAAGCCTACCTAGGAACAACATCCACATGGCTACAGAACTGAATCATTAAAAGTGATGAAACAGGATAAGAACTAACACCAACAACTCATGCTTAGAGCTGCTGAATAAGTCACAATCTCTAGCTTGATGGACAAACATTGTCATCCTCAGATGATCAAACAGCATTTAGTTAGAGATCATGCTAAGACCATAAGAGTAAAAGACCTATATGTTTAGCAAACATATCAATGTAGAGTAAAATCTCCTTGTATCATGGGACAGATAAGAAATCAAATCAGGTTATAAGTATCAGCTTCAGTAGATAGAAAAGGACTGCGGGCATAACGTCACAGATGTCAGGATACTCGAGTACATTCAACAACCTAGCAAAGATGCATCTCTATAGCAGATCAATAATCATTGCGCTTGTCTGTTCCCACCATAACACAAATGTTTGATGCCATGAAATTAGTTTTGGAATATATACTTATGTATGGAAGCATGAAATTAGTTTTGGAATATATACTTATGTATGGAAGAATAGGCCATAAAATAAACACCAGAAATTTAAGACTACAACCCTTGCACTACGAAATTCAGATAGAGGAGCACTTTTTTTCTAGTTGTCATTGCATTTGCACTTTCGAACCCTTAGATAGAGAGCCTAAAACAAGGAACTTAAACTCAGCTATGAATAAACCAGTAAATGTAGACATTTGAACTTTTCTAGAAAGTTCAAATGTCTACATTTACTGGTTTATTCATAGCTGAGTTTAAGAACTATTTTTCTTAGCTGTTTGTATTTCTTGTATCAAGAAAGTTAAGACTACAATAAAGCATAAAGTAATGTACTTTCGGCAAAAGGAAATGAATAGTTCCTTACACTCGAGAAACTACCTTCGTCCTAGAATTTGGCCAGTGTAGTTTTTCTTTAAAAGACTGCAGTTTCCACTTCAACCTAGTTAAAGTGTTACCCAACGGTCATAAATTGACCGGCCATCATACGAAATCCACACAATTTTCAAGCCCGCGATATCTTTTCTACTTGATTCCACCAATCAAACTCTTCAAGAATTTTTTGTTATCTGTAGTCCCAAGTTGTAACCAATCTAATAATGTGCAACACTGCTCAAGGGTTTAGACAACAAAGTACCAAAATCAAGTCACTACTCCGAACCTAAAAACGGCAAGATGCCACGGCATAATAAACACAGAGCACAAAAACATTATTCATAATTCACCTTCTCATGAGCTGGTTGCATTCAATGGCAAGTTCCTCGAGCTCCTTAAACACGCTCCTGAGTTGTGTGTCAACATCCCAGCTCTTCTCCTCCCACGAGCTCCTGGACGCCTCAGTCTCTCCGAAATCTCTCTCCACAGCCAACAACTCCCTCCTCATCCTCTCTGCGTCGCGCGAACTAATGCCCTGCTTCTCCACCCTTTTCTTCAGCTCCACATTCTCCTCGTCAATCATTCTTTTCTCCTCCATCTTAGCACCCAACGCACGAGAACCCTCCTCAATCTCCCTCTCCTTAGCCTGAATCACAGGCACTACCTTGCTATTTGCCTCATCCATCTTCCTCAAGTCTGACTCCAAGCCCTCCACCTCTTTCTCCAGCCTCTCCTTCACCGTTGGCTCCTTCCTCATGGCATCTAATTTCTTCGCCAAATCTTCCACATTCCCCTCCAGAGCCCCCACGTTCTCAAGCAGGGAGTCCCTCTGCCTCTCCAGCTTTCCCCTAACTTCCCTGTCCAACTCCTCCACCGCTTGGTCCTCGCCTTGGAGAAACCGTTCATAGCTCTCCCTCGTGTAAACCACCACGCTGTTGCTCTCGCTGTAGTTCATCAACTTATCCATCAGCAGATCCTTGTGCAAAGCCTTCTGGACCAGCCAGTGGATCACCGCGAGGAATGACGGCCAGTTGTGAGGCGTGTTCGGGGCCCGGAGCGCGGTCTTGTTCACCTTGAAAGGACAATGCAGTGCTTTCAGCACAAATGCGAGGTCGTCCTCAAGCTTCGTCACGGGGAAGTCAATCTCGTTGAGGACGAAGGCTAGGGTTTCGGCGATCTCCTTCCCGGAGGAGACGGGGTGAGTCCTGAGGGAGAGGAGAGAATTGCGGTTGGACAAGAAGGCGTTGATGGCGGCGACTGCTTCAGCCTGACGGTGCTTATCGGTGGGGAGGCCAACGCCTCCGCCGCCGCCGACAGAGGGGCGACTGCTGGCCATACTGACGTCGGAGAAGCGGGGGGACGCGGCGGAGATGGCGCGTGGGGTAGGGTGCGGGTTGGTGGGTTGCCGGTGGCGCAAAGGGGCTCCTCGCCGTTTCATTTCGGTTTCCTCTAGGGTTTCCCGCTCAAGAGGTTTCGCCGTGATTTTGAAACTGCCAAGTTGGCTCTTCGTCAAAAAGTTGAATCATTTTCTTTGTAGATGGCTTAGTTCACTTTTACTACATGTGTCATGGCTATTCTCTATAAACGACCCACCATATTTGTGTAATTACAAAATATTTACCTTGTGACAATAAAACTGAGTCTGATAAATTCTAGTATAAATTATCGGCTTACCTGTGATATAGTCAAATAAATTCTAGTATAAATTATCGGCTTACTTGTGGTATAGTCAAATAGATAATTTGGACCATATATTTCCGAAATATATGTAACCGTACCCATAATTTAGTTTTATTGTACCCTTAACAAAAATATACACCCCAGGGACCGAAATGTCATGGCTACATGGATTTCGGAAATACAAAAAACAAATCATCTATTTGACTATACTCCAATAATTTACTCTAATATCTAATTATGTACGTCTAAAATTGGTTATGGTCAAAGCTCAAACATACCTAATTCCAATGTGGAGAAAAGTGTATACCGAAAAATCAATTAAGAAAATAAATAAGACTTGAACTTTGAGGAATCAGACATTGTATTTCCTCTCTCTCATAACCAAATGAGAGTTTTTATTTTTTCGAATTCATACGAGTAAACCTTCTCCAAATGCCACCATAAATCCGTTAACAAATAGAACCCAACAGAGAAATCAGTCTTGTCATCAACGTCTTAGAAATGATCTTGTAGAAAACACAATCAGAAACATAGTATTGTATTTTTCTGTGTTTAAAATAGTCTAAAATGACTAAAATACCTATTATACCAAGATCTTACATCATATTTACGGCAATCTACTTAACAAAAAGGGGATACGTTGCAACAAATAAGGTTAGCTTTTCTTCTTGCTTGCTTCAATGGAGCAGCCGGCGAAAGCAAAAAGGAGTAACTTCCATTTGGTCCATATCGGCAGTCAGTCCTCCAGGGTCAACCAGCCGATGTGAAAAATAAGGACTAATGCATGCGCCGGCCGAGTTATTTACCAATATATGCCATGCATCCTTTGTTGGCGAAGCTTGGAATAAGTTGTTGTATAGTCGGCTAACTCGTGCCGCCTTTTTTAGTTCTGCATATACACTCAGGATATGGGTTCTCGTAGAAAGTTTCTTCGGTTCTGAATCTCGCTCTGCCTCGTATTCCAGGCAGTGGACCTCTTCTTCTCCTTGGAGCTCCTTGCCTATAAGCACGTGTTAAATCTTGGTCAGTGCAATTGTACCTGATATGAACCAGAAAAAGACGCTGGCTTTGCAGAAAAGATAACACACGAACGGTACAGAAGCGTCTACTGCTTGCCAGTTAGAACAATATGTTACCTGTTCTTATGCATTTTCCGTACAAGATGAGAAAAAGAGGGCCCCTCAGTCAGCTGCCCACTCTCTAGCTTATCAAATAGTTGAACGAGTCCTTTCCTGCAAATTACAAATTAGCAGAGGAACGAGGTAACGTCAGAAAACGTACACAGGCAACGAGAAAAAAAAAGCAATTGCCAGCTGAATATTTCATTTGCATGGTCTTAGAGAGAGTATAAAATCAATTTGAATCAATTCTGTGATTAACTTTCGTTGATTATTATGCCAACAGTTGGCAATATAATCATTTAGTACCCAGAACTTGTAAAAACATGTATCAGTAAGCAGCACGGATGTTGCAATTTAGTCCCACCTGTCTGGATCAATTGTCATGCGGTGTCCCAGGAATCTTCGATGGCCCTCAACAGCTCTGGCCATGTTACCCGAATATGATGGAATAAAGATATCACTTTCCACAGAGATGATATAGTCAAGAGCTGCAGTTTGAGATGCATGACGTGAAAATGCTCCCAGCTCTTCTTTTGTTGCCAACATTTCCTGACATAAACAAGAATAGAAGTCGATGAAAACAGAACAATGCTAATTTGGCAGCCTTAGACCCATTATCCAAGAAATGAAGTTATCGTGTCATGTCACAGACAAACCTTGAAAAGTACGTTTGGAAAACGAGAAATGAGCTCTGAAAGGTGAGACTCTCCACCATAAACTTCTCCAGCTGCAACATAAATTGCTGTTGATGCTGGATAACCGAGAGCCTGAAGGAATACTCCAACCTCTTTTGGAGTTAAAGGACAAAGGCCTCCAACTCTCTGTTCTGTTGAGTTTATCTTTTTAACCTTCCAGTGGTTTGTGTTCTCCCTGAAAAGCAAAAACAACACCATTCTAGATCCACAAAATAACATCTTCAATTGATAAATCAAGACCGGGAAAATATATTGCACAAGGAAACATCTTCAATATCATAATGTTAATCACAAGGGAAAACAAGACATCAGGAACCAACTGCAGACAAGTTGCCTTCACCAGAGTTATAAACACTTCAGAAACTTACAGTGTCTCAAGATTTCCAACTAAGCCAAGCAATCAATATGAGCAGTGCTAATATGTCGCTAAAAACCAACAACCAGGTTTAGAGTAGAACTCAACATGAAAATCATAGGTGACATCAAAACAATGGCCAAAAAACTGCAGGGAGAAAATCGGAATGTTAAAACTATTGCTATTATTTGTCAGAAAATAAAGCTTGTGAAATCAGAATAATTAACGAAGAAATTGAAATCAAAGCACTTCATATGCTTGAGTATTTACATACAGGTGTTTCAATTAGCCAATTACTATGGAAAATGATGAGCAGATTAAACAAACAGATAGAGCATTTATGTCGAGGTTTACCTCATTATTTGTAGCTCGTCAGATTCTGCCTTGGTCAGCCCATATGTACAACCGGTAAAAGACAGCATGTCCTTCTCATATCGCAAGTGAAGAGCAATGTACCTTCCATCACCGGATCTCAGCCGCTGCACTAGCTTCTGTCGTTTCACCGTCATGCATGCAAAGAACCTAGTTTAACAGGAATCCCCATAGGAACCTCAATGCATGAATAATGAGAGCAAATGTAACCCAGGATTAAAAATATCTTTAAAGGAAAAAGCATGTATAGATCTAATTAGAAGCTTGAAAATTAGCCTAGGTCCAGTCCCCATTAGTGCAATTCCAAAAAAATCAGGGACATAAAGTGTATTCCAAACCTTTCCAAGGCTCTCAATCGCAGGAGAAAAGCGTAATGCACTATACAAAGCTCGGCATCTCAACCTCTGTATATCTAAAGGTAAATCATTGTTCGCAAGGCGGGAATCTGACTTCGCAACATGAATTACCTGCAGCAGATCAGCTTGTCTCATTGTTATCAAATACTAAGCAACAAAAAGCATCCTCAATGATGCAAAAAATGCGACTAGAAATTCATGTCATATCTTCCGAAAAAATCTTCATGAAATTGTTGGATTCAATCAAGAGCATGTTACATAGAGAATTCTTGATAAGAAAGCACAGAAACTTGAATCACAAGAAACCTAATTGCAAGGTTCCTAAGAAAATTGGAAGAAAGCATAAGGCAACAAACTCATGTAGGCCCATAAACAAGAAACATGACATGCAGACACAACAGTATGGATCGTGTTTGGGGAAAGAGTGATGAAGTTGTGAAGTGACTATAACAGGAAAATGCCAAAAGTTAATCTCGTTTGGAAACAAATATAATTTTTGAGCAATATGCTTCTTTCTTCAGTGCCAGCAGTAAGATAATCAAATAATCGTACCTTGTATTCTTTCCACAACTGTGTCATCTCTTCATAGTAAGTCAAGCCAGACCACAAGGTGAAGTGTTTTCTAGCCCGAGGAACAGAATCCAGCTTTTTTGGAAGCTCCTTAACAACTTCCACATCATTTTTTAGAGTTTCAATGAAATGAAGCTCGTCAAATATATCAGCAAACGTGCTGCATGTGAGACGAACAACGTTAAAACTAGAGTATAATGAAAAGGATTTTCCAGGAAAAAAATGAAAGAGTATGATTTGATAACATTTCGAGAAACACTAGGAAAGGACGAGGAAGTTACGCAAAGCACCTAGAGTCTTGCCAAAATGAGCGCTTATCCAGCTGAGGAATAACTAAGGTTGCATTCATAATATGTGCCACAGCCACCATGTCTGCAATCTACCAGAACAGGAAGTTAGTGAGTTAACGACAAAATTTACTTGTGGGAAAAATTGGGGTCAACAAAGCGACAATCTTCAAATAGATCCAAGAAACAAAATCTGATGTGGAAAACAGAGATAATAGCTAAGATTTGGGCCATGTTAAGTTCGACAAAGGCTCTCTCTTCATGGCGTCAGCAGCATAAGCAATAAGGAAGTGAAATAGTTCAGAAGAAGATGAACAGAGAGAGAATATTCTAATCATTCAAACATAATTTAAAGCTCAGGTAATAACAATGACCACTAGAGTAACAATGGGATAGTAAATTTAATCATGTGAAAGAACTCCCATAGCTAAAAGGCAAATGGGACCCCAAAAACTTACACCAACACGCATCTGATTAAGCCCTCCATTGCTCCTTACGGTCAGGTACCTATCCGATCCTCGGGAAGCTGGTTATTGTATTTGACAATCAGACAAGCCGGTTAAGCCAACTAGGAAATGCCTCCAGAGTTGTGATTATTTTATTATCATGGACTCAAAAGTTTAATGAAAAGGAAGTTATAACAGATGGCACAGATTTGGAAATTTGCACCCATCTAAAGCAACAGTCTCAAATAAAAATAACAGACTAAACTATACTTTGGTTTTCTTTTCAAGTGTTTCATCCATAGAAATCTTGCATACTTTCTCTTTTTATCACATCAGGATATTCATCTAATCGAATCTGTAAAAGTTTAGGAAGAATAACAAAAAAATAGGCTAATACGTTCAAGTGACACAATTCTTCTGGATGCTGAACATGCCTCCATATTTTGTTCACTTATAACACTACATGTATCCAAGAAAAAGATCTATGAAAATGAAAAAAAAGTTTTAAGGAAGTGAAATCTCATTTTCATGAACGAGGCGTTCGGATAACATAATGTGATGACAAGTTGAACATACGCTTTGCATAAGGAAATTGCTAAAAAGGGAATTTTTTTTCAAAGGCATCCGACTTTTAGATCCTGCCTTGACATACTTTCTAGCATGAGCAACATCACTATTGAAAAAGTTTTAGAAAGTCACAGATACTCAATTTGTACTTTCTGAGGATAACAGTACAAGATTGAACCAAGAAAAACTAATGAAACAATTTGGGTACACAAGCATACAAATTGTTCACCTTGAAATTTTGCAGTAGGCTTGACGCAGGGGACTAAATCATAGGTTAAAGGAGGATCCAGCAGTTTCTTGTCCTGCATCAGCCAGATGAGAGAAATGAAGAAGAGAAAACAGATGAGTTGCATTAAGTTAATATACGAGTACAAACAAAAGACCCGAAAGCAGTTAACAAAGACAAATGAAGAATCTTCAACCAACCATTCACAAATGGAATGCAATGAGAAAAGGATGCAAAGCATAGGATATTGACGAAATCAGAGAACACCTTCCGGCGAACTAGAAGTAGGACAAAACATAATCCATTAGAAAGTTCGAAACTATTAACCTCTGTTCAATGGCACAATGCAGACACGACAAAATCGGATCAAAAACTACAAAGTCATCACCCATCACGAACCAACATCGCAATGGCATTCGCAGTAAATGTCCTACTACACCGAAAATCACTAGATGCCCCAACTATAATATAACACAATGCAGAAAACACTCGACGTGGGTGAGAGTCGCATCCATCAAAATCGTATCTTGAGCTTCCAGCCATTCCAGACTAATACAATTCCTCTTCCCCAGCATAAAAATTCAGCCCAGCAACTAACCCGAAACCCGGAACTAATCCCCACCTAATACAAGTTACACAACACCATATCCTTCCCGGCAAAAACCCAGGATGGTCTATCTCAGAACAGCACAGGATTCAATAGAACACAGAAAGAAGAAAAAAAAAAGAACCAAAACCTGGGCGGGCAGAGAATGGGTGCGGAGAGGCGGCGGTCTGGAGTGAAGGAGAGGGTTGGTGGGGTCAGATTCCACCACGAAGGTTCTGGAAGAGGTGAAGAAGAAGAGGGAGATGGAGAAGACTGAGAGGGCGATTAAGTAGAGAGCAATTGAAGAAAGGGAAGGCCTCCGAGAGATCAATCTTCTCGCGTCCGGTTGCCCTCTGCTTACCATCTCTACCCCACACACCCTTTGGGTTGATCTCTCCTCTCTCTCTCTCTCTCTCTCTCTCTCTCTCTCCCTCCTCTTTTCTAGTTCTCTCTTTCTTCTCCTCCTTCCTCGGCCGGGTCCACGATTTTTTTCCTGTTTTTTCCTTTTTACTGGTACATTTGTGTTAAAAATTACACTCGGTAGGTAAAGATTACAATAGATTCTATCTCGTTTTATAGAGATCGATGTGTCAATTTTTATTTTTTTTGTAAAAATGACAAAATTTTGTTTGAGGTGGAACAAAATTTAATACCGTATACGGTTTCGAGATTTAGGCTTACCCGTCTCAAAAAATAGAGTCCGGACTAATAATTAGTAGGTAAGATAACATCGAATCCTATCTTGTTTTACAAGAAGACAAAATTTTATTTGAAGTGGAACAAAAACCAATACAATATACAGCAGATTTAAGCCAATCTGCCTAAAAAATTTGGAGTCCGGAGACTAGTGTCTATTTTCTTTGAGCTTGCTCGCCTGAATGATCATTTAACAAAAGGATCATTTAACAAAAGGATTAAGCAAATATTCCAAATCATAACTAGCATTTTTTTTGAATAAGAAGCATCATAACTAGAATCTTGTTGGACGGTTACAATTTAGGTTCATTTATTTCACAAATCGTATAAACAACAATTCCAATGTGAATTTTGAAAAAAAAATTCGTTTACACCCATTCACAATTTTTTTATTTGCATATTGTGATAATACGAGTGGGTATTTAAGTGAGTCTTTTGATATTGGTGAACGTATTGCAAAAATTATAAGGGAGGTTAAATTAGATATTGATGATTTAATGAATAAATTTAGTGTTAGAATCATTGATTCTACTACGTACACTATTCTCAAACTACGTGATCTTTCGATACTGTTTCGGACCATCGGTTGTTGGTGCCAGGGGTGAGAGCGGATTTGGTCCGAGAAGGCCAAATCCAACCAGAATCGTCTTGGACGATTCAATGGTTCACTTAATTATGATTCAATGGTTCACTTAATTATGATTCAATGGTCTACCTAGTTATGATTCAATGGTCCGTTTTTTCCCGTCCCGAATAAATCGGGGTCCGTCCCAGTTACCTAGTTACGATTCAATGGTTTACTCAGTTACGATTCAATGGTTTACTCAGTTACGATTCAATGGTTTACCCAGTTACGATTCAATGGTTGTGGACTTTTTTTATTTTGCACCCCCGTATTTCTACATTTTTGCAAAATAGTTCCCGCATGTCCTTCAATAAAAATCCTCCATCACCGTGCTAGATTTGGCCTCCAGGACCAAATCCGGTCCCGCCAGGGGTTAGAAAATGTCGGTGTGATTTTTTTTGGCCCATTTTTGCAGGGTTTGGATTGGGTAGGGAGTGAAGAAATCATTCCGAACGGTTTGGAGTGAAGAAATCATTCCGAACGGAGGGACCCGTTGGCATGCGTAGTTATGTGATACTGGCATGTGTTTTTGTGACAGCGGCATGTCCCGTTTATAATACTGGCATGCGTGGCTTTTTTCATTTTGGTCCTCGTATTTTAGTATTTTTGCAAAAAAGTCATACTGGCATGCGCAGTTATGTGATACTAGCATGTGCAGTTATGTGATACTGGCATGCGCAGTTATGTGATAATGGCATTTGTTTCAGGCTTGCGTTTGCACATGGCTTTTTTCATTTTGATCCCCGTATTTTAGCATTTTTTCAAAAAAAAACTCCGCGTATCTTTATTCCGAACGGTTCAGAATCTGGGTATTCCGTACCCAATCCAACCCCATTTTTGCAAACTAACACCCATGGACACAATTCCCTGAAAGTGCCGTCGATGGTTTTTCGGTTTGGAGCTGTGAGAACCATGGAATCAATATGGAATTAATAACAATTTGGGGTACCACATGGTATTTTGCCAGTGAGTAATATGTAAAAGACCGACTTAGGGTTTAGGTTAACTAAAGCCTATATAAGGAAGGCTTATGCCTGTAAAACCTAACCCTAATTCATATTTCCTCTCTGAAGGTGACCTAGACGAGATTGGAGACGACCAAGGAAGGAACGACAGCAGCGAAAAGAGTGGAACTCGAAAGTAAGTGCCTCCGTTCGAACATCTTAAGAATCACATGTCTCCGCTTGCTCGTGAAATACTAATAGTCGATTCGTACATATAGCAGTTAAGGGTTTAGAGTGAATTCAGATCTGTGCGAGAAAAAGGGAACGCTAGATTCGAGGTAAGTTGATTTCCTTCGTAGGATGTTATGGTAACTGTATGTGTATTTTTGATTTCTCTAATAACCTGCTAATCTTTTTTTTCGGCTTTTGAATCCACAAGTGCCCGCGCTCAATCAAACGAGTAATTTTCTCGCCTACTACCGATACAGCTTGTCCGTCGATCTGAGATGAACTTGGTGAGATTCTTTAACACATGATTCTTGTGTTTCGATTCTCTGGCTTTATAGCTTGGTACTGTTGGTTATGAAACTTGTATTATTAGGTTAACTTAGATCGATTTATCGTATTAGGTTGCTTCTTAGGTTATGATGCTATGACAACTCAATTGGGTTATTACGTTAATTTTTTGTTCTCGATTTTATTTACTTGATCATAGGTTCTGCACTAGGGTTCATGAGAATGGAAGAATAAATTGATTTATTCGCTTGAACATAGAACTTGTGTTAGCTTGCGTGGGAGGATTCTGTGAACCTATATAACATGATTTATAAGATAAAAATACTCTATGAAATTAATTACTGTGAAGGGACGATTCTGTGACCATGAAACATGTATTAAGGCTTGCATTGCATATCAAGGCTATTAAGAAATGCGTATCTTAAGTGACTTAAAATATGAAAGTCCGATTGTGTACTTATATTCCGAATAATAACTTAGGACATGGAGTCTCATTCGATTCTGAACATGCTTATATGTCTCTGGTTCTTTGATCATAGAGTGTAGTTTATTTTGAGTAACTAAGTTCTGATTTGTAAAACGTTCTGGTAATCTTTTGTGTTATGAAAATCTGATATGCCTGGTCTAGTTTGTGTTAGAATTCTTCCTACGCATCGGTGCCCGTGGAGAAGTGATATACTGTCTGTGCCCCGCGAGAGCATTTGGAATGATTTGTGCCCCGCGGAGAGGGTATATCCTGTCAGTGACCCGCGGGATCCCATCATAAATTAGGTGGTACTCCGGAGTGTCCATTACTTGTTGCATATGTTCTATCTCGTTAAATTGTAAACTATGAGATCTGTTTGACGTATTTTGTGATACCTATTATATTTTATCTAACTTAATATTTGGTTATGTGGATGTGAGTAGGAAGAAAATAGAGACGGCTTACTGAGTTGCGTCACTCACCAAATACGTTATTTATTTTAGATTTGTCAGGTGTGGCTCGGGATCGGGTGTAAGACGAGAGATCACGTGAGGCCAAAGCATGCATTTATTTTACCATCATATAGTTTTGCTCCTTATAAAGACTATCGTAGTAGTATTGGAATAAGGATGGTGGAATTAATTTTGTTTAAATTTTTGAATTCTGTTTATTGTAGTCCGTACGAGGTAGTTTTCCCTCGGGGCGGTTGGCATGCCCGATTTTCAGGACGTGACAGGAGCAATATCGATGTTTGTGGTCTGAACACTATAAGATCTGACTGGTTTGACGGTTTCCAGAAGTCAAAAAAAATTCCAAACAACTTTCACTTCAGCCCATAATTAGCCCATTAGTTTAGCTTGTTTGTAAGACATAATCTAACTAGCAATTGCATATCTTAACATTAATATGCATTTACATAGCTGTTAAAGTAGAACTAGGAATACTAGAAGATTACTGAGTGGGTGATTTTAGCCCAAATTCATCCAAAATGTTCATGTGTCTAAAAGTAAATCACAATCCATCCAAAATAATCGAGGGCAGTGAGCATCCCAACACAATAGTGTTAAAATCCATGAGATGCATTACAAGCGTAAAGCTGTCTCCTTCAAAATGCAGACTCGAGTAGCTGAAAACAGAAATGCACACAAAATAAACAACAGTGTAAAACAAAACAAGGAAAATACACAACCAAATCATTGACAAAACAATTGCAAATTATACACAAATAAAATCAAGGCAAAGTTCTCACAAAAGCAAAGTTTAAGAGGATTTTTTACGGAAGTCGAGGGTTCAAACCCTAGTAAAGTATAATTATTGATGTAAATAATTATATTTACAAAAAAACCAAGCTCATTTGATCTCTAGGAAGTTCTGCTAGAGTACACAATAAAAGAGTCAATTTTTATTAGATTGTATAGCCAACTTATTGCATACATTAATAGAAACTAAGAGGCAGAATGTGGCTTACTTTCAATTATATTATTGTCACCTAATGGGTCTTCGATTTCATCCACACTCATTGGAGACTTACCGCTCAACCAATTTTGAGAGCGCAAGAGTGCTTGCATGGTACTCAGCTTTGAAACACTTAGACATGGATAAGCACACACCAACTCGTGCTAAAAATAGATTTTGATGCAACTGTGGATACAAGAATGGCTAGCATATCTCGTGCACTTTCCAGAATGATCGGGTACTTGTACGAGTTTACATTCCATCAAGTCAATGTTAGGAATAGAAGTCATATTTGTATAAACGTCTTAGTCCTAGTTACTTGGTGATCAAATTATATTCCTAATTAATAGTTAAGTTAAATTTCTAATCAATAGTTAAGTTAGTAATCAAGTTTGTAACTCTCATATATATGGTCTTATGGTGATGAATAAAATCAAGCGGCATATTTCACAATCAATATGCTAAAGTTCTCGCAATTCTCTTCCACGAAATCTTACAAATACTTAGTCAAATCAATACTCGTGTTAATTGACTTATCCATCTTTATTTGCTTATCATATTCATCCTGAGATGTTGAGCCCATAACAAAATTATCATCGTCAATTTCATCCTCCTCCATTTCAATATCAACTTGGTTTGAGCTATTGGAACCAACAACCGGAGACTTATGAGAACGATCTTGATAGTGCTCGTACAATCGAGAAAACATTGCATCAATGCTATCCGAACATTTATTGGCTTTATCTTGATGGGTATATTTGAGTAAATGAGTACCCAATGTACTTGCTCTTGTATCGAGGATCCCAAGATAATTGCAAAGTAAAGTAACCCATTAAAGGATTTAAATTCTCCCTAATACTTGTTAAACTTCACCATCATGTTTGATGCCATACTTCCCAACAAAGAATTTTTTGAAGTAACAAGCTTCTTCAAAACCTTATTGACGTGCATTACTTCATGAAAGAACTCTATGACCCTTAAGCTTGATGAAAATTTCAATGTCACATTGTTAAAAATCTTCATAAATTTGATAAAACATCTTGCATTTGCTCATCGATGGTCCTTAAAGGCCCACATAGAAAAGTTTTTCTCCTAGAACTAACATTATCACCCTTTCCTTTGTCATCATCATCCTCAGAATCGAAGTAGGCAACAAGCTTTCAATCATCTCACTCTAAGCGAGCCAATACATGCTCATACTTCTCAGCTACGTTTAATATTAGATATGTAGAATTCTACCTTGTTTTCATGTCCAAACTCAATCATATCTTGCTCTCAATGTTCATAGCTTTCACACATTCATTGAAAATCTTTTCTCTAGCCGAAGAAGATTTAACATAGTTCACCGCTTTTTGAATCTTTACAACTTACTCATTTATCTCTTTCAATCCACTTTGAACAACTAAATTGACAATATGTACACAATATCTCATATGCAAAAAGTCATGATTGGATATGATATTTTTCAGCTTGGATGATTTCAATGTGCTATTCGCCGCATCATTTGAGCTAGCATTGTCAATTGTAATGGTTAAAATATGTTCTATACCCCGCTCAATTAAGCAAGACTTAATAACATCTCTAATTATATCACCCTTATGTTATATACTCTCGCTATCTACGTAGAAAAACAGAAATCAAATCTGATTGTCGAGACAAATTCCGCTCACATGTTAACTAGTTCTATGACTTAATTATAATTATGAAGTTCCCTCCTTTAAGTACCATCCCTTGATAACAACATCTCTCTCCGATACCTTAAAATAAATAAGGCAAGGGGTAATCATTTTTGACTTGTTCCTCTTGGCTGTACATAAATAGTAATTTGAATTCGACAAATTATGTAGAATTTTGGTAATCACTGTTTGATATCGATGAATCGGTATTTGGGATTTAATTTGGTAAATTTTTTTGAAAATTTTGAAATATCGGCATCCGAGAATTTTGATAAAATTTAAGTATTTTACCAAAATTTTGGATAAACCAAATAACAAATAAAATTTACCTAATTGTATAACACAAACCTAAGTTGTATCCTAGGCCTAACCAATATTGACCAGCCCTCCCTCTTTTACCCCCAACCCCTCTAGACCCACGCACCCAACATAATTCGGTATAAATACAATACAAAATTTCTCTAAATTCCAACATAATTCCTCCCCGTGACTCTACTAATTTGCTAATTTTTGAGATTTTGATAGAATTTTGGTAATTTAGAAATTTTCAAATTTACCAGATATAAATTATGTATTCGATATGACTTTCGAATTAAATTCAAGATCGGAATCAATTGATACATTTTTACCAATTCGATATTCGATAAATACCAAATACATACTCCCAGTTCCGATGGCGGCGTGGAAAGTACGAAGCTCTCAGAGAAGGAGATAGAGGGGTGAAAGGAGAAAAATATAATTTTTCTAACTTTGTAGTTTTTATTTATTAAAAGGGATATAACGGACTATTCAATATTATAATTTTATGTTTTGAATAATTTAGGACCCTTTGGTGCTTTTATAATACTTAAGTTTTTTAACCCAAAACTTAAATATTAGTGACCACCAGTGGATTTTTTAACTTAGAGATATCATTCAGCTCTTTTAATTGTTTTGTTCTGGATTTCCCTTTGGAAACAACGGGTAAGAATTTCACATTGGAACTGCCGTATCTGCTATGAAATTGGCATAGAGAGTGTTAATTCTGACGGTCCGGCCTGCTGTCAAATTTTTTAGATCATTAATTATTCGAATAACTATTATGTTAACAAATTTAGATTTAATTCGAATAGTACTGCAAAAAATAAAAAATTATTTTGTTAAGATAGAATAACGATGAATCTGTATCAGATGCTATTTTTTAATAGTCGGCTTCTTGTCTAAGACATAGTATCTAAGTTTTGGCCGGCATCCTAAATTGACCAAATAAATACGGACCTCCTCTAATGTTGTTCTTTCCAATCAAATTCCAATTGTCCTAACTAACTAAGAAGAAAATGAACTTGTTGAAGCTCTACCCTTCCCTCCTCGGGGTCATTGGGATTGTACTTGTTAGTTGGCTGTCAACCTCCGGTATGTTGTTCAACCTTTATCTCTCACTACTAATAAACTTCTGAACTCTTCATTTTGTCCATACTACTTTTTTGCCATGAGCATGAGGAACTTCAATGGTTAATCTCTTCTTAATTAATGTGTAATGGTTTAGTTTAACAAAGATGTATCAGGTTCGAATTTTTGAAAAGTTAAATATCCTCACCGGCTCAAAATTAGATATTTTGCTTAATTAATATTCCTAGATAGTAAGTACTACAGTAAGTACCTTGAATATCAGTATATATCCCCCATTGAAAAAAATTCAGAAAAAAAAAGATTTTGGAATTTTAAGGCCAGTTTGTTTTACCCGAAAATAGTATTCCAACAAAACTTTTTTCCGGAATTCGGAAAGCAGTTTTCTTCAATAAAATAATATTTCCTGGAAACATATTTTCCAATATGCTTTTTGATCCCAAAAGAATATTTTTGGGCGACACAAATTAAGGAGCCGAAAGTGATCGATAGTCTACGGGTGAGTATTGGTTGGTGTTGCAGTGTCGATCGATGACATCAACATAATTTATTTAAGAAATTGAAATTCTCGGTATTACGGTTCCATTTAAATGGACTAAAGTCGTTAATGTTCAATAAAATAGTAATATCGACAATTTGAATTTCTATGAATTAACTATGTTGATGTTGCGAAAAACGACAACATCAACAAAAACTCACCCATAGTATTAGTCCCTGTCATGCAACACAAATGGCGTACTAAAATTCACTCTGTGGTCTAAAATGTATGATAAAATTGCATGAACTCCTGCTCCAGATGGGAAGGTGATGATGGAGTACATCGGAGCCACGGGCAAGCCGGTGTCCTTGAGTGCAGTTCCGGTGGACGACAACGTCGACTTCCACTTCATCCTCAGCTTCGCCATCGACGCCGACCAATCCGGTGCTCCTCAGAACGGCGTCTTCTCCGCCTACTGGGCACCCACCTTGACGCCTTCCTCAGTTGCATCCATTAAAGCAGCACACCCCAACGTCAAAGTAATGGCAAGCCTCTCTGGTTGGAGCCTAGGGGATCATCCCCTCACTTGGTACCATTTCTGTCAATTCATATACGAGTATTCGGCAAATAAGACCCGCAACTTTTATATATATATATATATATATATATATATATATATATATATAAATGCAATAGTACAAAGGTTACACAACCTGTAACCAAAATGCAAACTCCTAATAATGTGCTACTCACGTCCCAAGTAAAATTCAAATCCTAGAGATGTTCTACCCACATTTTTGTACCATCAGGCATGGGTTGCAGTCGTTAGTCTCGGTAAAAAATCCCGTTGAGAGCGCTAGACGTAAATTGACGAGTTTTTGTTTCTATTCTTTCTTTCTTCTCTATAATTCTTAACAGGTACACCCCAAAAGACACCCATACATGGATCGCCAACGCCTTCTCCTCCCTCAAATCCATCGTCCAGGCCTACCACCTAGACGGGATCGACATCGACTACGAAAACTTCCCCAGAAACAACGCCAGCTTCGCCTACTGCATCGGGGAGCTCATCACCCTTCTCAAGAACCAGAGCGTTATTACAGTGGCCACCATTGCACCCTTCAGAAAGACGGTTGTTCCTTACATCCAGCTCTTCGATGGCTACGGCGGCGTCATCGACTACGTCAATCACCAGTTCTACACTGACAAGGTTCGGACACCGGGAGCGTACCTGGACGATTTCGCTGTCCGGGCCGGCCAGTTTGGTAAGGACAAGTTGCTGCCGAGCTATGAGGTTGAAGGGAGGGGGATTCAAGGGGAAGCGTTCTTCGACGCCTTGAAATTGTTGGAGGAGAATGGGTACGATTTGAATGGGATTATGATCTACTCGGCTGATGCTTCTTCGTCGAATGGCTATTACTATGAGAGGAAATCTCAGGCTTTCTTGCTCAATTCAACTACCTTGCACCGGCGGTATTAAGTAGATGACACAAATTTGTTGTTTTTGTGTACCTGGAAGGTTTAACCTATAAAAATTTGTGCTATTTGTACTCTCTTTTTTCTGTAGTGTCTGTTGCAATATTCTCATCACAATATTTACATCAACAAAAAAATATTTTTAAAAAAACTAATCTATAGTCAATATTAAGAAACGCACGAGTGGTGTCTATTATTTTGTGAGGATCGAATAAGAAACTCATGTTCCGTATGTTTTTGAACTTTAAATTGCTCAACTTGTGCTATTAGGCGGTCGGCTGTAATCAGGTTACGAACTAAATAATTAATTTTTCTATCATCCACATCCATATGAACTCAACTAAATATTTTCTTACCCACAGTGGTAATCCGGTGTAATCAGGTTATCAAATAAATAATTAATTTCTGTTTCATCCACATATTATCTACTATCACTTTATGTTTATATATAAATTGTAATAAATATATGAAAATGATTTGTCGTAATTATAACAAGAAAAAAATTACAATAAAGTAATAAAATTAAGATTACAAAAGTTTCAATACAAAATTAAAAATGGACGAGAGAAATGATAAATGATAAATGATAAATATATAAAATATAAATTACATATTTAATTACTAGTAAATTTTTATAGTATTATCTATACAATTTTTCAAAGAAAATTGAAAAATAGGGTTGTATTTATGGAGAATTAAAAAATATGAATTGAAAAATTGGGCTCCATTTATTGGGAATTAAAAAATATGAGTTAAAAATATTGGACTCTATCTATAGAGAATAAAAAAAAAATTTTAAAATTTTTTTCGTATAATATTGTGTTTTATGTCACTAGATTAGATTGAGAAAGAAAAAAAATAAAATAATGCTAACCAGGGCGGGTGTCAAGGGAAGCCCAAAGTCCCTGTACAACGCCCGGACGAGAGCAACAATTTGATTTAGCTTTTTTTTTAAATTGTTTCCCTTGTCGTATTATTAACCAGGCCGTTGTGCCTGTCTTAGAACGTCCTGATGATACGAGTACTAACTATCCTTTCATCACATTGGTTCATTTGTCTGAGGTGTGTGATTATCGCATCGAAATGCTCTTTGATGAGATGTTATTTGATGAGTTAGTGTCGTTTAGCCTAATATGTGTGTGATTCTCAAAGACACTTTGTGTGTTTCGTAAAGTATACATACCAATATTGTATGTTCTACGAGAGCATATGAATGATCTATATATTGGGATGTATTATTTTCTTACGCTTTTTGCACCACGTAGGCGTATAGATCAAGATTATATGTTTTAGGAGAGCAACGAAATACATATCACGCCATACAATGGAAGAAAACTCTGGAGTTGTAGTCAAGTATCATATTTGAATTCCAGTTGATTATCATGTTTGAATTCCGGTTGATTGTGATGTTTGAAGTTTCGGTCGTGTGTTGTTTGAAGTCATTAACTGAGACTGTTGTTTTTAATGTTAAGGTAGTTGATATTTTTTGAAATATTTTTTAATTATTCAAATTTATAGGAGATACTCTGTGACAAAAAAATTTAAATTCTTTTACTATAATGATAATTATTATTAAATATTTCTACTAATACACATTTATTTTGCTTCATGTTTATTATTATACAAGATTCTTATGAACAAAGCATTTCATCTTACCCTTTCTCCTTCATTTATGGAAGCGGAGGTAAGCAACGAAGACCAAAATGTTGAAGAAGGTGGGGTTACACAAGAAAATCAAGAATATAAATCAACACCAACTTCACTAATATCTCCTATAAAATTGAATAATTAAAAAACATTTCAAAAAAATGTCAGCGAAAAAGTGTTCAATGTAACATGTAATTATCACGGTAATTCATTCAAATACAAACACGGAGAAAGTTATGATACGCTTAAAATCATTTTGTGGACAAACGTCCAACCAAATCAGGTTTGTCGCGCTTTCAAACTCAATTGACCAGTTATGCACTCTCTACACACAAACAATTCTCTGCCCCGTCTCTAAAATATAGAGAGATGCACTCTCCATTTTGGGAGCTCTATTGTTCTTCTTTATGGTTTTTACCTCCTCCTGACTCTTCTGTCATCATCCTCTCGCTCTCTTTGTCACCATCCGCTCAGCCTCTCCTTCCTCGGCGTCCACTCGGCCTCTCCTTCCTCCCGTCCTCTCTACAGCCCCCACAGAACTCCCAGTGTCCACTCGCTAGCAGGTTATTTCCACCTGTCCAACTGCCAGGGTAACGAACATGTCCTCTACCACCAGCAGAGGAAATACTTAAAAAAATATATTAGTAGTGGAGTCGACCCAGCTATAGGTAGTTACTCCCTCCATTTAAATTTTTAGTTTAAATAGGATAGTTTAGGGCTACAATCTTTTACCGTAAAATACAGATAGACCAATAAAAGTTTATCCAAGTGGCAAAAAATATAGGTTTATTTAATGAGGTTTTGAATTAATTTGCATATAATAGAAAATTGTGTTATATAATAATAATAAATAATTAAATGTCAAACATTTATATAAGATAATCTTGTAACTGTTGCGGGAAAAGGGGTAAAAGAACGTCAAGTAAACCTGCGACAGATCTGGAGTGGTCGTCCCAAAGTCGGCCTAACGGAGGGAGAAAAAAGAGTGAACCTTAGACGTTTAACCTAAGGGAGAGAGAAAAAAATAGCTACGCTAATAGAAAGAGAGGGGAAAGAAGATGGATAAGTTGTTGTTGTTGCATTGTGGATGTCGTTCTCCTTCGCTCGGGTCTTTTTTATATAGGACACCTTGACCTAGCTCAGCTTAAGGTAAGAAAACCTAAGCTGCCTCAATGTACGAAGATCTCGGCACAAAATAGGAAAATCATGGCCGCCTTCGACCTTCTCAAACATTTTCACCAAAATACCACCAAACCCTAAGTTACATCAGGCCGAAAACACCTTCCAGCTATACAAACAAGCACACATACGGACCCGAGCCCAATCCTGAGCTTCCAACTTTCAACCCAGGCGAGCTTGGCTTATTTGAGCCTGAAAAGGAGGGCGAGTTCTATGTAGGAGAGCCCGACGTGGGCGAGCCCAAACAAGATGAGTCCAACATACCGAGGACGAGCCTGGCAGCCCAACACCAAAGAGAGTGAGCACCAACAACGCAGGATCAGGGCGAGCTCCATCGACCCGACATCGAGGCAGGCAAGCACCAGTGGGTGAGCTCTATTTTGAAGTCCCAAACCTAGCGTTCTCAAACTCGGCGTTCTTCAAGCCCGATGTTCTTCTCCAAACCCGGCGTTCTCCAGGCCTGATGTTCTCCAAGAATGGGCATTCTTCAGGACCGATGTTCTCCAAGAACGGGCGTTCTCCAGGCTTGATGTTCTCCTATGCAGGCGAGTTCCAACCGGTTAAGGTGAGCTGAAAGCTACATCGGCCCAACCCAGGCAAGCTGGGACGCAAGCAAGGGCGAGCTAGGATGCACGTGAGGGTAAGCTGGCATGCACGCGAGGGTGAGCTAGCGTGCAAACAAGGGCGAGCTGGCACGTAGGTGAGTCGAGATGTACGCGAGGAAGAGCTAGTACACGAGCGAGGGTGAGCTAGCACGCAAGCGAGGGCGAGCTAGAATACAGGTGAGAGCGAGCTAGCACGCAGGCGAGAGTGAGCTAGCACGTAGGCGAACAAGCACATAACGCGAGTGAGCCCCCCAACAGACGAGCGAGCACACTCCGTAGGGTAAGCACACGGGCGAGCACCATAGGGCAAGTGAGCAAAGGCGAGCACCGTATAGCGAGTGAGCGCGCTCTGGAAGATAGTAGACTTGTTTGTTAAAATCAAATATTGTTGACTTAAATGAAAACTTTTTATTGTTTTGACATTTCAATGTGAAATTGTACAATGATAAGTGGGTAACGAATAAATTTCTCAATCGCCAAGATACAAGTACCTAAAATTAATGTCCCTCCATTTAGAGAATGAGATATTCATTTTCTTTCTTTGAAAGAAGAAATTCATTTCTTGGGGGTAAAAGTAGTTTGGTGAATTTCATGTGACCAATTCTTGTACACCACTATGAGCATTTTGGAGCTATATTTTTAATTTGTCTGTACACCATGATGAACATTTTAGACCAAATGTTGTTTGACACATGCCTAGTGATTTGCTTTATGTCTATGTATCTAATTGCTTGGTGCTTGCTGCATGGTGATGCTTAGTGAATTGTTTTATGTTTATGCTTTTAATGCTTAAAGCTAGATATCATTTGATGTTTGACGCATGCTTGGTAAATTGATTTGTAAGGATATTATATATATCATTTGCTGTTTGACGTATGCTTATTGAATTACTTTATGTCTGTGTATCTAATTGATTGGTGCTTGCCGCATGGTGATACTTGGTAAATTTCTTTATGTTTCTGCTTCTAATGCTTAATTCTAGATACCATTTTGTTGTTTGGCGCATGCTTGGTGAATTGATTTGTAAGGATATTTTAGATATCATTTGTTGTTTGACGCATGCTCGATGAATTGTTTTATGTATGTGTATCTAATTGCTTGGTCCTTGCCGCATGGTGATGCTTGTGATTTGCTTTATTTTTTATTTCTAATGCTTAATGCTAGATATCATTTGCTATTTGATGCATGATTGATGAATTGATTTGTAAGTATATTTTAGATAATATTTCCTACCTCTTGTAGACTTTTTGTGAAATAAAAAACTGGGGCAACAATTAATGAAGGAAAAAGTCATCATATTATTGTTACCGAAAAGAACAGTGAGGCTAAACATCTCATTAGTTATCTTTCTTTCTTGGGAATGTCATCTGGAACAAACACAACAATACTAGATCAAATTATGCATATAAACTAGAGTTTTTAAATAAGTCCACCTTTATTAATACAAAAGAAAAGAATGACAAAGTTACATGAAAATCAACCCGTGAAAGAAATTTTTGCTAACCCTCATGCAGAAAGCTTATTAAATCTAAAAGATACTAGGTCGTTCCTCCCTTGCCAAGCGCCCTACTTTGGACCAAGTTTCTAAATTAATTTCTTGCGACCCCGAGATAAAATCCACAGTGAAATCCTTGTAGAGTTATTTCCTTTTAGTGTGAGCTTAATAGTTTCACATTCTGTGCTCTCTGAAAAGTTAAAAATGGCTCAGAAGATCATGAGGTTGGTAAAGAATGATGATTCCATTTACTTTATAATTGTTGCCTAAAATCATAATGAAAGCCTAAAATCGTGCCTCAAAATTGTTGCTGGCTAATTACACTCCTAGAATCATGCCATACCTTACTTGTATTACTAGGTGAACACCATGTAATTGTATATAAATATGTAATATTTTTCACAAATTAACACAAGGAGCAACACAACTATTTAGTTGGTCATTGTCTAAACATAGAAAATAATCCATAATTCTTAAAAAAACATAACACTTCTTTTATGTTGGATTTTACAATCTAACTCAATTTTGCAAGCATTTGGAAATGCAAATATAGAGAGAAACAACAAAAATATTGTACTTTAGTTTAGTTTTGTTTGAGTTACATTTGTTGTATGTCTGATTACTAACATGTATGTGATTGTGTTGGTTTTCGGTTCTTGGCACAGCTACACAATTGATTTTGTAATTTTGCGAAAATACAATTTGACAACAGTGGGAGAATATCTGGAGCTATCTTCTTGATATCTCTCGAGTTTGCCAAATTTCTAATTCTGAAAGGAACTTCCATTACTTTTACTCTATTTGTGTTGCACCAGCTGAGGCAGTATGCACTTTGCTTTTTTATAAGGAGTCACTTTAGGTATCACTTATACATAAATTATTTTAATAAGATTTTTCATACGATTTGCAGCATATTGAAAAGTATGAGTTGGACAACCCTCAAACTTTCCATTACTTAAACAAGTCAAGTTGCCATCAGTTAGATAATATAGATGATGCACTGGCATATATTGATACTAGGAGACCATGAATAATTTTGGAATCAATTATAAGGAACAGCTCCCTTCTGCCCGCACTATTTATATCTTATGTATTTATATAATGTGATATTTATCTCTTTTAAATTGTCGTTTTTGTTTAATCAAAGACTTTCACGTTCATTATTTTGTTTATTGACTGCAATTCTTCATTTTGGAAATATTAATTTTGCAAAGGCAAAGGAGATGGATTCTTCTTTCATTAAGGATAAAAATAAATATTATCTCAACTTCTCTAGAGAATTTCTTAAGTATGCATCATAAGCTTTTTCTGCATTGGAGCACCTTCTTTCTCCTGATGTTTGTTGCTAGATATTGGTCTAATCTCGGCCAATTAATTGTTGACAAAGTGATGCAAATAGTCTAGAAGATGCACAGATCAAACTAAGATGGCCACACCTGAAGAAATTATAACCAAAACCTTAGACCATCAAAATGCAATTACTAGCAAGGATGCTTTGGCACAGATGATATATTATCGTCTATTTGATTAGTACATGACTATTTAGAACAAGCTTATTTTTGCCTTGTTTTCTCACATCAAATAAATATTTACTTTTCATATGCTTCTCATCATTTTCCATGTTGGTGGATATAATCAACAATTCAATTGGACAAGACACAACCTCAAAATCAAGTATTGGAGTACTAGATATCTATGGCTTTGAGAGTCTTAAATCTAATAGGCGAGCTTTCATTTATGGTTATGATCAAGTATAAATAATTCTTCCATCAGTCAGGTGAATAATCAACTTGAATAGTGTCAACCATGTTAACATAAAGTTCTTGTGGAACAATTTTGAGCAGTTTTGTATCAATTTCATAAATAAAAAGCTGCATCACAATTTAACCAGGTTAAGTTGATCTGTCAAAATCAATATTTGCTTGTCCATTGGAGAAGTAAAGTTATTTTGTTTCTCATAATTTGTACTCTTCCAGAATATTTTTAAATCGGAACAATAAGAATATTCCAAGGAAGAAATTGACTGGAGCAACATTTAGTTTTCTGATAACCAAGATGTGTTTGACCTAATAGAGAAGGTTCCCTTTGTTTACATATGGAATATTTCTTTTTGCTAAATGATATATGCAATCGTATAATTTGTTTAATCATTGCAAAAACCAGGGAGATAATTTCTCTTTTGGATGAAGCCCGGTAAGCTTGCTTTCTTCAATCTACATGCATTATTCTATATCATCTATTATAATTAATTTAATTTGATTATTTATTTTACAATTTTCCAAAATTAACACATGAAAATATTCACCGAAAAGTTGTATCAAAAATTCCAAAACCATGAGCATATAAACTTGAAACGCTCTGGTATTGATTTCACTTTGCACTTTATGCACAAGAGGTAAAACCAGTTTGCCATCTTATTTCTTGTTTTGTTGTACTTGACTTTTGTTATACAACTTTTCGGCAAATGTTTTCACGTGTGAATTTTGAAAAATCTACACATGCACACATAAAAATATTCGTTGATAAGTTGTATAAAACATTCCAAAATCATAAGCGTTTTATCATGCCGAAATGCTGCCGTACTGATTTCATTGTTGCACACTATGCAGGAGAGTTAAAAACTATTTTTTCTTCTTATTTCTTGTTTTGTTTTACTAGAATTTTGTTCATGAATTTTTTTTCATTCACATGTAAGATGTCAAGCCAATCAATTTTTGAAAAAGAATAAGGATTATGTAGTAGCTGAAATAACGAGCTATTGAATGCTTTCAAGTGCCCATTTGTAGTTGGCATCTTTCCCCCCACTTACCCAGGAATCATCTACATTTTCTACATAATGATAAGCTGCTGGAGTTGTTTAAAATAATTTGTACACCCCCAGTTTCTTGTTGGTTTTCTTAAAGAGAAAATTGAAGATGAGAGTTGTTCGATGGGTGGTTATTGTGATTTGTGTGGCTCATTTGATTGTTTGATGAGTTAGAATGTATGTTTGTGTATGCTGGAAGTGATGTTGCCTCGTTGACTTGCACTGTATATTGTTTGATAGAAAGAATGTAGTTTCGCTTTGTCCTTGAAACAATAAATGATATTTGTTTGATTTGTTATAAATACTAACATTATAAGATTTTATCCTCAATGATTCAAAATATTGTTGACATCTTGTTATTTTTTGTATTTGTGTTTCTTATGATCATGCTTGTTGTTCGGGCAGGTTGATGATTAGACCGATTGGTGGTGTCATAAGTGTGAAAAGAACTTGAAATTCAGGATATTTGATCTTTTCAAGCACTTTGACAACTGTCAAAGTGGCGCTGGATGTGGGGCCGGACATGCTGCTGGTTGCGGTGCTGATCGTAGCATCGGTCATGGCACCAGTTGTCCTATCAATCGTGGCGCAGGACCTCAGGCTAGGGTTGGGCGTAGCCACATACCTCATGCTGGTGCGAGGGCTATTTTTGATCAGGCTGGCATGGTTGCCCATGTTGACGAGATATGACGTGATGGGTAGTGGATGAAAGTATCTTGGTTAGAATTTGGATGGGTTATGGCACTGGGGCTCATGTTGCTTGACTATCTTTTTTTTTTCTTTGGACTATCTTTTCTTCTAATTTTCATGTTGCTTTATTTTTCAAGGTTAATTTGAAAAATCTTTTTAGCAAAAAAAAACTTAATATTTTACAATTTCTTGTCGCTTTAAGGTAATGCTTATATATCTTTAAAAATTTGCAATAGTGATAGGGAGCTCAGAGATAGGGACCTTCTTTTCCCAGCATAACCAGTGATAGTGACAGGCTAGTTGCCTTATTTTTTTAGCTAGTCAACATCATGTTCATGCATAGTCTCAATGAAAAATGACAGTCAACATCAAATCACAGTCAACATCTTCTTAAAGATAAAAGACAGTAGTAGTCAATATTAATTAAAAGATAAAATGCAACAGTCAAGAAGTTGTTTCTTCTGCGACGACACATCCATATGCCATTTTGGATGAATGGCATGCCTAAAGGAGTGTAAGCCGCTGAGACGATATGTCGAAGAACAGAACCGGAGATGGAGCGAGGAAGTCTCACCATCACTAAGTCGTCGAGAATCTGATCGCTGTGCATCAGATGCCAGACGAGGAGCATTTTGCCATGGGTTTGCACTTCGACAGTGTTGACATCGGTTGAACGATGGTGGAGATGGTTTTGGAGACTTTCGAGAGAGTTCAAATTCTCTCCATCTTCAAGCTTGTCAGCCAGCGAACAGAGGATTGACCTATGTACGATTTTCGAGTGCATTTTTAATTATGTTTGTCCTCTATCGAGAAGAAGCGAAACATACAGGAGGTACAATCCCCCTTGTCCGCCCGAGCAGGGGTGGATGCGAGAATGTCTCTTTGAGTAACATAACCAGTGGCGAGAATCCAATACTCATAAAACCCGAGAGTTTCTTTGCAAGATTCTTGAATCAGACCAGGTTTGGTAAAATAGTTACGATAAAGAATTTCCATATCCTACCCAAAATTTTAAGGTAAAAGAAATGTTTACATTTCTTTATGATCTCGATGCTCGTACGATTTCTTTTTGTTATTACCATATTTAAATATTTTCATATCAAATTAATTTGAGATGATTTTTTTGTTTCTATTTCAGCTACAACTTCAATCTTTGATAAAGACTTAGGGTGTGTTAGTAAATAACAAAATTCTTCACTTGCGAAGATGTCAATTTTACCAAAATATACTTGAAAAATATTATGATTATATTTTTGTTGACATATCTCCAGCCAATCAAAATATTTTTATATTCAACGAGTTAAGACTTCTTACTTATCATTATTTATTTAGAAATATATAAAAAGTATTTTAAAGCATTAAAATTTTAATTAAATAAATAGTTGATTTTTATTTAAGCTTAATTTATAAATTAATAATTATTTTAACCAAACATATGCAATCTACGAAATTGAATCAACAATATATTTTTATAATCTACTATTGATATTTGCTTTCTATTTTCTACCATTTGTTATATGCTGTCAATTTATTTCGCTAAACAAGGCATTTGAGTGCTATTGAGCCACATTACATTTTATGTGTGAAAACAAATAGTGACTCGAAGCCAACTATTTTTAAAAATAACAATGTTCTTCAACAATTACGTTGTGGTGTAAGTATGTCATATATGCTAATTTTGTCGAAGTTGTACCATCTCTCCCTTTTGTATGCAACTAATAGCATCAATGTCTTCAATGTAGGGTATTCTTGAAGCAATTAGAATAGGTCATGATGGATATCCTATTCGAAGAACATTTGATGTGTTTCGTCATCATTTTGGACTCTTTGGCTTCAGAAGAGTTGGAAGGGAAGTAAGTTTCAACTAGTTGATTAACATACACGAACAAGTTAAAATATTGTTAATCTTGTTTCTCTTAGTTATTTAGCAATGGCTACGGTATTATGAATAATCGATCTAATCTTTGCCTCATTTTATGCTTTTTCTAAGAAAATAATCTTTGATGTTGTTTTCGCAGCTTTGAGGACAAGGTTGCGTGTAGAATGATAATTATTTTGAAGGTAAATATTGTATTCCTTGCAAAATCACCAAAACATTACAAAGTACAGAGAAGACCACGGTTACAGAGCAAGCAGCCATTGGCACAGTGATACCTTTTGGTGTTAATCCCCCAAACTACCCTTTGTATAACAATATAAGGTTGTGGCCGCGGACCTTGTTAGAACTCTACCGAGAAAAAACCCCGCAGGAATAACCCACCGTAGGGAAAGAGTACCATAGGGATAATTCTCACACGTTAAAACTGCAATACATGAGTCATAAGCCCATTATCCCGAGGTACACCCAGTACCCTCCAAAACAATAACTAGCTGCCGAAGTCAGCAAAAATAGCAAAACATTTTGCCAAAAACTATGAGGGGATAGGTTCGCCCAAGTACAACACTCTTGAAGACATCGGGACACCGAATGAAGGAGACCAGCAAGATCACCCACCTGGTTTTGGAATACCACCATATTTCGGAGTAGCCAAATCTGCCAGTAGATGGAAGCGCCAAGAATGAACCAAACCTTTTTAATGAAACCATCCTTAAAGAGCCTCATCCAATCATCTCATTGATTCAAACAAGACATTGGAGTGCACCAGTTAATCCCAGCAAGCTTTACGAAGTAGCTCCACACTTTACAAGAGAAGCTGCAATGTAGAAAAAGATGATTGGATGATTCTATCTCCGAATTGCATAAGGCAAAGAAGGACTCCGTATGGCCCACGATACCCAGTCTGGCCAGATTATCTGTGATCTTTATTTTTCCCTTGTAAGGCCAGCCAAAGAAAGCAGTAGACCTTGTACGGAATAAGCCGTGGCCTCCCTTTCCTAAACACTCTAACCGATTGGACAGAGAAGCCTTCAAGTAACTGTGAATAGATACCCTTAACCAAAAAGCCCAACGATGGATCTGGAAATCGAACGAAGGAATTAGTTCTCTTAGTGGGGCCTTTGTAAATAGATATTATTTTTTGTAAGTTGACCAATGACTCTTCCTTCCTAGTGAAGAACCTCCACCTCAATCGCCAATCCTAGAATTGACCATCCCACTCCCCACAACGATCCACGTCAATCGTCAGTCCACGCTGGAGGTTAAAGAGCCTGGATGGGGACCCATTTATTAGAACCAAAGAGGAGGTGCCACGAGTACATGCAGCAATCCAGCCCTTCCAATGAGGGCCAAAGCCCAAGTAGCAAGCACATCATCTATGTAGTCCCATGAGATGCAATCAAAAGAGTTTCGGAAGTCGAGTTTGATAAGAACTCCTCCTTGACGAGCCCTCTTCAGGTAGTTGGTGACCTCGCTAGAGACCAACACACCATCCAACAACTTCTACCTCCGATGAAGGCACTTGGCTCTCTACCTGCCTACCACCTCTCCGACAACGGACCGCAACCAATTTGCGAGAATTTTGGCCACAATTTTATATAAGCTACACACCATGTTAGCACTTTATTTTATTATAGTTTTCTCATAACGATTAACTTGCATTAATGTTAACATTTAGGTAAGACAAAAGTATTTCTGAAACTTGATCAGATGACAAAACTAGAAAGCATGAGAGAAGATTTGATTCATGATGTTGCAATTTGTATACTAGGTTATTTATTAGCAATTCTGATTTTTTTGAGCTACCTTGGCTCAATCTAATTTTTCCTGACCCTGATTATTATATGGAAGGTAATCTGGCTCGAAAGTTGTATCAGAAAATGGGGCGGAAAATAGCATGTTCCAGGTAAAGTGTTATTAGATAAATTTGAATTATAGTAGATTCGGATAAGAAATGGTATAAAAAGCAAATATTCAAGATAAACTTAGCATTTCCTTCTTATGTGTTTTAGAATTTTTATGTTTATTAAAGATGTATTATGTTGGCTAAAGTGTGATTTTTATTTATATTATATGTTTTAATACTTTGGTCAATTCATTATTTTGTAATTATACCTACCAAAAAAATTTTGTTATTGTAAATTAGAACAAAATAATTACCTGGTACAAAGAGAATTCAATGTTAACTAAATAATTACATGGTACGAAGAGAATTACCTGGGATTTTTTATCAGAAATATTGGTCTATTGTTAAGCTTGATCCGGTTGCCCTGGTTCAGAATCTTTTTTATTCTTCTGTTGTTCCTAGTGACCTTAATCGGACCTTTATTTCTCTAATCCCGAAATCTAAGAATCCTACGAATAGTCATGGCTTTCGTTCTATTAGTTTGTGTAACTTTGCTCATAAAGTTTATTCTAAGGTACTTGCTAATAAGTTGCGTCCCTGGATGAATTCGTTGATTTCTGAATGTCAAGGTGCGTTTGTTAAAGATCGTTGCATTCAAGATAATATCATTTTAGCGCATGAGGCATTCCATTGTTTAAATACTTCGCAAAGAAAAGTGTCTACGTCAATGTCCATTAATCTTGATATGAAGAAAGCCTATGATTTGGTTAACTGGAGCTTCTTACGAGAAGTTATGGTGAAGTTAGGCTTTCCCCTTAAGTGGATTGACTGTGTTATGAGTTGTATTTCCTCCACTTTGTATAGTGTTTTGTTTAACAGTGTGCCTTTGCCTTGGTTTCCAGCTTCGAGGTGTATTAGGTAAGGAGACCTGTTGCTTGTTGGAGGTGGTGTACTTGATTAGGATCTTTAAGTCGAGGAAAGAGTTGGACTCTTTCTCCGTAAGACGAGATTGCCCTGTATTCAGTATTTACGGGCTGCGGCGATCGTCCCCAAGATACAATGACTAGGCTGCTTCTGTGTTTGTAGTACAACGACCCTCAAAGCTTCAAGCGAACCTTGGATATTCAAACTTTTCTGCGTGAGAGAGAGAGAGAGAAAGAACTACAATACTAATGAATGCTTATGCACTTGTAGTTGGGATGATTTGCAAATGAGGAGGAGGGGCCTATTTATAGGCGCTGGATAGAGTGGAGGCAGGCATTTCCGAAGGGGCACGAAGCAATTCTGAGGAAATGCGTTAGTTCGGCTAACATGCAGGCTGCCCTTCAGGTGCCTCTTCAGCCAAATCGTTTGTGGCTCTTCAGAGGTCGCATGCACCCCTTCGGTAGGCAGGCAGCACACTCGCTTCCCTTCGATGTTCTGGGAGCTTCTGGATTCACCTGTGCGCCCTTCAGGTTGGCTTGTAACCCTTCGACCTTCTGAAAGTTTTTGGGACGTTCCAACCCTTCTACCTCTTCGTCCGAGCTTCGACAAAACTTTAAGGCTCCTCCAGCTCCTCGTGCCAAGTGTGCCACAAAGCGTCCATTGCGACCTGCGTCCAATGAGCACATGCACATGCGCGAGCGCGTGCACGTGCTCGTGCTCGTGCTCGGATGCAGCCTCCTTCAGCTCTTCAGATGAAATATTTAATGTTACACCAGCTTGGAGCTTCTCCTTATAAACAGAAAAAATTCCCTTGCGATTTCCAATGTGGTAATAGTTCTCCCATCCTCGGCTTGGGCTTTTCAGCTCAGGTCTTTCAGCTTGGGCCAAAATGCATTAATTATGCATTCCAAACCCAACAATCCCCCACATGAATGATGATTAATACATGCTGACACTTTTTAAGAAAAGTTCTAACAAAATATCATTGCATTGAGATAGGTAGCTTACGGCTTTGAACCTTCTCTAGTAAGATATTATCGGATTTACCTGCTGCTCAGTGAACGCTGTGTCTTGAACTGGTCAGCTTTTTTATGTAAACCAAGACAATAACATTTACACAATGATATCTCTATTATCCTTTGGTTCTCACGTTGTGTCTGTTTCGGCCATGGACCTTATCTTGGATTCATAAGTATTTTTCCTTTTGAAGCTGTCTCACTTCACACTTATATAGGTGATCTCCCATCAGGAGTATCCTGCTATACTCCATTTTTTTCTGGTATAAGAATCATTAAAAGCATAGACGCTTAACCTTACCACACATCTGCAGGTTCGCACTTGGGTAGCTTCTGAGAATGGGACGGATTCCACGTATTCATCTGAACCATCCATAACTTAGTTGTCTCATTGAACCAAGTTTATGGGATCTCCACTCATCATGGTTGAGTTATCGCTATAAATGTTCTTTAATGTGTGGGTTTTAATCCCATTCCCCTTACTGTGTTATACATTTGATCTCTGTTGATTCCTTTCGTCAAAGGATCAGCTATGTTGTCCTTGGACTTCATATAATTAATGGTTATTACTCCACTTGAGATCAATTGTCTAACAGTGTTATGTCTCCTACGAAAATATCGACACTTACCGTTGTACATAGTACTTTGCGCTCTCCCAATTGCTGACATGATATCACAATGTATCAATACAGGAGGCACATGCTTATTCCAACAGGGAATATCCTCTAGAAAGTTTCTGAGCTATTCAGCTTCTTCCCCAGCTTTGTCCAGTACTATAAACTCTGACTCTATGGTGGATTGAGCTATAAACTCTGACTCCATGGTGGATCGAGCTATGCACGTTTGTTTAGAGGATTTCCAGGACACAGCTCCTCCACCTATGGTAAACACATAACCACTAGTAGATTTGGAGTCTTTAGTGTTCGATATCCAATTCGCATCATTGTATCCTTCCAACACAGCTGGATACCTAGTATAAAGTATTCCATGGTTCATGGTATATTTTAGATACTTTAGAACCCTTTTCAGAGCTAGCCAATGATCTGGTCATGGATTGCTCGTGAATCTACTAAGCTTGCTAACTGAATAAGCAATATCAGGGCGAGTATAATTTATTAAGTACATCAGACTCCCAATGATCTTTGCATATTTCTGTTGAGATACTGGGTCACCTCTGTTTTTAGCCAAGTGTAGACTCAGGTCTACCAGAGTCTTAGCTGGAGGTTTGTCGAAAGCATCAAATTTCTTGAGTACATTCTCAACGTAGTGAGATTGTGACAAGATAATTTCTTCAGTCGTCCTAGAGATTTTAATCCCTAGTATGACGTCACCTAGACCCATATCTTTCATGTCAAAGTTGTTCTTTAACATGTTCTTAGTTTTTACAATAAGATCATTACTGCTTCCCGTGACTTTCATGTCATCTACATATAGACATACAATCACGTAAGCATCAGGTGTGCCTTTAATGTATACACATTTATCACACTCGTTGATCTTAAAGCCATTTGACATCATTGTTCTGTCAAATTTATCATGCCATTGTTTCGGCGCTTGTTTTAGCCCGTACAGTGACTTGACCAGTTTGCATACTTTATGTTCTTGTCCGAGGGTAACAAACCCTTCAGGTTATTCCATATATATGTCCTCTTCCAGTTCTCCATTTGGAAAAGCTATTTTTACATCCATCTGATGTATGTCGAGATTGTAGAGTGCTGCGATAGCTATGAGCACTCTAATAGATGTGATTCTTGTGACCGGCGAATACGTGTCAAAGAAATCATATCCTTCCTTCTGTTTGAACCCTTTAGCTACCAACCGAGCTTTGTACTTGTCGATTGATCCATCTGCTTTGTATTTCCTTTTAAGGATCCACTTGCAACCTAAAGGTTTGTAACTTGGTGGGATATCCACGATTTCCCACGTGTAGTTTTGCATGATAGATTCTATCTCACTATTGATAACTTTTTTCCAGAGAGGAGCATCCGGACTAGATAATATCTCTTGGATTGTCCCAGGTTCATTTTCTAACATGTAATTTAGAAAATTTGGACCAAACGACTTGGCTACTTTGGTCCTCTTACTCCGTCTAGGTTCCTCAGCACCTTGATCAGAGCCTTGTGTAGCTTCATAACTTCTTTGTTTGAGCTTACTTCTTTTATTTCCTTTTTAGGAAAAATATTCTCAAAGAATGTTACATTCTTTGATTCTATGACCATTCTCTCGTTGATTTCAGAGTTTTCAGACTTGTGCACTAGAAATCGGTAGGCACTACTGTTGCAAGCATATCCGATAAAAATGCAGTCAACGGTCTTAGGTCCTATTCTCATCCTTTTAGGCGGAGGTATTTCTACCTTAGCTAGGCACTCCCACACTTTAAGATAACCGTAGGAAGGCTTTCTCCCTTTCCATAATTCATATGGAGTTTTGTCCCTTTTCTTGTGTTGCAATTTGTTTAGAATGCGATTAGCTGAAAGCACAGCTTCTCCCTACATGTTTTGGGGTAAGCCTGAGCTAATCAACATAGCATTTATCATCTCCTTAAGAGTTCGATTCTTGCGTTCTGCTATGTCATTTGATTGAGGTGAGTATGGAGCAGTTGTCTGATGAATAATGCCATATTGTTGGCAAAATTCTTCAAACGGAGCTACATATTCTCCCCTTCTATCACTTCGAATCATTTTGATTTTAGTGCTAAGTTAATTTTCAACCTCATTCTTATAACTCTTGAAAGCTTCTAGAGCTTCGTCTTTTTCTTTCAAGAGGTGTACGTAACAGTACCTTGTGCAATCGTCAATAAATGTGATGAAATACTTTTTCTCACCTCTAGTTTGCACTTGTTTCATATCGCATATGTCGGTATGAATTAACTCTAAAGGTGTAGTACTTCTTTTCACTGAATAAAAAAGTGCTTTGGTCATTTTTGCCTCTACACATACTTCACATTTATTGTTTGGTTCAAACTCCATTTTAGGCAGTAAATTTAAACTTACTAACTTTCTTAGTGAGCTCAAATTTACGTGTCATAATCTATCATGCTATAAGTTAGAACACTCAGCCAAGTAAGAAGAATTGATAACTTTATTAGGCCCTTCAAAGGCGTATTTTATTGTTATTACATTCATCTTAATAAGCCCATTTTCGAGGTAACCCTTTCCTACAAAGGTACCAGCCTTAGTCAATACAAACCTTTCGGCCTCGAATACTAGTTTCATCCCAGCTTTGCTCAACAGTGAGCCGGATACTAAATTCTTATGAATGTCTGGGACATGCAGAACATCCTTGAGGGTCAGCTCTTTTTCGGAGGTCAGCTTCAGTACCACCTGGCCTAGTCCAATTACGGGAGAAGTTGCAGAGTTACCCATGAATAACTTCTGCCTATTGATAGATGTGTAGGTTGAGAACATCTCCTTGTCTGAGCAGATGTATTGGGTTACCCTTGTATCTATGAAGCACTCTCTTGGGTTATCCACCAGATTGGCTTTAAACACCACGGCAGATAGGTGTATCTCGTCTTACGATTGTTGCTTGTTGGAGGTAGTGTACTTGATTAGGATCTTTAAGTCGAGGCAAGAGTTAGACTCTTTCTCTGTAAGATGATTGCCCCATATTCAGTGCTTACAGGCTGCGGCAATCATCCCCAAGATACAACGACTAGGCTGCTTCTGAGTTTGTAGCACAACGACCCTCGAAGCTTCAGGCAAACCTTGGATATTTGGACTTTTCTGTGAGAGAGAGACAGAGAAAGAACTACAATGCTAATGAATGCTTATGCACTTGTAGTTTGGATATAGCTTGGGCCTATTTATAGGCGCTGGATAGAGTGGAGGCAGGCATTTTCGAAGGGGCACGAAGTAATTCTGAGGAAATGCATCCATTCGGCCAACAGGCAGGCTGCCCTTCAGGTGCCTCTTGAGCCATTTTGTTCGTGGCTCTTCGGAGGTCGTAGGCACCCCTTCGGCAGGTAGGCAGCACACTCATGTCCCTTCGGTGTTCTGGGAGCTTCTGGATTTGCCTGTGCGCCATTCAGGTTGGCTTGTGCGCCACAAAGTGCCCATTGTGACCTGCGTCCAATGCGCCATGCGCACACGCACGTGCATGTGCTCGTGCATGTGCTCGTGCTCGTGCTCGTGCTCGTGCTCGTACTCATGCTCGTGCTCGTGCTCGTGCTCGTGCTCGTGCTCGTGCTCGTGCTCGTGCTCGTGCTCGTGCTCGGGCTCGTGCTCGTGCTCGTGCTCGGATGGTGCTTCGCACCATCCTCGCAAGCAGCCTCGTTCAGCTCTTCAGGTAGAATATTTAATGTTACACCAGCTTGGAGCTTCTCCTTATAAACAGGAAAAAATTTCTTGCGATTGTCGATGTGGTAATGGTTCTCCCATCCTCAGCTTGGGCTTTTTAGCTTGGGCTTTTCAGCTCGGACCTTTCAGCTCGGGCCAAAATGCATTAATTATGCATTCCAAACCCAACAAGATCTTCTCTCCCCTTCGAGGGGTATTAGGTAAGGAGATCTTCTCTCCCCTTTCTTATTTTTGTTTGTTTCCGATGTGTTTGCTCACTTTGTGCAATGGGCTAAGACCAGTGGTGATATTCTTGGCTTTATCTTGAATAGGAATTGTCCTGCTCTTACGCATATTATGTTTGCTGACGATACTCTACTTTTTGGCCAGGCCTGTAAGAGGGAGGCTAGGCATTTTAAGTCTCTTTTGGTCTCCTTCTCTAACATTTCAGGTCAATCAATCAATTTACAAAAGTCATGCATTCTATTTTCCAGATGGGAATCAGATGAGAACAAGAAGCTTATCTCTAAGATCTTGGAGATGGATGAAATGGCATCGGATGATAAATATTTGGGAGTTCCAACGATTTGGGGTAGGTCCTGTAAAGATGCGCTGGCTTACATTTTTTATTGGATGGTGTCCAAAACTCAAAGCAGGAAGCAGAAGCTTCTTTCTATGTTAGGAAGGGAGGTGTTGATTAAGTCTATGTTGTCCTCCATTCCTTGCTACCTTATATAGGTACTGCTCTTCCCTAAGACCTTTTGCACTAAGTTGAATAGCTTGATTGCTAGGTTTTGGTGGTCGGGAGATGTGGATAAAAGAAAATTTCATTGGTTGAGCTGGGATAATTTAACTTGTCCCAAATCTCAAGGTGGACTCGGATTCAAAGACTTGCAACTCTTCAATTTGGATTTGCTTGCCAAACAGGTTTAGAGGCTTTTTGGTAACCAAAATTCCTTGTGCTTCCGAATCTTAAAAGGGCTGTATTTTCATGATTCAGATCTTATGTCAACATCCAAATGCCATAGGCCTTCTTGGATTTGGAGTAGTTTGTATGCAAGGAAAGAGGCTCTTATGGAAGGTCTCTTCTTTCGAATCGAGGATGGTCGTTCTGTCAATATTTGGAAGGACCCTTGGATCCCTGGCCTCCCTTTATCTCGTGTAGCTGCTAGAGTAGTGGAGCCTTCATCTCTCACTACTATTTTTGACCTCATCTCATTTTCCACTAGGAGCTGGAATGTGGATCTTATTCGTCACTTCCTTACTTCTGATGAACAAGCAGCCACTACTAATGTCTGTCTAAATTACATGCAGAGCCCAGATAAGCTTCTTTGGAAGTTCAGTAATGATGGCATGTATTCTGTTAAAAGGGGCTATCATGTGATTAAGTCATCGCATCTCTCTTCCCTAAACCTACAGGTCTTGGACACTAACTCTACAACCTTTGATCTTGGAATTTGGAAGAAGCTTTGGAGGTTGAAGACTCCTCCCAAGTTGGTGAATTTTGTTTGGAGATTAATTAGGAATGGTGTCCCTTTGGCTGCTACTCTTCATAGAAGAAGTCTCTCATCTTTTCCTATTTGTCAAGTCTATTTTTTGGATGATGAGACTGTTCTTCATGTTATGTTTACCTGTCCTCATGCTAGAATTACCTGGTTGATGAGCCCATTCGGGTTTAGGTTTGATAGCTCTTTGCATCCAACTTTTAGTCTTGGCTCTCTTCTATTTTGGATTTGCTTTCGGGTCCTGAGGATCAAGAACTTAAGACGCTTGCTATGTTCTTATGATGTAGTATCTGGCTCTCCAGAAATAAGTTCATGTTTGCAGGTGATGAGATCATTCTGATTGTTACTTTGCAGCAGGCCTCTTATTTTTGTGCCGAATTCTTGCAGGTCTTAGCTTCGAATCTTCAACAGAGCATCGGTTCTGATTATCCTACACCTTCATGGAGCGCTCTAGTCTTTGGAGCGATGAAGCTCAACTGCGACGCCTCCTAGTTGAATACATCCTCTTCAGCCGGGTTGGCAGTGGTTACTAGAAATCATATTGGCCTCGTAGTGGAAGGTCAGACAGAGTTGTGAGTGGCCTTTTCACCACTGGAAGCAGAGCTCTAGGCTCTCGAACTCGCACTCATCTTGGTATCTCAGAAGTTCCATGGTATTCCTACTGTGGTGGAGACTAATTGCCTTTTGGCTTATAATTTCGTAAATGACCCTCACACCTCGGTCTTTTGGCAAGTCGACTCTCTTGTGATCAGGCTTAGGTCTATGTTGGTTGATTTATCAAATTGTAAGCTTGGGTTAGTCCCCAGATTACTTAACCATGTAACTGATTGGTTAAGTAAGTATTGCAGGCTCAGGTCTTTATCTGGGGATTGGTTGATTGTACCCCTGGATGAGTTTGATGTCCTTTTGTTCTATGACTTTTCCACTTAAGGGTCTTATTTATATATTCAAGCAGTTTTTTCAAAAAAAACTAAATATTGGATATTGCATTGGAATCTGTGGATTTTTGAACCTCAAAGAGTTTGTGTTTAAGTGGTAGTGGTTAGATATTGTTTCACGTTTATAGGCCTGGTAGTTGCGGTTTGAAACTTGGGTTTTCTTTCCCTAATTTGTAGTTGGGCTTTACATCAATTTGGGAAGGATGTGTGCCCGTTAAAAAATCCAACACAATTGTAGTTTATTGGTATACAATTGCTCATTTTCTAATTTTATTAAAATTTAGGTTTTTTTCTTATTTGGTAAAAAACATAGAATTATTTCCTAAAATATATAATTTTAATTTTAAAAAATTAGCAGGGTCCACCAATTAGAGGGTCGACTCCACCTACCTAAATGCCACGTGGGATATTGGGCACAGTGGCAAAAATAAGTAAAAAGGAAAGTTGACCTCCTTTCAAGTCGACTCCACCTTGCATCCCACCAAGTATTTTGTTATTATAACATTTGTTTCGGTAACTACGAGAAAAATTAGAATAAAAAATCGTTTAGCTCATGTATCAAATAGTAAGATGTGAATATAGTTGAGTTAAATTTTTTTTTGTCTAGCCATTTAATATAAATCACTAGATCAGTAGTTTGTTGGTCATTTGTTTAGTTTCATTAGGTCTATTGTCAAATGGTAATCAAATATCTGTTGTGCTTGTTTTTTTTTTAATTATCTATTTCAAAAATATATCTAGTTCTCTATTCATTTAGGGAGTATTTCTAAGTTTTTTACCCAAATCAGGAAAAAAAACGCATCCATACAGACTCGCCAGGAGCGCAGCTATAGATGAGAGATCTTTTATTTTCTTTTTAAAAATTGGATGATCTTTTATTTTCCGTTTCTTCAAAAAGGGCTCAAAGATATTTTTTTAGTTTATATTCATGGTTCCAAAATACTTTCACACTATATATATATATATATATATATATATATATATATATACTGTTGTAATATAATATTATCCACAAGTAGATGGAGCTCAACACCTTCCGCCCCCTTCCTCGTCCAGGTCCCTCTCTCGCATTAGCCTTTCTCACATTCCCTCGTATTTTCTTGTTACAAATTATTCTTACTTGTATTAGAATCACACCTTTTGTTGTGTTATGGGTTGTTGGTTCATCAATGGAAAGAAACTTGGTAACGTGGTTATGAATAATGCAGTTTCGTTTTCTTGTAGGTAACGTGTTTGTTCAAATGCGGCATCATCATCATCTTGTTGCGTGGAACACCCTTCCGAGCTTTAGCTCTCGCAGGGGGTTGATCGGGTTTAGGATTAGGGATGTTCGCGATCATTCGAGGAGATCCTGCGAGGTGAATGTCAGAGCTTGTTCTTCTTCACCAAATGGGTCGGAGAAAGACGTGAACTTGTCCTATGATCCGCGGCTACTTGATGCACGTGTGATTTACAGTGTGGCACCTGCTATGGGTCATAACCAGGTTTACCTCCTTTATTTCTGAATATCCGGAGAATACTGCAGAGATTTCCCTTATCATTTACTTGTAGTATAGTCTACTTCTCATTCAAACTTTGTGGAAGGGAGCTCCTAATAAACCCATTTCCCGCTCTCCACTCGGTGGTTTATATGCTTTCTTGTCTCAAGCAGGAGGCACATCCTGAGTCTCATTTTAGAGTGCCTGCAATAATCAAGGCTCTTGAGAAGATGCAGCTGAATGCAATGGTATTTCCTTTTTCTTTTCTTTTTTTCCCTTCTTTCCTGTGTATCTTTATTTTGTTCCCTATCGTGGCATTCGGTCAGGGACGAGCTGTTAGAGCTTACAATCCTCTATTGACAATAGGCCAAACGAGTTAGCTCACGAAATGAAATAATACTTTGTCTGTTTGTTAGTGTCTTTTGACCTGTATATTGTATTGGAGTTGTCATTGGTTATTGAGATGCACTAATGCTACCTTCTCAACCTTCCCAGTGTCGTGGTTCAGAGATAATTCAACTTCAAGATTTTAAACCTGCTTCGGTGGACGACATTGCAAGTGTTCACTCCAGAACTTACGTTGCAGGTCTTGAAAAGGTAATTCTTACGTTTTAAACAGCAGAGAAGATATGTGCATATTTGGCTGCATTCATGTTGAAGCAGAAAATGCGTGTACATGTACACTTGCCCAGTTCCAGAATATGCTGGTCCTATCTGTTATTTTATATTTATTATAGGCCATGGATCGAGCTTCGGAACAAGGTATTATATTCATTGATGGAACTGGACCAACATATGCCACTGCAACTGTAAGTTTCTTTCTTCACATTGTATTTTTGTTTTTTTCAATCTCTTGCATTCCGAGTCACAACCGTCTTGGTACTTTGGATGTGAAAGCTAAATTTTGAGGGGTTAGCTCTCTAATTGGGAACTTAAATTCCTGCAGACCTTCCAGGAATCACTTCTTGCGGCTGGAGCAGGATTAGCTTTAATTGATTCAGTGGTGATTTCTCAACCTAGCATGTTAGTCTCTTGATTAGAAGTTTTTTTTATATGTCTATCATGCTTATTATTTCTGATTTCTATAACTAATATTGAAAGCTACCATGTAGTCAGATGTTCTGCAGCTCGAGATGTTGGAACTTTTGTATCTTGAGGTTATTGGCTAATAATCAGTCCTGTTACAGGTTGTAGCATCCAAGAACTGCCAGAATCCACCTATAGGTTTTGCTCTAATAAGACCTCCTGGGCACCATGCCATCCCAAAGGGTCCTATGGGCTTTTGTGTCTTCGGAAATATAGCCATCGCAGCTCGTCACGCCCAACGTGTGCATGGTTTGAGACGTGTGTTTATCATTGATTTTGATGTTCACCATGGAAATGGCACAAATGATGCATTCTATGATGACCCAGACGTATTTTTCCTCTCAACTCACCAAGTAAGGCTGTTTGTTTTCTGTTGTTGTACTTTCATTGGCAATCAGGTTTCTATTATGCACTTCCATTTTGAACTGAATCAATGATACTTAAGATGCATTCCCCCTGACCTCCGATCTTGATGAATCTGCTTCGGGTGAGCCTTGCTGCAAGACCGGTTGATGATGGGCTTTAAGGCATGGAAACAGCCTCTTGGCAGAAACTCACGAGAAACGTTGCACATGCATGCAAAAACCCTTCCCCAAGCCCCACATTAGCTGGGAAATGCTTGTGCACTGGGATGCTCTTTTTTTAAATGGATTTGTTCCCTATGAACTTAATGGATAACTGTTGAGCTCCAAGGTCTTCTGACTTGTCTATTCAGATAATGTTCCCAGAATTTCAGTTACCGAATTAGAATTGTACCAGCCAATTATTAATGTCGTAACTCTGTAAACTTGGTTACCTTGTGCGGCTATATCTTTGCATGCAGTTCCACTTCAATGTTATACAACCAAATCTTGATGCTACTTCATCGTTTTCTGCTCAGGACGGCAGCTATCCCGGTACTGGTAAAATAGATGAGATAGGGCGGGGAGATGGTGAAGGTACAACTCTTAATCTGCCTCTACCAGGGGGTTCAGGTGACATTACCATGAGGACGGTTTTCGATGAAGTAATTGTACCATGCGCTCAAAGATTTAAGCCAGACATAATCCTCGTCTCTGCAGGGTAAGTTGCATACGTTCTTGGCCTTGCCCAAAATTAGAGAGCCGTAGTGCGTTGGCCCATTTCCTCTTGTAATTCTGCTAGGAGACGGGCTGGATGTGTTCATATTTTGGCCTGGTTAGTATGACTTCATTCTGAGATATTGCACACCGTACATTCCGAAGTGCTTGGCCGATCTTTGCGTCTGCTTTAGCTGGAATGTCTTCAGGATAACTTTTCTTATGTTCCAAATAAGGTATCCAACTTTGTTCCCGTTTTCTGTTCTAGGTATGATGGTCATGTGTTGGATCCGTTGGCTAGTCTGCAATATACAACAGGAACATACTACGCGCTTGCCTCCAACATTCAGCAACTAGCAAAAGACCTATGTGGAGGGCGGTGTGTGTTTTTCTTGGAAGGGGGATACAACCTCGATTCCCTCTCGTACTCGGTGGCAGATTCATTCCGAGCATTCCTCGGTGAAAAGAGTTTAGCATCAGACTTTGACAACCCTGCTATTTTGTACGAGGAACCATTGACAAGGGCGAAGCAGGCAATCCACAGAGTTAAACATTTGCATTCCCTTTGAAGATATCGTTGTGAAATTGGTATGACGCCATGCCTGATATCTTTGCTGCTTCATTGTCCTTGCCGCCTACAAAAGCTGCTTGCCACATGATGAGGTAAGATGGTTGATGTATAGAGATACTGAAACAGCTTTTTCAAGTTCTTGTGATGGGTCACTGCTCAAAGAGATTGCTAATGTAATATGCCCAAAAAAATTGGTGACAGTTATATGTATAGGCTAATATTTGAAGGATAACAATGTTTAAGGAGCTACACTTGCATCTCCTGGCTCCTTTCTAATATCAATATATCAATTTAAAACTAAAATTGTGTTATTTTTCCTATTTCTGGATAAGAACTTTGAGTAATTATTATTCTTCGGGCAAATTACACTCAAGTTCCTGTGGTTTGGTCTCCCTCTCTCCTCGATCCCTACATTTCTAAAATCTATGCTGACGTCCCCCGTGTTTGGTTTTAGAAACTCTCGGGTCCCTGGTTGATGTAAGCATATGTTTATATTTGGGAAAATTACTCTAGAGTCCCTGGAGTTTACTTAAATATACTCAAAAGTTCTCCTTGTTCACAAAATATATTTCAAAGTCCCTCTAGTTTGCTTTTATTATACTTTCGGGTCCCTAAATGAGTTTTTTCCTTTTTTTGTCATTGAAAGAACCTCGCCCTCGCCAAGCACCGTCACCGCTGCCTTCGTCCTCGCCAAGAATCGTCGTCGCGATAGAACACGGACCCAGATGGAGGATTGAAATCTATCGCGGTGATGTCGTTCTTAGAAATCCCAGATGGGGGATTGAAATCTCGTCGCCGTGACCCCCAATTGAAGAATCCTCGATCGACGACGACGAAGAAACCCTCCCTAATGCCTACGCCAACGTTCTGCAAGATGAGAAGCTTCAAGATCGAGAAGACGAATCGACATGTGATTTGGGCTGCCGATTAGATTTTTTGATTTGGGTTTTTAGTGTGTGTGGTTGCGGAGGGGGGATGGCATAGAGGAGGAAGATGACGGGATGTGGTGTTGGGCGGTACCAGATGATGTCAGCATTTTTTATTTTTTGTTCCAAGGGTATTTTGGTCATTTCATTGACAAAAATGAAAAAAAAGAGCTGCTAACTTGCGCCGGAGATCAAACTATAGGGACCTAAACGTAATTTTGTCCTTATTTTTTTGTTCCATTGGTGATGATCAAGGACAATGTTTAAGAGTGGGCAATGAGGCCTTGGTGCTGACCATTGGTTTATAACGTGTTGGTTCCTTAATGGACATAGCTATACATTTTTTTAAGGATAAAAGCTAGTACTTTCATTAGTCATAGAATCAAACAAGAGAAGTTCCTCAAGAGCGTGGGATCCTTAAATGGAAGTACAAAGCTGATGGATCAATCAACAAGTACAAAGCTCGGTTGGTAGCTAAAGGATTCAAACAGAAGGAAGGATATGATTACTTTGACACGTATTCGCCGGTCACAAGAATCACATCTATTAGAGTGCTCATAGCCGTTGCAGCACTTTATAACCTCGAAATACATCACATGGATGTAAAAATAGCTTTCCTAAATGGAGAACTAGAAGATGAGATATATATGGAACAACCTGAAGGGTTTGTTGCCCCCAGACAAGAGCATAAAATATGCAAACTGGTCAAGTCATTGTACGGGCTAAAACAGGGGCCGAAACAATAGCATGAGAAATTTGATAGAACAATTATGTCAAATGACTTTAAGATCAATGAGTGTGATAAATGTGTATAAATTAAAGGCACACCTGATGCTTACGTGATTGTATGTCTGTATGTAGACAACATGCTAATCATGGGAAGCAGTAATGATCTTATCGTGAAAACTAAGAACATGCTAATGAACAACTTTGACATGAAAGATATGGGTCTAGCTGATGTCATACTAGGGATCAAAATCTCTAGGACGACTGAAGGAATTGTCTTGTCATAATCTCACTATGTTGAGAATGTACTCAAGAAATTTGAAGCATTTGACAAACCTCCGGCTAAGACTACGGTAGTCCTGAGTCTACACTTAGCTAAAAATAGAGGGACCAGTATCTCAACTGAAATATGCAAGGATCATTGGGAGCCTGATGTACTTGAAAATTTGTACATGCCCTGATATTGCATATTCAGTTAGCAAGCTTAGTAGATTCACAAGCAATCCAGGAATAGATCACTGGCTAGCTTTGGAAATAGTTCTAAAGAATCTAAAACATACTTTGAACCATGGCATACTTTATACGAGATATCCAGCTATATTGGAAGGATACAGTGATGCGAATTGGATATCGGACACTAAAGACTCTAAATCCACTAGTAGTTACGTGTTCACCATGGGTGGAGGAGCTGTGTCCTGGAAATTCTCTAAACAAATGTGCATAGCTCGATCCACTGTGGAGTAGGAGTTTATAGCACTAGATAAAGCTGTGGAAGAAGCTGAATGGCTCAGAAACTTCCTAGAGGATATTCCTTGTTGGAATAAGCATGTGCCTCCTGTATTGATACATTGTGAAAGCATGTCAGCAATCGGGAGAGCACAAAGTACTATGTACAATGGTAAGTCTCGACACATCCGTTGGAGACATAACACTGTTAGACAGTTGAACTCTGGTGGTATAATTACCATTGATTATGTGAAGTCCAAAGACAACATAGCTGATCCTTTGACAAAAGGAATCAACTGAGATCAAATGTATAATGCAGTAAGGGGAATAGCGTTAAAACTCACACATTAAAAATGTTCATAGCGGTAACTCAACCATGATGAGTGGAGATCTCACAAACTTGGTTCAATGAGACAACTAAGTTATGGATAGTTAAGATGATTACTTGGAACCCATCTCATTCTCAGAAGCTGCCCAAGTACGAACCTGCAGAGGTGTAGTTAGGTTAAGCATCTATGCTTTTAATGATTCCTATACCAGATAAAGGTAGAGTATGGCAGGATACTCTCGATAGGAGATCACCTATATAAGTGTGAAGTGAGGCCGCTTCAAATGGAAAAAATACTTATGAATCCAATATATGGTCCATGGCCGAAACGGAAAAAACGTGAGAACCAATGGGTATTAGAGATATCATTGTGTAAATTTTTAACGGACATAAACTGCTCACTAGTTCAAGACATCGCGTTCACTGAGCAGCAAGTAAATCTGATATCATCTTACTAGAAAAGGTTCAAAGCCGTAAGCTACCTATCTCGATGCAATGATAACTCGTCAGAACTTTTCTTAAAAGTTTCAGCATGCATTAATCATCATTCATGTGGGGGATTGTTGGAATTGAATAAAAATTCAATGCAAAGGCCCAAAGGTGGAAGGCCCAATTTGGGAGGCCCAAGATAGGAATGGGAAGGGGCATTACCACATGAAAAAAGCAATAAAGTTTTTCAAGTTTATAAAGAGATTCTCCTTGTTAGCTAGAAAATAAGTTGACCACCTGGAAAGGCAACTCGGACATGCTACGAGGATGGTGCGTAGCACCATCCAAGCACGAGCACGCGCACGCACACGTGCGTGTGTGCATGGCCCATTAGACGCAGGTCGCAATGGGCACTTTGAGGTGCACTTTGTACTTAGCACATGCTCATCGTCCCGAGGGGCTGGAGGAGCCTTGAGATTTTTGCCCGGTTCCATGGAGCTACAGGCTGCCGAAGGAATGCCTCGCGAAGGAATGCGAGCACCTAGCCGACTAAAAGGGCATTGTCCAGAATCGTCCACCGAAGGGTCACGAGCAGGGCTGGTCAGGAAATTTGGAGTGTGAAAGGGTGCCTACAAGCATCCGAAGAGTCACGAGTGGAAAAATGCCTGGCCAAACGTCTGAAGAATTATGAATTGAAGGGCAGGTCAGACTGCTGGCCAAAAATCCTCCCAGGAATGTGCCCATTCGGAAGTTCTCGTGCTCCTTCGGATTCCAGCCTCCACAGCCTATAAATATGCCTTTCCCCCTTATTTGGAACCACCCCACTACAACTTGCATAAGCATTCATTAGCAATTGTAGTATCTCTCTCTCTCTGAAAAGTTTTGAGTATCAAAAAGGTTCGCCGAGGCTTCGAGAATCATTGTACTATGATCTTGAAGTGCGAAGTCGTATCTTAGGGACGATTGCCATAGCCTGTAAGCAATGAATATGGGGTAATCTCGTCTTACGGAGAAAGAGTCAAACTCTTGCCTCGACTTAGATCCTAATCAAGTATACCATCACTCCGACAAATAACAGGGAGAGACATGATTCAACCAGAAGTTTTGCTACCTTCAATCTCGAGCTCAGGGTGGTTTTCTTTTGGATTCTCTTTTAGTTGAGGGTTTTGGACCTTTTTAGTTTCAGTCTTCATTGTTGTGGACTTTATTTTGGTTTGCATGTGCCTTTGCTGCAGGTCGTCCACTGGAGGATGTTGATTCTCGAACCATCTTCCTTAGCAATGTAATTATGTGTACTTGTGTTTAGTTCTCTAAAACTGTTACTCCCTATATTTTTCCAATATGAAGTAGTTGCATTCTTTCACATATTAATTTTAGTGCTACTAAGGATAGACTTTCCAGACATTCAAAAAGTTTGGCGAAGTTCTTAAAGTGATTATTGTTACTGATGTCAAAGAGAATTTGGAAGGTTCGAAGATGATGTTAGAGGAAGAGAAAGTTAGGGTTTTATAAAAATTATAAAAAATTATGATTGTAGGCGGGTTATGGGTGTGTCCCTCGAGGGGCAGGGTGGTAGGTTTCCTTGCATGGGATAAACTCGAGGTTAGTGACTGTAGGCGGTCTTCTATTCGGCTATAGTCTGGTGGTTGACCCCACAGACTACCGACATGTGGGCCCAGCTGGGATAGTTGATAGGCGGTATTTCCTTAGCCTTTTGGTTGGGGGCGTCACTCCGACTGCCCGATTTATGGGATACAGCAAATTAGGATCTAGTATTGTGTGTGAGTCCCTCGAGGTTGGAGGGTGATCGGTCTCCATGGTAGGGGGAATCTCGAGGCTAGCGGGGTTAGGGCTCGGTGTTGACTTTCTTTCTTTTTCCTCTGTTTATTTATGAAGGTTCCTTTTTTCGCCAAAAAAATAAATATAAAAAATTGTGATTGTTTTGATAATTTTTTTGTCTTACCATGTCATCATCCCAATCATTCCCATATTGCAATTTGGCATGTTACTTGGACACGGAAAGGTGATGTGACAAATCCAAATGATCAGACAACCAGGATCAAGAGGTGATAAATTTTCAAAAAAATTGGATCTGTTATATGCGTTTTTAAACTATAGGGACTGAATGCAAAAATTATGATACCATAGGTACTAATATGCACTTTTCCGTGAAAGCTTTGTAAAACTAATTTATGAGAGAAAGAGTGACCAAAATGCTTTCCACAATAAAGTGAATAAAGTTCTCATCGCACCATAAAATAAGAAGACAAACAAATAAGAATACAAAAAAAAATACACATTATGTTTGAGTATTCTTCGAGCCCCTACACCGTTCAAAAAGCACGACACAGGAGAAAATGTATCAGTTAAGTTAGAACTATTGCATCATTTTGACCAGAAAATATATATCTAATGAGTTATTTTTAACTAATGTTGCGGCTTAGCGGTTTTATATAAAATGAAACTGATAATAAAATTGCTAGTGTTGTTTCGGTCTAAATCGCATCATGAACCCGTCTGTGTCATTGGTTTGATTTTTTGCGGTTTGATTTTTGTGGTGTTAGTCTGTTTAGTGCTAACCCATAACCGATAGCTCTTGAGTAAGATCTTAGAGAGATTTGCCATCTCTCAAAAGTCACATAGCTCAAATTTAAATTAGTTAGCTCAGTAATATACGAATACTATGCGTTATATACCAAAATAATATAATTGGAATTGTTAGATGAGGTAGGAATTGTTACAGTCTCAACAATGAACTCGCACAATATACGTCTTTTTTTTAAGTAGATGTGATTATATTCTCTTAGTCAATTTTACATCCTAGTGATACCGTTATATGTCTATTTACAAGAGAGTTCGTAGCTAATTACATATGACTATTTAACGGACTCTAGAATTAAGAAAACATCGTGCCTCTCGTAGGTTCTGGTTGTATCGGTTAGGGATGAGCTTGAAACCCGCAAAACTGTGAAATCGACCGACCGCGAAATTGATCAACCGAAAAAATCTAAACCGCACACTTAAATGGATTCATGGTGTAGTTTCAAACCAAAACTGATTTGGTGCGGTGTAATTTCGGTGTTGATTTCAAACCACACCGACCGACTGCGAAACCGATAAATTGAAATGACGTCGTTTTAGTATACGTGTATTATGTGGAAAAAAAAATGACGTCGTTTTGTTTTAGTATATAAACCTTTTTTTTGTCCCATAAACGTCGTGTGTGAAAAAGGAGGCTTCTTTCCAAATTTGGGCCCAGCTTAACAAAATGGGCCCAATTTTGCGGTGCAAACCGCACCATGAAATCGCAAAACCATCAAACCGCACCACCGCAGTTTTCTTCGACACCGCCACCGACAGTGCGGATTTTCACAAAACCAAAAGTGCGGTGCGGTGTGAATTTTCACACCGGCACCGCAAAACCGCACCGAACTCATCCCTAATATCAGTCCATGATAGTCACTCTTAAATCATGTAGATGGTGGAATGCAAAACAAGATCTTGTTTGCAATTTTTATCTTGAAAAATTATTTAGTTTCGGAGATTCCAAATCCCCACATAACCGCACCAAAAGTCTTTTATTCTCATCACAACATCAATAGTGAGGGAACACAATCAATTGTTGGTCTAACTCGATCTCTGACTTAGACCTTCAAGACTTTATTATTTTCATGAAATCTTTAAGATTGAGCGATTAACCATGTAAAGTAGAATAGTTTTTATTCTTCTTGTTGTACATTTTGGAGTATAAATAAAATTAATTCATTTATTAAAAAAATAGTGAGGGAACACAAGTACTCTATCCATAGTGGTAGGACCACATCTCTTTGTCTTTTTTAGATTATCATCTACCAATAAATAATTAGATTAATTAATAAATACATTTTTCTAGCTTAATTAAGAGATTTGGAGTTCGAGTCCTTGGAAATGGAGTGTTAGTTCTCTTGAAGTGTTACTCCCCGTATTTTTTCCAATATGAAATAGCTACATTCTTGCACAAGTTAATTTTAGTGTTGCTAAGGATAGCCTTCCTGTCCATTTCAAGTTTGGCGAAGTTCTTAACGTGATTATAGTTATTGATGCCAGAAGTGGCGAATCCAATGGTCGGGCAACCCCCGGGTAGTCCAGGACCGGGGGTGATAAAATTTCAAAAATTGGACTCGTGATTTAAACTACAAAGATCGAATACGAAAATCTTGATACTATAAGATACTAAAATGTACTTTTTCTAAAAACTTTGTAGAACTAATTCAATAAGAGAGTGACCAAAATGCTTTAGTAAAGAAAGTGCACAAAGTTCTCATCTTGTAATGCCCGTTGATTTGATCGACTGTCTTCATAGACCAATACGAGACTTTTGAGATCGTGTTTTGTCCTCAATCACATGCACTGTAAGAAATTTTTCAAGAGGTCACCCATACTAAAATTACTTTAAGTTAAGCGCGTTTAACCTTGGAACTTTTTCAAGATGTGTACCAGAAAAATATGTACACTTCATTAATATGAATAGTCCAAATCAAATCACTTAAACATCTATCACACAAAAAAAAGCAATAATAATCACGTTTGAGTGTTCTCCAAGCACCTTCACCGTTGAAAAAGCACGACACAGAGGAAAAATGTATCAGCTAGAACTAACGTATCATTCTAATCGAAAAATATATATAACAACGTTATTTTTAACTCAGTTTTGAGGTTTAATATAAAAAAATAAACCACTGATACAGTTTTGATCTACAATTGCACGGCGAACCCATCGGTGTCATCAGTTTTTTTTCCCTATTTCATTTTTTGCTATTTTGTAGTATTGGTCGGTTTGGTGTTCATCCCTAACTAAGAAATATTGAGTTTGAATTATTAAAAACATAAATAATGTTAAATAATTGTTAAAAAAATTTGCCACATTTTAAATTAATTAATTCACTATATATTCAAATAACATACATTATTTACCAAAATATATAATTGGAACTGTTTGATGATGTGGGAATTGTTATAGTGACTATAGTGGACTCGCACACTCGTCAATCACGAGCATCACTAGCGAGGGAAAATGCTTATAAAAAACTAGCGAGGGAATACAAGTACGGTATTTATAGGGGTAGGACCTCATCTCTGTCTCAAAAGATTACTGTATATTAACGACTACTTAGATCAAAGATGATGCGTGGATTGTTCTAGTTTAGTTAAAAGGTCGAGATATCGAGTTCAAATTCTTAGAAATTAGATATTTATTAGAAGAAATTTGTTACCTTTCAAATATCTCAACTAACTTGAACATATATTAGTTAGCACAGTAATATTCAAATACCCGGTAGTTAAAAAATCACTACTTATTTCATCAAGTACAGATTTAGTTGATTATACCTAATAAGTTTAGTTTTCTCTTCGTCATTGAAGGCAAATCGATCCAGCAGTTTTGTAATAAGATTGTATTTGGTCTTTACGAAGGTATCTAGCATAATATAACAACGTATACAGATTTGATTCGAGTACAACTTTTGATAGGTGATAAAATTTGTCCGACAATTTAATACTATTATTTTCTGTTAGGGTTTGTCTCAAATTCTAGACAAATTAGTACTACTATTTTTATTTAAAATAGGGTAATAATCTCCTATATATATCGACATGTGCCTAGGTCTTATGTGTGTAGTTGAGAGTTGTGAGGTACTGAGAACCCTCACGGAGGCCTTGTAACCTGTTTGACTCGCATAGTGGACGACTCTCCTTTGCCCGTGGTTTTCTCCCCGTCTTGGGGTTTCTACGTAATTCTCGTGTGTCTCGTATTTCTCATTTCAATCTGATTAATCAACAAGTAGTATCAGAGCCAGGTCTGAGACTCGAATATACGACACAAAAAAGGGGCAGATCTCGAAATCGGGGAAATCTGGGTATCGGCCTTGAACCCGACACGAGAGCCGATCAGCAGCCGACCACCGTCGCCCGCATCCCTGTCACAGGCCGTTCCGTCATCGCCTAGGAGAGGCGACCGTTCCCCGCGCTCTGTCTCCGCGACTGGGGAGGAGTAGAGCCGCTGCTCGGCTGTTTTAGAGAAGAAGAAACCGCGTCGGGTTGAGGTTTGAGGATGAATCCGTCGCTAGTAGAGAGGAGCCTGGCCACCAGAGAAGATCCACGTGCACCGTTCCCGTGCACCGCTGAGCCCCATTGTCTTCGAGTTTCGGCAGTCGTTCGACTTAAAATCGGGAGAGACAGGAACTTTCAGGGAGAGAGAAAGCTTCCCGATTCTCGCAGCCGCAGCGCGCGGACGTCGTTGTCCCGCCGCATCCCCGCTCACCACCGACCGAGGTCGAGCCATCCCCTGCCAGTCCGACCGTGGGCCGCCTCGCCGTGGTGGTCCGCCGCTATCAGCCGCCGCTCTTGGAAGTTGTGGTTTGAAAATCCTAATTTTGGGTTGACTTGGTCAATTGTTTAACCAAAAGTCAATTGATTTGGCTGATTTTGGTTTTCTATCCAATTTTGGGATGATTTTTGGGTTCGAGGTATTTGAGGATGACTTCCATGAAGTACGAAGTTCCTCAATTGAAGAGAAAAACTAATTGTTCCTTGTGGCAGGTGAAGACCACCGTCGCTATTTTGACACATTTAGAGCTGGATGAGACTCTACTTGATGAGAAGTCGATGCCTTCAAGTTGGGATGCTACGACGAAAGTATCAAAGAACCGTAAGGCTGTGAGTCAGATTCAGTTGCACTTGTCAGATGATATTTTGCGGGACGTGTTGAAGGAGACGACAGCTTCCTCATTGTGGGCAAAACTTGAAAAGTTGTGCATGCTCAAGAGTTTGACCAAGAAACTGTGCTTGAAGCAACGACTATTTTTTATCCTGATGCAAGAAGATAAGTCTGTTCACGACCATCTTAATGAATTTAAGGATATAGTGACTGATCTTAGAACTCTTAATGTAAAGTATGATGATGAAGATCTAGCTTTATTGTTATTGTGCTCGTTGTCTGCCTCTTATCAGCAATTCAGGGATACTCTGTTGTTCAGCCATGATACTCTGAGTTGGGATAATATTCATGATTCGCTCTTGGAGAAAGAGAGAACTGATAAGCACATTGTTAGTTTCTCTGAAAATAGCCAAGGGACTGGCTTGGTTGTGAGAGGGAGGTCTGAAGAGAGGAATGCTAAGTCTGGTTCAAGGAAGAAGAGTATGAGCAAATCAAGGTCAAGGCATAAGGATAAGACTTGTTTCAATTGTCATAAGGTTGGGCATATTAAATGGTTCTGTCCGGAGTTGAAGAACAAAAAGAAAGGCAAAAATTCCAGTGCTCCGAAAGGAGAAAGTTCTGATAGCGGCAGTGATAGTGTTGCCACCACCACTCAGCAAGAATCTGATGAAGACCTTTTGTCTTTGATTGATGGGAAGTCCAAGGTTGATGATGCTTGGGTCCTTGATTCTGCTTGTATGTTTCATATGTGTCTCATCCGGGACTGATTTTCAACATATGAATGTGCGGAAGGTAATGTACTCATGGAAATAATTTTGTCTGCAAGGTTATTGGTATTGGCACAGTGAAGATCAAGATGCATGATGGTGTCATTCGAACTTTGACGGATGTGAGACATATCCCTGATCTGAAGCAGAACTTGATTTCGTTGAGTTCCCTTGATTCACTGAGGTACAGGTACACCAGAGAAGGTGGATTTCTTCGTGTGAGTAAGAACTCATTAGTGCATATCAAGGCCAAGAAGGAGGTTGGAAATCTGTATATTTTACAGGGTTCTACAGTTACAGGGACTGCTGCTGCTGCATCTAGCTCGTTGATAGATTCTGAGAATACCTCATTGTGGCATATGCGACTTGGTCATATGAGCGAGAAAGGCATGACCGAGCTGAATAGGAGAGGATTATTATGTGGACGGAGTATTGGGAAGCTAGAATTTTGTGAGCACTGTGTGTTTGGCAAGCAGAAGAAAGTTAGTTTTCAGAAAGGTGTGCACACTACAAAAGAAATACTTGACTATATTCATTCTGATCTTTGGGGACTATCTCAAGTTGTATCAAAGAATGGTTCCAAGTATATGCTGACTATTATTGATGATTATTCGAGGAAGGTGTGGGCATTCTTCTTGAAGAGCAAGGATCATTTCTTTGTCACTTTCAAGCAGTGGAAGACTATGATTGAGAAGCAAACTGTGAGAGATGTCAAGCATCTCCACGCCGACAATGGATTGGAGTTTTTTTCTAGTTGGTTTGATGAGTTCTGCAAGAATGAGGGTATATTAAGCATAAGACAATCCCTGGTACACCTCAACAGAATGGAGTCGCTGAAAGAATGAACAGAACTTTATTGGAGAAAGTTTATTGTATGCTGTCAAATGCTGGTTTGCCTAAGTTATTTTGGGCTAAAGCTACTTCCACTGCCTGTCAGCTTGTCAATCATTTACTTCATGCATCACTTGATGGCAAGGTACCTGAAGAATTGTAGTCTAGAAATTCTCCTAGTTATGCTGATTTGAAGATATTTGGGTGTCCTGCCTATGCTCATGTGAATAATGACAAGTTAGAGCTAAAATCTGTGAAATGTATCTTCCTTGGCTATGCTTCTGGAGTGAAGGGATACAAGTTGTAGTGTCCCGAGCTGTCTAAGGTCTTGTTGACTAGGAATATTATTTTCAAAGAGCCAGACATGCTGAGTAAGAGGGATGATGTTTCTTCACATGGTGTTTCCAGTGCTCCAAGTGTGGACTTGCAAAAGTCAAAAGTTCAAGTGGAGTTTGATGTTGATCCAGAAGTGAGTTCCTTCCGTGATGATGATTGTCATGATCCTACTCATAGTAGGTTGTATGATGAAGTTGAGAATGTTGGCACAGTTGAGAGGGAGCCAGCGTATTCCATTGCTAGAGACAGACCCAGAAGAATTATCAGGCCTCCACAGAAGTTGGGTGAGGCTGATCTTGTTGCTTTTGCCTTGAATGTGGCAGAAAAAGTTGATAGCTGTGAAGAACCATCTAGTTACTTAGATGCTGTGAAGTTGAAAGACTCTGCGAGATGGTTAGTTGCTATAGAGAAAGAGATGGAATCTCTTCATAAGAACAAGAGTTGGGAGATTACTAAGTTGCCTAAGGATAAGAAGGTTGTCAGTTGCAAGTGGGTATTCAAGAAGAAGGATGGTATACCTGGAGTTGAAGAGCCTAGATACAAGGTTAGGCTAGTGCCTAGAGGTTATAGTCAGATTTCTGGTGTGGACTTTAATGAGGTGTTTTTACCAGTTGTGAAACATACCTCGATTCATTCTCTTCTTGGTATTGTCGCTATGCAGGATTTGGAGCTTGAACAGCTTGCTGTGAAGATAACTTTCTTGAATCGAGAGCTTGAGGAGTGAATTTATATGGCATAGGCTGAGAGTTTTCATGTTGAAGGCAAAGAAAATCATGTGTGCTTGTTAAAGAAGTGCATGTATGACCTTAAGCAGTCTCTGAGACAGTGGTATAAAAGGTTTGATTCCTTTATGATTTCTCATGGTTATGAGAGGAGCGAGTATGATAGTTGTGTTTACCTGAAAAGGCTACGCGATGGTCCCCAAATGTATTTGCTCCTGTACGTGGATGACATGTTAATTGCTGCTAGTGACAAAGAAGATGTGAGGAAGCTCAAAGCTCTGTTGAGTAGCGAGTTTGAGATGAAAGATTTGGGTCCTTCTAAGAAGATTCTTGGTATGGAGATAGCCAGAGATAGATGAGCAAGGAAATTATTTCTGAGTCAGGAGAGTTACATTGAAAAGGTACTTGACAGATTTGATGTGACTGGTAATCCTGTGAGTACTCCTCTTGGTACAAATTTTTGGCTTTCGTTCGCTTTATCTCCACAGTCAGCTGCTGAGGTCGATTACATGTCTGGTGTTCCATACTCCAGTGCTGTTGGTTCTCTGATGTATGCTATGGTTTGCACACGCCCGAATTTGGCCTATGCTGTGAGTGTTGTTAGCAGGTTTATGACAAATCCCAGAGAAAGTCATTGGAGAGTAGTGGAGTGGATTATGAGGTACTTGAAGGGTACCAAGGGCGTGTGTCTATATTTTGGAAACACCAGTGATGGATTTATTAGTTTGGTTGATTCAGATTATGCTGGAGATCTTGATAAGTTCAGGTCCTTATCTGGATATGTCTTCACTCTTGGAGGTTGTGCTATCAGTTGGAGAGCTTGTCTACAGGCCACAGTTGCATTGTCAACCACTGAGGCAGAGTATATGGCTATTACTGAAGATGTGAAGGAGGCTATATGGTTGAAAAGTTTCTTCAGTGAAATCTGTGAGAAGCTGCAAATCAGTACTGTGTACTGTGATAGTCAAAGTGCTATCCATATCACGAGGGATGCTATGTATCATGAGAGGACGAAGCACATTGATGTGAGGTACCACTTCATTCGGGAGCATGTTGCTCAAGGTGACATTGTTGTGAGCAAGGTGGGTACCCAGGACAACCCTGCAGACATGTTGACGAAGCCGTTTTCTGGTACTAAGTTCGAGCATTGCTTGGACTTGGTAAGTGTTCGTGCTTGATGCTGATTGCCCTTAGGGGCTGATGGTGAAGGTGGAGCAGCGTTGATGTTGGAGTCATAGAATTTGGTCCAAAATGGAGATTTGTTAAGGTTTGTCTCAAATTCTAGACAAATTAGTACTACTATTCCTATTTAGAATAGGGTAATAATCTCCTATATATATCGACATATGCCTAGGTCTTATGTGTGTAGTTGAAAGTTGTGAGATAGAGAGAACCCCCATGGAGGCCTTGTAACCTGTTTGATTCGCATAGTGGACGAGTCTCCTTTGCCCATGGTTTTCTCCCTGTCTTGGAGTTTTCACGTAATTCTCGTCTGTCTCGTATTTCTTGTTTCGATCTGATTTCTCAACATTTTCTTAAAACTCAAATTTTAAATTTAAGTAAACTATAATAACTTTCATTAAATGATTATCCGTTTATTTGATTTTTATGTATGTCGGTAAGGACGTATAAGAAAATAACTGTTTTGTATCGGGAAGAGCGTGGCAAAACCGAAAAAGCAAAATGATTACATGTCGGTATTACTTTCAGTGATAAAGTATTTCTCCTTATGATTGCCGTTAGTTCCTAAACGTCTTTACGTGAAAATTACAAACAAATTGAAGGTATATTTACGAAAAAGTGAAGAAAACTATTAAAATTTGAATAGAGCTTTAAAGAATTATTTGAAAAAAATTGAAAGTCATCAGTCAATTCCTTAAACGTTTTTTATTTCTTCATAAGTTTTTTTAAATTTTCTGTTATTACAAAAAAAAATTTACGGAAATTGTTACCACATAAATTTTAACGGAATTGAAGAAAATAAAAAGTTAACAGCATAATAATACAGCAAGGGTTGATGATTTTGACCTAAATTGATGAATTGAGCGTGAATTGGAAGAAAGGGGAAAAGCGATTATCGAGAGAAGAGGATGACCTAATTGGAGAGAGAGAAAACATTAAAGTGTGTATTATGTGTAAGTTGAGTTCTACATCTGGGTGGCTCTACTTATATAGTGACACATCATCTAGCTTATAAGTTACAACCAAGTGGAAGGGTAGAAAGATAATTTGTACTAGAGTAGTTAAAAATACAAAGTTGAAACTCCCGCCTAAAGTTCCCGCCTTTGTTGCTAACCCGGAAGAATTTCCTTGCTCCATTACCCTCCCACAAGTTGGAGTATGGATGTCAATCATACCCAACTTAGAGACGAGAAATTTGTGACGATGACTGGCCAAACCCTTTGTAAAAATGTCTGCGAGTTGGTGCTCGGTAGGAACATAGAACAACTTCACCAAGCCAAGTTGGATCTTCTCGCGAATAAGATGACGATCAATCTCGATATGCTTCACTCGTTCATAAAAAATGAGATTCTCGGCAATGTGAATCGCCGATTGATTATCGCAATAGACCAAGGAAGGAGAGAATGGCAAGAAAAGATCAGAAAGCAAGTACTGCAGCCACTGCAACTCACAAGTGAGGGAAGCTACACGGTATTCAGCTTCTAAACTAGACCTGAAGACTGTCGTCTGTTTTTTGATCGCCAACTTATCAATGAATCACCAAGAAACACATTAAACCTGGTACTAGAATGCCTACTCTTAGGAGAAGTTGCCAAATCACTGTCGCAATAACTCTTTAACTGCAAAGGGGAAGAACTACAGAAAAACAAACCAGCACCTGGATTGTTCTTTAAGTACTTGAATATGCAATAGGCAGCCTTCATGTGATTGTGTGTAGGCTGAGAACAAAACTGACTGAGCTGATAAATGGAAAATGCGATATCAGGTCTGGTGTTTGTCAGATATAAAAGTTTTCCAACAAGCTTCATGTAAGTAGCAGATGTAATACGAGTAGATGGATCAAAGGAGCAGTCATCTGCATCATCATCATCATGAGGTAAAGGAGTATCATCAAGAAAAGGACTGTCAGCATTAGTTAATCAACAAGAAGCTTCAACAGGTGTTGCAGCAGGTCTGCAACCCATAAATCCAGTTTCGTGTAAAAGCTCCAAAGTATATTTCTTTTGGTATAAGTGGAGACCAGTCTCTTTTCGAGCAACTTCAAGACCCAAAAAAAATTTCAAAGGCCCGAAGTCCTTGAGCTTTAAAGATTGACTGAGAGTAGATTGAATAGCAGCAATAGATTGAGGAGAATCACCAGTAAGTACAATGTCATCCAAATAGACAAGTAAAGCAAGAAAATGTCCAGAAGCATCAATCATTGTAAACAAAGAATAATCACTCTTTGATTGATTAAAACTCATGTGGAGGAGTAAATAAGTCAACTTAGCAAACCATTGACGGCTAGCTTGCTTCAAACCATACAAAGATTTCTTCAACAAACACACCTTCGCTGCATCAGTAGCTACAATAGACAAACCATGTGGTAGCTCTATATAGACCTCCTCATTTAAATGACCATTGAGGAAAGCATTGTTAACATCAGGTTGATGTAAATGCCAACCTTTACTAACTGCAACAACTAATAACAATCTGACAATTGTTAGTTTAGCCACTGGTGAAAAAGTATCGAGAAAATCAACTCTGAAGGCTTGTGTATAGTCTTTGGCCACTAAATGTGCTTTATATCTCTTAATAGATCCATCCGCCTTGAGTTTAACTTTGCAAACCCATTTACATCCAATGGCAACTTTCCTAGGTGGCAGATGAACCAAATCCCAGGTACAGTTAGAAGCAAAAGCATCAAGTTCCTGATTCATGGCAATCTTCCAGTAATCCTCTTTAATGGCATCTTGGTACTTAGTGGGCTCAACAATACTGGCTAGAGACACACTAAAAGCTCTATGAGAGACACTAAGATTAGCAAAGAAAATATGATTGGATAGGGGATAAGGAGTGCTAGATTTAGAGACAACAAAAGACACGACAAAAGAAGAAATTGATGGAGAAAATAAAGCTGAAACATAATGTTACAGATGAAGTGGTCATTTATGTGGCCTGGTGGACCTGCGCACTGGATCAGAGGAAGCAGTTGGGTGATCAGAAGATGTAGGAGCTTGAAGGCTGGATGTAGGAGCTTGAAGCTTGAAGGATGTAGCAGTTGGGTGATCAGGGCTTGGAGGGATTGAAGTGGTAGCAGGTATGGGAAAAAACAAAATGTAGAGCTTCATAAAGAGGAGTTGGTAATGGTAAACATATCTGATCTGTGTTAAGAATCTGAAACAGAGTAGGAGTATATAGGGAATGCTGCTGAAATGGGTAGATATCTTCATAAAACTGAACATCTCTGGATATCAGAATCTGATGGCTGACCAAATCATAAACCTTGTATCCCTTCACACCAAAAGGAAAACCAAGAAACACACATTGATGAGCACGAGTGTCAAACTTGGACTTGCCAGGGGTTTAATTTGAGGCATAACAGAGACATCCAAAGATTATGAGGTTATGAAGTATGGGATGTTTATGATAAAGTATGTCATAGGGTGTTTCATTGGCAAGAGTGGGTGCAGGTGTTTTGTTAATCAAGTAAGCAGCATGGAGAATGGTATCACTCTAGAATACAAGAGGTAAATGGGCATGGAACATCAAGGAGCAGGCTATGTTTAAAAGGTGTTGGTGTTTTCTTTTGACCCTCCCATTCTGTTAGAGTGTATGAGGGTATGAAACTTCATGGATAATCCTTTTTTTTGAAAAGAAATCTATCATCAGGAATGCCTTTCCACCATCTGAATGAATAGCTTTAATATGAGCTCCAAACTAAGTACCTATCAGGTTACAAAAATGCTCAATACAAGGTCGTACTTCTGCTTTATTATGCTGCAAGTAAATCCAAACTGATCTGCTGTGATCATCAAATATAGTAAGAAAGTATTCGTAACCATCATAGGAAGGAACACGATATCTTCCCCATATATCCATGTGAACTAAATCAAAACACTGAGCAACAGTAGAATCACTCAAGGAAAAAGGTAAACGATGATGTTTTGCCAAATTGCATGATTCACAATGTGAAGAAGCATCCATACTTATACGAGGTTCAATGGTTCTAAAGAGTTCTAGTTTGTGGCTAGGTACATGTCCAAGGCGACAATGCCATGAGTCTGCTATCTTAGAGACAGAGTTTACTGTAATAGGTATGTAGGTTTATTAACTGCTTCATGATCCAGTTGCAAAATGAAGAGGCCATCATGTTTTTCAGCCTTTCCAATCACCTTCATATGGATATGGTCCTGAATATGACAAAACTTCTCAATGAAAATAACTATATAAGATGGATTCATAAGGAGTTTACTAACAAAGGCTAGATTAAAATAGAATTCAGGAACATAGAGGGTATTACTAAGAAGAATATTCCCTAGTTGTACATCACCTACATGAGTAACAGACACTTGATGTCCATTAGGAAGACAAATCAAGACATTTGACAATGAGGAGACACGAGTGAAATGCTCTAAAGAGCAAACTACATGGTCAGTAGCTCCAGAGTCGATGATCCAATTACTAGCAGATAACAACATATTAGGAACAAGAGCTGAAAGAGTAAAAGTTACCAGACATGTGGAAAGTGGATGGAGATGGTTGGGAAAAGATGGATTATGGTGGACCAGGGATATGAGTTGGGAAAACCTGAGGAGTACCAAGGCCAGAAGAGGATTGCTGCAATAATCCCATTACACTATGCTGTTGTTCTGCTATCAAGTTTAGTTTAGATAACTCTTGTGACAGATTCAAGCCAGAGGTAGAGTCAACCAACTCAGATTGGTATGGAACTGATATCATCTGATTAGCAAATGAAGAACCAGAGTTATAAGGTCGTGGATCACCATAAGAACCATGAGTATTTGGTCGGGGACCACCATAAGAACCAGCAGAACCAGTTGAATTCCTAGGTGGTCGAGTGAAATCAAAGTTCATGCTTCTGTAACCAGGTGGATATCCATGCTTCTTGAAGTATTTCTCCACTGTATGTCCAATCCCATTACAAAAAGTGCACTGTGGCTTCTTATTTTCATTGCATGGTCGTCTAGAACCTTGATATCCTTGAGCAGCCATAACAGGGACTTGAGATGTAGCTCATATAATGGGATGCATAAGCTACATCTCATGTTCTCCAGCCATTGACAAAACACGAAATATCGAAGGTAAATGATCTAACATTAGAATCTGTGACCTCATCCCATTATAACGCTCATTCAGTCCCCTCAAAAACCTCATTACTTGATCACCTTCCAGATATGATCTCATCACTATAGCTACCTCACACTTATCACCACAAATTCCTCCATTTGCAGTATTCAAGCATTTACAACTAGGAATGACTCTTAACTGCATTAATTGATCCCATAATATCTGAAACTGAGTATAGTAATCATTTAGACTTAAAGCACCTTGCCTGAGATTGTAGATTTGTTCTTGAAGAGCTGCAATCTGCATCGACTCTCCTCGGCCAAAGCGATCGTTCAAAAAATTTCATATTGCTACAGTAGATTCATACCAGAGAACACTCTGTGAAATGTTTGGCTCAACGGAGCGAGAAATCTAGCTTATCACCATCGTATTACAACGATCCCAGCTTAAGTACTTCAGATCATCAACAGGCGGCATATGAATTGAATCGTCAATAAAACTGAGCTTATTCTTCGAGCGAAGAGCTAGTTGAACTGACATACTCCAAGAATGGTAGTTACTGGCTTACTGCCATTCAGAAGCAGAGTAACCAAAATGAGCACCGGCGATTCATTGGAAGCAACAAAAAGAGGATCTGCTTCATCCGACACATGAGAGGTAACTCCCGCGTTGTCCGCCATTAGAGCTCTAGATTCTGAGCTTGAACAGAATACAAAAGGAACAATAAATCAAGAATCTATCTGATTAACAAAGCCTAATCATGCCTTTCTGCTCTGATACCATGATAATTTTGACCTAAATTGATGAATTGAGCGTGAATTAGGAGAAAGGGGAAAATCGATTATCGAGAGAAGAGGATGATCTAATTGGAGAGAGAGAAAATACTATAGTGTGTATTATGTGTAAGTTGAGTTCTACATCCAGGTGACTCTACTTATATAGTGACACGTCATCTGGCTTATAAGTTACAACCAAGTGGAAGGGTAGAAAGGTAGTTTGTACTAGAGGAGCTAAAAATACAAAGTTGAAACTCCCGCCTTAAGTTCCCGCGTTTTTTGGTAATCTGGAAGAATTTGCTTGCTCCATTAAGGGTTGAAAGAAGGCCGAAATTAGAGGTTAAGAGAAAATTCGGCTTTAAACAAATATCTAAAAACCTATTACGGATAATTCATATAATTAAAATTTTGAATACGAATATAGTATTTTTCCGAATGCTCGCCTCTATACAGAGAATTTCTTGGCCCCAACTTATCTTCCACATCTCTCAGAAGCAACGCTTTGTTTTACAATCTTTCAGCGAGGCAGAGTATATAACTATTGCTACTCTTGCTTTGAAAAATGTTTGGTTAGAAACAATTATTTCTAAGTTTGGTTTGACTTGTTCATCAGCCCGAATCCTCATCCAACTGTTACCAATCTGGTCAAACTAGATACATGTTAGTCTAAGGGTGAGATCTAAATCAGAAAAAAAGATTGGATTTGGCTCGATTCTTTTATGCCGTTTCGTAATTCTGGATCGGATCTTGTCGAAATGAACAATACAATGAGTAATTATGGTGCTTAGTTTGTTATTGACAACTCGTATATAACCACAGGGCGTGGTTTCCTTCTAAATCATTCAACCAAAGGTTTTTCTAGTAATAGCCAATTGCTTATGGGAAAACTGAACACCGGACCTGCTCTCACAAGTGGAGAGGTGTTCGCCAACTCTTTTTCGAAGTCAGTGTCCACTAACTTGACAAATGGGAACCATCATTTTTATATCTATTTAAAGTCGGTATGAATTGATATATTTTTTGCTATTTTGTTTCCACTAATTTTAAAATATTAGATGTAATGTCCTCCACTAGACAATGATTCTAGCCAAGGCAAGCTATCCCAAATGTGCACTGTGTTTCTCGATGCATCGGCGATAGCGCGAGTTTTCTTGATTGTTGTGAGTTCATGTTAACTCGTGGAAATATCAAATATGCCTCTTGGTTACCGCAATCTGACGCAAAGCTGAAGTTGTTGAAGGTTGATAAAGTATTTAAATTTATTTAAGGACGTAATTATTTTAATTTTTACATATGAAAAAAGTATTATTACAAAAACGATCTTTTAAATAGTATCTGATAATGTTGTACTATATAGAATATAAAACATTCCCCAAAAACAAAAACGCAAAGCTAAAGTTGCTAAAAAAATTTCCGGTCAGTTGCCAATAACGCAAAGCTAGAGGTGGCCCAAAAGAACCTAATGCCACTTGACGTAAACATGGCATATACATTAACTCAGCACAATGGGAAACCGACCCAAGCTGCAATGTTGTTCGTTCTTTACGAAGATGTGACGTATAGTTGGGTGCTGAAAATTCATTTTCTTATGGTTAAAGTTAACTTCAGTACTATAGTTTTACTGTTTGGCATAGGTTTTGAATTTTTGACTAGGTAACAAGTTTTACTACAGTCATAATCAAGTGACAACTGTTAATCTAAATTATTTAACTTATTATGTCACTTCATTAATTTTATCCGTATCTTATGTGATATTATTAATATTTTTTGTGTCATATCACATTACTAATTTTATCTTCGTAGCATACTAATAACTCCCGACTTGACATCTTCTAACTCATACGAGTCTAGGATTAAATTTAAATGCTACTAGTTTATCCTCTTTTCTAAATTTGACCACAGACGATGAAGCACTGTAAAAGATGCCAAAACCATCTCATCGAATTCACCCTGTATCGAAAATGTTGTAGTACCAAGCCATTCTTCTAACCGACGGGATACGTAAAAAAAATAGAGAAGAGATCCAATACAATAAGTTTTGACATATCACTATTATATGGTTTTGAATGTTTGACTAGGCAACAAAAATTTTACTTCAGTCATAATTAAGTGACAATTGTTAATCTAAATTATTCAAGTTATCATATCAATTCATTAATTTTATATGTATCTTATATCACATTATTAAATTTTTTGAATGTCATATCACATTACTAATTTTATCTTCGTAACATGTTTTCCAATCTGACACCTTCCAACTCATATCAGTTCAGGATTAAATCTAAATGCTACTATTTTGTCCTCTTTTCTAAATTTGACCACAGACGATCGAGCACTGTAAAAGATGCCAAAACCATCTATCTCATCGAATTCACCCTGTACCGAAAGTGTTGTAGTACCAAGCCATTCTTCGAGCCAAAGGAAATGTAAATAAATAATAATAATAATAATATATATATATAAGAGAAGCTACTTGCCCAAAACCAACTGCCACTTTGATCAAATTATGAGAGCGATTATAATTCAACTAAGAGTTCTTGGGTCTTAATTATTGACATGTAACAATGTTAAATACTTATAAGAAAAATTTTATCACTTTTTTCCAAAAATCCCTCTAACTCAAATCTTGTTTAATCGCTGCAGTAATGTCAAGTATTATAAACATATCAAACTTAGCCCAAAACTAACTCTCAATCACTTAAATCATCTTATCATAGATTTGTTGTAGCTTAACTAAGAAATATCACGTTCGAGTTCTTTGAGAGCACATCCGTGTTAAATAGTTTTTTAGAGAACTTTATCACATTTCAAAAATATTAATCGATTCGAATCTACAAAATTCATTCGCGTGGATCCGGATACCAAGAATATAAATATAAATATCTAAGCCCAAAACTAGGCCGCCACCACGAAAGAAGATGAAAATCCAATCAAATCATTGGGGGCTACAGCAAGAGGTGGCCCATTATGACCATTTTCATTTGATCATCAACCAAGAGATTTGTTCTTCAAAATATCAACCAAGAGATTCAGAGATAAGACTCTTTTGAAGAGAAATACACACGTAGAGCCACTAACTAGTCACACTTGGTCACTCCGATTGAAAGCTGACCTGCTAACTAGACACCAAAATCTTATGATTCCATAAACAAGGTGGGACGCTTTTTCTCTCAACACGAAACTACTCCTTTAATCATGCAATCATGTGACCCACATTCCAAGTTTACCGCTAAGGTTTCGAATTGACCGGATAGGATAACCATGCAAATACTTATCGAGGATTATCTCTAGTGCTCGAGAGAGATCCAAATAGTAAACTTGGATTCATATATGTTTAGATTTCAGACGCACAAATGTAAAAATAATTATTGGGAAATTCGCATCTTAAAAAGTGACATTATTCATCTCTATATCAGAGATTTATAAAATAATAAGCAAATTATGATCATCATATTAGAATGTCAAGATTAACAATGAAAAAGATCACCAAAAAATAATTTGATACATGAACACAAAGTCTACAATTTCATGCATTATCACTACATTGAACTTGACAACGTTTAACAGAATTCACCAAATATCATATTGTTCACCTACTAATAAGAAACTTGAGCTGAATCAACAAGCCAAAAATATATACTAATATCATCCAAATTATGCACATATGTCCATATCCTTAAATTTAGCTCAATATTTCAAATTTATAAGTTAATTTCGATTGCCTTGCCTTGATCTCCAATAACATAAACTACGGTGTGACTCTACGCATTAAAATTTAGTGGTATCATCTTAGTGGTTGATTTCTGCTCGGCTCCTGATAACAAAGTATTAATGAATTTTTTTTTACCGAATACCATTGTCGCAAATAGATCACAATTCTCCCAATTCAAAGTACACGCATCTCATAATCCAGCTACGAGAACCAATTTAAAGTAAACGTCGTCGCCTCCTGCAATTTTCTGTATGCATTCAACAACATTTTTGTACCAGTGTTATTTCGCAATGTATTACGACACTTATTTTGAAAATTTTTTTTTTTTCTTCTATAGCAACGTTCTACATTGTAAACGTCGAATTAGGTCGCATTTCCTTCAATGTAAGAAAACAACGCGATTGCTCATGTCCCTATTCAGCAATGTTTTTAAACAAGGAATGGTCGGACTTTTTTTATAAAAAATGTTTTACTAAATAATAATATTTATTATCAAAATATCAAATAATTTTAAATATTTTCTAATTTTATCATTTGTTAAAATTTGACCATCCGGTCCACGCTCCAACAACTCTCCGAATTTGTGCATGAAAACAACTCGGTAATGGTGTCGGGTGGCAGTCAGTCGAGTTATGCTATCCAAAACCAAGTTAAGGTGAAGGTTAAAGGCAAAACGAAATTTCGTGTCGCTAATTGTCACTTCGTTAGGACTTCTATTTGAGGAAACAGAAGAACCCAACTCTTGGCTCTTTGATATAATGGATATAATCAATAGCTAAATTTAAGTTGCCAAAACCTAACATTTGGATAGGACGCCTTCTTTTTCAGTTTGGCCAATGTCAATTGCAAAATAATTAATTCGCTGTGCAGAGTTAGGCATGACGTCACCTTGACTCATCGTCATCATCATCATCACCGAGGTGGTGCCTTTTTTTTTCTTTTTTTCTTTTTTTGAGGAAAAGGTGGTGCCTCTTTGACTCTCTTAAACATTACTCGTGTTAGTTTTCTTTCTCAAACAAATGGCGCTACGTTCCAAAACTTTAATCCAATCAAAACAATCAAGCGCATGGCCACCTACTTGGATGGTTGTTAACAGAATAAGCATCTATTTTCTTTTCTCCATAGGACCTGTTATGGATCCCACAAGTACTTATCTGTATCTATATAATTTTTGTTTCCACGCATATTTAGAGTTGAATATCGTTTTCTAAATTAGCCAACAAATATTACATCATGATTGAATTTTTTTATAAATAAATTTTTATTATTCCTAAAAAAATTCCAAGATTAGTAACACCAAAATAATTAAGAAATATCGAATTCAAATACGACTTAAATTTTGATAAGTCGTCAGAGCTCCAAGTCAACTATAAACTCATTTTAGAAAAGAAATATGGGTACATATGGCATGTGAATAATAGATGAGCCGCAACCTGAAGCAGCCCATCACTCATTAGAGAGTGGCACCAACACTATAAATATACACCGTCGTGATCACAGTTTTAGCAAGCAATATAAATCACGTTACACGCATTTAGATCATAGATTTAAATAAATAAATATTAAGTAAAGAGGGAGATGATGGGAGACGGTGGTTGGAACCTGCCACCTGGGTTTCGGTTCTCGCCAAGCGACGAGGAGCTTGTCCTTCACTTTCTCCACCGCAAGGCTTCTCTTCTCCCTTGCCACCCGGACATCATCCCTGACATCGCCCTCCATCGTCCTCTGGACCCTTGGGACCTTGATGGTTTGTCTTTTATTTTCTCACACTTTTACCATAATATCCGGATATTACGTTATAATTAAATTAATGTCAGACGGCCAGAAAAACTTAACAAATTTTGTTAGATAAATTGAGGGATTTGTTCTTCTTAACTAAGAAGTTCGAAGTTCGAATACTTAGAATTACATACCATATTTTTCGAAGATCTTACGAACTCGAAAATAGATTAATTGGTACACATGCTATCTCAATTCTGCTACGCCGATTATAGGACAGCTGAAAAGTGACGCGGCCAATTATTTAATAATAGTGCATCATCATTTACTTAAATTTTAAACCTATTTATTAAAATAGAGCAACTCTATTAAATCGAATTACTTGTCGTTTGATCCAATTTTTGGAAAGGTATAATTCTATTATTAATACTGTTATGTATGTATATATCGGGATGCAAATCTCTCGTAATAATTATGAAGTTACAGATTCTCATTAAAATTCGATCCACTTGTTGAATGGAACCGACAGGAAAAGCGCTTTCAAGTGGAGGGCAATTGTACTTCTTCGGGCGTAGGATGGACAATCAAATCACCGAAAATGGGTTTTGGAAGTCGGTGGGAACGGAACAACCGATTTGCTCCGACGGTGGTCTAAAGAGGGTAGGAACAAAGAAAACCCTTGTTTACCATATTGGACAACCGCCGGTTGGGGCAGAAACCGATTGGGCGATGCACGAGTACCATCTTTGCGATGATATGGGCAGGGGTACATCCTCTCACAAAGGAAGGAACATAAGACTACGGGTACGTTATTTATTACGGTTACAGAACGATTATTGATTATAATTAAGAAATAATTAAATCGTAATTGAATTTGACGTCTACGTTTAATGGGCGATAAAATCTTATCGCGATTTCAAAGAAAACTGAATGATTTTAGAAAAAAAATAAATTTTATATTTGAAGTAAAATCATTGCACAATTGACATTATCAATCGTTCATCTACTCTCAATTTGTAGCGACTTTTTAAAATTGTCCAATATTTTCCTTTTCTAAAACAACGGGAAAAATATCTTGAGTTCAATTGTCAAAGGGAGCATATTTTATATGATTTTATTTTGGATTTAGTTTTGTAAAACAACGTTTCTACCGAATGTCTGAATTTCAAAACCTTGTAAGATTCTATTATTTTCTTTCTATATGTTACGGGAAAAAACTTGTCGTCTACCCCTAATGTTGTTGTCGCTGTTATTAATAATAATATTATAATTATTATAAAATGTGGTGCAGCATAGTTCAGAATGGGTCTTGCGTCGCGTTTATAAGGAGAAGCCAAGTAGTCCTCATCCTCCTCCTGGGCAAGCCTCCGTGTACAGTTTGGATAATGACTGTGACGAAGACGGAGGAAGCGACCTTTCCTGCTTGGATGAACTGTATTTATCGCTAGACGATACTTTTGACGACTTTAATTAAATTTGGCCAGGCCTATGTATCCTTTAACTAATCCATGCTTGTTGTTTTTGTTCATATCTTGCATGTATGTATGTCCCATATTTATGGACTTAGTGGGTTTACTATTTAACTGGGTTTCTTATAATTTCTCTTTTTTGTATTTATTTACTTCTGTGTTTTTGGTAAACAGTCGTCCGGGCCTGGTCACTAATTCTATTTAGATAGAATATATGCATTGAATCCAGAAATGAGATGGAACTCCAGTTCAGTTCTTTCGAATCCTTAGGTTTTCAGGGCATTGAATTTTCACCAATGTTTGCGTCCAGCTAGATTTTACGAAGTCGTTCCATTAAGGTACGAATTTTTTCTAAAACTATTTGTGGATAGTATGAAATATTTTCTTTTCCAAGTAAAATCCCAATCCCTTCGCTCCTCATTCTTCGAGAATTCGAAAACTTATTTACTTGAGTGGAGGACTAGACGACTCTTACATCCGTAAAACTTGATCACGAAATCTTCTTTAAGTGAGTCTATGTACTTTATACCACTTTCGTCATATTGAAATTCTTATTTTAGGCCTATAGAAAGTTGTTTTCTCTATTGAAGATAACATCTTCGCTAAATGAATTAAGAAAATGAAAGTCTTTATAATATTCACTAAATATTTTAAAAATATTAGAAACGTACCATTAAATAGCGTAATTTATCAAGTTTATAAAGACAACACTATTAAATACTTTTTAAAAATTATATCTAACTCGATTTAAGATTAGTCCCGGCCCGACTCGATTGGAGTCACATGTAAGCGTCCGATTGCGTCCAGGTGCAGATACGGCGGAGCACACTTGTCATCCTGTCTGTGATTTAAAAGCAAAGCAGATCACGCTTCCAACTCAACAAACCATCACGAGTGAATAAAGACACACTTGGAACACGACAAAGTCCCCCCCATACAAACAAACTCCAATGGCTCTCTCCCTCTCCCTCTCCCTCTCCCTCTCCCTGAGAAACATCGCCAGGCGCCTCAAGCCCAAGTTCCCTTCTCTCGGTGCTCCGCTGCTTCATTATGGTAGTACAACCACCTCGGGACCCCATCAGGTACGTACACCGTTCTTCTCCACGTTCTAAACTGTTGTCCGATTTCTCCGGTCGAGAGTGCTCGAATTTGGATTAGTCGATGCATGCTGCGGACATACACTAGCGGAGTGCGTGTTGATGAACGTGGTTTGATGCTGATCGTTACAACTGCGAAAGCAGGCCTAGTGTCCTTGCGCCTCCTCATTGATTCACTTGTCTCTGAGAAGATGCATGCTCTGTGCGTGTTTGCCTTTTCTTGCATTTTCTTGCCTTTGCGGGTTCTTAGGTAATGTTCTTGTCCTGGCAGTTCCTGGATTTCCCTGGAGGAAAGGTTGCTTTCACCCATGAAATGAGATTCCTGAATGAATCTGCTGCTGTTCGGATTCCCTGCTACAGCGTCCTAGATGATAACGGAAAGCTGATTGACGATAGCCAATACGTAGAGGTAATGATCTGTTTTTTTTTTTCTTTTCATTTTCTCTCTATGCTATATGAATATCTTCCCAACTATACTTGAAAGGCCCTAAGAGTTTGCTTGCATTGGAATAGGTCAGCCAGACAAATGGTGTTAAAATATACAGCGACATGGTTACTCTTCAAGTCATGGACACTATATTTTACGAAGCGCAGAGACAGGGAAGAATCTCATTTTATGTCACCACGATGGGAGAAGAAGCAATAAACATTGCTTCAGCAGCAGCACTGAGAATGGACGATGTCATTGTCCCTCAAGTTAGTATATTCTCTCTCACTTTCTAGGGCTGTGTAGCGTATAATTGAAAACATAATTACACGGAATTTTCGTCACAGTATAGGGAGCCCGGAGCATTGATCTGGCGCGGCTTTACCTTGAAAGATTTTGCAAACCAATGTTTCGGTAACAGAGATGACAGCTGCAAAGGCAGACAGATGCCAATTCATTATGGATCAAAAGATCATAACTATTTTACCGTGTCTTCAACAATTGCGTAAGAAGCAGAACAAAAAACATGTCACTTTGGTAGAATGGATTTACTTTTATGGCTTTGGTAACCTTGTTGAGAGTGCTTTTCAGTGCACAACTGCCTCAGGCTGTCGGTGTTGCATATTCTTTGAAGATGGATGGCAAAGATGCTTGCACAGTCACGTATTTTGGTGATGGTGGTTCGAGTGAGGTAAGCTGCTAGTCTATCTCTTTTTAATGTCATGAGTCACATGAAAAAACTGAACTTGTTTGAAGTTTTTACCAATGAAACAAACCGATTCCAAAAGCACTCTATATCTTTTTAACCAGGTCCTCGCGTGTTACATGAGGGATGATCTGCTTCATCTTCTACTCGAAACATTTATTATATACTTTATGGGAGTTTAAACCTTAGAATGCTTCTTTCCTATCCAACTGAAGGTTCACCTTGGAATCTAATTGATTGACTAGGTTAGACCATATGGCTTTTGGCATTTATGCAGCTTTCCGAAGTTCAAGTTTGCTGTTAGATTTTGAGGACAGAGTTGTGCTGTATTATTTACTCTTTGCTGCTTTATCGTTATCGAATGCTATGGTTGATCAGAACGAAGTTGGTTTAAGTTAACTAGTTTCTTTAATTTCACTGGATTTGTTACTCTTCTTTCTATTTTGTTTAATGTTATTTCAGGGCGATTTCCATGCTGCTTTAAATTTTGCAGCAGTTTTGGAGGCCCCGGTGATATTTATATGTCGGAACAACGGATGGGCTATTAGTACACCTACATCGGATCAGTTTCGAAGTATGTTCTAGTTGTTCATCACAACCACTAATCGTAGCTCAAGTGCCAATTCTCATTTGGCATTCTGTTGGTTGGCAGGCGATGGTGTGGTAGTAAGAGGGCAGGCGTACGGAGTCTGTAGTATACGCGTAGATGGCAATGATGCTCTTGCTTTGTATAGTGCAGTGCACAGGGCTCGGGAAATGGCTATTACCGAACAGAGGCCAATCTTGATCGAGGTGCAATCGAATTTCCATTTCTCGTTGCTAATGCATAAAAGGAGGATTGTTTTCTTATCTTCGTTTCTATTCTTAGGCACTTACATACCGAGTAGGGCACCACTCAACGTCCGATGATTCGACCAAATATCGTCCAGCTGATGAGATCCAATGGTGGAAGGATGCAAGAGATCCTGTTACTAGATTCCGGAAGTGGATTGAAAGAAATGGATGGTGGGATGATGAATCTGAGTTGGAGCTAAGGGGTAGCGTGAGGAGACAGGTAACATAAGAATCATATCCAGAAGTGTTTATGGTTTCGACAGGGTCCAGACTTATTGAAGAAATTTTTAAAACATTTGCTCGCAAGCTCCTCTGCAAAATTAAACAGTGATTTGTCCGAAGGAGCAGCAGGAAAAGTCTCAAAGTCCTTGCTTTGTAGCTTATAGCATGTTGTAAACATCTGTGCTGAGTTACATTTCTGTCACAGATGCTGAATGCAATTCAGGAGGCAGAGAAAGTCGAGAAACCGCCAGTTGCAGAAATCTTCACAGACGTGTATGACGTTCCGCCGCGAAATCTGCAAGAGCAAGAGCAGTGGGTTAGAGAGGCCATCTCGAAGCACTCGCAGGATTATCCATCAGATGTTCCCCTGTAAACTTACTTAAACTGTTAATATAAAACGGGGGTGTGATTTCTTTGCCAATTTATGGCCTTCTGTTATGTACATTGTCGAGGTATTAAATGGTCAAGAATCAACTTTGTGGAGGTATTAAATGGTCAAAAATTCTGGTTTTTGTACCATTTAACCGTCTGAATCTGTCATTAAGAGTTGGTTTCTTATTGACCCCGTAGGCAAATAAACCTTATCCGAGGCGAGCCGCATCCCGCAAGATTATGCTAAATGATGCTCATATGCATTTGCATTGTACATTTGATTGCAGAAGATTACTAAAATGGATTATTGAGTGCAGAGTGTAGCATGATACCTCCGGAAGGACGGACGGGAGATCGAAATCTACAAGGATGAAACCTGCTCCTGGATAGACTCTTTGACTGCTTGTAGAACCGAAGGTATCAACTTCTGATTTGTTGCAATTATGCCGGTGTCAAGATCCAGGTACCTTCCTTTGGAAAAATCCAATGCATTCCCTGATGCATCCACAACCACTCCTCCAGCTTCTGCACAAGTTCATAATTGACCAGAACAAGCGATGAAGACCACAAAGTTCGCGGGATAAAAATCAGAAAAGTATTTTTCTGTTTCACCACATATAAAGCAAAGGGGACATTGTAATCTAGGAAATACCAAAAGGTTTTTCTTTCCGTTTTTTCTTCGATTTCCTCAAATTCTACGGGAAGTTACCTGTCACAACTATGCATCCAGCAGCATGATCCCATATTTTCTCGCGGTAACCTTTATGCGGGAAACGCAGATATATAGCTCCATCACCTCTAGATAAAGCACCGTACTTGGCTTGGCTATCTATTCTGACAGGAGGTGCTTCTACTCCAAGTTTCTGGTGGACGCATATACAAAGAAGATAGCAATATGCAGATAAGCCTGATATCATCCGAATTGGTAAGAAAGCTGAGATATTTGGTACAGTACGTCAGAGAAGAGCCATACTTTTGCAATGGAGCTACTCAAGTCGTGTTGTGAGTGAGCAGATTCATATGATTCAAAGAAGGATGCTTCTTTGGAGTTGTCAATAGAAGTAACTTCCACCTATTATTTGAAAGAAGATATTGCACATTAGATTCACATAACTGAAGGATCGAACGAAACAAACGAACCAACGAAGATCTGCAATGACCTTAATTGGTGAAGAGCCATCAAGTGACTGCATGTATGTCCCGGCACCAACTTCAGCGAAGAAAATGCAACCAATTTCATTGGAAGCACTGCCATCACCGCTTCTGCTTATTGAAGCCAATGGAAGGTTTGGACAAGCCAGGACACCCAAAACAACTTTCCCGTTGTCTAGCAATGCTAAAGCTATGGCATACTGATCTCCTCTTACGAACCTAAATCGACACGGTCTTATTAGCATAACCTTATCTGCCGCGACAATACACAAGCACACAAACTAAAATGAGATATCAAACAATCCATTATAAACATGCACCTTTCCAAACTAATATATGGAATCTTCTCGGATGAACTGAAATAGTTCTAATGGATAACCACCAGAAAGTAAAACTACCGAGTTTTCTCTGATTTACTGATGTGCATTATCAAGCAACCAGGTCAAACTTACTTTCAACATGGTAAATAAATATTGCCTGCAGTTTTTATTTGATAATAGAGGCAGAAGCTCCCGTCTAGGGTAAATACGCGATAGTAATCTATATCATGGGTGAGAATCAATGAATTTGGCCTTATGAAGTATAAGAGGGACTAAGCTGGATTAATCAAAAAGTCGCCAGACCTAGTGAAATACAGAAGCAACCTATTCAGACTAAACTGATAATTGGGACGTTTCCATTTAGAAACAATGACATCCTCTTCAAGACCAAATCCAAAAAGCAATGTTTCTGCATTAGAAAGCTTATAGAAAAAGACATTCAGTAAGGGTGCTATGCAACATGATTATATCATACTTTTTAGTAGAAAAATAAGCAGGGTTCGTATTCATGTATTATATGTAAGGACCTTTAATAGATTTAAAAAGAGATTAACACTATACTGAGATTCCCAGTTTCACGAATGCAGATTATTAATATCATGCGCAGATCGGAATGTTGTTCGGCACACATCCCTAACTGATTGTTATATAGGAATCTGATTAATTTTTCATATTTCAACAAAAATTAAACACACCAAAGAGACCGTTATGCAAGTCATGAGGCTTACCCTTTAGTGCCGTCAATGGGATCCAATACCCAGTGTCTGCCTTGAGAACCACCTTCAGACTTGCCACTGTCAATGGCTCCCAGAATATCTTCTCCAGACAATGTAGAACCACCATCAGATCCATCAGCATGCAAAGTATCGTTGACAAGTTTGGTGATCCGATCAAGAGTTTCTTGTGCACCATCCTCACGGAGATCTTTTGAGTCCTAGAAAAAGAAAATGAGTAACTCAGTAGGACTTCCTAGTATTAACACACAGATCCAAACAAGTGTGGAATTTTGAAGTTCATCTGCTCACCTCTTCAGCGACTAATGAGAATGGCTCAGAAGGAAGCTCCCGCTGCAAAGCAAAGCTCACAAGTGCTTGAGAGCCTGGAATCAAAAGAAAGTTTTGAGAAATTTCTTTCATCGGCCAGCTGCCAGCATGTTAGTGTTACAAAAACACAATCTCAAGCAAGAATAGCTGGAAATTGGTGGGATTTAACTAGAAACAAGAAAAGAACAAATGCTGAGAAACAAACCATAATCAGCAACAGTCACGGGACTTTTATCCGATTTGGAATGGACATCCGATTGCAACAGCGCCTTTTGCACCTTCTGGAGAACAAGAGGAGAGAGATTTGTCAAGGAATCGGAATACTAAGAAGTGTCCTATGAAGCCGGTTTTCTAGACCCTAAAGCAACTAATTAGGACTGTGTCAGTTAAAACTTCACATCCATGACAGACATACCAACCAACAGAGCACCAACTCATGTATGGTCTGATGGATACGGTGTCAGTCCTTAAGCATGAGGTGGGAGGATCGAATCCCATGACCGTCTAAGATCCGAAATTGTGGAAACAATTTAAATCTCACCAAAAAAAAAATACCAACCAACAGAGCCCCAAGCTCACTCTCCAACTACTTTTATCTAACTACAAGCACGCAATACAAAAGTCTCAAGACCAAGATTGCTGACTTTCAAGATTGCTTTCTACTATTTAAACTAAATGAACAATAGATAGAGTCTGGACTGACTTTCAGATTGCTTGTCAAAACCCTAGCCTAGTCAGCTAATCCATCCGACCAAAAGAATTTTTAAGGATGGACGAAGCAAGTGGGAGTTGCCTGGCAGAGGCGGGCGGCTAGAGTGGCGGCTTTCTTGGCAGCAGCGAGATCCTTCCCGTAGGCCATTATTGCCGGAGCAGAAGCCCTCCGTGTGAGACTTCGGAAGAGAGGGCGACGACCTAAAAATGGCTGCTTTCTTCTACTTCTTGGTGTGGGTGCGGTTAACGGGTATTGGAATTTATATAAGAAATTGGTAGGAACCGTCATGGTTTGGTGCGCAGTTAACATTTGGCCTTCCCGTTCTGTTTGATGGGCATGTGAGGGACGTGGTTCATGAATTGTTTGGTTGGTGGGCATTCATTAAATAATAATAATATGTATGATTCATGTGTTCCAGATATACAAATTATTATTATTATTATTAGTCTTGTTGGTCTCGATAATTAGATTTAGAACTTGTAAGTAATTATTATCTTCTTTATGCAACTCATAAGATTGAAACTTTTTATATAAACGTATTTTGATCTATATTTCCTGGGTGAATGAATTTACCATCCACATACTTATGATACAACAGAGTATTATTAAAGGTAAATTACACTCATATAATAAACTTATTAAACGATTACACTTACATAATTTCATACAAAATTTTAACCCAATGAATGAACCGATTAAATTATTTGCTGGGGCCATACCATATCAATATGCAGCAGAAAAATAATGAAACGAACGTGCACATTAATGGATGAGATCACCTGTTGATCTTAATGCTGTCAAACGCTGTATATCGATGGTAATATTACATGTAACATGGTAACCTACCGGTCCACAAATGTCAAGTGATTTGATTCTCCAATATAATTTTTTTAATGATCATCTCTTTAGTGATTTAATTAATTAGTTAGAACTACCTAATTGGTCCGAGAGGATGATCAGCCACACTGGGACCGAGATACGGTCTAGACTCCTACGGAAGGCATTGGAGAATTTTTCGCAATGGGCGAAAGCCTGACAAGGCAATGCGTGTGGAGGTAGAAGACCTATGAGTTGTAAACTCTTTTTCTTGGAGAAAAAATCAATAACAATATCTGAAAAATAAGCATCGGCTAACTCCACACGAGCAAACTGTTGAAAATTCTACATCGCGTACTGAAAGAGTTGGGGGTAAGCTTATAAGTGTGGAAAATTCAACAACTCATTGTCTTAAAGTTTGAATTGGATATGGAGATTCTAAGATGGTATCAGAGAGGATTGATCATGTGCTCATTGTTATTCTCACACGAGACCATAACGGTTAAAGTCCGTACAATTTTTGACCTGATAGGGCTCGTTCTACCAACCTATTAATACCATGTTACATGATTAGGACCGACATAAAGTTTTTAGTTGGGATTTCCTCAAAAATATTATGATGAGACTCTGTTTCCTTTCTAAATGGATCCAATGCATTATAAGTTCTATCACTTCGGTCTCTTACAGCATGCTCTTCAATGGTCAACCCATTTCTTGGTTCAGTGCTTCGCGGGGTATTAGACAGGGGGATCCGCTGTCCCCTTTTCTGTTCTTTTTTGTATCGGACTCCCTAGTCCATTACATGAATCATTTCAAGTCTCTTGGCTTGATCTTGGACCTCGGATTCAACATCAATACCCCTACCATAACTCAAATCTTATTTGCTGATGATACTCTAATTTTTGGTAAAGCAAGCATCGAGGAGGCTTCTACTCTTAAAAGAATCCTTCAGCATTTCTTGGAGGTTTTTGGTCTGGAGATTAACTTCAACAAATCTAGTGTTTGTTTTTCCAAATGGAAAACCCCAAAAAATATCTTGGCTATTACCTCTATCCTCGAAATGTCTAGCATGAGCTCTAATGATAGTTATTTTGATCTCCCCTCCTTCTGGGGCAGATCAAAGAAAGAGGCTTTGAATTTTATCTATAATCGCATAACACTCTCTTAGTTGGAAATAGAAACTCCTTTCTGATGCAGCAGAGAGCGTGTTGAATAAGAACGATAGAATCTTGTTTCGTCAAATTCAAGAGAGAATAACAGAAGGCAACAAGATGTGGAGAAAAAATCCTAAATTTTATTATCAAATCTACCAACTAAAATAATAGCGTATAAGTTCTACTTATAGAAAACTAAAAGAAACCTATTACATAAAATTCTACTATGAATCAAACTCCTAATAATAATCTAAAACTATAGATAATCAATCATAAAGTAATAGATAATTAATAAACTATCTTCATCCGTATCTCCATCATTCTCTCCCGGTTCGATAAATTCATCCTCTAATTTGGTATCGTCGACCAGTTTGAGATCTTTGTACATGCGCTCTTGAACACCTTCGAGCGACGCAGTGACACCTGATATCTTCCATCCCAAATGAACAAATATTTAGAAATCTCAGAACCACAAAGATTCACATGAAAGACCACGAATTCACCTCTACGAGCGGATCTTTCAGCATCTTTGAGGTCATTCCACATATTTAGCAATGGAGAACTCGTAACATATGCGAACTTATCAACTCCAATATGCTTGACATACTCAACCTCATAATCCTGGGCAACTTGGAGTAAAGGCACATTCACCAACTCACCAGCAACAACATCTGCCTCATGTTCAGCCCATAAGAGACGCTGAATCACAAGAACCTCACCTTCATCAACCTCGTCCTCGTCATCAGGGTATGAATCATAAATTGGTGGTTGATCGATAGTTTGTGGTGCATCGTGAGACGGGTGTTGTGCGGGACCTGGTAGGGTGGCACCCCAGGCGCGAAGCAAGGTCAGAACCTCGCCAATTTGTTCTGTCATGACGTCGATCCAGTGCTCAAGATGGTTGGGGGCAGCCGCCTCCCATTGTGCTTCACATTTTGGAGGCATCACAAAAGAGCATTAATCGGTCACTGATACTAACTGATGCAGCAGAGAGCGTGTTGAACAAGAATGATAGAATCTTGTTTCGTCAAATTCAAGAGAGAATAACAAAGGCAACAAGATGTGGAGGAAAAACCCTAAATTTTATTATCAAATCAACCAACTAAAACAATAGCGTATAAGTTCTACTTATAGAAAACTAAAAGAAACCTATTACATAAAATTCTACTATGAATCAAACTCCTAATAATAATCTAAAACTATAGATAATCAATCATAAAGTAATAGATAATTAATAAACTATCTTCATCCGTATCTCCATCACTTTCTATGGCGGGTCGTGAGATCCTTATCAAGTATATCATATTCGCTATCCCAACTTACGCAATGCAATGCAATGGATCCTCTTCCCTGTTACCTTTTGCTCTAAGTTGGATAGTCTTATTGCCAAATTCTGGTGGTTGGGAGACCCTGATGTTAGAAAAAATTATTGGATTAATTGGAAGAAGCTCTCAACCTCGAAATCTGATGGGGGCTTTGGCTTCAAGGATTTTAGGGTTTTCAACCTTGCTTTGCTTGCTAAGCAAGCTTGGAGGCAGTTTAACAATCAATCTTCCCTTTGTTTCAGAGTTCTTAAGAGGATTTACTTTTTAAATTATGATATTTTCAAAGTTCCTAAGGGTAACCGCCCTCTTGGATGTGGAGCAGCCTTTCGTGAGGGAGCATTGTACCTCGCAGAAGGGATGCTTTCTAGGATTGGGGACGGTAGGAACACCAACATCTGGTCTGACCCCTGGCTCCCCAATCCTTCGTCGCCTAACATCTCCACTATTCCAACCCCCCCCCCCCCCCCCCCAACCAATCTGTTCATCAAAGTTGCTGATCTTATTTGTGTGAATTCGAGGGACTGGAACTGAAGTCTGTTGAATCATTTGTTCACTCCTACTGATGTGGCAGCTATTGCGAATATTCACATCAATGCCTTAAATATGCTGGATAAACTGGTTTGGAAATATGCCAAGGACGGTAACTATTCGATTAAAAGAGGTTATAATGTGTTGAAAACTAAATTGCTTACCCAGTAAGCTGGCTTTATTGCAAGTCTTAGTAACACTACTTTCAATCCAGGTATTTGGAATTTTATGTGGATGATGAATGTTGCTCCTAAGATCAAGAAATTTATTTGGAAACTCATGAACAATGTGATTCCTACCTCTCTTAACCTCTATAGATGACATCTTCTTGCCTCTCCTACTTGCTCAGTTTGTCTTATGGAGGATGAAAGTATTATTCATATGCTCTTTTGTTGTTCTCATGCTAGAGCTACTTGGCTGGCTTGTTCTTTAAATTGTCAGTTTAATGCTTGTGATTTTGCAGGTTTCGAAGATTGGCTATCTTTGATCTTTAGCAGATTTTCGAATCTTCAGGATTCTCATATTATTGCTCATTTCATGTATATTTGTTGGACAATCTGGAATGCTAGGAACGCTCTTTCGTTTGAAGGCATTGTGATTGTTCCTAAGGATACTACAAGACGAACTTCTAACAACTGTTTCGAATTTTTGCAAATAAACAATCCTGATCTTGTTCGTTCCTTGGGAACTTCTTCATGGAATGCCCTGATTAGGGGTACCGTGAAGCTCAATTGTGATGCATCGTAAAGGGATCCTTTTTCCGAAGCGAGTGTGGCAGTCGTAGCTCGAGATTTTGAAGGCTATATTATCAACGGTTAGACCAACCTTTTGAAGACATCCTCTCCTCTGGAAGCAAAGATTGCGGCCATCTCTATGGTGACGATGGATTTTAGCGACTCCCTTTCCATTATCGAGACGAACTGTCGGGTCACTTCTATCTTCATCAACGACTCTTCAGCGACTATTGATTGGGACTTGGAACACTTTGTAATAGAGATTAGGCATGCTCTAGCTCTTTTACCTCTTTGTTCTCTTCTCAATATTGCTCGTTCTCAAAACTCTATTACTTTACGGACTGATTGTGTCGCCAGGCCCGTGTTAATCTTCTCCCTTCTGATTGGGTTCTTAATCACCCTCTTGAACTGATGTACTTTTATTTGCAGATTTTCTGACTTAATCTAATTATGCTCGTTCCCTTCAAAAGAAAATCAAATTTTTAGCATCCGGAGGGTGTGTACTCGTGCGAGAGAGAGAAGTGACATTTTGTGGCCATGGTGGCGTTGATATTTCCTCAACAAGGATTTCTCACTCCCCACCAAAAAATGGATTTCTTTCTACGTAACTAAATTACACCACCAAAAGAGAGAGCACTCTCCCCATTTCAGCGGCCATCCACTCAGATTCCTCTCCATCATCTTACTCTCCAAGTTTCAACCTGTAATTCTCTTCACCGGCTCAACAAGATAACATCCAAGAGACATTAGAAGCAATCTGGGTAGAAAAATGGATACCAACATGACGTATGCAGATAACCAATCCATAATTGGCATGAACGACTCGACGGGGACGCTGATAGTGTGCTACGCGCCGGCGATGATCACGACCAACGGTATCTGGCAAGGAGACAACCCTTTGGATTACTCTCTCCCTCTCTTCATCCTGCAATTGTCCATGATCGTCATCACCACTCGCCTCCTCGTCTTCCTCCTCAAACCCCTTCGTCAACCTCGTGTTAACGCCGAAATCTTGGTTAGTACACTGTAATTCTTCTGTGATAATAACGCCTGCCCAAATGACAAAAGACGTATATGAATTGAATTGTCATGTTGATGATGCTTTTGTAGGGTGGAATACTTCTGGGGCCTTCGGTCCTGGGAAAAAACAGAACATTTGCAGAGACAATGTTCCCTCTGAGAAGCGTGATGGTGTTGGAGACAATGGCAAACATGGGTCTCCTCTACTTCCTCTTCCTCATCGGAGTGGAGATGGACGTCTCTGTAATAAAAAGGGCAGGCAAGAAGTCGCTATTTGTCGCCATATCCGGGATGATCTTGCCTATGCTCACCGGAGTGGCCTTCTCATTCATTCTTCTCACGGAGGACGTCACCATCAACCGAGGGACGTACATTCTCTTCCTCAGCGTGGCCCTTTCGGTCACAGCGTTCCCCGTCCTCGCGCGGATCCTCGCGGAGCTCAAGCTCGTCAACACGGAGGTTGGCAAGCTTGCCATGTCCTCTGCTCTGATAAACGACGTGTGTTCTTGGATTCTCCTCGCCATTGCGATCGCCCTGGCTGAGAATGAGAATGCCTCGCTTGCCTCTCTCTGGGTGGTTCTATCCAGTGCGGCCTTCGTAGGCGTCTGCGTGCTGGTGGTTCGGCCCGCGGTGGCTTGGATGATACGGAGGACTCCCGAGGGCGAGACGTTCAGCGACTTCTACGTGTGTTTGATCCTGACAGGAGTTATGATCTCGGGATTCATTACAGATGCTATCGGCACGCACTCCGTGTTCGGTGCATTCGTGTTCGGATTGGTCATCCCAAATGGCCCTCTGGGGGTTACACTGATTGAGAAGCTCGAGGATTTCATTTCAGGGCTTCTGCTCCCTCTGTACTTCGCAATGAGCGGGCTCAAGACCGACATCGGATCGATCGATGGAGCTCGGAACTGGGCGCTTCTGGTTATTGTCATAGTCTTGGGATGTGCTGGAAAAGTCGCTGGCACGCTTTTTGTTACAATCTTCTACCAAATGCCTCTGAGAGAGGGCTTCGCTCTCGGTTTGTTGATGAACACAAAAGGGCTTATCGAAATGATCGTCCTCAACCTCGGCCTTTCGCAGAAGGTGCTGGATGATCAGACATTTGCGATCATGATAATTGTATCGGTTGTGATGACGGGAGTGATCACTCCGATTGTTACCTCTATATACAAGCCGATGAAGCGGGGGATTGGCTACAAAAGGAGGACGATCGAGGGCTCGAAGCCGGATTCGGAGTTCAGGTTGCTGGTCTGCGTGCACAACCCGAAGAATGTCCCGACTATGATCAACGTTTTGGATGCTTCCCACCCAACCAAGAGGTCCCCAATCTGCATCTACGTCCTCCACCTCGTCGAGCTCACTGGCCGCGCGTCCGCGATGCTTATAGTCCACAACACTCGCAAATCGGGCTGCCCTGCGCTCAACAGGACGCAGGCTCAATCCGATCACATCATCCACGCCTTCGAGAACTACGAGCAGCAGGCCAACTTCGTGTCCGTGCAGCCGCTCACTGCAATCTCCCCGTACTCGACAATGCACGAGGACATTTGCAATCTGGCCGAGGACAAGAGGGTGGCCTTAATAGTCGTCCCATTCCACAAGCAGCTCACAGTCGATGGCAGCATGGAGACCACCAACCCGGCCTACCGGACGATCAACCAGAACGTGCTCGCCAATGCACCTTGCTCGGTTGGCATCCTGGTGGACAGGGGGTTCTCCATCTCCACCCGGATATCCGCCTCCGCCCAAACGTCCCACCGGATAGCCGTGCTATTCTTCGGGGGGCCGGACGACCGAGAGGCGCTGGTATACGGGTGGAGAATGGCTGAGCACCCGGGGTTGAGGCTAACCGTGATGCGGTTCACTCTAGGGGAGGAGAAGAAGCAGCCACTCGACGATCCGAACAACCCGGAGATGCTCGCATCGGACATGAACAACGAGACGATGCTCGACGAGCTGCTCATAAAGGCGTTCCGAAGCGAGCACAGCGACAACGAGCTGGTCACCTACACCGAGAAGGTGGTCAACAACGGCGAGGAGACGGTGACGGCAATAAGGACCATAGACGACTCACATGACTTGTTCATCGTCGGGAGAGGAGACAGCGCCACCGCGCCGATAACGGCCGGGTTAACGGACTGGAGCGAGTGCCCCGAGCTTGGCGCGATCGGCGACTTGCTAGCTTCTTCGGACTTTGCAACCACCGTGTCGGTGCTCGTGATACAGCAGTACGTTACGATTGCGCAGCCGGGTGACGGGACTATGACGCCGGGGAGCCCTATGACGCCGGACGAGCAGCACTATGCGAGCCTGCAGATGGCGGATCGACGACATGGACACACGCTGTCAATGGAAGATCCGGTGTTTCACCCTTAGAGATACAAGTTGTATTGTAAAGTGAGTAATGTAGACCAACAGAAGAATAAAATTTAGTTAAGGCAGTTCATAACTACAGTTTTTATTACCAACAAACACTTAAATTCTATTTTAATAGATTTTAAATTTGAGTTCTCGGAAATGCACCAATATTAAAAAACTTGTTGGAAGAATGTTGCCACTTTTTAATGATCACGCTTGGTCGGTACAATAAATCTAATAATAGATGATATAAATCCAAAAAAAACTAAATTTTATTCAGGCTGACCTTCATTTTTCGAGGAGAGTAGTGCAATGGAAAGCTTCTTAATCATGCCATTCAATTTCGAGTTTACTCTAACTCAATAGCAGATCATCAAGATCTACAATTATATATAGAATCTCTTAGAGATCATTCGTGATGTAATCTTTAGGCATGGTGCCTAACTTAATGTAAATATTTTGGAATATATTTCTAAAATTTTAATATAAAAAATTTGTTCAGTTTATGCGGTTCATAACTAAACTGAATAAATTTATGAGTCTAATTTTGGATCAACCTAGTTCTAGGCATTAAGCTCAATAAATATTAGGGTAAATTACTCTTAGGTCTAGGGGTGAATATTCGAATTATATGTATTCGAACTATCCAAAATTGTAACTATCCGAATTATTCGAATAAGTGTTTTTAGTATCTGAGTACGAGTCCGAACTATCTACTATCTAATAGCCGATATTTGAATTTATTTTGGATAAGAATACAGATAGTCTGAACTATCCATTTTTTCCAAGTTTTCAAAAAATAAAAAAATACAATAATTTAGTATAATTTCACATGACTTAGCGAGTACCAATTAATAAAAATATTAGTTCACACTAGCAAGTATTAGTTCACACAACCTAGTAAGTATTAGTTTTTGTGGGCTACTCTTAGGTATGGGCTTAAGGAGATTAATAAACTTGAGTTTGCATATCTTTTAAATCGGAGATTTCGAATATCCGAAATATCAATTTTATTATCCGTATCTGTATCAATGTTATTTTGGATAACGAATATCAGATTTTTTGTTTACCCTTATTTAGGTCCTTGTGGTATAGTCAAATAGACAATTTGGTATCTGTATTTCTGAAATGCATGTAGCCATATCTATAGTTTGGTTTTATTATACTATCAAGTCCCTAACTAACGTCATCATTCATTTTATTATTATTTTATCAAAAAAATGACTTGTATACCTTTACATTAATTGTCTTTACCTCTAGTCATCTTTTTTGGTGATCGTTTCTACCTAAATCAACCCAAATTCTCAATTGAAACTCTGGGTTCGGCCTCGAAGTTCAACCTCTCCTCCTTCTCCATTCTGGGTTCGGTCTCGAAGCTCAGTCTTGAAATTTTTCTTGAACAAGATGAAGGAACACACCAAAGGAAAGAGGCCTGCGTCAATGGGAGGGGATTCTCCGCTGGCGACTGCAATCGGAAGCTCATCGGCTGCCTTGACAGTGCCGTTCGGGGAGACGGGGATCTTGTATTTCCTATCAATGCGCTCGTGACGAAGGTCAGCCTGCCTTTGAGGTTGCCTGGAGGAGGGACAAGGGTAGAGACTGCAGTCGGCTCAAGGATACGCAGTCGTCGATGGGGAGGGTGGCGAGGTGAGCCAAGAGCACGACGAGACAGGGAGAGGGAACAGGAGAGGGGGGAGAGAGAGATGAGTAGGAGAGATAAATTTAAGTATTTTTTTAAGGGTACTAAGTAATTTTTAAGCAAAAATATCGTTGATATCAACTAGGAACCCGGGAGTATAATTTAACCAAACTATGAGAACGGTTACATGCATTTTAAAAATACAGGAACTAAATCGTCTATTTGACTATACTCCAAAAATATGAGACTAATTCATCTTAAATATTAATATCATCATCTAATAGTCAACTCATGACATTCACAATATAATAATGTATTTTTAATCATCTCGCCCATAAAATACACTATTCACAACGAAAATAAATAACCAACATCTCATCAATATATACAAATGTACCTGTAAAATAAGGATATATTTTTCCTTTTTCCGTAGAAGCTTTCTTCGTCTAGGTTGTTGATATGCTGTTGAAGCATAGTCTTCTTCTTCTTCTTCTTCTATATTTTGGTACGAACTTTGATTAAATTTATATTGAAGTTATATCATCTCAGCTGGAAATATATAAATAAGTGCCTACATATGGTGGTAAATTTCCCAAAAAAAAAACATATGGTGGTAGACATGTAGCAAAAAATTGATTCACCGAAACTCCAATTTGCGTCCGAAAATCTTGTCCGTTAGTGCCAAGGGCGGTGGGAACCTCTAAAAGAATCAATTAAAAATTCTTATTCTTAATGGAAAAAAATTTCTTCCAAATTATATAACACATAGATGAGAAATGGAAATCATTTTTTTCAATTCAAAAATACAATATTCATATTAATTTAGATGGATATTGTTATTTATACATATAAAATAAAAGAACTATATCTATAAAATTTTCAGAATGCGATTTCTATAGTTATCAAATGCAGAAGGTGTAATCATGATTTAAGAAGTCCAACTTCAATAGGTATAAAAATTTACTTCTAAAAAATATTACTTGTTAGTACAAGTGAAAATAGACTTGTATTCTATGTATATTGAGTTCTAAACCTAGAAATGTAAAATATTAGATATCATGATATTGATATGGATAGAAGAATCAAATGAAGTGCTTTTGAATGGAGTATACATTCATCCTTCCTTAAATATGTATTAATCTGATCGATTGTCTCTACATAATAATATGAGTTTTTTCTAGATTATTTTGTCCTCGCTCATATGTACCATGAGAAATTTACCGGTGGTCAATCATCATAAATTCTCTCATGATCTTTGCAGCAAAGAAGGTACATCTCATTGATATAGATAATTCAATCAAATTATTTAACACTTTTTAGTGTTCTTAAACAAGATATTACATTTAAACGTGTCGGTGTATATGATATGATTTATTTAAAAATATTTTTACTTTAGCAGTACGATATAGAACAATAGTATTACCATAAAAATATAAAAAATATTATTGAATCATCTTTAAAATAGAATTCAATAGTGTTATAATATAAATTTTAAGGGAAAAAAAGTTCATAAGTCTCTAAGGTTAGATGTAATGTATCGAGAGGTTCAATTCATAGTTTTTTAGTCCCTAAGTTTTGAAAATTTAAACTATTTAGTCCATATGTTCATTTTTTTTAATAATTTGCCAAAATTGACCTTTTCTTATACCTAAACCACTATTTTACTAATTTCCATAAATGAATAAACAAGAAAAAATTTCAAATACAATAAATAATCTACTATATTTACAAACTTTCAAGTTTGAATTATAAAATTGTGGTCCCCTTAACATAAACAGCACTAAACTAAATCAACAATTAGAAGTCAGAAGGAAAAAAGTCTTAATCTAGGCAAGTATATGTCCAAAAACTCTCCATATAATGATGAGTAAGGCTTGTTTTATACTACCCACAATATAATGATGAGTAAGGCTTGAATCAAGCCCACAAGTTGTATTTGAGTCATTTTCTTACTTTTTTATAGAAGTGATGTGGTCAGACTCTTATATAAATACAAAAAAGTAACAAAATACAGTAAACATGAGCAGCCTAGCCATAGTCCAGTTGTCTAATGCTACATTTATTACAACAACTACTACTGGCCTTAGGAAGGGGATCTCCTCTCTCGAGGTTGTGGCCGCCGGTCTCACTAAAACTCTCGGGTGGTAAAAATCCAGTGGAAAAACTCACCTCTGTAGGAAAAGAGCACATCGGCAAGGCCAAGGTGGCCCGCCTTAACGTTGATTCCGCTAGAGTTGATCCCTGTAAATTATAACCGGTCAGGCGAGAGCAGCGGGGAAGGCTAACTCCCTGCAAGTCAACTAAATACACCTTGGCACAAAAACTGAAAAGTACATCTACAGAGTGATATGAAATCTCCAAGGCATGCTTAGAGAGTGCGTCTGCAAGTTGCCTTCCTGCCAAGTGTGCTGGATGTCGACCTCCAAATCTCGTGCCAGTAACTCTCGCGCTCTCGATATCAGTGTAGCCAGTGGGTGAGCCCGGTTAGTCTCCCTCCCAATGTAAACGATGGTCAGTGACGAGTCCACCTCCACCTGGACCTTCCAGAATCTCTTCACCCAAGTCAACTCAAAACCTATGATCAAGGCCCAGAGCTCCGCAGCTAAGGAGGTGCAACTATCAATGCCCTTAGCAAAATTGCAGACCCAATAACCACCCAAGTCGCGTATGACTCCACCATCACCGGCAGGTTTCGGGTTGCCCGTTGAAGCTCTATTTGTGTTGAACTTGACGAAACCCTCTGCGGGCCACTGCGAGGTTACTAGAGTCTCACGGCATAGGGGAAGTAGGGTAATTCGGTCCGTCAGGATATGAGCATACTCTTGTGCTTGTGTGATGATAAGGGGGTGCCCTGGGATAGTGCCAGGTCAGAAGGCAGAATCGTACCGCCATCGCCAGAGCCACCAGCATGCTATCACAAAGGCCGCCACCTAGGGTGGTCCAGACGCGAGAACAATGGCTTTCGAGATATTGGCCCAGAGCCATCTGTACAGATCGGTCTTAGTGTAGAAGTCCCTGGGGGGCCGTGGGAGGAGGGCCGCCCATACTGTCCTGAAAAACTTATAATCGCGAGATATATGCATCAGAGACTCAGGAAAAATACCACATCTAAGGCACGTACCATCATCCGTGAAGTGCCTCCATGCTCGTTCTATATTCGTCATCAGCCAGCCATGGCGGAAGAGCCAGATGAATAGTCAAATGTGCTTTGGTACTCGTAGCGCCCATATCTGGCTCCAGATCGGGTCAGCTAGTGACATCTCTCTCTCTATGTAAAGTGCACTATAGAGGGAGCGAGTGAAGAAGCGTCTGTCTTGGGTGAGGCCCCAAGAGAGCGTGTACGGCCAATCCTGTGAAAACTATAAAAAAGCTGATGTCAGAGAACTAATAAGATGAGGAGGCAGAAATGCCTCTAGCTGAGAGATATCCCACCCACTCCTCGACAATCAGTACTCAGCCACCTGTCGCTCAGCCTCCTTAGTAGGGAGATCTCAAAGGAGGTGTTCTAGAGAGGGGATGGAGAAAGCCACGGGTCATCCCAGAAAGAGGTCTGAAGCCTATTGCCCATATTGTGACGAAGGTTAAGAGCCAGAGCCGGGCGGGCCTTCAACATGGCCTGCCAGGTGGTAGATAAGCCAGATTTTGGTTGGAGCAGGTCAAGGCCGATGTCTTCCCTTTCATATTTGCCCACCAGGACACGCACCCAGAGGGGGTCTTGAGACTGAAGAAATCTCCAGGGCAGTTTGGCGAAGGATGCCATATTTGCCTTTTACATCGGTCGGAGGCTAAGACTACCTATCTCTTTGGGGAGGTAGAGAGTGGCCCAACTGACCAGGTGCATACGCTGGCAATCAGAATGCTGGTGGGTGCCCCAGATAAAGTTGCTAATACAACTATCCATATTCGAACAGACAGTTGGAGGCATGGCATGTGCCAGAATGGAGGAAAGCACCAAGCAAGCGAGCATCACGCGACCCACTCTGCTCAGTGTCCTCACCTTCCAGCTAGCATCTCATCTTGAAGTCTCTCCAGCATATAATGCTAGGTCTGGCTGCGTCCCCTCTTCAGGGCTGTCGAGGCACCAAGATAGTGTCCCAAATTTATAGTCAACGGGATACCCATAACATCGCTAAGGTGGCTAGCCAGCTCCTGGTGGACAATCTGGGAGACCATGAACTTAGATTTGGGGAGGCTGACACGCTGCCCTGAGCAGGTATAAAAGGTCACCAGGAGGTCCCAAACTATGATTGCTTGGCTGATCGTAGCCTCTCACATAAGGGTCAGGTCATTAGCAAACATCAGTTTGGAGAGAAGGGGGCTCGATGTGTCAGTCTGATAGGTGCCCACCTGCCTTCCTGCACAAGATGCTCTATGGCATGTGATAGATGCTCTATACAAAGAACAAACAGGTAGGGAAAATAGGGTCACCCTGATGGATCCCGCTGGATGGGGTAAAAGCTGTAGTCTTGCCACCATTCCAGAGGATTCGTATCGAGGTAGTCCTAATACACTCCATGATCCAGCCAACAAAGGTGGTCGGGAGGCCAGTCAGGGTAAGCCTTTCCTCGAGAAGTCCCAGCCGAGTCGGTCCTAAGCTTTCTCCATATCAAGCTTAATGACCATTCAGCCAGTTCGTCCACCCTTGTGGTGTATCCAGTGGATCGTCTCTCAAAGAATAATAATATTATCTGACATATACCGCCCAGAGATAAAGTTCGACTACGTCAGACTAATGATTGTATCCAAGAGAGGCTGCATGTGGCTTACCAGGATCTTAGTAATGATCTTATAGAGAATACTACACAGACTGATAGGCCAGAACTGAGTCAGCGTCTCAGGCATAGGGACTTTGGGAATTAGTGTAATCAGAGTTATGTTCAAGTGAGGCGAAAGTCGACCACTACAGAAGAACTCCTAGACCTGAGTACAGACTGAGTCGCCAACCACATCCCAACATCTCTGAAAAAAGATGACTTAGTAGCCATCCTCTCCTATGGCATTATAAGGACCCATCTTGAATAACCCATCTCGGATCTTGGCACGTGTAGGTAGCCTACCTAGACCCGTAAGCCTATAAGCTTTCAGAATCAGGAATCCATTTTGATACAGAAAAATGGCAGGCGATGATCCTCCTTTGAATACAAGCTCTGGAAATGGTCCATAGCCATGGCACAGAGAGAGTCCTGGTCCCAGATCCAGTCTCCAAGAGGGGATATGAGACTACTTACTCGATTCCCCTACCGTCGAACAATCATCGAGGTATGGAAAAAATAAGTATTGCGGTCTCCATCCGCTATTCAGTCCTCCCTGGACTTTTGTATCTATAGAAGAGCCTCTTGATCTAGGATGCTCTCGAGCTCTGAGCGGAGCTTACCTTCAAGAAGAAGGAGCCCCCTCGTAGTCTTAATCTTTAAAGATCATTAGACTCTACTGAGCCTAGCTATGCATATATTCTTGTGCCAGAGGATATGGCCAAACACATCACGGTTCCACTGCTGCAGAGCGAGTGTGAGGGCCTCTAGGGCACTGCTGGTGACTGAGTTCCTAGGCCACTTGGATTCGATGAGGGGCAGAAAAGTGTTATGAAGGAGCCAAACACTATAGAACCAGAATAGTCTATCTCTCCTGCTCCCCTCTGCTCTCGGACAGAGATTAAGGAGGATAGGAGAGTGATCTGATGCTAAAGGTGGGAGATACCTTACCACCGCCTCTGGCCTCTCTAGTCTCCAGTCCTCATTGCATAGCACTCTGCCTAGATGCTTGGACACCTGGGTGGAGGTCTCCCAGCCATGAGACCATGTGAACCTCAGGCCCAGGTAGCCAATATTAATAAGGCCGAGTGCATCAGAAGTCATGGTCTATAAGGGTTCCGGATCTACCATACCGTTCCTCAAATGATGCGATGTCATTGAAGTCTCCACCTAGGGGCCAGGGCCCTGTTATGGTAGAGCTGACCATTGTGAGCCTGCTCCATAATCCTCGCCATTCCATGGCTCTAGGACTGGCGTAGATCGCACTGAGCTGGAAGGTTGCCTAAGAGGATTGGACTTTTGCATGGATAAACTGAGCATCTCATACCAAAATAGAGAGCTGAACTGCGGGAGTGTTCCAAATGAGCCAAATCCTGCCGCTGCGCCCCATCGCCTTGACACGCTCATTGTTTGAGAAACCCAGGTGTGGACACACAGTGTCAGCTTTGGTTTCTGAGAGTTGGGGTTCCATAATGGCAAGAATGTCAGGATTGTACTGATACAGGAGAGTACGGGCGACTTCCAAGAAGCGAGGGCTTCTAGCTCTACAGTAATTCCAAAATAAGGTCGATGATATATTCAACATCAGGATATAGACAGATAAGTAAACGGAGTTAATAAAAGTAAGGAGATAGGGGGTATAAATAGTGCGAATACATCACGCTGACATGGCCGTTGGGCTAGCGTCCACCTCAGCATTATCTTCCATGTCATGTACTCTATGGGCCTCCGTTGAATCAGTTTACATCTGTTGGGCCATGGCTTGATCGATCTTCAACCCAAGCTAGGCGGGCTCCAAATCACTATGATGGGTGTAGTTGGGTCGCTACCGGAAGCCCAAAATTTGGACCCCGATGCTTCACCCAGGTTTTGATCCTCGATTTGGGCCACCTCATCTCGAGGTTAAGTCATCAGAGCTCCGGTCTGTTTGGGCCATCCGTGGGAGTACTTTTTGGTCACCACCAGGCCCATATCTTCTCCCTAGTCAGAGTCCAGGTAGTTGGCCTGTTGGGTTATGGGTATTAGTTAGGTTTGGTAGGCTTTAGCATTTCCTTTTCACTTCTAGGTCATCTTGGAATTGGCATGGAAGCCTGCAATAGGGGACACGTTTGTGAGATCAATGGCCTTAGAAAATCTGGAGAAAATTGGTGTTGGGTCAGAGGAGTTGGGCACCGTAGTTGGATCTGTAGTCAGTTTTGCTTCATCACGGGTTTGCTGGCGGGCCGCCTGGTTAGAGCCTGTTTTGTCTCTGTGGGCTGTGTCCTTTCATTGGGCTTTGCCCCCTTCTTTTCCTGCATAAGACAAAATTATTTTGGGGTCAGAGATTGAAAAAGAAAAATTAGGGAGTTGTACTGATGACGTGGGATTTGACAAGCTAGCGCTTCTTGATTAGCCAATTTTAGAATTAGTCATTGGGCATGAATGGGAATCCTGCTTAAATCTTGACTGGGATTGGGCGGGTGCGATACTCTTCCCCATTGTGTCCCTTCCTCTTCTTCCCAACGCCATCGCCTGGTCGGTCTGAGCCGCAGCTCCGGTGAGTGCCGCGTCAGCTTGGTCTTCCTCTGTAGCTGGCTGATCTTGGGCGCTGAGAGCATCAAACCTATTCTCGGAGGTGCCTCCAGTGGTCCCCAGTTTAGCCACACGTCGGGGACCATGTTTGACTGTCATCCATTTGCTAATGTTCGGCTCAGGGTCCTGCTTCTCCGTGGGACAGTGCTGAGGCGAGGGGGCATTTGGTACATCTGTAGTCACCGGCGAGGACTTCTATGCACTGGGAGCATCACCGACTGGGGAGGGTGGGGTTGGGGATGGGCTTTTTGGGCAAGCTACAGTTGTATGCCCATACTTTCCACATCTCATACAAATCACATGTAGATTTTGGTACTCAATCTTTATCCACTTTCCATTGACTAGTAGAATACCCGAGAGCGACTTGCGGAGATCGAGCTCAATGAAGATGCTTGCATAGTGCCCTCGCTGTGCCCGATGCATCATTTCATCAACCTTGAACGGCTTCCCTAGGGCTTGACAGATGGCCAGCAGAACTCGTTCATGGTAGAAAATAATTGGTAGGCCTGATAACTTGACCCAGATCATTGTAGAGGAGACAGAAGCCATCTCCAGATTGAATTTCGGCAACCATCGATGCATTGTCAGGTAATGGCCAGTGATAGTCCACGGCCCATTCTCCAGCACCCTGTCATGATCGTCTTGATGGCCAAAGCGAACAAGGTATACTGTTAGGTTAGTCAATAAGGGTCATTGCTCCCTTCCATTTCCATAAGTTCTGAAGGTGTCGTTCCATAACCTGGTGGGTCATGAATCTTCCCAGCAGCTTAAGCACAAGGCAGTTAGCCCATTCCGATGACATCTCTGCCAGCATGTTCAGATCGACGTCGGCTCGTGGTAGTTCCATCAGGTTCTCTGTCATGTGAATATGAACTAGACCGGCAACTACCAGGTCCTCCTCCAGAAGCGAGGGATGTTGTTGTGGATGATGATTAAGCAGCGTGTCCCGGAAGGAACGTATTGTCGAATCCGGTGGCTTGTCTGGATGCAAAGAGTTGGTAGTTTCCATGTCCATGGGGCTGTTGGTAGGCGGTGGGACTTGAGACGGTGGCGGGTCGTGGTGGAAAACGGGGTGAGTGGTGGCGGCGGTGGAATCGGGGTGAGAGGCATTATGGTTTTCCGAGAGAGTCATAGCATTTTTTAGGAGTCTAATTTTACTTTTAGTCATTTTCTTACCAAGTCATTTATAGAAAGTAGTAAAATAATATCTTTATGTTGAAGAGAAAGACATTTGTGACACTCTACTAGAATTATTGACTTAAAATGAACATACAAATTAATCAGTTCAATTTTTGAAAGAGTACAAATTAAGAACCGGACCTACCATTACCATTACATTATATATAATATAACCAGGTACTTATTTTGTTTTTCCAATAAATAAAGCATACATAGGAATATGGGGCATCGGCGGCTATAGCCTACGAGATATGAAGCAGATAACTTAAGAGTAGATAACTCAAAAACCAAATCAAAATCAAAAGCAGACAAAACGAAAAAAAAATGAAAAAAATTGGACCCCCCCGTCCTTGTTGGTTTCCCGTTGTCAAGTTGCCCGATTTATTTACATTTTGATTTTCTCCACCTACGACGCATTTCCTTCCTAAACCTCTCTCTCTCTCTCTCTCTCTCCTCTCCAAACACAACCGGACTTCCCTTCCCTTCCCCTCAGAGTCGCCACGTGGCCGGCCGAGTCGTCATGCCTATGCCTGGTTGGTGGAAGAAGTCCGGCAAGAGCAAAGAGGAACACGACCCAGTATCGGTATCATCCCCTCGCGGCAAGAAGAAGACCACCACCCCCGCCGGTAGTAGAGCCGACAAGCCCCACCGGAGCTTCGACGATGTGGGTTTTTTCAGGAACACCGGCGGCGGCGGCTCTTCTGGGTTCTCCGGGTTCGATTCTGATTCCGGTGGGAAGAGGAGTGTCCCCTTGCCCAAGCCTTCCGTCAGTGATCTGGGCCCCACCGCCGCCGGCCTAGGGTTGGGCTCTAATGGGTCCGTTTCGGGTTCCGTTTCGGGTTCCGTTAGCTCCTCCGGATCCTACGGGGAGGATCACACAGCTGATCATCCCGCTTCCCAGTTTGTTGCCCATAGGTTGTTCGCTTGGTTTTGCCCCCCTTCCTTTACACTGGATGTTTAATAATTCAGTTTAATCGGAGTTTTTCGGGTATTGTCCGGTCCAATTGGCTGCAAAATTTGATAGCTTTAGGGCGTTTTGCCTGCTTCTAGGTGGATTAGTAACCGGTATATCGCATTGTCGTAGGTGTTTCCTTCCGGGTTTGTTGACTTGGTCTTGCTTGTTCTGCTTGCATCAGTATGCAGGTTTTAGTTTGGAATTGGTCTTTCCAAATTTAACTTACTTTGGTTATACAAGGACTGGACTGAAGACCTATTAATAGGGAACCCTGTTGGAATATGTATTATGCTGTAGATGTATGCCCGTTGTTGTGGCTCGAAAGGGGTGTGCATCCAGATGATTAGGGACTGCAGTTTGGCATTGTTTCACTTGCTTCTGGGCGTGCTAACTCGGTCTTTCTTGTTCTATTTCCAGCAATGATCAAGTTTGATTTGACTTTCCAAATTTAGCAAATTCTTGCTACTGTTGGCTAGGAGCTTCTCATAGAAATTGGCACAGATTAGGTATTTCAGTTTAGTGCAAAGATATGTAGCTGCTACAACGTTCAGTTATCTTCTTCGTTGGTTGATTGTGATTATATTAATTTTGATGATAATAATTAGCAGGAGGTTCTTTATCTTTGTACCTTAAGCAGTGTTCACGGCTGACTTTTAATTGTTCAACTTGTTTCTTGTCGGTTGTAATTTGCAACTGAAATGCTTTCTTTTTTTCCTGTTGATTCCAGGGTACAAAGTGAACTAAAATTTAACACAGGATCAAGAAGTCCAGGTCCAGGATCAAGAAGCCCTGGTCCAGGCTCTAGAAGCCCTGCACCTGGATCAAGAAGCCCTGCACCTGGATCAAGAGCACCAAGCAGGCCAACATCACCTCTTCATCCAAGAATGGCCGCTCTCGGACTGGAGCCTCTAACCGGAAGGTTGGAAGAAGGTAAGAACCAGTGCCATCCACTGCCTTTGCCACCAGGCTCTCCTAGTAGTCCTTCCCAGCCTAGCACAAGAACAGATGGAGCAACTGAAAGTCCGCCTTCTACACCCTCGAGTTGGAAGAAAGGAAAGCTTCTTGGAAGGGGAACATTTGGACATGTTTACCTAGGTTTCAATAGGTAAAAATACACCATCAGGAAAACTGTAGTTTATAGAATGCTGTTCCATATTGTTGTTTACGTTACAAGTTCAGTAATGGTGAGTGATACTTAAAACAGTGTGAGTGGACAAATGTGTGCCATAAAGGAAGTGAGGCGTCTATCTGATGATCAGTTATCAAAGGAATGTCTCAAGCAACTCAACCAGGTACTTCTCGCACATGCTCCATTTATTTTCATTTCCCTGAATTCACAGTTTCTTTGGTTCTGATATTTTTAGTGCGCTTTATATCTTTGGGATACCCCAACTGATCCGTGTCAATTTATGTTGTCAACAGGAGATAAATCTGCTCAGTCGACTGTCTCATCCAAACATTGTTCGTTATTATGGAAGTGAACTGGTATTATTTGTTTCTTCTATGTAGGGCAATGAATTATGTGCTTCACTATTGCTATCACGTGTTCTTCGTTATGATGATTACCGGAAGTTATTGGAAGCTTTTTGCACTTATGTAAATGCATCACTATCATGATTAATGTAAGTTATTCGTACCAATTGCTTAACTTTTATTTTTGCAGGGTGATGAAACACTTTCAGTATATTTAGAGTATGTTTCTGGTGGCTCAATTCATAAGTTACTCCAAGAATATGGTGCTTTCAAGGAACCGGTTATTCAAAATTATACCAGGCAGATTCTTGCTGGTCTTGCATACCTACATGGAAAAAACAAAACAGTTCACAGGTATTGAAGTTTTATGTTAGTTTCGATTCTACCAACTGATGCCGAGTTCTCCACACCTTTCTTACCACGTCAAGTGCATCCTTAATGGCACAGGGATATCAAAGGCGCTAACATTTTGGTTGATCCCAATGGTGAAATCAAGTTGGCTGACTTTGGCATGGCTAAACATGTAAGCCATCTTACATGAGAACATGATAGAAGGACACTTGGCATCTGCCGTTCAGATTTAAAACACTTGCTCCGCCACTGTAGAGAATGCAGTTCATTGGTCCTCTTTTTTGCTTTCTTGCTAGCTTCCTGTACAATCCGATTGGGACCTTGTTTCTGGAAAGTTTTCACTGTTAAAAAATGTTTGTGCTTCAAGGATATTGTCAGTAGATCTTAATCTCTAGATTGCTGCTTTCCCACGTCACTGGAAGTTCCTCTCCTGAAAATATTAATTCTCCAACAGATTACAGCTTTTTCTTCGATGCTTTCATTCAAGGGAAGTCCCTATTGGATGGCACCCGAGGTACACTTCTCTCTCTGTCTTTACTGCTCTTGCAAGTACGTGATGGTTGAGAATGGGGTCTCAGGGCGATTTGTTTGTGTGGTCTCTTTTGCAACACAATTTACTTGCTGTACCTGGAGACTCATTTTTTTGGGCTCTATTATTTTCTGATCACAGGTCGTAATGAATACAAATGGCTACAGTCTTCCGGTGGATATATGGAGCTTGGGATGTACGATTCTTGAAATGGCTACCTCGAAACCACCCTGGAGCCAGTATGAAGGGGTGTGTATCTTCATTTTATAACCTAAATCGCCTGAAAGCCTTTATAAATATCAAAATTACAGTGCCCTTTGGGGTTGTGGAAAGGCTTGAAAATCTGACCGATTGTTTTTTGAACTGAACAGGTGGCTGCAATATTTAAAATTGGCAACAGCAGAGATATCCCTGATATACCAGATCACCTTTCAAATAATGCAAAAAGTTTTATCAGGTTATGCTTGCAACGGGATCCGTCATTACGTCCAACAGCCATGCAATTGCTGGAGCACTCTTTCGTTCGGGATCAAGCAGCTGTTAGAAGTCCTGGTATCGGCATGCCTGGTGATGCCTCTCCTTACATATTTGATGGAAGTCGCTCACCGGTATGCTTCCAACGAAACTTAACACTCTTATTTTTTTTAATATATGCAGAACATCCATATTGGGTTGCATGTTTGGTACAATGCTAGCTAGTCCCAAATTTTAAGGAATAACTAAGATAAATGCTGAGAGCAGAACTTTCTTTATGAATTTAAGAATCTACTTCACATTAATAGCAAGCCGTTTTGATGCAAGTGCATCAGTTTTTCTTCCTTGAACACTTGTCCACAGCGTTTAGTTTTCCCTACCAAATTGTTGAAGAAGTTGGTTTGTCAGTTTCTCTAGTTTTTTTTGGCGTGCCTAGGTGCTTGTTCGTACTGCTTGTTGCATTTCATGTGTCATTCTTGAAAACCACTTCTGATCCTAGAGCTCTACATATTTGTTGCCTAATAAACTGTTCACTGAGCAGCCGCCTTTAGAGCTTCGTTCCAACAGACCAAGTTGCAGTATGGCTGATGGTGAAATCGCAATAAAGCCTGTGGTCACAGGTGCAAGAGCAGTAAAAGGCCGGAGGTATATATCCTTTTCCCCTCCAATCCGTTATGCTTCATGATTAATCCTGATATGTTTTCTAAAGCATATTCAACATTTGTTCAATGTAGGGATGATAGTAGAAAGATCGCATCTTCGCCCGTGTCCCCATCCTCCAGCCCACTAAGGCAGTATGGACCTGCACACAAGAGTTGTCTTCTTTCTCCTCCTCATCCTTCATATGCGATAATGGCGCAAACCGGTTATCACTTGAGTGATTATCCATCATATCCATTGAGGTCCAGTTTAACATACCCCGTCAATCCTTACTACGAAACAACTACATTTAAAGCTCAAACGCCTGGCGGATCACCAAGAACGAGACCAGTGTGAACCTGTAAATAACCAGACAAGCAATCATATTGAAAGCCACGGAAGTGAAGAATCACAGACTGCAACATCCAGGTTTGCTTGTCCCCGCATTCCTGCCGTAAATGTCCCATTATGGTCTCTGGAAGAGAATCCCGGGACAATGTAATCCGAACGCAGGTAAGCATCCGAATGGTCGGTAGCAGCGGAGATCCCGAAGCTGGATGTTGTTTGCAGTCTGATAATAGCTCCAAGTAAATGGCAGCCAGGGGGAGCTGCCTTGCTTCTTTGTATTTGTTGTAGTGTATTGATCCCTAACCCTCGAGAGATCCGCTAACACGTCTGTGTTGTTTCTTCTGTGGCTCCCTCATTGATTCTCTCTCCATGTCTGTCCTTTTGGCCCCAGAAATGAATAGTCCAAATGTTGGAATACCATATGTGGTGTAGATTGACTTGGAACCAGATAGTGACAGACATTTGGCTGCGGGGAGACATTATCAACCAATTGTGTGCATGAATTTAAGTTTGAACGAAAGGAAGAGTTTGTATAGATTTCGTTAATTTTATCTAGACGCTCACCGGACCGTCTAGTCCACAAATTATTTGATACGATAAGACTATGTCGAGCAAGATGTATCTAGGATAAGGAACCAGGTATTTTGCTAAGCATATGATGATTATTTCATTAAGGGCATCGGTCATATGCACCGATAAATTTACTCTATATATATATGGACTGTTATCAAATTGTTTAACAATCCCTAGTCGGAAGATTTTCAAAGTACAATTTAACCACTTTGTTGCATCTTTTTATTGGATTTAGTGATTAAATCTTCATTGAAGATGACTGAGGAAACTTCTATCAGAGTTTGAATCCGTGTCCCTTTCTTAGCTTTACAGCAGCTTCGATTGATTTTGAATTTTCCCCATTTTTTAACATCAATATTACATATAATGCAATTATTAGTGGTGAGCTATGTACAATATTATTATTATTAGCAACAAGTATTTGACAATATTCGACAAAGGATGGTACAAACGAGCCTTTCAAATAAGGATATGGTCCACGTTGACCAGGTCTACCCGAGTCAAGGTACGAGGACAATCAAGAAATGTGTGACTGACGATTCATATCCACGAATATAATGATCGAATAAAAATAAATTTCCAAAGCCTAAATGACTTGACTTAATATTTATAAGCCCGATCATTGTCTAATGATTGTATATTTTGAGAAGAGATTCTTGTTCTTTTATATGATGCATGGCGTAATCGAGACAATGAAAAACTTAATATTATTAATCAAGAATAAATTAAAAAATTAACTAATTAATATTTAGAAAGACAAATAAATATTAATATTATTACCATTACCATTACCATTTATTACAATTAATCATATTAATTGTAATAATCATATACCACTAATTGTAATAAATGGTAATTATATTAATATTTATTTGTGTCTTTCCGAATGTTAATTAGTTAATTTATTCTTAATTAATAATATTAATTGTAATAATCATATACCATTAAATGTAATAAACAGTAATAATATTAATATTAGTGAATCCGTATTTATATATTATATAATTTATTTTAAAGGTATAGTCAACAACTTCTCGTAGATCAGTTGATTAGAGCACCCTTTTTAATAAGTGGGAGGTCTTGAGTTCGAATCAGAACAAAAGCATAATATTTTTTTGGCTAAAACTAAAACCGCACAATTTTGTGCATTTTTTGGCTTCCTTGGCTCACCTTTAGCCGGCTCAACTTGGCTTCTATTAGCTGCTTCCAATTAAAATCGCACAAAATTGTGTAGTTTTTTGCAAAACAAAACCGCAACATTTTGTGCGGTTTCTAACCAATTCCAGACAGGAGATATTTTAACTGATAACTCCATTCTCGAAATTGTCGGAATTTATGGCACACTGCGGAAAATTAACCTAAGAAGAGGGGGGAGAATGGGAAAGGTTTGAAAGGGGTCGGTAGGTATATTTCCCTCGCTTCTTTGGAAAGTCAAGTCAAAGAGAAGCAGCGGAAGACGACGGAAGATGACGATAGAGATGCCAAGGGGGCTGCCCTTGTCGGTGGACACGTGGAGCCCGAATTCGAAGAGGAGGAAGAGGCACCATTTCTTGACCCACGCCCACAAGGACCACTCCTCCCGCATCCTTACCTTCGCTTCTTATCCCATCTACTGCACCCATCTCACCAAGTCCCTTGTCCGCCTCCACTACCCCAAGGTCAACCCCCTCTTCCCTTTGGTCAACGCACGATGATGATATGGGCTGATTTTGTTAATTAATTTAATAATCGGGTTTGTTTGTTTGTGTAGATTGAGGAGTCGGTGTTTGTTTGCGTTGAAGTGGGTCAACCGGTTACCCTCGCCGACCCGGATGGCGAGTTCAAGGTCACTGCTTTTGATGCCAACCACTGCCCCGGTGAGCTAATTTTGAAATGGGTATTTAGTGATTGTTTTGTGACTAATTTGAGTGTCTGTTGTGTTTTACGGAAGAATGATGGTATGATACCGCGTAAGGCGTAAATGATTTGATTTTGAGTATTCATATCAACAAGGTGCTGCTACTTTTATGGCAAATATCTTGAAAGAACTCGAAGGTTAAGTGCACTTGGCCTGGCCTGAGGCAATTTCAGGATGGATGACCTCAGACAAAACACGCTGGAAAAAGCTCCCGTTGGTCTGTGGAGATAGTCGATCAGATCACGGAGCGTTACAAGTTACAGATTGTGAAGCAGTTTGCAAAAAAAATTTGCAAACTAATTCGGGAATGTAGTGTTGGAAAGATTTATGAAACATAAGAGTCACGATCCAGTTGTGGTGCCTGAGACGAATTGTGATTAATCGTAAAAGAACTGTTATTTGCTACATTCTCTGCGCTTTTGTTGCGGTGCATGTATGACGTCCTTTGATTTACATTTGGCATTTTGTTCCGATTTATCGTTCTTTGTACTCTTAATGAGATCTGCCTGTGTTTGGAGAAGCGAACTGATGGCTTGATTGTTGCTATCTTGGATGTGTAAAAATGCAGGAGCCGTTATGTTCTTATTTGAAGGGAACTTTGGAAATATCCTGCACACAGGAGACTGTAGGCTCACCCCTGAGTGTATCCAGTGCTTACCCCAGAAATATATCGGAAAGAAAGGAGAGAAACCTTTGTGCCAGCTTGATTACGTCTTCCTTGATTGTACATTTGGAAGATCTCCTCATAAATTTCCAAGCAAGCATTCGGCCACGCAGCAGGTCTGGTAGTTGTTTGAGTTTCATTGTTTCAGTTCTTTTGTCAGGGTTGGTTCTTATCAATAGGTCGTCCTTCTTTATCTACGAGGTTGCATCAAAATTGCATGCTACCCTGGTTGAACATGGTAATTAATAGATGGAAACAAAATTCTCAATCCCTTTCTATATTCTTGTCTTGATGGGGCTAGACAAAAAAGAAACTTGATAGTAACTTTGTGGCCAGTTTTATGAGTGAGACATTTACGAGACTTTGGGCAGACCCTTCTATTGTTAGTGGTAGTTGCTTACCTGAAAGTTTGATGACAGAAATAAGGAGTAGAGGTTCAACCAGTGTATTCGAATTTGGATTTGCTACAGACAGCTTTCTTATCTTTGAGACCTTGCACTGATGGAAACAGGTTATCAATTGCATATGGAAGCATCCAAATGCATCTGTTGTTCATCTGACCTGTAATCTGCTTGGACAAGAGGATATATTGGCCAGTGTATCCCAAGCATTTGGTTCCAAAATATATGTTGATAAAGTTAAAAACCACGAATGCTTCCAAGTTCTGATGAGTACGGTTCCTGAGATTCTGACTGATGATCCATCTTCTCGTTTTCACGTGCTTGATGGTTTTCCTAAGCTCTATGAGCGAGCAGCTTCAATGCTTGCTGAAGCCCAAGCTAACTATCAACCTGAACCTCTCATTATCCGACCTTCAGCCCAGTGGTACGCATGCGAGGATGAGCAGCTTGACACTGAAAAACCAAGAAAAATAAGGCTGAATGAGGCTATGAAGGATCAATTCGGTATCTGGCATGTTTGTTACTCCATGCATTCTTCCAGGGAAGAATTGGAATGGGCTCTAGAACTTCTTGAACCCAAATGGGTTGTGTCAACAACTCCTAGTTGTCAAGCTGTGGAATTAGATTATGTAAAAAAGCATTGTTTGGTGTCTCGACTGAAGATTGAAGACCGACTCTGGAAGCTCTTTGACATGTCTGAGGAGACCACCAAAGAAGTAGATGTACCCCCAGCAGCGCCAAATTATTCATCTGCCAAAGAGCCATCTCAAAGTTCTTACAAAGTCCAAGTGCCGGCGGAACTATTGCGTACTCGAGCTTTATGTTCAAAGTCCCCAGAAAAGGGATCAACTTTGACCCTCTTTGGGAGAGCTAGACTTTCTATTGAGGATCCTACCATTCCGTTGAAGAATAAAAGTGTTCAAACATCCGGTGCAGTTCCTCTAGCAATGATTGGCGAGATAAAGCAAACCAGTCCATGCGAAAAGAATGCAGGTATGAGATATGAGACTCTGGAAATTGATCCAGTGCCTAATGTTCTTGAACGGCGATGGAGTATGACAGTAAGGGAAGAAGCTCATGAACTTTCTCGCTCTGTCGGAGGCTCTAAGAGCTTTGGTGGAACCATGAGAAATTTGTACAGATCTATGAATGTGCCTGTCCCTCGGCCCCTTCCCTCGTTGGTGAAGATGATGGAAGCCAACAAACGACTCAAGAAGTGATGAGACCGAATTGTGGGCAGACTATGTCATTTTCCCGTTTGACTCCAGTGATCTGAGTTCATAGCAGCTGTGAATGATTCGTTTGAACTCCACTGAAGGGAAATCTTGTTTCCGACATTGTAATGCGCCAGAGAAGGGATAGCAGGAATGACAAAGCATGCTGTAACATAAGCAATTCAAAGTTCTGCCCGAAGACAGCCGCGGGTACTGTTACTCATCAATCTCATGAGCGATGCAGCTTTTAATACTGAGTTTTCAACTACACACTATAGAAATTGAGGTTTAAGCAGTTCAATTGCTAGCGGGAATACAAAGTCCTCTTATCCAATTGTACTAGAGTTGCAAAACCTTTTTTTATTGCAGCTGAATTGTTTAAACAATTAGTAAGAGATTTTTTTCACAATTTGAAGTAGGAACAGTTGTCATATGCTTGCAGTGCATTTGCTGCAATTAAATCTGTAATGTCATGTCCAAACTATTAAGCTTGGCTAACTTTGTGGAATGATTGGTTAATAAAATACAGATTATTCGTTCTTGTATTCTGACATTTATGATCCATGAAGTTCTATGATCTGAACAACATATTGCAAGTCTGTTCATAAAGGAAAAATAATAATATTTTGTAACCTTAAATTTTTATGGTTAAAAAGTAGCTTACAAGTGGTTACCAACTATAATCATAGTCTATGGCAATGCAGGACCTTAGATTATTCGTTCCCGTATCACATAAGGAATGTTGGTGAGCCACTAGTTTTTGCTGCAGGGGATAGAGGGTGTTAACTGAACCGGTTATCAGATTTCGAGCGAAGTTGAAGATGCCAATGCCACATGCTTGCCACTTTCTTCGCGGATCACACACGCTCGTAATCAAGTTTATCAGACTGCAATCAGTGAGTAATACCAAGTCACATATTCACGCGCATATACAGATAGCTGATTCTGGGGAGGTGAGGGAAGATTAACTACTACTACATCCAAGGAACTGATGCATTTGTCATTACCTTGATTAGCATGTATGTAGGAAGCCAAGCTGGTGCTGTAGGGATCCCTACCCATCCAATCTGTGTAAAGTCATTGCGAGCTTTAACATTCTAAACAGAACTGATGGTGACTCGAAAGCTCTGGTTTTGTTACCAGTTCAGGAAAAATATGAACCACGATGTTCAGACCAGCACCAAACACAAGAGAGCGAAGAATGGAATGTTCAGCAATCTTAGCCCTTGTGAAATATATGATATGACAGCCAATTTCCATGGAAATTCAGGTAACAACTACACTAGAACAATGCGTATCTCGTTGTCGAGCCACACTAACTTTTGATCCATGAAACAAGATTAAAGCACCGGTTGTTTACAGTTTGGATTCTTCCCAATGGTGTTGCTTCGATCAGAGTTGAAGTACGTTTACTGTTTAGCAGGTTTTATTCATCACCGAGGAGTAAATTTCTGCAGTGATATGCATATGAATTGGAGCTGCAGAATGTTAACTTACAAGTGCATACTCCCCGGTCTCGAAAACTCTTATATCAAGCACCTGAAAGAGCATGAGAGTGGTTGTTATCAGTTGAAGAAATATCATTCTGCAGTTACATATAACCTCCCTCTATCCGGATGAGAACGGGAGAGTGGTAGTTATAGGAATTTTCATATACTACCCAAAACCTTAAAGTAGTGAGTAAGTGGATCCTCTACCCTTATAAACAGGCCCAACCTACTTGCAACTTTCGATGTGGGATTTTCTCTAACAGTAGTAGTGTAATACCTCTCCGCGATCTTCATAGATGTACTCTAGACCCTTGTAATAAGGCGGATGTCCGACTGATAGATACTGACATAGAAAACATCAAGCTTTTAGCATACGTTCTGTCAATGTAAATTTTCCGTTCGTAAGGTTCGATCTCAAGACCTTCATGTTTCTCATTCGTTACTATTCAAGAGATATTTAGGCCATGTCGAACACAATTATACTCACATTGACACTATTGAGGTACTTCTCCTTGTCCACCCTTACAATCTGCCCTTTCTTCACTGTCCACAAGAATCAATATACTATAAAAAATATATCAGCTCTATATATACACGTGTCTATTTAGCAGACTCATGGCAAGGTATAAGCCTCAGTGGCTTACTTGAGTAAACAGGTTTCTTGGGAAACTTAGGAGCTGGACTTGAAGAAGCTGCAGCTTGAGCATTGGTCGTGGATGACGACGACGACGACTCCTCTTCGGTTTTGGTCGTTTCCTTGGCTGGCTCAGGAGACGTAGCGGCTCTGACAATGCATGGGAAGCGAAGACGGGTTCCGTTGATTGGTCTTTGGGATGATGGAGAGAGGAACGAGAAGGAGCTTTCCAAGAGAGTTGCAGAGAATGAAGCCATGGTGGTTCTCTAGGAAAAAGCTTGATGAAGGTGGTGGTGGTATATTATCTACTTAGGTTGGTGATTTCTAGTGGGAAAGATAGGAGGAGATAAGAAGTGGTGAGCTCTTATTTGTTTTGAGGGCCAGACAGATTTTCTCAATTTTGAGAGGAGGGTCCACAGGACATCTGGAGTATATTAACACCCTGCCAATTAAGAAACCAAGGAATTTTTTTCCAGTCAAGATCATTATTGGCTATAAATTTTTGGGAAACTTTTTACAATGGTTGTCTTAACGACATGAATATCCGAATTCTATGTTATCTTTTGAAGTTTCTCTTATTTTCTTTTGGGAAAAGTCCACTTTACTACCTTGTAGTATAGCCCAAAATTACTTTAGTATCCGGAGATAAAAAACCGATCAATCGAGTCATATTTATTCCAATTAACATCAAAAAGGTCCACGCGCAGCTGCTCGGACCCGCCCGAGCCTTGTCCGGCCATCTGGATTTGCCACATCATCAAAATTGGTGACGTGGCCTCTTTTCTTCTTCTTCTTCTTCTTCTTCTTAAAGACGAGGTCCTGTTGGCGGTGCTGGAGGGTAGATGCCTCAGCCTGGCTGGCAAAAGCACACGGCAGCTTCTTTCGGCAATGATGTCGTTCCCGACAAGTAGTTGATCGCCATTGGGTCCCACCCGGGTCCCCTTTTTGTATGAAATCTTCGTACTTGGGTACTTGGCATTCCGTTGTCGTCCTCTACGAGAACCAGCCGCAGGGGAGTTTCACTCGCCGGGATTAAGCGAACGGCGTCATGCACGACGGGGCTGGAGGAGGAGTTGACGAACACGAGCGTCGACCTGCTGTGGGAGAGCTGCAAGGAAATGGTCCGCCCGTCGAGGCGCGTTGAGATGTTATTGAGGACATGGGCACCGCGAACTGGAGCTCGTACATCGCCGGACACTGGCTAGGTGGAAAACACGTTGGGGATGTTGTTACCGTTCTTACCCTAGCTGGTGAAGTTCTCGTCGCCGAAGTTGGTGGAGAACGAGTGGGCTCAGATTCGACGACGTTTAGAGGGGACGCCTTGGAGATCAGATTTTGCTGACGAGCTTCGAGAAGGCGGCCGAGCTTCGGTTTTGGTTTTAAGAAGAAGAAAAGAGGCCACGTTACCAATTTTGATGATGTGGCAAATCCAGATGGCCGGGTAGGGCTCGGGCGGGTCCGGGCAGCTGTCTGTGGACCTTTTTGATGTTAATTAGAATAAGTATGACTCGATTGATCAATTTTTTACCTCAGAGTACTAAAATAATTTTGGGCTATACTATAGGGTACTAAAATGGACTTTTCTCTTTTCTTTTTGAAACCACAATGATTTACCACACAGCAATAGTGCAAAATGCAAATCCCTAGACATCAGCTTTTAGAGAGCGATAAAAATGTGTACAAATCATAAAATAACTTTATCTTAGTTCAAGTGACCAAAATACAGAACAGACAAAAAAATTAGCCATTTTTAGTTTAAAGAATAATAGCATGACAACAACAAATGGGTATAACTCCATATTAACTAAATATGGAGTTAATGTGAAAAAATAACTACATATTGACAAGTTCACACATATGAAAGAAATATAAAAAATAATATATATGTAGGAAAATTGTTGTTCTTGTAATAACAACAAAATTGTTGAGAAGGTTCAATTGTTCGAATTGTATTTCTAAATTTGTAGATTTATCCAAATTCGTGATGGATCAAAACAATATCAACCTCAACAACAAACATTTATAATTATTCTAGATTAATCAAAATCTCAAATTTGAGTATTCGACAACAAAACAATATTATTAGGACAAATTACCTCACGTTCCTGAAGTTTGGTCACCCTCCTCCTAGGGTCCCTGACTTTTGGAAAATGATTGTGCCGTCCCTAAGTTTTGATGATAATAGACTCTCGGGTCCCTGGCTGACGTCATCGGCTCTTTTTTTCATTTTTGGTCATGAAAATGACCAAAATACCCTTAACCTTTGACCAATAACACCAACAACCAAAAATCAACCCAAAAATAAGATCTAACTAACTAAAATCAAGAACACAACCAACAACATCAAGAACAAAAAAACCAACCAAAAATAAGATCTGCAGTTCCTCCATCGACGACACCGTTTCGCCCCCGAAGTAACCGCTCCCCGGCGCCGACCCCCCGCTGTTAGCCCTAACGATACCCCCACCCGACGATGTCAGTAAACCCGAGTGGCTGGGGGACGACCGCATCGAGGAAGGACAGCTCGACACGTGTCCCCCGGCCTTCCTCCTCGCCATTGGATACCTCAAGTTCCCTGAGAACGAGTGGGAGACTCGGGACGCCTTGGCGTCGGCCTTCTGGTCGACCGAAACAGCGTCGCGGGGGGAGGCAGGCAGTTTCTTGTTGAAGGATCTGAGTTTTGTTTGTTGCAAACTCAGCTTCTCGTATATCTGGGAAGCGAGAAGTACTTCGCCGGTAGGTGCTTCTTCGAGGGGACGGGGCCGCGGAGGAGGTCGGCGACGTCGTCGGAAGAGCTAGGGCTGCCGGACGAGGGGCAGGAGTGTTGGCCAAAGGTTAAGGGTATTTTGGTTATTTTCATGACCAAAAATGAAAAAAAGAGCTGATGACGTCAGCCAGGGACCCGAGAGTCTATTATCATCAAAACTTAGGGACGGGACAATCATTTTCCAAAAGTCAGGGACCCTAAGGAGAGGGTGACCAAATCTCAGGGATGCGAGGGTAATTTGCCCATATTATTATGCACTTGTTAGCCACTAAATTATGGGGCTCAAAATTAAACTAGTGGTGAATAGCCGGTACAATGTCCAGACTCAAAATGCTTATCATTCTAAAGTGGAGGACCAAAAGCGTAAATTTCTCAAAATTGGGAGCTTCGCAGTAAATTGTCGAAGCGAAATCTTTGGGCTGTGCGAAGCCACAATTTCTCCTCAATGGAACCGTCTCAAACCGCCACCGAGGTTACCGGCAGAAACCCTAACCCGACCCCTGGAAGCGGCCGGAACCCTAACAGTAGCCAATCGGTACTGTCCTCGGCGCCACTGTGGCCGACGATCGACGGGCAGATAGGGCTGTCGGAGGAGGAGTCGGAGAAGTACGCGCGGAGGTTCTACAAGTTCGGTTACGCGCTCTTGCCGTTGCTGTGGGCCGTCAACTGCTTCTACTTCTGGCCCGTCCTCCGCCACCGCCGCTCTTTCCCCTCTCTCCGTCCCTGTATTCTCTCTCTCTCTCTAGATTTCCCGATCTTTTCACTTAATCATTTCGCTTATTCGGTAGATCTGCTGAACTGTGATATCTGTTTGGTTGAGGGTGACGATCCATTGTTAGAAGATAGACCTTATCGATTTTCGAAACGGGTGAGATGGATTCGCTGTGCCAATCGTTCTCGACGCTCGTCTAGCAGTCTATGTATGGATATAGGGAGTTGTGTAGTTAAACAATGGTGTGGTGTCGATGTGCAACAACTGCACTTAGCGTTTTTATGTTTGAATGCCATGTTCGATTTTCGAAACGGGTGAGATGGATTCGCTGTTCTAATTTTGTTAGAAGATAGACCTTATCGATTTTCGAAACAGGTGAGATGGATTCGCTGTTCCAATCGTTCTCGACGCTCGTCTAGCAGTCGATGTATGGATATAGGGAGTTGTGTAGTTAAACAATGGTGTGGTGTCGATGTGCAACAACTGCACTTAGCGTTTTTATGTTTGAATGCCATGTTCGATTTTCGAAACGGGTGAGATGGATTCGCTGTTCTAATTTTGTTAGAAGATAGACCTTATCGATTTTCGAAACAGGTGAGATGGATTCGCTGTTCCAATCGTTCTCGACGGTCGTCTAGCAGTCGATGTATGGATATAGGGAGTTGTGTAGTTAAACAATGGTGTGGTGTCGATGTGCAACAACTGCACTTAGCGTTTTTATGTTTGAATGCCATGTTCGATTTTCGAAACGGGTGAGATGGATTCGCTGTTCTAATTTTGTTAGAAGATAGACCTTATCGATTTTCAAAACAGGTGAGATGGATTCGCTGTTCCAATCGTTCTCGACGCTCGTCTAGCAGTCTATGTATGGATATAGGGAGTTGTGCAGTTAAACAATGGTGTTGTGTCAATGTGCAACAACTGCACTTAGCGTTTTTATGTTTGAATGCCATGTTCGATTTTCGAAACGGGTGAGATGGATTCGCTGTTCTAATTTTGTTAGAAGATAGACCTTATCGATTTTCGAAACAGGTGAGATGGATTCGCTGTTCCAATCGTTCTCGACGCTCGTCTAGCAGTCTATGTATGGATATAGGGAGTTGTGTAGTTAAACAATGGTGTGGTGTTGATGTGCAACAACTGCACTTAGCGTTTTTATGTTTGAATGCCATGTTCGATCGCTGGATCATAAATGTGGCTCCTCGCTGTCTGTTGCTAATAGCGAGAGCAAGAACAATTTAGTTAACGACTCAACATTTGCTAATGCAATCATAGATACTGAAGTTTCCGTTATGTTGTTTCCTTTTTCTTGGCTCATGCTCGGCATCGAGCCAGATTGGTACTTGACATAGATGCACAAGGTGTGTATTTGGGAGGATCTTGTCTATATTGTAGTTGTGCCTCCTCGCTGTCTGTATGGTAGTAGCGAGAGCCAAGAACAATATAGTTAACGACTCAACATTTGCTAATGCACTCATAGATACTGAAATCCGTTTCCTTTTTGACGTTCCCTTTAGGAGTGAGTGCTTTGCTTGGGTCATGCTCGCATAGAGCCAGATTGGTACTAGACATAGATGCATGAGGTGGATATTTGTGAGGATCTTGCCTATATTGTGGTTCGTCGAAGCCCAAAGACACTAATAGAAAAGTCATGCTTAAGTTTGGATCTTGTGCGCAAGTTGAAGTCCAACTGTTAGTTTGCTCAGACATCTTCTCTAATATTGCAGGCATATCTCTCCGTCTTCTGTAGATACCTGGAAGTCGTATGTAGAGTTTAAAAGCATTTCAGTGTGCTTGGCTGAACCAATGTGTCTTAAAGTACTTGTGTCAATTTCTTTGTAGTTGAAATGCTTGCTATGCTCCTGTTCATGGGCGTATTATTATCCATCGCGCCCTTACATGTCGCTTCTTCAATGATTTTGCACTGCAGATGTTGTTAGATCAGCTGTTGGGTTCGTGGTGTTCACAGCTCTTCTCTGTTCATGGGCGTTGACGTTTGCAATCGGAGGGGAGCAACTTTTCGGTACTGTTTGGGATGAGCTAGTGATGTACAAAGTTGCTGAAAGGTTGGGTCTCTCAGGTTGGAGCTAGCCAAAAATACTCTCTTTTGGCATGTCCAATGTTCAATTGTCTCGTCCTCATATTCCTGTATATTCTGGTTCCGAAAATTGCGAGTTTAAAGTCTGAAGTGAAATGTGAAGAAAGAAACGAACAAATGGTTGGATAGCTTGGCGCGGATCTATGCATATTGCAACTTGATATCTTTGACAAGGAAATAAATGCTGATCAAACTTGAATTTTGTATTTTTAATCACTCATCAGATCCTTTTAGGGGTAACTCTCATCTTTTATATTTGTAAACTTAACCCAAGACTCCCTTAAATATTTTTGGCTTTGGCCCCCAAATTTGGCATATGGGCCAACTGTGAGTGATCAAACGACTCCGTTTTGCGGGTTAAGTTCAGGGTGTACCAAAGGTGTGAGAGAATAAATAACCAAGAGCAGTCGATGAAAACTTGCCTAGCAATGTTATCCAAGAATAACCTGATCCATCCTACTGTATGTTTATTAACGAAAATACCTGAATTGTTCCCACACTCTACTTATTAATTAGCACAGTAATTTGATGTAGTTTCACTTAGAATGACGAGGTTAGACTGTAATTACTTGTACCTTTGAATTTTTGTACACAGTATTCCGATTTTCTTGATCAAGTGTTATGTGAAGCTTTATTCTTAAATTTGGTGATCTGTTGAAGTTTAAAACCAAAGCACATAATTTACATACCAAGGTGGGCCAATGTTCCAAGAAGACCACACGCCTTGGAGCTGACTTGGGACACAAGAGAGAGCAAATAAATGCTTGCCAATAGGAATGAAGCAATCTCACCTTATCCAAACTCCAGCCACAACCATCTATCTCACTCATCCTCTTTCTCCTTATCCACACCACAAAAACCAACACCGAAGAGGATCCTCCCTCACAACAACCAGTTGAATCTCGTGCTAAAGCAAACAAAAGCAACCATGATGAGGTCTTCCAGTGTCTTGGCATGCAACTACGCCGTCTCGGGCGCTGCACCAGCTGAGCTCAATGGCAAGCCTGCTGCTGCTACTTCGGTGAGCATGGCGTCGTCTGGCGCCAAGCTGCCTGCGGTCCGAGCCCAGCAGGCTACCGGAGCCAAGGAGTCGAATGGGGTGCTTGATGGGAGGAGAGCAGCAATGCTTTGCCTTGCTGCTACCCTTTTCTCTTCCGCTGCTG